>CM042688.1:110279678-110879678 GCA_023614405.1 Avena insularis | reverse complement strand
TGTAAAACTGTCTTACACCCGTTCCTATGAAAGCGTAGATTCGAGTACACCCGATTATCACGTGATGTCTCGAAACACGATCCATAGAACGATGCATACTCAAAAAAGAACACATTTTTATCTTGATATCTAAAAGAGGGATCATCTTATAATGCTATCAAACGCGCCAAACTAGCAGTATAAGATGCTAACATCTAATGTATAAAGTGAGATGATATGGTCCATGCATTTGATCTCTATCACTTGATCATGGTATGATCTCTATCATTCCTTTGTGTGTAAGGCCAAGGTCTATGGAACTTATACGTTGAGTGTGTTGTAAGAGTATCCACCATACATCTATTTACAACAATACCATATCAACACACTAGCCCAGCAACGATCTAAACTAGACGCCTCTAATTTATCAATTGCAAGTTTTACGTGGCTTAGGGCTTTCGGAGATAGAACCGTTCTTACCTACGAACATGAACCACAACGAGGATAACGAAGTTATTAGCAACTCGTTGTAAATCAGATATTGACTATAGTAGGAGAGACAGACACCCGCCAGCCACTTATGCAAAACAAGTTGCATGTCAGTTGTGGAACCGGTCTCATGTACGATGACATGTAAGGTTGGTCCGGGCCGCTTCATCCCACTATGCCACCAATATCCAAAATACATAGAAGATGCAATAACATGATCATCATCACCCACATATCAACCATATGTGTACTACACGTGCTAAGCACCTACACATAGATCAGGCTCTGATACCACTGTTGGGTCCGCAGCATAGAAAACAAAAAATTTCCTACGGTGTGAACTACACGCCAAGATCTATCTACTAGGTACAAAGCAACGGGTGGACATACATCCAACGAGAACTTACCCTTGTAGACAACGAGCTTTGTTAACGAGTAGGAACTCGTGGTTGATGTAGTCGTACACTTGCCGATCTCAAGATCGTGAGGAAGTCCGGCCAAGCAACTCAGCAGCAGATCCGCACTGCACACACGCTCAAGCCACCGGACAACCTCCACCTCCTCGCTCCAGTGATCCAGCGAAGCAGCAACTCCTTCCGCATTTAAATGCCACCGAACATGTATCTCGCTAATCCGAGACCATGGGGAATAATTCTAGAGGGGAGAGAGATCCTTCACAAGGAGGTGTGTGGATGAAGGAGGAATGGGTGGCCTTTATAGGAGGAGGGGTGCACCCTCTCTCCATGGACGGCGCATGGGGTGACCTCACCTCCCCATTCATGTGGTGGTAACCCCTCCACATTAAAATGCCTCTTCACATTCCCTTTTAAAGTCTCCACTTTAAATGCATTAAATTTCTCCAAATTTAATGCTCTCTCATTTAGTAAAACTCTTTTTATTAAATTTATTCAGAATTTTGTTAATTACTTTAATTAACAAACATTCACATATAGCCCATTGCAATATTTCAATATCACATGCAGAACCACCTTCTGCAATTTCACCCGAAACAATTTTCGGTTTCTATTGAAATAATTCCTGCTTTTGCAATTCTTTAAATCGAAACATATGTGCTCCAAAATGGTGTCCGTAACTCTTAAGTGTGCCACCCTACGGTTCATGAATAATGCAGACATGATCGAGACCCTTCTCCCATCAATAATCAGCAATGGGACTGGAGATCCGCATCGACTCCTACACATTCAACGATGACTCCTGTGATCGTGAGAACCTTTAACGCTTGTAACTAAATCCCTTTGTCTCTCGATATATTACATGTCCGAGATTCGATCATCGGTATATCCATACCTAGTTTGATCTCGTTACCGACATGCACTCTTTTCTTGTTCCCATGATATAACATTCTAGTGATCACATCACTTGCTTGCAAGCTATTCTAATGTGATATCACCGAGAGGGCCCAGAGTATATCTATCTGTCATTTGGATTGACAAATTCCACTCTTGATCCATGAGCCTCAACATAACACCTTCATAGTACCGAACCCATCTTTATAGTCACCTGTTAGGTAGGTGACGTTTGATGTTATCAAGATACTCTTCCGGTGTTAGCAATTAACATGATCTCATGGTCTAAGGATAAAGATTACTTCGTATGATGTTATAGCAATGTAAACATAATGACTTGATCGTAATGCTATACTTCAGATGAATGTTCATCACATCATTCCACCAATGGTGTGATCTTGTTGTTAACAACATCCAATGTCCAAGGAAGATTGCGTGTTTGTCTTTACCTCTTGTATGTTTGTTTGTTTCATTCAACTCTTGTACTTGCTACCCAGCCTTGCTAGCCAAAAACCTGTACTGAGAGGGAATTCTTCTCGTGCATCCACTCCTTTAAACAAAAACCTGTGCCATTTGCGTCCACCATACCTACCTATTAGCATTATTGCTATTCCAAGTAAATTCTTGTTTTATCTACCTCCCAAATTAAACTTGTTATGTGAAAATTAGTGATTAAAGCTCTCACGAACTTGATGGCACACTTTACTTTCTTGCATTTAATAAACTTGAACCATTGGGTCCTTCTTTGTTGCGTATATGCTTGCGCTTTATGAGTTGAAGTTAGCAGAACCATGTATCATGGGGACCGCTTTCAACACTTCATTTGGTACTTGTACCCAGTTGATATCATGATTCTTTTGCTTATGGATCCCGGCGGTGTGAAATAAAAGTGGAACTTGTAAGATCATGGAGTTTATATGTGTGTTAGAGAAACGCCTGGGCCGCTAGCCTAAGCCATGCCTAATCATGGAGGAAACTTGCAGCATAACTATAGTGAGCATTCTATGAAGCATCCTCAATAAAAACCTATGCAAATAGCAAATAAATAGATCGCTGAGATGCTCAGTGTGTGCTTGCCTTGTCATTTTGATTATGGGATAGCTCCTGTGTCATGTGCAAGGGGTACCCCGTTAGCGGTTCTTAATGATACACATGTATTTACAATGACAAGAGCTTTCTCGTGACTAAAGTTGAGTAGCATGAGGTTCGGTACTCATAAGTAAGGGGCATGAGACTTCAATTTATAACTTGTCAAGCATATCCTCTTAGTTGTGTCACTTTAACCTTAACCACCAAAAGATGCCTATGATAGGGGCAATGAGAGCTAAAAGCTAGTAAGTATCATAATTTTTGGGAGCTCTTTATGAGACTTGCAGTCCCTACTTCCCTCTGCGAAGGGCCTTTCTTTTGCTTTGTAGTTGAGTCAGTAAACCTACTCCCTTCTATCTCAGCAAGTATTTTGAGTTGTTGTGTTTCATTCATTCATATGATGATTTATTCATTCATGTTTCTTATGTTCCTTGTTTTGCACATTGCTCTTATCTTGATGTTTACTACTTTGAAAGCTATCATTGAAAACTAGTTATTTGTGAACTCCAACAAATTATCAACTATTCTTCGACCAAGAGCTAAGTTTGCCATTACCAATTATGATTTACTTCATGTATCTCTATTGTGTTTCCTTTACCTATTGCAAGTTGAAGTTATATAATAGTGAGTTGTCTTCTATTATGGTCTATGTATTTGATGAATGCGATGCTTCTTGTCCGTATTATTTTATCGACTCTTCAATCCATAAACCCGAGGCCATGTTTATTGAGCTCAGTTTCGCTTGGGGACAAGCAAAGTCTAAGCTTGGGGGGAGTTGATACGTCCATTTTGCATCACTATTCTATGTCTTAATTCACTATTATTCATTGATATATTTTGTATTGAGAGGTGATACTTATGTTATTTCATCTGTTTTTGCATGGTTGATGACTTTTGGAGCATGGACCGCTGCAGACAGGATTCTGATGGAAAAGGTGCTGTTTGGAGGCAAAATTCGCGAAGATCAGAAAATCCAGGGAAATATACGAAAAATCCTATTTTTCCAGAAGACTAAGGATGCCAAAAGACGGAGTGGAGATGGTCCATAGGGGGCCCACACCACCCCCTGGCGCGGGCAACCCTAGGCCACGCCAGCAGGTGGTGTGACCGCCCTGGCCCACCTATGGCTCTCCCCTCTGGCGTATATCATCCCCCCGAAACCCTAAGACTCGGGGAGCGACCACAGAAATATTATGCCGCCTCTGCAGGGTGGAAAACACCAAGAGAGAAAGATCTCTCCGGCAGATAGATTTCTGCCAGGGGAATTTCTTCCTGGAGAGGGGAGATCGTCGCCATCAACACCACCATCAAGATGGACTTCATCGGGATCATCATCATCATCACCGCCATCATCATCAACACCCTCATCACCATCTCCATATTGCTGTAACAATTGGTTGAATCTTGCACAGTTCATAGAGGAAACTTTCCCGGTGTTGATTACTCTTTGTAGTTGATGCTATTGAGTGAACCGTTGAATTATTGTTTATGTTCAGATTGTTATACATCATTATTCCATCTCTGATCATGATCCATATGACGTCTTGTAAGTAGTTCGTTTTGTTCTTGATTACATGGCAGAAGTCATGTTGTTAGTAGTGGAGTTGTGTTGAGAAAGATTCAATAGTTTGATATTTAAGTTGTGGTGTACTTCTTCTAGTGGTGTCATGTGAACGTCGACTACATGACACTTCACCTATATGGGCCTAGGGGAATGCATTGTGTATTTGGCTACTAATTGTAGGGGTTGCCGGAGTGACAGAAACCTGAACCCCCGTTAAGAAACCATTGCACAAGGGACGTAAGGGTCTAAGAGTTTAAAGCTGTGGTTAGGTTTCTACCTTAATTACTTTCTTGTACTTACGGATGTTTGCAAGGGGTATAATCACAAGTATGTATTAGTCCTAGGAAGGTCGGTACATTAGCACAGGTTCACTTACACAACACTTAGCAAGCTAAAGAAGATTAATCAACTATATGAAGCGAAAACACTTGCCTTCTTCCATGTGTCCTCGAGAACGTTTGGTCATCTTAAGTAATACAACCGGCTTGTCCTTTGCTGCATAAAGGATTGAGCCACTTGCTGCATTTATTCCTACTGTCTTTTATTTACTCGTACTTAGTTTATTTGCTTTATCAAAAACCCCTAAAAATTTGTTTGCTAAATATTTGCAGAGAATTTCTGATCCATACCACTATTTAGCACCTTCTTCTCCTGTTGGGTTCGACACTCTTACTTATTGAAAATACTGCGATACACCCCCTATACTTGTGGGTCATCATGATGTCACCGTTAGTCCCAAGCAAATCCCTCACATACAGCCGTACTACCCTTTCTATCACTGGGGTTCCCAACCTGTAGATCAGTCATCACTCATACTCCCTATACCTGGCTCAACCCTCGGGGTCTTGGGTACCTGACAAGTCATTGGATTGAGACAAGATAGGATACAATAATCACCATGTCATACAAACTAATACACGATCCCATCTATGATAAATAACATGCACAATTGCTACATGGATAGGACAAAGCCCTTAGCCTAAGGAGAATTACTCACACACAGAGATGAGATCAACAATCACAAACATTGTAATGAAAATCATAAGATTGATAGCAATAGTCTTACAGTGTCGCCAATCAGAGAAGAGATCTACTATTACATGTGGTGGAATATGGCTATGGAGATGGAGAAGGGTTTGGAGACCTGGAGGCGGCTGGTGATCTGTGGCAGAGAATTTTTGGCGAGGTCTGGCTTGTTTTCTCGTTGCCCGAGGCTTATTTATATAGGGGTCCCTTCACGAAAGTTGTTCTGTTTGACCTAACGGTGGCGACACCAGCTATACGACCGGAGCTATATGGCCAGAATTTCTGCTCCGGTCGTATAGTTGGTCGTTAAAGCATCTGCCTTCGTTGTACGGCTCCTGGTTTCTTCTGGTCGTTGGAAATCTCGTATCTTTGACTTTAATATAGTGATTCCCTCCTTTAAACGACATTATATGTGCAGGAAAAATATAAAAGAAAGGATCGCATACCCCTCTGAATATTAGCATTAGTGGCAGGGTTTAGAGAGATATTTCATCAAGAATATGACTAATATCCAGTTTAAAATGGATGTAGATGGCTATATTTCAGAGCCATCAACCTCCCCAAGCTTAAACTTGATCGCCCCCTACCAAGAAAACCAAAATCAAAAAGGAACTCAACATTTAAACTGAAATGACGAGATGGTGATCTTACTCATGATTAGTAGTCTCATGTTTCCTCCACTTCATAAATCTGAAAAACTTCAGCATAGATAGAGTAATGGCAAGCATATCATACGGGTTTCATGCATCCTTATAGTGCAACAAAATTATTGTAAACATGGATGATTCAAATGAGTAAACTTTATTTTGTATCAAGTAATCAACTCATAGGCTTGCCTTTGAATGATAAAGTATAATCATGTAAATTAAGAGTGTGAGAGTTGTCATGAAAAGAATATACACTAGAGCATCTCAATTCTCCCACATCAATGAATCAAGACTTTGCAAGCACTACTTTTCTATTTATTGTCCTTCAAGAATTTCAGTTTTTAAGTAATTGAGAGCATGCCAAAAAAAATAGTTTATCAGGCTGTGATGGACACTCGTGGTATCACTAAGGTTTTGTTCCCTTTGCATAATGATTTCTCATAATAGCCAGAGGAGTGATTCTATCATAATTACAGCTACCCGGGAGTGCCAAGAATCTTACCCACTATAGCATTGCTGCTGCAAGTGTTTAATCAACTCATAACTAAAATCTAGGAGTTTCCTCCATGAAGATAGTTCGTAGGCCAGCGGAGTTGTTGGCATCCCATGAAGTTTGACACATGTAAAGCTATATCATTCTTATGATTAACAAGTCAAACTTTGGCATGCTCACAAAAACCGCTAAACATTAATTCAATAAAACAAATCCTTTCTAAGAGAGCTATTAAGTCAATCAACATTTTCAGTGGTGTTGAGTGTCTCTAGAAATAAACCTTCAAGACTAAGCACTACAACACCCAAGCCTTCAATTGTAAGACTTTTTATTATTACAATTGTTTAGCAATTTTAGGCAAGACTCGGTTAATTATGAGAGCTGGAACAAAACGTACCCAATTAAATACCCATGTAAACGAAAATCTTACTACAATACAAAGACCCACTCCACCAATATAATATCTCAACATTTACTACTAACTAGCATGGGTTTCTCAAACTTTAAAAGTGGGGAGTCATAAGGCATACCTCTTATGTTTGATTCCACTTCTCTCTTCCTTTTTTATTTGTTTCTTGGAAACTCGAAGTTGATCACTCTCCTGCAAATATATGAAGACCTCGAGGCAGAAAGAAAAGAAAGAGGGAAAATAAGGAAAAATGAGAAATCTTTTTGTGGTTTTTAAGAGAGGGACTTTAAAGAATAGAAAATTGACGGCAAAGCTCGGCTAGAAAATTTCGAAAGAAAAATAGAAAGAACTAAAAATAATGTGTTGGGGAAACCAACACGAGTGTTTATAAACTCAAATAAAAACACAACCTCTAAATAAAAGCAAATAAATGCCATATAAAGATACATGAGGAAACTTCTCCAAGTTTAGGCTTTTGCAAGACCTTCAATTTATTGTGGTGGCGGGAAAAAGTCGTTACTCCAGTTCGCAAATTGAGTTGAGAGGTTACTTGTTGATTCTTGGAGGTTCAAAGAGAGGCTATGCATCCTCTCCGCAGTCCCTCCAAGTCCTTGGAAATCTTGGTATGTGGCGAACCGGGTTTGTGGCTGCTCCTCTTGATAAGGAACTTCTTGCTCCTCCTCTTGGTCCTCATCCTCCTCCGGAATATCTCATCGGGTTGGTGTTGCTCAACCTGCAAATCATATAGCAAACGTCCTTCCTCGATAGAGAAAATACCATTAGGCATAGGAGCGGGGTAGAGACGCCCAACTCTAGCAATATGCAGGTAATAAACACCACCTCTCCTAGTAAGCATTCCACAGGCTCTCAAAGTGGAGAAACCAACACGTGTCTCACCTAGTACGGGTTGCAACTCACCTAGGTTGAGGTTTAGGGCAGTAGCAAGCATGGTGATGACGCCTCCTCCTGTGATTGGCCCTTGGCTTTGGGAGGCTAGGTGCTCCAAGTAGCACACAAGGATGGCACCCAAGTTGAGTGACAAGCCACAGTTGATGTAAGCAGCCTTTACGAGGACTAGGACGTCCTCCTTGTTGAGTCTCGTGAACTCATTACGTGCCTACAAGGTGTTAGCAATAACATAGAGCAAATAGCAAATTGCAGGATGTTGAATATTCTTCCCCTTGTTCACTCTACTAGTGAAACTCATTCCATTATAGTATCATTCGAGGGTAGGTTCTAAGCCAGTAAAGGATGCGCGTAAAGCATGAATATCATTGTTTGGCAAATTAAAACATGTGCACTATTCATCTAATGTTAAGGTGTAGTTGTTGTTCATCAGACGGAAAGAATAGTGTCCTCTCCTTGCCATTGTTCAACGGTGCTTTGCGACGAACTTAGAAATTCAATGGTTAAGCGGCGATAAGTAGGTACATCATTGTACAAAAAGTTTTGTAGGCCAACTCTATTTCAAAGTAAATTAAATTTATCAGAAAATACCGAGTTGGTTCAATATAATGGGGCAAGCCCACTTGGTGGTATTCACTTCGCGGTTCTTGATCCTGTTGAAGCGATCACGATGGGCCTCATCCCTGAACTGTATCCCCATGCGTTCCTGAGCGGCAGCCCGAGAAGCGCTAGCGGTGGCACGAGCACGAGTTTGGATCCTTGTGTTCATCATCTAAAACATTGAAGAAAGGCAAAAATAAAACTTTTTGATACAACAATAGTATGTGCATCATATTCCTCATCATATCACACTAAAGAATTTTCCTCAAAATAGTAATCTAGGAAAGAAAATCATGGCAATTTGTTTAATAGTAGGTATCACCCTAGATTGATAATGACAATAGATCAAAGATGAATTTGCAAAAAGTAATTGGAGGATCGGAGGAGAAACATACCGTAGATCACTCGTGTGCGAGGAAATCGAACGAAATTGAGTAGAGATGAAGATCTCTTGAGGTTTTCTAAGAGTTTGGAGGTTGAAGAAAGAAAAAGGATTGAAGTTTTGGAGTTGGAAGTACCTTCCTGTGTGATTTTGTGGTCAGACGCAACTATACGGGCGGAACTATACGGTCGGAACAAGGTGTTCTAGCCGTATAGTTGGCCTTTTGAGAAAAATTTAGGGTTTCCTCTTGGCGGCGTAGCTATACAGGCGTAACTATATGGCAGAAACATTTTGGTTATTAAACTGTCTGTCCCTGTGAAAGAAAATATACAAAGGCATCGATATCTATACGACCGGAACTATACGGCCGGATTTTTTATTCCCGCTATATAGTTGGTCGTTAAACTCTCAAAACATTGGAAAAGAAATTGGACGAAGGCACTGATATCTATACTGCTGGAGCTATATGGCTAGAATTTTTATTCCGGCTATATAGTTGGTCGTTAAACTCTCAGTACATATGAAAAGAAATTTGTCGATGGCAAAGATATCTATATGGCCAGAATTTTTATTCCCGTCATATCGTTGGTGTTAAACTCTCTGTATGCATCAAAATAAATCTGTTTCTTCAAAAACTATTTATTTTCCTATAACTTAGTGGTATACCTTGTTTTTGACATAAAATTGACAGTAAATATTGCCGACCAACAATAGCATGAATAAAGTAGAATTTTAAGTACTACCGAACTTCTTCTCTTCAAATGGAGTTTTCTAGCACTCTTTATTAAACATGAACTTAAACTAAACTAAAAACTTAACTCAAACCTTTATTTCACATGGGTTGCCTCCCATGAAGTGCTCTTTTATGGTCAATAGCTTGACCTTGATGATACTCACTTAGGCCAGATGAGTGGAACTCCCACTCCAAAGTAATTGGCCTTCAAAGTGATGGCCTCCTTTTCATCATGCTTGGCTTTCTTCTTCCTGGGGAAATGGATAACAAAAGGATCCCACGAAGGCAATTGCAGCTTCACGTTCCCTTCATGTAGATTAATCAAAACCTTAATAGTTCTTAAGAAAGGATGGTCTAATAAAATAGGAGCAGTAGCATCTTCAGGTATGTCAACTATAACAAAGTCAATGAGAGAAGGACAACCTTTAATGTATACTAAAGTGTTCTCCTTAATTCCTACATCTTGTTTGTAGGTAGAATCTGCTAGATGCAATTTTATTTCAGTAATTTCAAAGGAGCCATGATTTAACTTGGTAAAAAAGACTTTGGAATTGTTGAGACGCTTGCACCTAGATCACAAAGTGCAGCTATCTCATTGGCTCCAATTTTAATCTTAATAGTAGGCTCAAATATGGCATCTAGTTTAACAGGTAAATTTTCAGCAATTTGTTTGTATTCTTCCTCAAGCTCATGTACCTTTATAGCTACTTGATTGACAAAGTGTTGGTACATAGCTTCCTCGCTACCTTCACTTACCGGAATCTTGACGTTGATACTTTTTACGAGATCTTCAATGGTGTATCTTGGTGAAGGAGCATTACTATAGTCAAGTTCTTCAGGCTCCTCCCTTTGGATCCTCATCATTTTGAGTTCTTCAACAGGATTAGGCTCAGATTTAGCTGAAAATTTAGCTAGAATGAGAGTTTGACTCTCGGTTATCTTACCTAGATGTGCCTCAACGATCCTCGTTCTTTCTTGGAGGGCCTGCAAATCATTTCTCAAACTAACAGCTTGGTTATATAATTTACCAAGCATGGCATCATGGTTCTCTATTATTTTAACAAGAATATTATTTTGTTCATTTTGTGAGTCTATGAAAGACTTAAGTGTTTCTTGGAGACTACCATTACTAGTTCCCATATTATTATTAGAGTTACCTACTAGACTAGCATAATGTTTTTGAAAGTTAGGATTGTAACTCTTCTTCTAAGCAGGGTTATAATCATTACGAGCTACGATGTCTATTTCTTCAATATTTGTTTCAGGGGTGGCTCTTACCTGGGTTTCCTTACCTTTTACGGCTAGTATGCGATCATCCAACTTATCATTGAGTTTTTTGTTTTCTTGTGGTGAAATAGAGTTCACCTTCTTCGTGTTTGATCTTTCCACATGCCATTGGGCATGGTTGTATTGCATATTGTCTAGCAGCTACTTCGCTTCGGTAATATGTTTACCCATAAATGTTCCTCTAGCTGCAGTATCAAGCATAGACTTAGAAACAGGATTAAGAGCATTATAAAATAAATGGAGGATTAGCCAATCTTCCATCCCATGACTAGGACAGTTTCTTAAGCATTCTTTCATCCTCTCCCATGCAAGTGCTAGTGGCTCACGCTCTTCCTGTCTAAAGCCAGTAATATTAGATCTGAGTTGCATAGTCTTTGCAGGTGGGAAAATTTTAGTCAGAAATAAAGAAGTACATCCCACCCATGATGTAATAGTATTTCTAGGCAAAGATAGAAACCATTCTTTTGCTCTCACTCTTAGAGAGAAAGGAAATAAATGCAATTTGACTGCATCGGGGTTAACGTATTTTATACACATCATATCACATATTTCAGTGAAAGTATTTAAGTGCATACCTGCATCTTCCATAGCAGAGCCTCCAAATTGATTATGTTGAACCAAACTTAAGTAGTGGGGCTTAATTTCATAGTCATCAGCAGCGATTGCTAGCAAACTCCTCAAGCTTCTTTTTAGCCATATTTCCTATGTTTTTGAGTTTTCTTAAACAAAGAATTATAATAGTAAAAGCAAGAATTTAAAGGCTAACTAATTTTTTGGTTTATCAAATAAAGACTGAAAGCAAACTAACAAAATTAAAAACAAGAATTAAAACTAGCAAGGTTCCAAATAACCTCACCAGGGTAGCTATTGCTTCGCCGGCAATGGCGCTAGAAAAAGGGTTGATACCTTCGATCCGGATTATAAATGTAGTATAGCTTCTTTTTCCCTAGTAGACCTAGGTTATCGAATCCTCGGGAAGAAAATGCGTAGTGAAGTTACTTTAACGGACCTTCGGGAGTTTTAGAATTCCTTTTGTGTTTTTACCGGACCAATAGCTTGCATATTTTTGTTGTTGTCGATGATGGAGAGAGAGGGCCTAGGGCGTTCGGTTTCACCTGGAGCTGTGCAAAACATCTGATGGGAATAAAAGATAGAAATAAAGTATGCGTGTATTTGTTAGAGCAAGATAAATTATATGTGGGCAGTGCATCCATAATTGCTATTGCCTCCGCAACCGCTTATAGCAATAACCTACTAGTCTCATCCATAGAAGAAAGAGAACTAATGATATGCATAGTGATTTCACCGTTAATCCCAAGCAAATCCCTCACATACAGCCGTACTACCTCTTCTATCACTGGGGTTCCCATCCTGTAGATCAGTCATCACTCATACTCCCTATACCTAGCTCAACCCTCAGGGTCTTGGGTACCTGACAAGTCCTTGGATTGAGGCAAGAGAGGATACAATAATCATCATGTCATACAAACTAATACACAATCCCATCTATGATAAATAACATGCGTAATTGCTACATGGCTAGGCTGAAGCCCTTAGCCCAAGGAGAATTACTCACACATAGAGATGAGATCAATAATCACAAACATTGTAATGAAAATCATAACATTGATAGCAATAGTCTTACAATGTCGCCAATCGGAGAAGAGATCTACTATTCAAGTGGTGGAATATGGCTATGGAGATGGAGAAGGGTTTGGAGATCTGTGGCAGAGACTTTTTGGCGAGGTATGGCTTGTTTTCTCGTTGCCCGAGGCTTCTTTATATAGGGGTCCCTTCACGAAAGTTATTCTGTTTGACCTAACGGTGGCAGCGCCAACTATACGATCGGAGCTATACGACCGGAATTTCTGCTCCGGTCGTATAGTTGGTCGTTAAAGCATCTCGCCCGCTACTCTGGTTTCTTCTGGTTGTTGGAAATCTCATATCTTTAACTTTAATGTAGTGATTCCCTCCTTTAAACGATATTATCTGTGCAGGAAAAATATAAAAGAAAGGATTGCATACCCCTCTGAATATTAGCATTAGTGGCAGGGTTTAGAGAGATATTTCATCAAGAATATGAGTAATATCTAGTTTAAATATGGACGTAGATGGCTATATTTCAGAGCCATCACCCAGCAACCATTTGCCTTAATCTCTTTCATTCCACCTCACGGGCCTCCTTGGGCACTTGTTCCTTCGCATACCTATGATATTCCTCTTCTGCCATCCTCTTTGTGTTTATCTCTCGGTTCCGAGCTCTCTCCTCTATTATTATTTTAGTTCTCTCTCCCGCTCCGTCTTCTCCTGTTCGGCCATCCTTTCGACACGTTCGTCAGCATGAAAGTCATCCCACGCATGCCAGTTCTTATCATGAATCTCTTGCATGGCCCAAGCTGGCTTCTCTGTGTCAATCCAATGGTACCACTTGCAAAGAGGAAGCGGAGTCTGCAAGCACATTAATGGCATGAATAAAATAACACATAATAATGTAATTTATTCATATTCATCATGCTTTGGGAACATACCAGAGGCCTCTCGTGGTATGCACTTGCTTGCCGAGGTGGGCTTGCGTCGTAGTTGGTACACATGAAAAACTTCATGCACATGCAAGTGGAGAAATCTATCGACTCCTTGACCTTGGCGAGATGGCCACACCAACAACGCTCTTGTTTTACCCCCTCTGGCAACCTTGCATCTTTCATCTTCCTAGGCCTATACTCTGGGTCTGAACAAGGCACACTCATGATGGAATCTCGGAACGATTGGCGATAGAAAGAGGAAGAGCAGATGAACTGGTGGAAGAAAACATATCGGTGTCCGGATTTATAGAGGCACTAGGTAGAATAGGCGGGAGAAAATGGCGGGAGAAAAATGGTTGGAAACGGTGGCTGATAAATGGCGGGAAGCTATGACGGGAGATAAACGGCGGGAAACAGTGGCGGGAGAAAGATGGCAGGAACTAGGTGGCGGGAACCAGGTGGCCGGACAAAATGGCGAGCAAAATAGACGAGTAAATTGATCAAGTTTGATTAGGGAAAGCTAACACGTTGAATGATCAATGCAGGCTTCGGGGGGCTCTAAGATAATCATAGCTTCAACCACCGATTAGACCTATTAGTGTACGAACGTCTAACTGCCGCCCTGCCATAAGCGATGGCACGTAGCGATTGATGCCGTCGAGGCATGGGCCTCCAAGCCACCCTAGATTCCAAAATGTCCAATTTTGTGTATTATTTGTGAAATTGATTAGAAAATATATTATTTTAAAAAATAACCCTTTATCACTATAATCGGGCAATGCTTGTCCTAGTAGAACTTATTTTAGTAGACCGGTAGGAATTCGTCGTACTAAGACCCTAAAAGACCAGACCACTAGAGCAAGAACCATCATATCAGCTTGGTACGTCTCTTCTACCCCTCCCCTCCCGTCCATTGCTTTGATAGTCTATCTCCAGTGGTCCCTTCTGCGCCCTGCTTGACGGAATAGCCGTCGGGCGGCGGCGGCGAAGGATGGAGTACCTGTAGGATTTAGGTTGTATGGCCTCATGCCGGTAGGGGGTGCTATGCCCAGTAGTAGAAGCGAAGATTCAGAAACTGGTGAACGGAGTTTTAGGGTTCCTCTTCGTCGTGTGTATGCTCCTCTAGTCGGAGCAACGTAGGGCGAGAGGAGCTGACGTTCCTCGAATAACAAAAGTGTTGCGGGTGACCTGCTAAAGTGTAGTTGCACGATTTGCTATTTCCTGGCTGGCCGTGGCGGCGGGGAAAGGCGAGTTTCTGTAGCGTGCGGGGGTGGTGGATCTCTTCTTAGCCGGTCGCGACGGCAAGGGGGAAGGGAGAAACGGTGCTCTGTACTCTTCTTCTTCTAGGTGCTCTTTCCCTTATTTGGTAGGGGTCAGTTCGCTGGAGCCTCGACGTCAAGAAGTCTGTCTCCCTCCTCTTCTAGGTTGCTGCGGTGGCGACACAACAAACGAGGTTAGGATGTCCTTCTTCAACCAGGATCTCCATGGGAAGGAGGGTGGCGCGCTCTCTCACGCCTCCCTAGAGTTGTGTCTAGTGGAGAACCCAAGCGAAGGCAACACCCCCGATGCTATTCTCGGCATGCGAGGCCATTCCATGCTCAGGATCACCCAAACCTTTTCTTCCTGCATGCGAAGGATCTATAGGGATCTCGGCACAAGAAGCATGTCCGCACCATCCCAAGTGGCCCCGTCCCCGGTGGTGGCGCCGGTGCCTGCGTGTTGAGGTCCACGACAATGAGTGGTGGAGGAGGACACCTTGGGCATGATTGTTTTTTCTTCTATTTCCCCAAGGTCCTTTATGCAAAGTTACATGCCTTATCCTAAAATATTAGGTTTCCTAGTGCAATATATGTAAAGGGCCTCTTTGTAAATGTTCACAGGTCATGATTAATTGTAGCTTCTAGGACCTTTTGGGCCTTTCCCGCTTAAAAAATTCCCAAAGCAACAACTGTCATGAAGATGACCGTATATCGGAAGATACTGACCTAAAACACACCAACGAATATGAAAAATGATCGAATCCCAAGAGATTTGTCGGGTTGAAACCTGAAATAGATGGAAGTGGGCAACAATTTTTCGGAATGTCGTTCTACTCACTTAATACAACATCTTTGATGCGCCAATTCCTAAAATGCAAAATAAGAAACAATTGCTACCAATGAAATGGATTGAAAATTATATACTTAATTCTAGATAATTTTTATGTGAGTTACAATCCTATGAACCAAACAACATACGAGTGACAAAACACCTTGAGGAAAAATTCACCATAAATCTTTGAACCAAAGATATTTGTATTATTTTCAATATTGCTACGATTAAGGCCAAGTACAACTTTGATCAAATTTCCTAGCTAGCCAAATTCTCATAGAGTATAGTTGAGCTAAATTGAACAAACCTATTTTTTAGTTTAAACATATTATTTGTAGTTATTTTGGAAACTTACATATGATATGTGTAGAGTATATATTCATATACAAGTTAAAAAAAATTATAATAGCAACAACAATTTCACTAAATTGTTTTTAACAATATAGTTTCATTGGAAATGACCACCGCTTGGAATCTACACTCAAACTACTAATGATACTACTAAATATGTTACACACTAAAAACATGGTTATTCTCACTTGAAAATTTGAAAAAGATTTTTATGTTCGTAAAAGTTGTAAACTCCCATAGACAACATCGTTTAACAAACCAAGATGTACCCATATCTACCAGATATGGGAACATTATCAGATCAACACCCATGTTGAAGAAACTTTTCACCTATATGTTACTAGAAACGTGTTATTTACATCATGATTTAGCTGAATTACAATATGTAACACAACGATTGGACCTCGGTTTGGCGGAATTGTAGATCTGCCAACTATGATATCGATATGTCCATGACCATGGTCATTTGGCTTAAAACACAAGAATGTTTATACATGTTAGGGCAAACCATGAAGCAAGTTTTTTGAAATGTTTTTGAAATTCACATTTAGCATTTTGTGGGGAAACTAGTACAAGCAAGAGGACACCATGCGCAAGGTTGTTGGAAATATGCCCTAAAGACAAATAGTAGTAAGGACTATTATCATATTTCATATAGTTTATGATTAAGTTTTATATCATGCTATAACTGTATTGAGTGGAAACATCAATACACGTGTGATATACAAACAACCAGGGGTTCCCAGTGAAACTCTAGTCACTGGTTCATTGGTCAACAGATGATCATGTGGCATTTATGCCAGTTGGAAATGAGGTCATCTCATTCTGAGAATGAGATGATGACCAATACCTAACCTAAACATCGTGACCCAATCATGTCACGAAGTTCAAGTTACGATGATTAGAAATGGATCCTCGTAGACTATTCCTTAGACCGTGAGGCTATATCAATCACTGTCTCCCGAGAGTGCTTAGATAGCATCAAACGCCATCTGGTTATACAGTGGTTATAAAGGCGTGTTCAGGTACTCGGAGGAAACCGTAGAGGCAATATATCTCAAGAGCGGTATTTGTCCGTCCATGTGACGGGAAGATACTCAAGGGCCCACTCAGAGAGGTTATATCCAATAGCTGTGCAGCGTGTGATTTGATCACGGGGATATCGCTTGTCGGAACGAGTCAAGTAGTATTGTTCAGTAACGAGATTAAACACAACATGGTGATGTCGTTGATCAGATCTCGGACAATGCAAGAATCGAGAGACAAAGGGAATAAGACACGACTGTCCCGGTTCAAACGATGAAAGATCTTTGTGGAATGCACAGGGGTCACATGGCCATCCAGGTCCCTCTGTCGATCATTGGTGCGGGAGTGTCCTGACCATGTCTGGAGTGTTCCTGAACCGTGGGGTATCACGCTTAAGGGCTTGATGATGCTTAGAGAGTGTTTATAGGATCCGTGGAATCACCGAAGAGTTGTAGAGAGAAAACCTGAAGGGTTTCGGTAAGTCCGGAGGATGTCCGAAGTGGAGATGGAAGGTGTTCCATAACCACGGAGATTGGATAATGTGTGAATGAATGTTAAATGTTGATTTAATCATTTATTCATAATTATTTAATAAAGAGAAAATCAATTTTAATGGTCAAAGGCTTAATAGGCTAATTCCGGAGGGAGAGGGCCCATTAGGGGAAAGGAGAGAGGGAGATGGGCCAAGGTGGAGGCTGGCTAGGCCTAGCCCCCCCGCGCGGGGCCCACTAGGGTGGCCGGCGGCCACCCCTCCCCTCCTCTCCTTTAGTCCCACCCGGGACTTTGAGGGAGGTAGTACCTCCCCTCACCCTATATATAGTGGGGGTATTTGGCCAGATAAATACACCAATAATCAATAAAGGTCTTCTCACTTTTGGGAGGACCTCTAATTGATATTTTCTCTCTCCCCCTCTCTCTCATGTGACCGTGGTCCCAAGTCTGGACTGCACGAGCGAGAGACATCTTCACCGCGGAGCGCCGTCGCGCCGCGGGATTCGGATCCAGGAGCTCTACATCCGCAACTGCTGCTGGATCGGGGAAGCGGGAATCATCGTCAGGCACCGGACGTGTGTAACTCCCCGCGAGGTATCACACTTGAGGCACTCAAGTCGTTGGAGCCAAGGAGCGCAAGGACTTCATCACGACCTTGAGGTCGGCTTCGGCTCGTCTACATCAACCACGCTCTCCTGAGCGTTGACAACGCTTTTCGGTCTTCAAGGGTAAGTTCGCGAAAAGCCCCTCCGGTTACTATATTACTAATAGATAGGTCCTGGCAGCTTCAGGGGTTCAGGGGCATAGAGTAAAATTTATTGTTTTCATACGCGGAACCCCAACAGTGGTATCAGAGCTAGATCTATGCGTAGTAATGCTAGTACGGGTAGAACACACGAGATGTAGCGTGTGGGCGTGGACCTTTTAGTTGTTACCCTCCCATGTGTACTTGTGTATACCGCAGTAATGCTTGATGAAGCGGCCCCCAACCGACTTTACGCGTTCATTCGCGAGACTGGTCCACGCTTGAGATACGGCTTGTACCATATAAAGTGGCTTAGGAGGGTGTCTGTCTCTCTCGCATTAGTTGGTATACCATTTGCAACGGAGGTCCCCGAAAGGGGTGTAGTAGAGACAACTACTTGATCAGCTTTGTGCTGAAAAGTTCGTAGGTAAGAACGGTTCTTGTGCGAAAGCCCATTCAGCCACGTAAAACATGCAAAGATAAAGTAGAGGCGTCTAACTTTGTTTTGCAGGGGGGCGTTGCTTTGTGATATGGTTGTGGCAAAGGTAAAGTGATTACCTTATGTTATGTAGTAGTAGATAGTCACGGAGGTGACGGACTACCACGCCGGAATGACACTGGTACCCTGGTGTCTACGGCGCGTAACCCAGCACCGAATCGTGACGACGGATGGCGATCACGACGTGAAGGACCATATCACATCGCATTTACATTCAATGTTATTGTTTGTATGTCTTATTGTGTGCTAGTATTAGATACTCGACGGTAGCCTAATAAGATGATCCCTGTTAAAATTACCAACGATTGTGTTCCCCCTTAGTGTGCACCACCAAGAAAGTTCTTCGGTACGAGGCAATCCAGGGTTACAGGCCTGGGTGTCAGACATATCTACGTTCGCATACAGTGGGTGTAAGCCATGTTGCACAACGAATACACTAAGGTTGAGTTGGCGAGCCTAGCACGCCACAGAAGCGTGGCCTCAGAACACAAATGGTCGAAAGATCGAGCACGAGTCGCATGAATGATGTGACCGATGTTTAGCATCCACCTTTGAACCCACATCGATGGCCATGTTCAATCAGGGGAGATGTGGTTGTGTTGGGTCCGTAGCATAGAAAACAAAAAATTTCCTACGGTGTGAACTACACGCCAAGATCTATCTACTAGGTACAAAGCAACGGGTGGACATACATCCAACGAGAACTTACCCTCGAAGACAACGAGTTTTGTTAACGAGTAGGAACTCGTGGTTGATATAGTCATACACTTGCCGATCTCAAGATCGTGAGGAAGTCCGGCCAAGAACTCAGCAGCGCATCCGTACTTTCGCACATGTTCAAGCCACGGACAACCTCCACCTCCTCGCTCAGCGATCCAGTGGAAGCAAAGCAACTCCTTCGCATTTAAATGCCACCGGGAACATGTATCTCGCTAATCCGAGATCATGGGGGAATAATTCTAGAGGGGGAGAGAGATCCTTCACAAGGAGGTGTGTGGATGAAGTAGGGAATGGGTGGCCTTTTATAGGAGGAGGGGGATGCCCCTCCTCTCCATGGCCGGCGCATGGGGGGGTGATTTAAAGTGAATGCAGCTGTTTCCAGTGCATAACCGCAAAATGACAGTGGCAAGTTAGTCAGAGACATCATAGATCGAACCATATCCAATAAGGTACGATTACGACGTTCCTACACACTATTACGTTGTGGTGTTCCGGCAGGCGTGAGTTGTGAAACTATTCCTCACTCTTTCATGTGTGTGCTAAACTCGTAACTTAGATACTCTCCTCCACGGTCAGACCGTAGAAATTTGATCTTTCGATTACGATGATTTTCCACTTCATTCTGAAATTCCTTGAAATTTTCAAAAGTTTCAGACTTGTGTTTCGTCAAATAGATATACCCGTATCTACTCAAATCATCCGTGAAAGTAACAAAATAACGATATCCACCTCGCGCCGACACACTCATTGGTCCACATACAGTATGTATGATTTCCAATAGATCTGTCGCCCGTTCCATTGAACCAGAAAACGACGTTCTAGTCATCTTGCCCATAAGGCATGGCTCACATGTATCAAATGATTCAAAATCAAGTGATTCCAAAAGTCCATCAGAATGGAGTTTCTTCATGCGTTTAACGCCAATATGACCTAGACGGCAGTGCCACATATATGCAGATATATCATCATCAAGTTTAATATTTTTAGCATTAACATTATGAATGTGCGTAATATTACTATCGAGATCCATCAGAAATAAACCATTCAACACAGGTGCATGACCATAAAAGATATTATCCATATAAATTGAATAACCATTGTTTTCAGATTTAAACGAATAACCACTTTGCATCAAACACGATCCGGATACAATGTTCATGCTAAGTGTAGGCACCAAATAACAATTATTTAGGTTTATGACTAATCCCGATGGCATATGGAGAGGCAGCGTTCCGACGGCGATCACATCAACTCTTGATCCATTGCCGACCCGCATTGTGACCTCATCCCTTGCTAGTTGTCACTTGTTCCGCAGCCCCTGAATCGAGTTACATATATTAGCAACCGATCCCGTATCAAATACCCAGGTGCTACTGCGAGTACTAGTCAAGTACACATCAATAACATGTATATCACATATACCTTTGTTTGCCTTGCCGGACTTCTTGTCCGCCAAATACTTGGGGATTCGCCCAATGGCGATCCCTTGCAATAGTAGCACTCGATATCGGACTTAGGGCCAGCTTGGGGTTTCTTTTCAGGCGCGGCAACAGATTTGCCACCCTTCTTTCACTTGTGCTTGCCTTTCTTGTCCTTCTTGAAACCGGTAGTCCTATTGATCATCAACACTTGATGTTCTTTCCTAATCTCCACATCTGCGGTCTTAAGCATTGACAGAAGCTCGGGAAGAGTCTTCTTGATGCCCTGCATATTATAGTTCATCACAAAGCTCTTGTATCTAGGTGGCAAAGATTGGAGAACACGATGTATGCCTAAGTCAATGGGAACCGTTATTCCCAAGGACACAAGCTTATCGGCGTACCCAGACATTTTGAGTACATGCTCACTAACGGAGCTGTTCTCCTCCATCATGCAGCTAAAGAACTTTTCAGTAGCATTATAACTCTCTACGGAAGCATGGGTATCGAAAATCATTTTCAATTCTCCCATGGTATGAAAGGCATTGCCATTTTTGAAACGCTTTCGAAGTTCTGGCTCTAGCCCATACAGTATGCCGCAATGAACTAAGTTGTGGTCCTCCTTACGAGTCACATAGACATTCTTTTCCTCGTTAGGGGCATGAGGAGCTGGTGGGGGTCCTAGCGACGCATCTAGCACATATTGCTTTTGTGCAGCAGTGAGGAGAATCCTCAAATTCATAGCCCAGTTGGTGAAGTTGCTACCATTCGCAGCAAGTTTCTCTTTCTCCATGAACACATTGAAATTAAAAGCAGGTGGTGCCATCTACAACAGAATTTGTAAAGTTTATTTAGACTAAGTTTATGATAGATTGAGTTCAACTAATCCAAATTACTAATGAACTCCCACTCAAAAACGACATCCCTCGTGTCCTTTTGGTGATTACATGAACCAAATCCACTATACCAAGTCCGATCATCATGTGAGTTGATATAGCTTCAAAGGCGAGCATCTATATGGGCATCATATCAACCATATGACTCATGCTTAACCTTACGTGGCTTAGGGCTTTCGGAGATAGAACCGTTCTCACCTACGAAAATGAACCACAACAAGGATAAGTAAGTTATTAGCAACTCGTTGTAAATCAGATATTGACTATAGTAGGAGAGACAGACACCCGCCAGCCACTTATGCAAAACAAGTTGCATGTCAGTCGTGGAACCGGTCTCATGTACGATGACATGTAAGGTTGGCCCGGGCCGCTTCATCCCACTATGCCACCAATATCCAAAATACATATAAGATGCAATAACATGATTATCATCGCCCACATATAAACATATGTGTACTACCCATGCAAAGCACCTACGCATAGATCAGGCTCTGATACCACTATTGGGTCTGCAACATAGACAACAAAAATTTTCCTACGGTGTGAACTACACGCCAAGATCTATCTACTAGGTACAAAGCAACGGGTGGACATACATCCAACGAGAACTTACCCTCGAAGACAACGAGTTTTGTTAACGAGTAGGAACTCGTGGTTGATGTAGTCGTACACTTGCCGATCTCAAGATCGTGAGGAAGTCCGGCGCCAACTCAACAAAGGCATCCGCTTTTACACACGCTCAAGCCACGGACAACCTCCACCTCCTCGCTCCAGTGATCCGAAGCAAGGCGACAACTCCTTCCAGATGAAATTCCACTGGGAACATGTATCTCGCTAATCCGAGACCATGGGGGAATAATTCTAGAGGGGGAGAGAGATCCTTCACAAGGAGGTGTGTGGATGAAGGAGGGAATGGGTGGCCTTTTATAGGAGGAGGGGGGGGGGGGGGTGCCCCTCCTCTCCATGGCCGGCGCATGGGGGGTGACCCCTCACCTCCCCCATTCATGTGGTGGTAACCCCTCCACATTAAAATGCCTCTTCACATTCCCTTTTAAAGTCTCCACTTCAAATGCATTAAAATTCTCCAAGTTTAATGCTCTCTCATTTAATAAAACTCTTTTATTAAATTTATTCAGAATTTTGTTAATTACTTTAATTAACAAACATTCACATATAGCCCCTTGCAATATTTAAATATCACATGCAGAACCACTTTCTGCAATTTCACCCGAAACAATTTCCGGTTTCTATTGAAACAATTCCGGCGCTTTGCAATTCTTTCGTCTGAAACATATGTGCTCCAAAATGGTGTCCGGTAACTCTTAAGTGTGTCACCCTATGGTTCGCGAATAATGCAGACATGATCGAGACCCTTCTCCGATCAATAATCAGCAGCGGGACCTGGAGATCCGTACTGACTCCTACACATTCAACGATGACTTCTGTGATCGTGAGAACCTTTAACGCTTGTAACTAAATCCCTTTGTCTCACGATATATTACATGTCCGAGATTCGATCATCGGTATCTCTATACCTAGTTTGATCTCGTTACCGACATGCACTCTTTTCTTGTTCCCGTGATATAACATTCTAGTGATCACATCACTTGCTTGCAAGCTATCTCAATGTGATATCACCGAGAGGGCCCATGGTATATCTATCCGTCATCGGGATTGAAAAATTCCACTCTTGATCCATGAGCCTCAACATAACACCTTCGTAGTACTGAATCCATCTTTATAGTCACCTTGTTACGGTGTGACGTTTGATGTTATCAAGATACTCTTCTAGTGTTAGCAATTAACATGATCTCATGGTCTAAGGATAAAGATTACTTTGTATGATGTTATAGCAATATAAACATAATGACTTGATCGTAATGCTATACTTCGGATGAATGTTCATCACATCATTCCACCAATGGTGTGACCTTGTTATTAACAACATCCAATGTCCATGATCAGGAAACCTTGATCATCTTGTTAATCAACAAGCTAGTCTATCAGAGAGGCATAACTAGGAACCCTTTTTGTTTATTAAACACACATGTATTGATGTTTCCGATCAATACAATTCTAGCATGCAAAATAAACATCTATCATATATAAGGAATACACAATAACAATTTTATTATTGCCTCTCAGGACATATTTCCTTCAGGTTGATAGGGGCCGTGTTATCACTAGGAACCCTTTTGGGGATAGGTGTTTCTGAGTGGAGTTATTATTAACTCATTTAATTATAAACTTAGTCTAAATTCCTTTTGCAATTATAAATGTAGATGGCTCACCGTGAAGCTTAGTTTGTCATTGAGGATTGGGTAAAGGGTGAGAAACTTAGACTTGATGGATCCAACTTCCCTAGTTGGCTTGTGCGCCTGAATGATCTCCTTACTAGGAATCATGTGGTAGACTACATATGTCGCACGATGGATTTGACTGAGCCAGACTACTTTGAGACCCCACAAGAGCTAGCAGACCGCTACTATCGTCAAGAGATGTCCACCTACATTCAGATAATAATGCGTTACGGTATGGTGGATGAACTACATCCTCTCATGGGTGATCTTGATCCATATTCGATGGTGGATCAGCTGAGAGTAGAGTTCATAGGCCATGTGCGCATGTGGAAGCACGAGCTGCTTGGAGAGTTCCTTTCCATACAGATGGAGGAGCACACATGTCTGAAGGGTCACTTAGAGCGCATGCTTGATGCACACATGAGACTGGTTCACTTCGTGGAATATTGGATGGCTGATCCATTTGTGATAGACGTACTGCTTCGATTGTTGCCTCCCAGCTACGAAGGACATGTTCGGAGTAGCATCATGAGTGGTGATACGAAATCATTGGATTTCTGTGAGTTCATATTACATTTCAGGAACGTAAAGGTTGAACCAATCGCCGGAGAGGTCATCGATGACAAAGGTATATATTTGATATACAGTTTTATAAAGGTTATAATCTTGCAAACACATTTGCAATGTTAAGTATATCTGATACTTGTTATGTTTTGATGAAAACAGGTCCTTCTGCATGAGAGGTGCTTGCTGGAGAGGAGGTGACATTGCGTGTTGATGGCGAGCATGATGATGATGGCCGATGACACTCTCCCTCGACATTTATCATTTAGTTTATGTTTTAGGATGATTATTGTAATCAAGATATTGTGAACTTCTTTAGTGTGTCTCACACTTCGTGAGACGGTTATTCATATGAGTTTGTAACAAACAGTTGTTCCACTTTTATGAATGATTTCTATTCGTGTTCATATCTTGTTTGATTATGTGTGAATCATCCTTGTTGTTTGAAACTAATTGATAATGCATGAACATTTGTAAAACATTAAAATGCCTTATTTAAAATACCCAACTTAAATGATATATTCATTAATGAATGAAACCATTGTTTAAATTCAAAGTTATGTGATAATATGTGAAAGTCATTCGATTTCTTATCACATATAAATCATGCCTAAGTTTGGCAAATTAACTTGAACACCGAGTATTACTTGAATACAAAGTGTTTAAAGAATTGTTAAAAGTAAATACATATTCGATGTATTGTGTTTTAACAAAAATGGTAATTATCATTATATGATTGTTTAAATGTGTAAATAAGTTTACCAAAGGAAACATGAATATGAAACTATTTGATTTGATCAAAGTGTTTCATCAACAAAGGGTATAAATATAAAAGAGAATCTAATTACTATGATTTGATCAATAGTAATGAAATTCAACTTTATGAGAATGGCATAAAAGAAATTGTGGAATGCAAAGCGTTTTGAAATGTCAAAATGCAAAGCATCACAATGTGATATTAGATATCAAAGTGGGTTAAATAGAAGGCACCAAATAAATCGTTGTAGTGTAGATGTAGAGACCATTAGCTTAGAAATAATTAGCACTCAATTAGAAGGTAGTGAACCATTTGAATACGTGAAAGGTTTGGGGTTATTCAATATAACCAAAATAATAGCGAATAAGTCCTTGTAGAGTATTCATTGGAAACTTTGAATACGAAATCCATAGCTGAAACCAAAAGAGAAGCAAAACTAGTATTGCTTGGATTTTGGTACATTCTTGAGAAAGCTCACTTTTAGTGACATTACTCAATTATGAAGCAAATGGAAGATAGTGTAAAACATGATAAGGATTCAAAACCCTGCATCAGAGTGTTGAGAAGCGCAACGGAAAACGTTTCTGAACGATTCTCTTCACAGAAGGAAAGAATCAATGATATTTATCATTGTGTTTTCCCCACTAGTGTTTTCACTGCATGAAGTAGGATTCAAAATGTAATCCATATCTAGTATGGAGACATTTGTGAATGATTTGTCATGATTCTTGGAATATGACATGCCTACGAACTACTAAGGAAATAATGGTAAACTAAAATTATGAGAAATCCTAATAGCAAAATTCCCTTGAGATTAGAAAGCAATTCGTTGCTGAATCTCACAAGAAAAAGGAGTTTCTTGAATTTTCCAAAATGACTGCAAAGCCATAGTGGAAAAGGGGGGTGAATGACAAAAACACAATTTGTCAAGTATTGATAAATTCAAATGAATTTGATTCAAATGTGCTAAATGTCTAGTGGATTTAAAACTAGTAAAGTACTAATATCTCATAGTAAAATCTCCAAGTTTGATATTTGATCAAAGGATTTTGAAGTTGTTCAAAATAGTGAGTGGATATGCAATTTGCATAAAATTGAGTGGGAGCTATGAAAGTCTTCCATGAAACAATATGTGATTGACATATTTTTAAGTGGGAGCAATATAAGCCTCAAATTCAAATATGTAGGAACATATTCTGAGTGGGATCTTATAGGAGTAATTCTTAAGTATGTTAAGAATGAAAGCGCAAATACTTATAAATAATGATTTATAAGATGTAGAAGTTGATAATAGGTGTATTATGATATTATGTAGTATTCCTTAAAGGATTCTGAAAGGGGTTTCAGAATAGAAGATAATTAAGGAACTGGTCCTTAATAACTTGAATTAGGAATGGCATTAAGTTTAACATCAATGGTTGAAAGAAAGAAAAGGATGACCATCATCCACTATGTTGAGACATAGGTTCTATCTTAGTAAACCATGATGATAACTTAGCATAATATGTGATCCAATAAGGAACGTTTAAAAGTGAGTAAGTTTGAATCACGGAACATTGAGCTAAGTTTGTTCGCAGTATCTAGTAGAGAACTGTGGATATATTTTCCAAATCTATAAAAGGATGACATATCTTAAAACATAAGGGGTTATGTTATAAGGGAATATGTTGGAAACTCCCGTAATACCGATTAAAGTCAAGTAGAAAGCGAGGTGAACAAAACATCGAAAGTTGCACAGAGTGCACTGGTGTTTCGATGAATACATTTATAATAATAGATAAGGGTACAATCTAAAGTGTTGTATAATGTTATGGCGGGGCTAGTTCGCTTTTAACATAGAATTATGTGTCCTAGGGCACAGTGCCCATGAGAAAGCCCTCGAGGTTGATCTAACGTCACTGTAGGCTCTTGGAATCAGGCCCTGTTCTGCTGCCATAGCAACGATGCATACACACAGATGCTATCATGTGATGATAAAGTATTAATGTCAATCATCGTGACATTAGTAAGTTGCAAAGGATTTGGGACTGTAAAGTACAGACCTAAGACTCAACCTCTTCTATGAGCAAGCATGTTCAGGGTACCGGGTATATGGTGCCAATGATTGAGAACAAATGCAGCTACTGTATTTGTACTCAAGTGCAAGTGGGAGACTGTTGGAAATATGCCCTAGATACAAATAGTAGTAAGGACTATTATCATATTTCATATAGTTTATGATTAAGTTTTATATCATGTTATAACTGTATTGAGTGGAAACATCAATACACGTGTGATATACAAACAACCAGGGGTTCTAGTGAAACTCTAGTCACTGGTTCATTGGTCAACAGATGATCATGTTTCCTGATCATGTGGCATTTATGCCAGTTGGAAATGAGGTCATCTCATCTGAGAATGAGATGATGAACCAATACCCAACCTAAACATCGTGACCCGATCATGATGAGGACATCCATACTATTCCACTATCTCCTACTCCTATTCACAATGAAGATGTTGCTGCAAAGAACAAGTCCAATGAAATCAGGATTGGACCCATTACAAGAGCTCGTGCAAAGCTGATGGAGCAACAGGTGAATTCACTCTTAATTGAACCTGATGTTTTACTTAATGAGAACTTTATACTACCTAAGTCTATGCATCTTTGTATGATCAGGTTTATTGATAACACAAGCGTTGCGCGAGGAGGAGAGTTGCAACAAGAAGGACAAGCACTGATTTCCAATATCAACAAGTGCGCGAGGGAGGAGCGGGAGGCATGCGCACTAGGAGGCAGTGAGGAAATCACGTATGAGCAAGAGAGAGAGATGGCGCACCAAGAATTACATGTTTGAGGTGTTCCACGATGTTTGGACTGCGTGCCAATAAGGCCAAACCCATATATGGGTCGGTATGTATCAGTTTGAGTCGAACCGAGTCAGTTTGGGCCAAGATATGGCTGTTTTTAGGCCCGTTTAGAGGGGAGGACGCCTCAGCCCTCATATAAACCTCCGTAGCCGTCACAAGTTAGGGTTCAGACCACATTAAAATATTTTGGAGTTGTTTCTTTCATAGAACCTCTAGAATTACCCTGTGTTCGAATCTACAACTATAATTGAGTGTGATCTGTTGTTCTATTGGGAATTAGTAGTTGCATACTACCATTCGTGATCACGGCTGCGTGCGCAAGAGTGTGGTGTTGTGAATATCCTATAAGGTTCAAGAGCTGTTGCATTGGCATCAGGGATCGAGCGGGAGAGATCATAGCTACGCACTAGTTATCTATCATCCACCATCATCACCGCCATCCGCTTACTGAGAAGATCGGGCCACCCCATATCATCTTGGTATTAGATTTCCAACGTTGCCTCGGTAAGCATCCACAAATCCATCTATAGATTAGTTATTTTTGTCCTATATAAAAAAGCCACACAAAAATATTAGGGTTCATAGTTCATTGCCATAGCCTAGATAACACTGTTTGTGAGTTCTAGTTGCTGATTGTAGTTCTTTTGTGTAGCCTTTCTCTTAAATCTGAGTCGTAGTTTTTGTTTAGTTTTCGTTTGTTTTTGATCCGTTGTCGGAGTACCTACACTATTTCTAGACTGTTCGTCGTGTTCTTGAGTCTTAGATATATTAGATCTGTTTTCTTTTAGTCTGGAGCTGTAGATCCGTTTCAAAGGAGAAGAAAAAAAACTACCGATCGCTACAAGTTACTCGATCTGGGTAGGGAAGTAAAGGAAAAAAAAGATCTAGCTCGTTTGCCCATAGCACGATCTGTGCTCGTATGTGAGAAAAAAAAGAATTCCGATACAATACTCGCGTACGTGAGCTTCCTCAGGCTAATTTTTTATTTGGGATCGCTGCTCCTCGTCTAACCACAGACGGGTCTGAGCCTTTGCGTGAGCGGTAGCATAAAAACAAATCGGCGGATCGCTACCGCTTGATCGCAGACTAGTCTGTCCAAATCTTAGGGAGGCAAAAAAAAAATTGGACCCCTCTCCTGACCACAGACCAGTCTGTGCTAGTACGAGAAAAAAAATTCTGCCGCCATCGTGCTGCGGCAGGATTTTAGGCCGTTTTTTTGCCGTGGCAGAGACCAATTCTCGGGTCAATTTTTTCCTTTTTTTGTTTATTTTTTTACTGAGTCCACATAGCGTACCTATCCTTGTGAGCCTTAGTAAGCCTTTCTTTATGTCTAAAACTATCCTATGAGACTAGCGTGCTTAGTGTTCTGCGGGCTGCTCAGTTTAGCAATCTTGTGCCCGTTTCATTGAGACATTGCTAGCGTCTCTCCTTGTGCATTGCAACACGAGCATTCCTCCGACATACCTCACTTTATTGAGCTTATTTTCATAGTTGCACTTGTCCCATTTATCTCCACCGTGTGTGTTTTCGTGAGTCTTTGTCATACGATCAGCACTAGAACTTATTTACGGTGTAGTTAGGATACCATACCTACAGCTCCACCATAAATAACCTGTGTGTCCTGTGACCATTCTCTATACCTTTGATATTCACTTCATCACATCAATGCATCAGTTTTTGATTTCGTTTGGTAGAGCATCTCTATTCACTTTGGAACGGTAAGGTCTCCTTTCTTATTAGTTGTGAGTGAGCTATGAGAGTTCCACCATACAGATTTTGTTTTTTGCACTAATCTACTAATCATGTCTTCTAGTGATGATGATGTTGTGATGTAGAAAGAGAAGGATGAGGATCTTGTTAATTGGCGTGAATATGAGGCTTTGAAGTCCCACTTGACACGTGTGTTTACTAACATGACAGATGCCATTGACAAGAATCTCCAGGATATGAATATGAGATTGGATCAGCATGTTGGAACGGTTGATACTATTCAAACACAAGTGGCTACGTTCAACGTCAATAACACCACTTTGCAACGTTCCATTGAGGGTTTGACAGCCGCTTTACATAGAAGGGAAGATCCTCAACATGATGATGCCTTTTATGATTTCGATGAGGGTAGCGTTGTGGATGCTGCTCCACATGTTGGCAGGGGACGTGCTATTCCCCCTGCCCATGCACCTTCTCATGGCCGTGGGTTTGCCCCTCTTGGGCGTGCTCAATGTGTGCCCAACCAAGCTGCTGATGATGGTTTGGGCAAGCCAAAATTTTCAATTCCCAAGTTTGATGGTTCCATTGATCCCGAAGATTACCTCACATGGGAGTTGAAGATTGAGAAACTCTGGCGCTTATTTGACTATCCAGAAGATAAGAAGGTCAAGCTTGCAGAATCTGAATTTGATGATTATGCTTTGCGTTGGTGGGATGCTCTTGTGCAACATAGGAGGGAGGATAATGAACTTCCTATGATGGATTGGCGCGAGATGAAGCAAATCATGAAGGCTCGTTTCATACCAACCAACTACTTGCGATTAGTTTTTGATAAATTGACGCAACTGAAGCAAGGCACAATGATAGTAGATGAGTACTACATGGAGATGGAGCTGCTTATGCAGCATGCTAGAATTCCCGAGTTCATTGAGATGACCATGCAGTGATTCCTAAACAATCTGAAGTTGCCAATCAAGAGCATAGTTCGTCATCACAAGTATGAGACCATGAATGAGTATTGCACCATGCTAGAGAGGCTGAATCCCAGTTGGCAGAAGAGGCGAAGTCACGCGCTCGTTTTCCATCCTCCAGCAGATTTTCGGCCAGATCTACTCCTCCTACAACTGTGCCACCAGCTGCTGCTCCGTTTACACCATCGGCCAAACCAGCAAGTACACCTTCGTTTGGTTCTAATGCTTGGAAACCCGCTGCTCCTGCTGCTAGTTCGGGTTCCAACATGTCTACGGCACGTACTCGTGATGTGGTGTGCCATACTTGTGGAGGTAGAGGGCACTACAAGAAAGATTGTCCAAACAGCAAGGTTATGTTTGTTAATAAACAAGGTGAAGTAGAAAGTGGAGATGAAGCTTCTGACACTGATGTTGATGACGACGAGGATGGTGATGATTCATATGCTGAGCGTGCACCCACTATTGTCGTATCTTCACGTGTACTTAGTGTGCAACCAGTTGAGGAATCCCAACATTGCAACTTGTTCCAAACAAAAGCTCTAGTTGGACCAAACAAAGCTTGCAAGGTCATTATTGATGGAGGTAGCTGCAGAAATCTTGCAAGTAAGGAACTATGTGCCAAACTGAATTTGACATACTTACCTCATCCCAAGCCATACTACATACAATGGTTGATCAACAATGGTGAGATGAAGGTAAATCATATGGTACATGTGAATTTTCAAATAGGGCCATACAAAGATTCTATTGATTTTGATGTGGTTCCTATGACTATTTGTCACCTACTATTGGGTCGGCCTTGGCTCTATGATTGCCATGTGCAACACAATGGCCGAGCCAATACATATCACTTGGAATTCAAAGGAAAGAAGATTACTATGCAGCCAATGACACCACAAGAAATTGTGAATGATTCTCGCCAAAAGATAGAGGTGAACTTGAAGGAAGATACTACCACTCGGCGAGATTGCATGACAGCTATTTCTGATGTAATTGAGCCTAAATTGAGTGATATAACAAAAAGTGAGAGAGTGCCTGGTTTATTGATATTAGCCACTAAGGAAGATATGAGAGAATTTCGTGAGGATCCTACAGCCATGCCACTTGTGCTCATGTATAAGGGCGAGGTATTGGTTTCTAACGACATGACCCCTATTTCTCTTGGTGTCTCTTCTATTGTGCAGGACTTTGCGGATGTGTTTCCAGAAGATGTACCCGCAGGCTTACCTCCATTGCGTGGTATAGAACATCAAGTGGACTTGATTCCTGGCGCCACACTTCCCAACCGTGCACCCTACAGGACTAATCCCGAAGAAACTAAGGAAATTCAGAAGCAAGTACAAGCGTTGCTGGATAAAGGGTACATTCGTGTTTCTCTTGGCCCTTGTGATGTTCCTGTTATTTTAGTTCCTAAGAAAGATGGTACATGGCGCATGTGTGTTGACTGTAGAGCGATTAATAACATCACTATTCACTATCGTCATCCTATTCCACGCTTAGAGGATATGCTAGATGAATTGAGTGGTGCTGCTGTTTTCTCTAAAATTGACTTGCGAAGTGGTTATCATCAAATTAGGATGAAAGAAGGGGATGAATGGAAAACTGCTTTCAAAACTAAATTCGGCTTGTATGAGTGGTTAGTCATGCCGTTTCGTCTTACTAATGCACCTAGTACTTTCATGCGTTTGATGAATCATATTTTGAGAGAGTTTATTGGTCATTTTGTGGTTTTTTACTTTGATGATATACTCATATACAGCCACACCGAATCTGAACATTGCACTCATATTAGACAAGTTTTGCAAGTGTTATGTGATAATAAACTGTATGCTAATCTTGAGAAGTGTACATTTGCAAAAGATAAGGTCATATTCCTAGGATTTGTTGTTTCTAAGAATGGAGTAGAGGTAGATCAATCTAAAATTGAATCAATTCAGAATTGGCCTACTCCAATGAATGTAAGTCAAGTGCGTAGTTTCCACAGTCTCGCTGGTTTCTATAGGCGCTTTGTGAAAGATTTTAGCACCATTGCTGCACCATTAAATGATTTGACAAAGAAAGGTGTTCCTTTTGTATGGGGAGCGGCCCAAGACATTGCATTTGATACATTGAAACGTTTGCTTACTTCTGCACCATTGCTTGCATTACCTGATTTTTCGAAGCAATTTGAAGTTGAATGTGATGCTAGTGGTATAGGCATAGGTGGCGTTTTGATGCAAGAGGGTCGGCCTATAGCTTATTTTTCTGATAAATTGACTGGTGCTCGTTTGAATTATTCAATCTATGATAAAGAATTGTATGCACTTGTTAGAGTACTTGAGGTTTGGCAACATTATTTGTGGCCAAAGTAATTCATCATACATTCTGATCATGAAGCATTGAAATACTTGAAAGCTCAATCAAACTTGCATAGAAGATTAGCTAAATGGGTTATGTTCATTGAGTCTTTAACTTACATCATTAGCTACAAAAAGGGAAAAGAGAATGTTGTTGCTGATGCTCTATCTAGGAAGAATATGCTCTTAACCAATCTTGATGTTAAAATTCCTGGATTAGAAGCTATTTGTGCACTTTATGCAACTAACCATGATTTTGCTGAACCGTATCGTTTGTGTGATATTAGAAACGCATGGGATAAGTATCATATCCATGATGGCTATTTGTTTCGAGCTAACAAACTATGTATTCTAGAATCGTCGTTGCATTTGTTCTTAGTGCAGGAATCACATGCTGGTGGTTTGATGGGTCACTTTGGGCATGAGAAGACATTGCTCATGCTCGCTGATCACTTTTATTGGCCCAAGATGAGGCGTGATGTGTACAGATTTGTGAGCAGATGCATTACTTGCCACAAGTCAAAATCCAAGCTGAAGCCTCACGGTTTGTAGACACCTCTCTCTGCACCGACTACTCCATGGGAAGACATTAGTACGGATTTTGTGCTAGGTCTACCTAAAACTTAGAGAGGTCATGATTCAATATTTGTGGTAGTGGATAGGTTCTCTAAAATGGCTCATTTTATTGCCTGCCACAAAAGCGACGATGCGTCGCATGTTGCTAACCAGTTTTTCAGGGACATCGTGAGATTACATGGAGTACCTAAGATGATTGTTTCTGACCGTGATGTGAAGTTCATGAGCTACTTTTGGAAGACCTTATGGGGGAAGCTAGGAACGAAGCTGCTGTTCAGTACTACATGTCATCCCCAAACAGATGGTCAAACGGAGGTGGTGAATAGAACATTGTCGCAGCTGCTAAGGACCATGATTAAAAAGAATCTGCGGGAGTGGGAAGAGTATTTGCCACATGTTGAGTTTGCTTACAACAGGGCTGTGCATTCAACTACTCAGGTTTGTCCTTTTGAGGTGGTGTATGGCTTCAAGCCATTGACTCCACTTGATATGTTGCCTCTGCCATTAAATGAGAGAGTTGATATGGAGGCATCAAAACGTGCTGATTATGTGAAGAAAATACATGAGAAGACTCGAGAGGCTATTCAGAAGAAAGGCAAGAACATTGCTGCTGCAAGGAATCAAGCAAGAAAAGAAGTGTTGTTCGAGCCTGGAGATATGGTTTGGGTGCATCTACGCAAGGACAGATTTCCACTACTTCACAAGTCCAAGTTGAAGCCACGTGGTGCTGGTCCTTACAAAGTGCTAGCCAAAATTAATGATAATGCCTACTCAGTTGATATACCTAGTGAGGAGTTTGGTGGTGCTAGCAACAACTTCAATGTTGCCGATTTATCACCATATGCTGGAGAAGACCTTGGAGCGTCGAGGTCGACGCCTTTTGAAGGGGGGGGGGAGATGATGAGGACATCCATACTATTCCACTATCTCCTACTACTATTCCCAATGAAGATGTTGCTGCAAAGAACAAGTCCAATGAAATCAGGATTGGACCCATTACAAGAGCTCGTGCAAAGCTGATTGAGCAACAGGTGAATTCACTCTTAATTGAACCTGATGTTTTACTTAATGAGAACTTTATACTACCTAAGTCTATACATCTTTGTATGATCAGGTTTATTGATAACACAAGTGTTGCGCGAGGAGGAGAGTTGCAGCAAGAAGGACAAGCACTGATTTCCAATATCAACAAGGGCACGACGGAGGAGCGGGAGGCATGCGCACTAGGAGGCAGTGAGGAAATCACGTATGAGCAAGAGAGAGATGGCGCACCTAGAATTACATGTTTGAGGTGTTCCACGATGTTTGGACCGCGTGCCAATAAGGCCGAACCCATATATCGGTCGGTATGTATCAGTTTGAGTCGAACCGAGTCAGTTTGGGCCAAGATATGGCTGTTTTTAGGCCCGTTTAGAGGGGAGGAAACCCCAACCCTCATATAAACCTCCGTAGCCGTCACAAGTTAGGGTTCAGACCACGTTAAAATATTTTGGAGTTGTTTCTTTCATAGAACCTCTGGAATTACCCTGTGTTCGAATCTACAACTATAATTGAGTGTGATCTGTTGTTCCATTGGGAATTAGTAGATTGCATACTACCGTTCATGGTCACGGCTGCATGCGCAAGAGTGTGGTGTTGTGAATATCCTACAAGGTTCGAGAGCTGTTGCATTGGCATCAGGGATCGAGCGGGAGAGATCATAGCTACGCACTAGTTATCTATCATCCACCATCATCATCGCCATCCGCTTACTGAGAAGATCGGGCCACCCCATATCAGATCATGTCACGAAGTTCAAGTTACGATGATTAGAAATGGATCCTCGTAGACTATTCCTTAGACCGTGAGGCTATATCAATCACTGTCTCCTGAGAGTGCTTAGATAGCATCAAACGCCATCTGGTAATACGGTGGTTATAAAGGTGTGTTCAGGTACTCGGAGGAAACCGTAGAGGCAATATATGTCAAGAGCGGGATTTGTCCGTCCATGTGACGGGAAGATACTCAAGGGCCCACTCGGAGAGGTTATATCCAATAGCTGTGCAGCGTGTGATTTGATCATGGGGATATCGCTTGTCGGAACGAGTCAAGTAGTATTGTTCAGTAACGAGATTGAACACGACATGGTGATGTCATTGATTAGATCTTGGGCAATGCAAGTATCGAGAGACAAAGGGAATAAGACACAATTGTCCCGGTTCAAACGACGAAAGATCATCGTGGAACGCACAGGGGTCACATGGCCATCTAGGTCCCTCTGTCGATCATTGGTGCGGGAGTGTCCCGACCATGTCTGGAGTGTTCCCGAACTATGGGGTATCACACTTAAGGGCTTGATGATGCTTAGAGAGTGTTTATAGGATCCGTGGAATCACCGAAGAGTTGTAGAGAGAAAGCCGGAAGGGTTTCAGTAAGTCCGAAGGATGTCCGGAGTGGAGATGGAAGGTGTTCCATAACCACGGAGATTGGATAATGTGTGAATGAATGTTAAATGTTGATTTAATCATTTATTCATAATTATTTAATAAAGAGAAAATCAATTTTAATAGTCAAAGGCTTAATGGGCCAATTCCGGAGGGAGAGGGCCCATTAGGGGAAAGGAGAGAGGGAGAGGGGCCAAGGGGGAGGCCGGCTGTGCCTAGCCCCCCCGCGCGAGGCCCACTAGGGTGGCCGGCGGCCACCCCTCCCCCTCCTCTCCTTTAGTCCCACCCCGGGACTTTGAGGGAGGTAGTACCTCTCCTCCCCTATATATAATGGTGGTATTTGGCCAGATAAATACACCAATAATCAATAAAGGTCTTCTCACTTTTGGGAGGACCTCTAATTGATATTTTCTCTCTCCCCCTCTCTCTCACGTGACCGTGGTCCCAAGTCTGGACTGCGCGAGCGAGAGACATCTTCACCGCGGAGCGCCATCACGCCGCGGGATTCAGATCCAGGAGCTCTACTTCCGCAACTGCTGCTGGATCGGGGAAGTGGGAGTCATCGTCAGGAACCAGACGCGTGTAACTCCCCGCAAGGTGTCACACTTGAGGCACTCAAGTCGTTGGAGCCAAGGAGTGCAAGGACTTCATCACGACCTTGAGGTCGTCTTCGGCTCGTCTACATCAACCACGCTCTCCTGAGCGTTGACAATGCTTTTCGGTCTTCAAGGGTAAGTTCGCGAAATCCCCTCCTGTTACTATATTACTAATAGATAGGTCCTGGCAGCTTCAGGGGTTCAGGGGCGTAGAGTAAAATTTATTGTTTTCATACGTGGAACCCCAACAAAGGTTTACTTTTTTTAAGGGTCAAATTTGTCGACATGAAAAATCATAGCGAGAAATTGAAACGTTGAGAACTCATAGTGGTCTTAGATAGAATGACTACACTTGGCAACCTTGAACTAATATTCATGGAAAAAGCTTGAAATCAAAAAACTTGGGAATTATCCATGAAATTGTGTGAAATATGGTGATGGCATCATATGATACCGTAGAACTTAAAATTGGTGCAATCCAAAGAGGCCCTTTTAGTTCATTCTTGATGGTTGTCTTTGTGAAGATTTGTAATTGGAGTAAGAGTTGTGGAAGTCTCGGCTCCATGGGCTATACACATCTTCCAGGTGACACTAGAGCATGCTTTTTGTGTTTTCCATCCACTTTAAGGCCGGTAGTGCTTACTAGACGTGTTGCATGGGTTACTAGCTATGACAATTTTGACAAATCTAACCCATTTACAAAAGTTTGCCTCGAATGAACCATTTTCAATTTTTAGCTAAACCAAACCCATTTTGGTACCTCCAAACGCTCTATAGGTACCATTAGGCTTGGTACCTCGAGAGGCTTTGGTGGTAGTGATGGCCTGCAAGAGCACAGGTTTGTCAGATCATGTTTTTGTGGAAGTATTAGTTCTAGTTTTTATACCAATCCTAGTAAGAAGCTTAGGAAAATGTTTATCTGCGATGTTTCTGTTGCACTCAAGGTGTCACTTGTATTGAGTGAATTGACTGCAAGAGTTGAGGTGGAAATGAATGAGTGGAAAGGAAGTATTTTTGAGTATTGGACAGTTCTTAAAGTAAATAACATAAAAGTAAAATAGCACAGAGGTTGTTTGAGGGTTCCTGCAGATGAAACATTAGGCACGGAGAGAAACAGTTCATGGTGATAGTGAGTGTGTCAAATGGAATAAAATGGGATAAGTGAATATAGTACTTCTTATTCATATGTGAGTAGGTAAACAACCCATATAGCAATCAAGAGTCCTCTTGGTAGATTCTTCTCGATTCCATTGATCCTTCTGCCTGTCACCAAAGCCATAGTCAACACATCAATAAAGGTCTTTTGACCAGATCAAGGCTTTAATCTTGATGGTTTCTTGTTGTCCTCAATTTATACTAGCTCCTATTTGATATCGTCCGTGTCACTCGGGGGTCACCGATTCACTAGTAAACAAGTTCATATCTATGAGGTCTCTAGATAATGTTACCTAGGCCCATAAATTGGATAACAAGCATTATGCATACATAGATAATAATTGTCACAACATAATAATCACGACAATAGTCACAAATGGATGGAAATAAAGGAGACACATCACATCTCACCAATTCCCTACATTACCCATATCTATCGGGATTTTCTCACACATGACAAGAGAATAGATCAAAGACATATTCATATTGCAAATGGGAACCATCTTGACTTTACCATAGAAAACCACAATGAAGTTGAGGATCAAATCAAATACAAACCAATGTGAGAATAGAGGTTCAAATGCCTAATCTTATAAGTATGAATTTATCTTTCTCTCTCTGGGTACAAGTGGGGAATTATGATGGAGTTGATGATCAAGAGGCTAGAGATCTTCGAAGGATGAGGTGGAGTTCTTCTTCAAATCCGATCTCCTCTCTTGTGGGATTGTGTGTGGTACCTGTGTACGTATTTTGCATCTGTTGCATTCATAAAAGATGCTTGCATTGATATAACAAAGACAATGGCCTATGGTACGGGTGGATGATACAAGCGACATCTGACCGTACTGCAGGTCGTTAATCCCCTAGTGACCCTTGGATGGAATTGTATTGAATTGGAGATTTACTCAGTTAGGTGATTATCCCATAAATGCTCTCGGATTTTTCCAAAAGTGTCCAATGCCTGAAATTCATCACAAAAGAACAAGGTTTCGCTAACTTGTGATATTAGCATTACTTGAAAGATCAAAATCAACAAAACCAAGTGAAAAACAATGGAAAATCCTTGATAAAAAGTGTCAAAATTTGGAGCTATCAACCTCCCCAAGCTTAGCTGTTACTCGCCCTCGAGTGACAAAGTGATAAATAATAATAGCAAGAAATAAACTTAGGTAGGGAAACTCACAAGTCCAAGGTGGTATCATATTCCATCGTCACAAATTCTGCAATCTTAAGCATGAGCATAATATATTTGAACAGTTGCACTTAAGGTTACTTCCTAACCGCGTGTAACTTGCTAGCTAATAAATCTTAAACTCAAAAGGGATTGTCAAGAATTTGGTTAGGCTTGCGAATTAATTCTTTCAGTGCCGCTCTTCTTATGAGAGTAAAATTATTTTTGTGAAAAAATGCTTTAGTAAAATTAAGAGTGAATGGTAAATGTCCAAAGAAGGATAAACTTAGAGATTTTCATTCAGACCCACTTCAAAATTCGTGGCCTTTTAACACCCAGTCTTTTCCTTGTCTTTCGAGAACTTTGATTCTTTAGTGGTGAGGTGTTGCGAAGACTTCAATTGAATCAAATAACTTTAGCACAAACTTTGATAAGAATTCATTTTTGCTTTAGGCCCATGGACTTGCACTCTGTAGCATTGCTACAAATGTCTTCCCAACTCATAGCTGAAATCTGAGATGAACTCAAGATCGTTCATAGGCCATCAAAGCTGTCAGCTCCATGAAGTTTTTGTACTTTCACAATTTATTTCGACTTAAAACATTTCCTTTTGACTTATTAGGACAAGTTTGTCATCTCCCTCAACCACCACAAAATTTCCATTCCTTCAAACAAATATTTTTAAAAAGTGTTATCAAGTCAAAACCTTTAAGATGTGGGGTTGAGTGCTGCTAAGATTAAATCCTTAAGACAAAAACATGGCACCAAAGTTATCACAAAGACACTTTCTCTTGTTCTTAAAAATATTGGAATTAATCCAATGCAGTTGTTTTTCAAACTAAGAGTAATTGTTACAAGTCGAAACCAAAGTAGTGACACTAGCTTTGAGAGTAAGTTCCAAAAGATAACAAGTTGATCAGGGAACGGGACTCAAGTGTAACCAAACAAAAATAAAATGTTCATGAATATACTTACAAGAAGAGGGAAAAATAATGTGGTACCTCCTTTTGCTTGCTCATTTCACACTTAAATTGACTCCTCGCGTTCTTCTCCATTGCTGAGTCACTTGAAGTGAATAATCTGCTGAAAAAAAACGAGAGAGCTTCACACAAAACAAGATAAAAGCTACTCTATTTTTATGTTTTTTCTTTTTATCAATGAAAACTGAAAGTAAACATGCAACTAAAGAAAAGTAACAAATTAAAAGAAGAAAACAAAATATGAATGCAAAAGGTGGGGAGGAGTTCAAACTCCCCAATCTTAGACTGTTGGCCAATCTTTGGATCAATTACCATCGCCATGGTTGGGCGGCGGCGGCTGCTGCGAATTATACGGGTAGTAGTTCAGGAAGTTAGACATGAAATGACTGAAGTTGCGAGTGAGGGTAGTGACATTGGCATTCACGTCATTGAAGGGTTCCGCAGCAGAAAACAAATTTTTTCCTATGTTGGAACTCTAATACGCCCAAGACCTATCTATGTAGTAATGCGGTAATGGCCGAGCGTATAGAATACATACCCTTGTAGACTGTACATGGTTAACATTCCAAGGGGAACGTGGTTAAAGTAGTTGAACTTGTAGCTGACCTCAAGGTCGCAAAGCTCCTCGCAGGTCACCCCTTGCTCCTTCTTCATCGCGCACCAGCTCCGGCTCATGACATCCAAGGTGTCTCAAGTGAGGCCCTTCGTGGTTTCGTACACATACGGTGTGCGACGACGACCTCTCGCTCCTTGATCCTTGCCGGGAGTGCGGAAGTAGATCTCCGGCTTGGAATCCCTGCAGCGCAACGGCGTGCTGCAGGTGCATCGTCTCTTGCGCGAACAATCCTTTCTTGGGACCATGCCAATGCGTGGAGACAACTATGTAGAGAGAGAGGGAGGAATTCTCTAAGGAAAATGCCTTAGAGAACATCTCAAATTATGTGTCTAATCCTACCCATGGGCACCCCTTTATATAGGGGGCGGAGGTGTGCCCTCCCCTTTGGGTTTCCCATGTGGGACTAATCAAGAGAGAGAGAGAGAGAGGGGGAGGCGCATGGGCCTCATGGGCCAGCCGGCCAGGGGTGGGCCCCACCCCACGCACATCCCTAGACTGGCCAGGTAGGCCCCCTTGAGGCGACTAGGCCTTGGCCCTTGGCTCTTCCCTCCTTCGGTTTTCCCTCATGGGCCCATTTTCCCTAGGAAGTTTGGCCCATTAGTGGAATACCCCTTCAAATTAGATTTTACTATTGTATTTAATATTAATTATATTAATTAACATATAAATACATATTACAAAATCTGATTTGACCCGAAACACCTTTCGGTTCCCTTTCGATTTCCTCCGAACGACTTCGGAACTTTCCTAGAACGATTCCGGTTCTCTCACGGAACTTTTCTAGATTCCTTTTCTCTTTCATATGGTGATTCCAACTTATAGAGGATCTCTAGCTCATCATACCCTTAAGTGTATTTCCCCACGGCTCGGGAATGGCACAGACATGGTCTCCATCAATGATCAATAGCGGGACCTGGATACCCATAATGACCCCTATGCATTCCACGATGATAATGTCGTTTGAACCGTAAACAGTCGTTTCCCATTGCCTTTGCCACTTGATACCTAGTTCACCCGAGATTTGATCTACGGTATCTCCATACCTTCATTCGATCTCGTTACCGATGAAATTGTTTTCTCATTTTCGTGTTGTTGCATTCCGTGACCCAGTCACACGCTTGTAAGCTTCATTAATGCAACGTCACCGAGATGGCCACATATGTATCTATCCGTTACATGGATTGGCAGATCCTGGTCTTGATATGTACTCCTCTACACACCCCTTTGGGAAACCTGAGTGGCACCTTTTCGATCATCCAGTCATGGAATGATACTTGATAACCATCTAAGCTCCCTCCAGGACGGTGATTTGCATTATCTCACAGTCTAAGGACAGGTTGCGAGGTTTCCTTAGTTTTATCATTAATGGTGAACTTTGTAACTAGATCTCATTAAGATAAAACTGGTTGGGTTGTTTGTCTATCACATCATTCAACTAATGACGTGACCTCATTGTCAATTGGCATAAATGCCCATGATCTCGAAACCCTAGATCATCCTCATGACCAATGAACTAGTTCGCTAGAGGTAACTAGAGACTTGGTTTGTTTACATACCACACGTGTATTAACGTTTCGTATTAATACAGTTATAGCACAGTATGAAACTATTACAAACTAATTGAGATATGACAATAAAAACCTATTTATTATTTGTCTCTAGTGCATATCTCCTTCAGTCTCCCACTTGCACTAGAGTACAAATAATCCAGCTCGCATTTTACTCATCATAAACCATATCACATATGCGTTTATTGATCATGCATGCTTATGGAAAACATCATGTCCATGTTCTGTTTTACCAGATCATTATGTCTTTGCAAATCGTTAATGTCTTCCTAACTTTGACATTCATACTATTATCTCATAATGGGTGGAAGTATTTGTTTTGCGATAAAGTGAGACTTTGTTTCTAGTGTTTATAATGATGGTTGTTTTCACTGTTGTCATCTAAACTTAGAAACACACTTTGCAATCCTTTGTGTATATACTGCAGTTATGGCAGCAGAACAAGACAGGTTTCTAGGAGCCTACAGTGACTTTAGATCAACCTCGAGGGCTTTTTCATGGGCACTGTGCCCTGGGACACATCATTCTATGTTAAAGACTAACTAGTCCGGCCATAACAATATACATCACATCATATGGAGCCTTTATACTTTTATATCTATGTAGATCCCAGTGCATGAAATGCAACTATGCCACTTACTTTGCTTCTCTTTCCATTTAAGTACAAACTTATTTATGGTTCAGTGATTAACTCAAGAATCACTTCAAGACATGTTATTAAAGTTAAGAGCTTGTCCTTCCAACCAGAATTTCGGGTCACATTACGTCGAGTATACAATATGGTTGTATGGAAGAACCTATGACTAAGGCATAGGGGATGCAACACATCTCTTTCTTCCCTTTTAACCATCGTTGTAATACCAAGACAATGCTTCATATAGTAAGAACTTCTTTCTTACCTTGTTCCATTCTGAACTTCTTCAGAATCTTGCTTAGGACATCTGAACATCTTTAGAATCAAGTCCAAGAAGCATTCGACATTCAATGTTTATTAAACTCACCAATCTATCTCGATAGATCTCATTGTTTAATAACTTCAACTTCATCCCAATTTATCTACTTAAATGTTATTAACACCAATCACATCATTCACATATGTCATCCACATATTTCAAAATAATGGCACGCTCCCACTCAAATATAGTATCCATATATGAGATCTAGGGATTTCACTTAGCTCCCACTCAAAATATGTCTACTACATATATTAAGAGTTGGCCAAGCTACTTAGCTCCCACTCAAAATATGTCTCTTACATATTAAGATTTGGCCAAGCTAATTAGCTCCCACTCAAATGCAGGTCCTCTCGATAATCTTGGACATTCCAAAATTCTTTGATCACCATCAAATCAAGAATTCCAGTTACGAGACTTCAATATCCACATATTGCTAGCATTAATCTAATAGACTTAAGCATTGCTACAATTGTAGTCAACTCCTTGAATTTGTCCATACTTTGTGAAAAATCAAGCTTTATGTCTTCATTAAGTTTCATTTCCTTCTAATGACTTTGAAGTCATATAGAAATATCAAGTAAATTTCTTTACTTAATAAGATCAAGTAACATGTTACTTTGCAATCTTAAATGTAACTTAATATAGGATTTTATGACTCCTAGTCATTTCTCGCACTTAGGTCCATCACGCTTCTTTGTAATTTGTAGGTATGTCTTATTCATAAACATGACAATTGAATCAATAATATAATTCCACAAAATTCGCAGAATATACATTGAATCCTACTTTTTTTAGTAAAAGTGTTTACTGAAACTTAATGATCATTATCATTAGTTTCTCCTCTACTTGTGGAGTTCGGTTTCACGAGACAAATTTCGCTGCGCTACTCAACAATTAGGAGGTAAGGTCAAATACCTTGTTTTGATCTTTTACTTTCTTCCACCTATATCTTCATCAAGACACATCAACTTTGGACAATAGCAGGTTTGCCCCTTGTGGAATATGTATTCATAGTTGCCTAAAAATACGCTACAAAGACTTGTTTATTCACCACGATTTCGAATTATCGAAACCTCTAGAAGCTTGAACATGCCATAACTCTTATGGTGTTGTTTCCGCGAATCCTTAGATGTTCCTTTGTATTTCAACTGAGTGTTTACTCATTTTGATCTCTAACTCTAAACGATAACTATAACCCCAATAAGAGATAATATTATACTATATATATATCTAATACATAATGATTATGATATTTAGACATTTCAATACACTTTGAATTTGCCCTATTATCATAATTTGTGAAACCTCTATCACAAGTCCTTTTATGCCAAAATTAACTTAAATACTTTAGTCATGTCGATCAAATCAAAGAGACTTTTCTATTCTTGTTAATTCAATATCCTCCTTCACTTTGAAATCTTTTGAACAATTCAAAATAGTTTCAAACTTATGTTTCATTAAGTAAATACTCATATTCACTTAAATCTAGAATGAAGTGTGAAATAATGATTTCCACTATTTGTTGAAAATACGATACATCACTATGTATAAGATTCAACATTAAGTATAAATAATGATTTCCACTATCTTGTTGAAAATACGATACATCATTATGTATAAAGTTCAACATTTCTTTGCATATCACCGTTTTACCAAAATGTGGAGTTTTAGTCATTATGCTCAACGAGGCATGGTTTTGCAAAGTCTCTAGATTAAGAATCTAAGACCCCGATCTTCATTTGTAATAAAAACATGCAATAACCAAAATGACTTAAACTATAGTGCCATATCATAATTAAACTTTGGATATCTTTTAACATTCTAATCCTTTATAAATGCTTAAACTATTATCATTAACATAGTGATGAGAATAACTCATTTCTAATCGTAATGTGACCATAAAGGTATTATTCATAAGAACAGTACAACTGGCTTGTAACTTATTCATATGAACAATCGTCTTGCTAAAAGCAAGACACATAAACAAGGTGTAACACCCCAAAAATGTTAATCAAGATTACAAGTTCTAATCACCCAAATTTAGGGTTAACAAAAACTTTTATTCCAACAATCTATATGAATGCATGTGTGATTTGCATTAGTGTATGATTGAGTGAATTTGCCATGTTTGATTGCTACAAATGATGAGAAATGGTTTAAAGGTGAATGCTACATCATCTAGGCCAATTACAAACCAAATCCAAAGAAAAAGAAATCAAATATGAATAAAACGATCAAATGGTCATTTTGACAAAAGTTAATCACTAGGCCACTTTGAGTGTTCCTAGAAGAGAATTTCTAACAGAAACATTCCCATCTATTTTCACCCCTTGCTAGACCAAGTAAAAGTGAACCAAGGTCCACTTTACAAACTCACAGAAACTATTTTCAAATCTATTTAATGGATAGTTCAAATTTGAATCTAGTTCATATGGTAAGATCACACTTTTGCAAAAACCATCCAAATCAATTCCACTTGACTTTTCCAAGCAACCATAGACACTCAAGCATAAGACCAAATCACTCACCAAATTTCAAACTTAATCTCTTGCGGCCATTAAGACAAACACTTGGCAGACACTAATTAACTCTGGCCTAACTTCACTGTTTGAGCAGTGATCACTCGACCAAATGGTTCCCTCTTCACTCCCCTGTCTCCCCCAGTGTCTAGCTGCACCAGACAAGCTCCCCCTTAGACGTTTTGCACCAGTGCGCCGCCGCTCTAAGACACACTCGCCGACCGACCGTGGACAGAGCGCCAGAGGCCACGCCGCCCTCGCCCACAACACGCACCAGACACGCCACCATCCACCGCCACCCCCTGTCCAGCCCACAACCACAGGAGATCCCTAGACCACCCAAGACCAGCCACGCCCAATCTCTCTGCGCTGTGTCGAGAGCACGCCAGAGTGCCGCACCCGACTGGCTCGCACAGACCGTGTCTCGCACTCTCCGTGCACGCGCACACTCACCAAGATCACAGCCACCTCCTAGACACTCCCGTTCGCCGCTGCGCGACCCGTAGCACCCATGCGCCGTCTCGAACACCGCCGCTCCCGCGTAGAGCATCGCTCGCGCCCGACCAACCTAGACCACCCTGTGCCTCGCCATTAAGCCAGTGATGACCGCCAGGGAACACCGCACCGCCCCTACCCTCAGCCGTGCCGCTAGCCGCCTATATCGTCGTAACCGATGAGCCCGAGCCCATGCCGCAATGTCCCTTCACCGGTGTATAAATAGGGGCCCCCTCCGCCTCCATTCTGCACACCAACACACTCCCCACTCCTCACTGAGCCTCCCACAACCTTCCCCGGAGCAAGGCGAGCGCCGCTTGGCCAGAATTTGGCCGGAGCCCGCCACTGCATAAGGAGAAGGGCGTCGTCGATCGGAGCCACCCCAGAAGCTGCAGCGACCACCGTTCGAACCGCCGTCATTGACAACATTGTTCTCCCCCATCACCGACCCTAGATGGAGCCCAGGTGAGCCCAACACGACCCCACCGCCGCGTTAGGGTTTAGACCTCGCCGGAGCTGTTCGTCGTCGATGATGAACTGCATTTGTTGGATCGTCTTTTAATCGTAGGGCCTAGATTCAAAGATACCGCTTCGGTTAGTTAGAGTCGCTGACTAGTGGCCCCCTGTTAGCAGCCTGATGTGCTGTGCTGTGCAGATTGGGCCGGCCTGTTTAGTTTCCCGCGCAGGCCTGGCAATTCAAATAAGGATATTTCCAATTTAGCTAAAACCACATTCTGTCAGTAGATTCAAAAATCAATTCAAAGAGGTTCACTGAATCAAATTGCATGATTCCAATTTTGTTAGAAAGATATTTAAATTATCTATCCAAGCCCGTTGGATTTAAATCAATTGGAGTTAGATATCACCTATACCAAAAATAATAAAACAAAGACTTTTCAACTTCAAACATTTTTCAAAAATCAACCATAAATGGTTTTGAGTTGATTCCAACTCTTAAAAATCACATTTGATAAGATCTATCTGAATATGTAAAAATATTTAGGTTTTCATGCAAAATAATGCTATATAGGAATTTATAGTCACTTTAATTCTATTAAATGATAATCTTAAACCTTATAAAATATGACCAACACTTTAAATCACATTACCATGTATTAGAATATGTGGTGATGACATGTGTCAACATGATCCCATATTTTAATTGGAGAATATTAAATCTTAATTATTTTAAATGAGTAGAAATTACTTTTCTAAAATAAGATAAACAAGATTAAGTCTTTAATTCATGTGATGATTGTGATGATGCTAGATCATCAAGTGTGAGACTTAGTGTGCTAAATAGAAATAGTTAAGTATTGTTTGGTGATTGTGTACCCCGTATTCATTTATAGACGATAGTACCGACCCGGGATACGAGGAGGAGGAGTACTACCAAGAAGAAGAAGAAAACTTCAACCACTTCTCTACTCAAGGCAAGCCATCACAAATTGCAAGATAACCTAAGAAAGATGCATTAGGCATGCTTGGTTATACAACTTTGATTATACCAATCCCAAGTTTTACTTGCAAGCTTTATTCTTTTACTTTACCAAAGTATTTACCTTTAGTTAGTGCTTTGTGATTATTGGAAAATTAGGATAGATAGCATAAAGAGTAACCAGTTATAATTAGATGTCATTCCATGGCATGAGATTGGAGATTAGCACCCCTCATTAGTGAACACTCTTAACTTTAGTGGCTAGTGCTAAGCATAAAAGTTGATCACTTTAGATGGGAATACTTGGTGAAAATGATTATGAAAACCTTGGAATGATGATTCATTCTATTGAAATGTTTTGACATGTGTTATGGACATAAAAGGATTTGATGATGAAAATGTTGAGGCATGAGCCTTAGCCCTTTATAAAGACTGATGGTTGGGTTCGGATGCCATACCATTCCAATTTTACCGTACAACCACAATACCCGAATTGGGTAGGGCTTAGCCGGAAGTTTATATACCTTATTATGGGTTCCCTCGCGGAAGAGGTTGAGCTGAGGCTACCTCATGAGTGTGAATGTCCACCTATGCAGTGCCCAGGATGGCGGATGGCCATGGCTGGGAGGCCAAGCTCATAGGGGAGGTGCCTATACTAGAGTGTGTAATTGAAAGGTTATGATTGATTATCCGCATACTAAGTATGATGATTCAGGGTTATCCTTGACGAATGTATCGAATTTTGTGGTGAAAGTGTACCACCTCTGCAGAGTGTCAAACTATTCGAATAGCCGCGTCCGTGGTCATGGACAGTTAGGCCTTGTTCAAAATCATCAGAGGTTTTCAAGATGACTTGTGAATTGAACTATGATTTTGACTTGACCGCAACAGGGTTGTGAATATGAAAACTAGGTTCCCACTTAAGTGATTTAGAACATTAACTTAGTTTACTTTACTTCTAAACTCAGTTTTAGATAAATCTGGCTTTTTGTAAATAAACCTAGAGCTTAAGGTTCCTACTAGAACTACCTTACTTGTTAGTGATAGTTTGCGAGTACTTAAAGAGTACTCATGGCTTTGTCCCTGGCTATTCCCGTGGCCAGACTATGAGTAGGACTATCAGGATGATGGACAGCGGGACGTCTATGACAACTAGGATCATCTCCCATCGTCAGCATTGCCTGTGACCCTGAAGATGGAGCCCCTACTATGTTTCTTTTCCGCTGCTTGATTTGTATTAAGACTGGATCATGATATCCTTTATTTGTAAGACCTTATTATGGTTTGTAATGGATGATGTACTATGATATCAATCTATTATGTCTCACAAAAATGGTAATCCTGGGATTGCAAGGTATGGCATAACAAGCATATGGGATTAAAAATCCGGGTGTTGACACAAGGATTATAAAATTATATTCAAGTCCACTAATACAAATGATAATCTTTGAGGAAAGGGGTGATGTTGGCCATAAACTATTTTGCTTGCCGTCATCATGCCACATTGCCTCAATTACAGCAATTCTCAAGCAGACCATCCTGTTTTCACAAAACGGGACAAGTATCCAATACTTATATAAACTGCAACAAGTTTTGCAAGAATTACAGTTATAACTTTGTATATCTAACATATACCCTTTTTCATTCTTGACCTCCATTGCAATCAAGCCCTTTTGAGAGTTCATAGCTCTAATGCAAGATTGCTAAGTGTTTATCCAAATATTCCCTTTTTCATCCATCATGGAAGAAAACTCATCCAACGGCTCATACTTTATGTGCATGATCTTGCAGAATACAAGATTGTAATCCAACTCTCCATTGAATGGAGAATGGCTTGTTGGATGATTACCGAGAACACACAAACATTGCGGAGTCATCGGATTATCTCCTAATGGTCATTGTATCAAGAAGAGAAGATCGCCTTTTACGAGGATATCCCTCAGGTGTGGGTATTAAGCTATGAAGTTGGACCCTTTATCTAAGTTCCATATCAAGCAATAAATTTCCCATGGTCGCAAAGGACCTCAATGGGATAGGCCATGATCTACTAAGATATTTGCAAATAGACATCTAGATTAAGTTCATAATATGAGTTCAATCCTAATTGAGCTCCCACTAAAATTGTCATCCCCTAGACGATTTTAGTGATCACATGATCCCAATCTCATGCACCTCCCTCGATTGTCATGGCCATCAGTGCAACATCAAAGGTAGACATTCCCCAATGTCAATCACATCAACCATGTGACTCATGCTCGACCTTTCAGTCTCTTGTGTTCTGAGGCCATGTCTACACATGCTAGGATCGCCAAATCTAACTTGTGTGTATTTGCTGTGCAACATGGCTTACACCCATTGTATGCGAATGTAGATATGTCTAGCCCCCGATCGTCACGACCGGCTTCATAACGGCAAACTTTCTTGGTGGTGCACACACAAGGGGAACACTATCATTGGAATTATATAGGGATTATCTTATTTGCTACCGTTGAGTATGTTATACTAGCATATAATAAGATGTAAAACAGGTACCAATATCATATGTATATAATGTGATATGATATGGTCCTTCTTCTTGCGCCTTGATCTCCATCGAGCGATCCGACATGATCTCCATCTTGCCCCTAGTTTGATGCCAAGTCCACGACACCACCACCTGGTCGTCCATCAGAATGATGTCTATTACTACTTAACTTAGTAACATAAAAGTAAACTACTTTACCTTCATAACGACCAATACCATATCATAACACATGCCCTCCTGCAAAATAAAGTTAGACACATCTACTTTATCTATTACAAGTTTTATGTGGTTGTTAGGGCTTTCGCAATAGAACTGTTTCTAAACTACAAAGTTTCCAACCACAACATGGATCCAACAGTTGTCCCTACTACACCCCTTTCGGGGCCCTCTGTTGTAAATGCTATATCAACTATTGAATGAGAGACAGACACCCGCTATCCACTTATATGGTACAAGCCATATGTTGAGCGTGGAACCAGTCCCGCGTATGAATACGTGTAAGGTCGGTCCAGGCCACTTGATCAAACAATACCGTGATATAAACAAGTACACGTTAGAGGGTAACAACTAAGGGATCAATGCCCGCACAATACTTGTGCGTACTGGCCGTACAACACTCCTACGCATAGATCGGCTCTGATACCACTGAAGGGTTCTGATGGCCCAAAATATATCGAGCTCGTTGGGGAACCCCAAGAGGAAGGTATGATGAGCACAGCAGCAAGTTTTCCCTCAGTACAAAACTAAGGTTATCAATCCAGTAGGAGCAAGGAAACACCCCAAGGTGTTGCTAGCTGAACGTTGGCAGGGCGCACTACCGGTGCCAGTAGCAAAATTACAAATAGATGATCTTGATCATGAACGGAGCTCACAAGATCTAGACATGAAAGCACAAAGGAGGAGAACCAACCATCTAGCTACTACATGGACCCGTAGTCCAGAGATGAACTACTCACGCATCACACCGGAGGCTTGCATGATGATGAAAAAGGCCTCCAGGGTGAATTCACCTCTCCGGCAGGGTGCCGGGAAGAGCTTCAGATCCCTCCCGATCTAGGGATGGAGATGACGGTGGCTACAAGATCTTTCGTGGAATTTTGATCGGGTACTTATGGTTTTTGTATCAGAGGCAATATATAGGCGGAAGGAGAGGCCGAGGGTGCTGGGCGGCGGACCACCCCAGCATGGGCCAGGCCTGGCCGCACGACCAGGTGGTGTGGCCAGGCCCCAACCCCTCTCCGTCTTGTATTCTGGCTCTAGATGTTCGCCGATAAAATAATTACTTTGTCTTTTGTCCCGTCCAATTCCGAGAATATTCATTTTCTGACTTCCTGAAACCAAAAACAGCAGAAAACAGGCAGTTGGCACTGTGGCTCTTGTTAATAGGTTAGTCCAAGAAATCATATGAAAAGTACTCCAAAGTGTGGACAAAACATAAGAAAGTAGATAAAACCAAGCATGGAACATCAAAAATTATAGATACATTTGCAATGTATCAACATCCCCAAGCTTAAGTCCTGCTCGTCCTCGAGTAGGTAAGTGGTAAAAAGAAAGAATAATTTTTGAGGTGACATGCACCATCACAAACTTGATCAAAGTACTTTGTAAAACATTCAAAGCTGGGATCATAGTACTTCAATAATAACATGAAAGACAAAGTGCTAGCAATAAGACAAAGAAACTATGTTGCAACATGAAAAGTCATAAACAAAAGATTCATGAATAACAATGCTTTGCAAGACATTTTGTTTGTTGCACATAAAGAAAACATAGCATAATGGCATTCAGCTTGTCCCTCATAGAGTAGCAAGTATAAATGCATAGGACACCTTCAAAGTTCACAAGAGTGAATAGATACAAATAGTTTAAAACAAGAAATATCAAAGCTATGCATCAATCAACAAGTCTTGGGACAATGCACATAGAACTAAGAATGGCCACTATACTCTCAAAGTAAGTGCATAAAGATAGAAGGTGGAGACTCAATATAATGGTGGAAGAAAGGCCTTCATAGAAGGAAGCAGAGATTCAAGTTTCATAAAGAGCTTCCAAAAATTATGGTACTTATAGCTTTCAGATCTCATTGCCCCTATCATAAGCATCTTGAAGTGATTAAGGTTAAAGTGAACAAACTATGGTGTACATGCTTGATGAAGTATAAGTTAGAAATCTCATGTCCCTTGAATACGAGGGCCGCTCCTCATGCTACTCAGGTTTAGTCACCGGTAAGCTCTTGTCATCGTAAGTACATGTGTATCATAGATAACCGCCAACGGGGTACTCCTTGCCCAATGATACAGAAGAATCCCCATATCAAAATGACAAGGCAAGCAGACAACGAGCATCTCAGTAATCTTCTTATTTACCATGGGAATATGGTGCTTTTTTCTCTCTTTCCTCTTTTCATAATATCTTTTTTTCTTTTTCTCTTTTTTCTCAATATAGGACTCTTTTTTATAAGAATGCTTCATAGACAGCTCATTATGGTTACGCTGCAGGTTTCCACCATGTCAGCATGGATTAGACCAGCGGCCCAGGCGTTTCTCTAACACATATACATAACTCCATGGACTTACAAGCTCCCCTTTCATTTCACACCGACGACATCCATAGACAAAAGAGCATGATATCAACTAGGTACAAAGTACCAGTTCAATGTTAAAAGTGTTCCCCATAACAGCATGGTTCTGCTAATCCCCAACAAATAAGTGCAAGCAGATACAACATAGACGACACAATGGTTCAAGTTTATTAAGGGCAAGAAAAGTAAAGTGTGCCATCAAGTTCGTGAGAGCTTTAATCACTAGTTTTCTCATAACAAGTTTAATTTGGAAGGTAAACAAAAGCATGAATATACTTGGAATAGCTTAAGCTAGTAGGTAGGTATGGTTGACTCTTTGGAATAACTTGGTTTAGGGAGTTGGATGCATGAGTGGAACTCATACTTGGTTGTGGAGGCTAGCAAAAGACTAGGAGCGACAAACTAAGAGAGCAATAATGGCCATAATCATGCAGAGCGACAAAACATCATTGATCAAAGCATAAAGTGATACTTCAAGTTGAAAAATAAAGGATCATAAAGGCTATGGTGACTTGGTATAGTCATAACATGGTGTGAGCATGCGCCAAGTCAACCCAAATAAAGCATCAAAGGAGAATACCACAATACTATGCTTTAATATGCTAAAACAACGCATGATTCATCCAAGGCACATTAAGCAATCTCAATTGTTTATAACAAGTCATGCTACAGCAAAGAATACTAAGCATAAAGCCAAAACAATATCAAGCATGACATGCCAAAGCATAGGCCACAGTCAAAAACAAACTCTCTTTAACACTTAAGCATGAACTTTCCTACTCTTTTCCAAACCAAACCAAACTATTTGAAAACCAATGTATGAAAGAGGGGGTCCAACCAATTTATTCAGCAAACTAAGCAAACAAAGCAAACGAAAAACCAAAACGAAAACGAAAAAGAAGACGCTCCAAGAACAAAACAACTGTGCATGAAAAAATAAAAATGAAGCGTTTGGAAGAAACCTGGGTTTTTTTATTGATGAAGAGGGGGATGCCTTGGGCATCCCCAAGCTTTGATGCTTGTACTTCTTGGATATTTCTTGGGGTGACACGTGTGGCATCCCCAAGCTTGAGCTTTAGTCCATCCTTCATCTCATTACTCATTCCTTCCATAAACCTGAAATTTTTCCTTCATACAAAACTTCACACAATCTTTATTAGCAACATTAGTGCACTCAAGATAATAGGTATTTAAGGTTCAGTTCTAACACCAATAAAACTTCAATTAAAACACTAGCTACTGTAGCACTTCCCTCAAAAAGCTCAATTCCCCAAAAGAAGTAAAAGAGGAACCAACAAGAAGCAAATGCAGAAAATGGCAGAAATCTGTCAAAACAGACCAGCAGGTAAATACGAATTTTTTCGAAGACCTTATGTTGCTCAAATAAAAAAGTTTTGAACTAACGAAAGTTAGGTAACAACCTGGGGCATAAGAACAAAAATTCATGCCTCAAAAGGAAGTACAGAGATTTTACACGAAATTTTACGGTGAAGCACAAAAATCTGTTTCGGGACAACAACTTTCCCAATCATTACTTCTCTCATTAGAGGTTACTCTTGGAACTAAAAGCAAATAAAAAGGATAAGGAGTGGTTATTACTGAAGTAATAACTTCCAAGACTCATCTAAAACTTTTGGGTTAATCTTTATGAGAGCATCAGTAATGTGTTTTGTAAAGGCCATGTTCATAGCACTAGCATTAGGACTTTTAGCAAGCTTTTGTAGGAACTTAATAACTTCAGAGATATTGCAACCATCAAGATCAAAATCAAATTTATCATATAAAGTAGTAGAACTATTACTAGCCTCAACACTAGTGGTGGTGATAGTAGAAACACTAATGTTTCTAGCAATTTCATCTTCTCTTTCCCACTTAGCATGTAATTCAGCTAATAGTCTAACATTTTCATCAATTCTTACTTGTATGGCATGAGTAGTTGCAAAGGGATTATCATTAGTTTCAGGTTTAGCAGCCATTTTATTCAAAGAAGTTTGAGCTTTAGCAAGTGATGCTATATTTCTTTCAGCATTAGAGAGTTTTTCCTCAATAGTTTTGTTGAAAGCAGTTTGTTTACTAATAAAGTCCTTAAGCATAACATCAAGTTCAGAGGGAGCACTCCTATTATTATTGTAAGAATTTCCAGAAGCATTACTATTGTTGGGAGGATATGGCTTATAATTGTTGTTACCAAAATTATTCCTGTAGGCATTGTTGCTAAAATTGTTATTTCTTATAAAGTTCACATCAACTTGCTCTTCTTGAGCAACCAAAGAGGCTAAGGGAACATTATTTGGATCAATATGGGCTTTCCCATTAACAAGCATAGACATAATAAGATCAATCTTATCACTCAAGGAGGAGGTTTCCTTAACAGAATTTACCTTCAGTATGCCATTCAGAATAGTTAACCATCATATTATCCAGAAGCTTAGTTGCAGCAGCCAAAGTAATGGTCATAAAGGTACCTCCAGCAGCAGAGTCCAATAGGTTCCTTGAAGAATAGTTCAATCCTACATAAAAGGTTTGGATGATCATCCAAGCAGTCAGTCCATAAGTGGGACAATCCTTTACCAAAGATTTCATTCTTTCCCAAGCTTGAGCAACATGTTCATTATTAGATTGTTTAAACTTCATTATTTCACTTCTCATAGATATAATCTTAGCAGGAGGATAGTATTTTCCAATGAAAGCATCTTTGCATTTAGTCCAAGAATCAATACTATTGCTAGTTAAGGAATTCAATCATTCTTTAGCTTTTCCTCTCAAAGAGAAAGGAAACAATTTAAGCTTAATGATATCTCCATCTATATCCCTATGCTTTTGCATCTCACAAAGTTCAACAAAGTTATTTAGATGGGCAGTAGCATCTTCATTACCAATACCAGAAAATTGTTCTCTCATAACAAGATTGAGTAAAGCAGGTTTAATCTCAAAGAAAGTAGCTTCAGGAACATGTGGAGCAATAGGTGTGCTCATAAAATCATTGTTGTTGGTGCTAGTGAAGTCACATAACTTAGTGTTTTCAAGAGTAGTCATTTTCTTGTGTTTTAATAAAGAAAGCAAACTAAGCAAAAGTAAACAAAGCAAAACAAAAATAACAAAGTAAATAGATTGGTTATGAGGGACTCCCCTTGTGAAGATGTCCTTGACTCCCCGGCAACAGCGCTAGAAAGAGAGCTTGATGGCCCAAAATATATCGAGATCGTTGGGGAACCCCAAGAGGAAGGTATGATGAGCACAGCAGCAAGTTTTCCCTCAGTACGAAACCAAGGTTATCAATCCAGTAGGAGCAAGGAAACACCCCAAAGGTGTTGCTAGATGAACGTTGGCAGGGAGCACTACCAGTGCCAGCAGCAACGTGGAGACCTGCACAACACAACTATAGAACTTTGCCCCCAACTTGCGATGAGGTTGTCAATCTCATCAGTTTTGCTAAAAACAAAGGATTAAACGTATCAAATGGAAGGAAGTAATAGTTTGCAGAAAGTAAACACAAAGCAGTAAACAGTTGATTGTAGATTGAATGTAAAAGAAAGGACAGGGGTCCATAGTTCACTAGAGGTGGCTCTCCTTAAGATAGATAACATGCTGGGTGAACAAATTACAGCAGGGCAATTGACAAACATCAAGAAAGCATACAAGCATATACTAATCATCTTGACTCCTTTGAGATTCGATTGGGCATTACAACATTATACATAGACCGCCATCCAACTGCATCTATGACTAATAGTCCACCTTCAGGTTATCATCCGAACCCCCTCCAGTATTAAGTTGCAAGCAACAGATTATTGCATTACGAATTGCGTGTAAAGTAAAAAATACGATTGTTCTATGAACAAAGGATTGTTGTTTTCTCCCTAGTAGCAACATCACATCTAGTACCTTAGAGATTTACATCACTTCCCAGTTACGAGGCATGAACCCACTATCGAGCATAAATACTAATCTTGGAGTTGCTAGCATCTACTTGGCCAAGATAGCTACTAACAACGGAAAGCATGCAAGGTCACAAATAACAAAGACATGATAGAATCAATAATCAATCTGAAATAGCATCTCAATATCCATCGGATCCCTACAAACACAACATGTAGAATTACAAATAGATGATCTTGATCATGAACGGAGCTCACAAGATCTAGACATGAAAGCACAAAGGAGGAGAACCAGCCATCTAGCTACTACATGTACCCGTAGTCCAGAGATGAACTACTCACGCATCACACCGGAGGCTTGCATGATGATGAAGAATGCCTCCAGGGTGAATTCCCCTCTCCGGCAGGGTGCCGGGAAGAGCTTCAGATCCCTCCTGATCTAGGGATGGAGATGACGGCGGCTACAGACTCTTTCGTGGAATTTTGATCGGGTACTTTGGGTTTCTGTATCATAGGCAATATATAGGCGGAAGGAGAGGCCGAGGGGGTGCCTGGGGTGGCTAGACCACCCCCTAGCGCGGGCCAGGCCTGGCCGTGCGGCTAGGTTGTGTGGCTGGGCCCCAGCCCCTCTCCGTCTCGTATTCTGGCTCCAGATGTCCCCCGGTAAATAATGACTTTGGCTTTTGTCCCGTCCAATTCCGAGAATATTCATTTTCTGACTTCTTGACACTACCAGGAAAATGGCTATAGGTAATCCGCACATCCGTGGCGCATGTGCTAGTGGTGCCCCACGGCTAAAATAGGCGTGGCGCACTGGCCACAGGTGCCCTACGGCTATCTACCGTAATCGTGGCGCACATGCGGATGGTGCGCCACGGCTATGTGTGGGCCAGGGCACTATCGGCCATAGAACACATAGCCGTAGCACACCCGTTTCAAGTGTGCTACGGGTGTGGCCGGTAGTCGTGGCGCACATGGCTACCATGCGCTACAAGCAAGATCGGGCCACCCTGCTGTGTAACTAGGAAAACACGTATGTGGCGCACTGCTGGTATGTGCGCCACGGATGTTCTTTATTCCTGTGGCGCACCGCTCCATGTGCGCCACGGATGTGCATTCTGCTACTACTTTTTGGCAGATACATTTGCACATTTGACTAGATCTCACCATCTCCCGCTTCACGTTCCCCTCCTTCTTCCTCCTTGGATCTCGCCCTCCTCCTCCTTCCACCTCAATTTCTCCACTCTTTCACCATTTGTAGCATGTAAAACATACCTTGGATGCTACATACATAATAGAGGAAAGCTCTCCTTTCGGCCACCATCCTCCCGGTCTCTTACCTCTCCTTCGAGATCTTCTCGGTCTCTCATCTCGGTAAGTTTTCTATGTAAGAGGATGTGTTTATGTGTATGGATGATATGGTCACATATCTATGGAGAGGATCGATTCTCTCATGTGTTTGGAGAGCATGCATTGCATGCTCTCTCATATATTGGCATTGTTTTGACAAAATGTTGATTCATTTCCATTTTGGCAAGACTTTGGCATTTCGCGAAGGTCCTAATTTTAGGATAGGTCATGTCGAAATTTTCCATCGACCATTGCATGCATGCATTGGTTCTGTGGTTGTAATAAACTTCTAATTCTACCTTGTACACCGCGCAGGCAACCATGGTCTGCATAATGAGCGAAGGCATTGTGGCTAGATTTTTGAAATGCGCGATGGACGACATGATACGAAATAACATGACAGAGAGAAGATGTTCGTGCAGAAGATGCAAACTCAATTGGTTGATCGACCCAGATTCCGGAAATCTGCAGGCGCACCTGCTCCGCCATGGTTTCATGGATGGCTACACTCGATGGATAAGTGATGACGAAGACGATGAGGCCGTAAATGGGGCGGCAGAAAATGAGGAAGGCGGGCAACATGATCATGATCACGGTGAGGATGGGCGAGATGAAGAAGAGTCTCCTGGAGATGGTGAAGGTGCGGAAGCAGACCAGGATGATGATGATCTAGATGCCGGAGCAGACGACGGAACAACGTCAGGCTGGGTGCGGGACCCTTATGTTTAAGAAACGCTTCTCAAGCAGACGAGTAACGCCAGGGCTGTCGCTAGAGAGAAAGACGCGGTTACTCCATTGTATGAAGGATGCAAGCCCGATGATACCCGGTTGAATGTAATGCTCAAGGCTATGGAGATGAAGGCAAAACACAAATGGACCGACGCAAGCTTCAACGATATGATGGCATTCTGGCACGATCGTCTCCCGCAGGGGAACACGTGTCCAACTAGTATCGAGGACGCCAAGAAAATCGTGTGTCCTCTTGATCTACCGCACATTAGTTACCACGTCTGCATCAATGATTGCATCATTTATCTGGGCGAGGACACGGAGAAAACCACATACCCGGTGTGCGGCATTAGTCGATACAAGAAAGGGAAGAAAGCTCCTCAAAAAGTGGTATGGTACTTTCCTATCACTCCTCGTTTGTAGCGCTTTTTCGCAGACCCTAAGGAAGCAAATCTCATGCGCTGTCATGCGGAAAGAAAGAAGCCAGGAGATGACGATGATCCTGAAAAGGACGAGCTGCTGACGCACCCATCAGATGGTAGCCAGTGGAAAGCATTAGACCTCGAATTCCCAGAATTCGGTGGAGATTCGAGGAACATCAGGCTAGGTGCGAGCACCGATGGACTCAATCCGTTCGGTAGCCAGAGCAGCACACACATCACTTGGCCCGTGTTTGTATGGATGTACAACCTCCCTCCCTGGTTGTGCATGAAAAAGAAGTACATACAAATGAGTATGCTAATTCAAGGGCCAAAACAACCTGGTACTGACATCAATCTATATCTCGGGCTGTTGAAAGAGGAGCTAGCCATGTTATGGGAATTCGGAGCCAATCTGTATGACGCTGTCACACAAGATTATTTCACTATGAGAGCTGCGTTGGTCACTACGGTGCAAGACTATCCAGGTTACGGATATTTCTCGGGGCAGGTTATCCAAGGATTCTATGCATGCGTTAGGTGCATGGATAACACGACCTATCTCCAACTAGAGAAAGATCCAGGGTCTTCGAAAACCGTGTTCATGGGGCACCGAAGGTGGCTTGGAAAGAATGATGCATGGAGAAAACGTGGAGATCTGTTCAATGGGAAATCCGAGACCCGAGGAATCCCAGAGCGGAGGAGCAGCGAAGAAGTGGATGAATTGCTGAAAAACTGGAAAGAGTGTCCTAAACCAGGAAAGAAGTGAAAGAGGCATCAAGACAAGCCGTTGATGAAGGTATGGAAAACAAGGTCTGTTTTCTGGGAGTTGCCATACTGGAAGTTTCTCCGCATGCCTCATAGCCTTGACATCATGCATATCACGAAGAACATGTGCGAGAGTCTGGTTGCCACCCTAATAAACATGCCAGATAGGACGAAAGATGGTCCTAAAGCAAGGAATGACTTGATATTCATGGGCATCCGGAAGGATCTCCACGGAGGACGCCCTACTCCCGATGATCAGGAAGATGACGATGATCATCAGTCGGAGGCTACACAAGGTCGACGAAAGGGTAAAAAGGTCAAGAAGAATGAATATTACTGCCCCCCTTCGTGCTTCAGACTAAGCCAGGATGAGATCAAACAGTTTTTCAAGTGCCTTCTAGGAGTCAAATTTCCTCACGGCTACGCGGGCAAGATAAGCAGGTACCTAGATGAGGATAAGTAGAGGTTTAGTGGGATGAAGTCTCACGACTGTGCCATCCTAATGACGCAGATACTTCCGGTTGCACTATGAGGTATAATGGACGAGCATGTCCAAGAAACATTGTTTGGGCTCTGCAAGTTTTTCGACGTCATCTCTCGAAAGTCAATTGGCGTGAAATAGCTCGGGAGGCTACAAGAGGAGATCATGGTGATACTATGCGAGCTCGAGATCTACTTCCCGCCCTAATTCTTCGACATTATGGTGCATCTGCTGGTCCATATCATGGAGGATATCATCCAACTCGGGCCGATGTTCCTCCACAACATGATGCCGTTCGAAAGGATGAACGGACACATCAAAGGATACGTTCGCAACAGGTCCCGTCCAGATGGAAGCATAGCCAAGGGCTTTTTGGCCGAAGAGTGCATCTCTTTCTGCACGAATTATCTAGGCATCGAGAACCCTGTCGGTCTTCCCGTCAATAGGCACCTTGGCAAGCTCGACGGATCGGGTCACCGAGAGGGTCGTCACGTACTGCATGCAGACTACGATTGTCGACGCGCAGACTTTGATAGAGCAAACCTGGTCACGCTACAACATTTAGAACTGGTCGATCCTTGGGTACAAAAGCACAAAAGGTCAATCGAGAAGAAGTATAGTGACCGGGGAATACAGAGGACGCAAGGAGAAATAATCAAAGAGCACAACTCAGATTTCACGCGTTGGTTTAGGCAGACGCTCCTAGATAAGCCCCCACAATCGCATTCTGCGGAGGAAAACATCATATTCACCTTGTCGCAGGGACCCATGCACAACCTGGTGACCTATCAGGCGTATGATATCAACGGCTACACATTCTACACGGAGGAAAAGGACAACAAGTGTGACTATCAGAACTCAGGCATAACATCAGAATTCTACACCGATGACAACGTGAAGGAAAGATTTTATGGAAGGATCGAGGAGATCTGGGAGCTCGACTACTATGGAGAAAAGGTGCCGATGTTCCATGTCAGATGGGACAAGAGCGTCAAAAGAGAAGACCGGTATTTCACAACCATGTTAATACCCGAAGCAGCCAAATCCAAGGCCGTCGGTGCGCACGTTGCCGCGAAAAATGAACCGTGGGTACTGACTAGCAAAGTGGACCAATGTGTTTTTATTACCGACCCGACAAATCCTAGTCGTGTTGTCGTGAGGAGAGGAAAAAGAAACATCAACGGAATGGATGGAGTCACCAACGAGCAAGACTTCGACCAGTACGGCGATCCAAAGATTGAAGATGACGACGACTACGATGAAGAAACATACATCACAAGAAGAAAAAGGACAACCTTACCCAAAAAAGGTAGCCCGTTCGAGCGAAGAAACATAAAAGTGCCGGGACTAAATTATTCAACCGCGACAAAGAAGGGAAAAAAGATTGTAAAACGCTAGCTTACAAAAGATTGTAAAACGCATGATCAAAAAAATTGTATTGATGCATATGGATGGCATATTATTAATGGACACATTATTATTTAATTTCTTTCTACTTTGAATCACTTTTGTACCACTTTTGTACCACTTTATGATATATATGTACCACTTTTGTCATATAAAATATATAACAGATATTTTATATAGTTTACATAGTTTTTGGGATATTTTTTAACATTTTAAAGTAGTTTTAAAATAAAAACAAAAAAGGGGGGCACTAGGGTTCGGACCTAGGTGCTCACACAAGTTTCGAGCATAGGGCGGAACCAGTGGGATACTGCAGTGCTAGTGTCAACAACAGGTGCATCCGCCCTCTTATTTGATTTGGCAGCGGTTTTAGCATGGCGCACTAGGTAAGTGCGCTACACTAAGTCTGCGGATAGGTCAACTGTCGAGCATGGACCCGTCCCTCTCCCCATCCTCAGACACAGATCGAGCCGAGAGAGACGCGCTGCTGCTGCCGCCGCTTAATCTGCCCGTCGCCGCACTCGCCGCTACCGAGGAGGAGGCCGTGGAAGAGGAGAGCAGGCCGCCACGCGTCCAAGGAGGAGGACAGGAGGCCGCCTCGCGTCCAAGGAGGAGGAGGCCGTGGAGGCCGAGGAGGCCGCCGCTCTCCATTCGCGCTGTTCAAGAAGGCCTTCGAGCTCTCCATGTTGTTCAACGGCCGCACCGACGCCTATGAGTTCCGCCATGCCACCCCCTAAGGCGTGCTGCCACAGGCTCTCTGCTCAGGTAAGTCTACTCTACCTGCTTCCCTCTAGCTAGATTCTTGTTGCTTGTGTAGTGATTGTCTGGAATATTGTTTGGTGTATGATGTGCTTTGCCATCATTTCGGTTGTGGGGGATATTAGAGAACATATGCAAATGTTGGAATTTCAGACTGTGTCAGTTTAGCATTTATTTAATGATGAACTAGAGCATCATGTCTGATATGTATTGGGTTAAAAATGAAGCTTATAGAGTAAACCACTTGTATTTCAATGTGTAAATGGTCTATGTGCCTGGTACTCTGGGTGATGCGTGTATGACTCACCTCTTACTAAAGCAGGTCTAATTGTAATTAAATATTTTGCCAAAATAACGATTTTATGCTTCATCTGTTGTCTTAGCCACTGAGTAGGTCTATATATGATTTGCATGTTTGACATCAATTTATCTTTAAGGTAATAAAATCGTTAACTTCTATACGAATTATTTGGTTTTTCTTTCATGTTCCTGTTTACAAAGATTTTTTTATATGAGATTGTATGTGTTCCCCAATACATATAATGCATTGTAGTAAATGATGTAGCCCCATATAGTATGCCATTTCCAAGGACATGTGAAATGCTCAATCTTGTAGTAATACTTTGTGGGTTTGTACTGCTCTCTTAGGATTGGTGGCTTCTTATTTTCCAAGTATTATTATCAGAATTTTTGTCCGTGTCAGGTGCTTCTCTGTTTATTCAATCCAGTTCTATTTGATGTGACAGAGGTATTTAGGCATGAATAGCCATAATGAATCAGCTAGTAGTATACCTTAGTACTACATAGTTGTTATATTTTGAAGAGAAATCTAATGCATGACCACTAGAGGGGAAAAGGGTAATACCTTATAGAAATAAGCAGGCTTCTAAGATGCTCACTCAAGAATTCCACCCTAGGGCTATCATCAAACACCACTTCTTGATGCATTGGATACCCTAGAGTTTTAACCTTTTGTAAGTTGTCTCGTAATTACATGTTCCTGTAGCACTGAAGAATATGAAGGGAAAGAAAAAATATAGTCTCGTAATATTGGCTAACATTGCGTCTAAATTACATGTTAGACATCATATAAGTAGGATGTATACAAAGTTAGCAGATCAACCAGATTATTGGTAGTTGGAAAAATACTTACCATTCTCATGAATATAGATAGGAGGATTACCATAAGATTTCTTCAAATGTTCAAGCACTTGCTGGAGACCATAACCCGGCACATAGAACTAAATAGCACTATATGTTAGACTTTGTTATTATATATTTATATGTAAGAACATATTTACTGCAAGTTTATGTTACCCCAGTAAATGAATTTTATTTGCTGTAATTTGCTCGTTGTCAATTGCTGTTCTTGCTATCATTTTATTGAAGTGCACTTGCTGTAATTTGCTTGTTTTCATTGAAGTGCACTTGCTGTAATTTTATTGAAGTGCACTTGCGATATATATGTTCCCGCCTTCCACCATTCTTGGTTATGCTCTCCTTTAAATACCAGTTAGAGTGGTTGCTGTGCTTTGTTGTATTTGTAGCTATATTACCCTGCCTAGTTGTATTCGTATGCAGGTGCTTGTATGAAATGAGTCCCGATTTTTGCTGAAATGTTGATTAACTTCCGTTTCGGCAGAAATCGGGCACTCCTAGTTAAAAAAATGAGCAAAGGTCATGCCGGATTTTTCTGCGCACTTTACTAACCATTATTTGCCTTTTATTAGTGCAAACATGTGTGACAACGACGAGGCTGGCTCTTCTCAGCGTATCAACGTTGAAGGAGAAGTGAGACCTCAAAACAGACCCTTGTCATTCTGGGAGGAGGTCGAGCGGCTAGAAAGAATGACAGAGGGTGATGAAGAATACAACCCTTTCGAGAGCGACGATGATGAGATGGAATACACGGAGGAAGAAGAAGCGGCCAAAGGAACGACGGATGATGAAACCACTGATGGCGACGAGGGCACAACATGTGGTAGTAATCCGCCTAAGAAGAAGAAGGAAAGGCGCCCGAACACGGTCGGCACCGTTAGAGAGGAAATTACCGAAGTGAGCCCAACAGGGGTTCCTTTGGCGCCCGACCATGTCGTCAAAGGGTACGGTGGGCAAGTGGCAGCTATCACCTGGACCGCCATCTCGATCAACACCGAGAATCTCCGTCATAAAGATAATGGCCATTTGCGCACACTCCTCTTCGAGAAGCTGCATGCAAGATACAAGTTCCCTCTTCAGTATCGGAACACAGATTATCATGGGAATGAAGTAAATAAATCCGTCCTCACAAGGATGAGCACCGCCCTGGCCAGCTAGAGAACCCGGATAAAGAAGAAGATATTTAAAGAAGGGAAAAGTCTCGAGGAGATCAAGAAGATTGACCCGCAGATCACCGAAGATCAATTCCAGGAGTTCAAGGCCAAGTGCAAATCCGAAGCAGCCAAGGCCTCGAGTAGGCGGGAAAAGGAATTGCAGGCGATGAATATAGGTCACCACCATCTCGGATCTGGTGGTTACAGATCTGCGGAGCCCAAATGGGATAAGGAGGACGACGAGTATAGAGCTAAGGGGATACCTAACCCCTTCTCGAAATTCGAAAACAAGCAGCTTCGAAACTTTATCAGGGCTCGTTACCATGTGGACCCCAAAACCAAAGAACTCACCGCGGAAACTAAGGTGAAGGACTTCGAGGTTCTTGTGGTGAGTAATTTAATTACCACGAATCAAGTCGATTACATTCTAATCGATCAAGTCGAATTTCTAAACGGTTCACGTTACTTCTTCTACAGGAGCAGGAAATTGCTAGTCAGGGATCCCATGGTTCCTCATCCCACGGGTCGACGGCGGCCACCCGGTGGGATAACCCTTTTAATAGGGCGATGAACCAGGCCAAGAAAATCACGCCGGTTACAAAGAAGCCATCGTCGGCTGGCCGTCTGGCCAGCTTCTAGGCTAAGAATTGGGTGGATCATTTTGGTCCACCCCCGAGGACGCGTGTGGAGGGAAGGAGCGATGAGGAAAACTGCGACGTTCAGGAACTTAAGGAACAAGTGGCGCGGATCCCGCAGATCGTCCAAGACAACCTGGAAATCACCCTCACCTCCATCATGCCTACCTTGGTGGAGTCAATAGAGAACTGGAGTGCGGGTGCTCGACAAGGGCCATGCCCGATTCCAAGCATGGTCAGTAGCCACTCAAACAATGCGGCACCGGCGAACCCGGTGAATTATGTGTTCGTGACTTCGCCCGCTAGCACGGCGGCGCCGGAAGCATTGGTGACTCCGCCCGCTAGCATGGCGGTGCCGGAAGCATTGGTGACTCCCCCTGCCATCACCGTGGCGCTGGAGCTTAATGCAACCGATAGGGAGAATACACCAGCGGCCGGCACCGCGCCATCAAGCAGCCCCTCCATCTCTTGCATGCCCGTCGTCGTATGCGGTGCCTCGACATTAGCCGATCTCGACGCCATCACGGTAAACCAAATACTTTTCCGCCTTGCCATTTATTACTCTTATGGCATCTTTTTAATGCCATACATGTTTTTCGCAGACGGATGTTCCATGCACTCTCTTAAGCTTCATGAACAACGAGTTGAGGGATGTTGCCAAGGGTACCATCATTCAACCCTTGCACCGCACGTTCCACTCAAAGCCGATGCCAGATAGCGTGCATAGGGTTAAAATTATCCGGGTGCTAAGGGGCTGTGACGACCTAGAACCTCCTATTCAACCCCCAGGAGCGGATGAAGAAGAGCCGACTGTCCTCAGAAGTTGCTTCGGCTTATTCCTGCTATGGCCAAAGAGCATGATTTGTTTGGGGACGGCCGAGGCCATCACCCAACAGACAACAACACCGCCTGTCGTGCCAGCGCCAAGCCATGGCAAGACCCCCACACCGCTACCGCCATCACCTCCACGCGATTGTTCGGCTGGTCATATTGACATGACCATGGCGCATGATCCAAACGAGGATGACAAAGATTACTTTGATGATTTCATCAACACTAATCTTTTCCCCGACGACCTAAACAAAGACCCAGCTGGTGGCCCCGTAGAGAAAGCCACTTGTAACAAACGTCTCTTTGGTTCTCAGGAGACGCCTCCAGCTTGCACCTTCACCGAGCCAGCGGATACATCCAACCGTCCCTTTGTTCTAAGCCCTGACACACTACATAGGGCGATCTATGCTCAGATTGCAGTGCCTACCCACTTCCCAAAAGGCAAGAAGACCAGGAAAAGAAAATCTCGCAGCTCGAGCCAGCCGGTGGCGTCAACTGCGAATTCGATCAGGTTTCAGGACGGGCCACCAAGACCCAAGGGTATTATGTGGAGGATGCATGTGGCGGGTGAGCCCATGCTAACTAAGAAATTGCTCAGGCTCGCCACTTCAGAAATGAGGAGTGTGCATGACGGTGTGCTGAAGATAGAGAGACACCTTCTTGCGGAGAAAGATCCCTCGCACCCAGTATTCGTGGTTAAGGTGCCACGAGGCTTGGGCTTCATCGATAATGTCCCCGTGGATCTGTTCTTCCTGCGGTTTGACGACATCTTCAATATGTTCCACCTGTATCCGCTGCACTATACCATGGTACGCCTATTTTCTCTCAGCCTGGCCATTCAGATCATTAGAGAGAACACCTCGGGCATCGCTATAGTGGACCCCTACTACATGCGTGATGGCTGCTTGGGAAGCGCCATTGAACAGCGATTTGTGTCCTCGTACCTCCAAGGCATCTTGGTGGCGAACAAGACAAATGAATACATTCTCGTGCCTTTCTTTCCCGTGTAAGTCATTATTCACTCACCGCCATAACATGCTTTATTAGATTTTCATCATTCTTTTTCCAACACATTCTGTTTGAATTTTTTTGCACAGAGGTCAACACTGCACACTCATCTGCTTGTCGCCAAAACATTCACAAGCCACGTATTTTGACTCAGGGAGTCAAGGAAAGAAGAAAAACTACGACAAGATTAAGGAAGTTTTGGATGATGCTCTCACCGGCTATGCCTTAGCGGAAGGCGCCACCTTCGTGCGTAAGAAGATCAAGTCTGGTGTGCACGTCTTCACCCATGTGACAGAATTCCCCTATGTGAAGAAGCCGACAGGCAGTCAGAAGGAATCCTACTATGCACTCCATCACATGAGGGCGTTCCTACTAGAGCAACAGAATTCTACGCTGCCAGATCATCTCAAACGGTGGGCCGAAGCCAAGGCCAGGAAATCAATGATTCAGATATTAGACAAGAGATGTATCACATCCAACAACAGTTTGGGGCAATCATCAGCCGTGATGTCATGACTTTAGGGGGGTCTTCTACGGAGGCAATCCCCCGAATAATCGTGACGTAGTAGATCGCCTAAAGATGCAGGGTGACTATAGAGCATTCATGACGAAACAAGGCGTCCTCCCGTTCCCTGAGCCGAGCCAGATGTCTTGATGTGTTGGTCTAGTTGTATTTCTTTATCCCCACAAGTACTTGTGTGTGTCGACATGTACATGCTACTACTTGGTATTTTTTGCTTACTTTGTTACCTTATTTGATAAGTATATCTTTATATGCGACCTTTACTTGTTTTTTCACCCACCATTTAATTATTATTGCCAACTTTTAGATGACATGGTACGTCGTGTACAAGGGACGGGTTCCCGGAGTCTACGATGATTGGGAAGACTGCCGGAGAGAGGTGCACCGTTTCAGCGGCAATAGCTACAAAGGGTACAACACTATGGCGGAGGCGGAAGCTATATACGCGCGCTATCTAGCGGGAGTTAGGACGAGGAATCGGATGAAGACCTACACCTCCGTCGCGGTGATGGTTATCGTCCTTGGTTGTCTGTCCTGCATGTTCCTACTTTAGATGTCTAGGCGAGTTTCCGCGAGCTCTAACTTGGTTGAGACATGTATTCATGTCATCACTAGCTATTTTGTAACTTGATCGAAACAATGTAACTTATACTGTGTATTTATGTATGTGACTTATCTATATGTATTTGTTTCTATCTTGTCTGTGTATTTATTTCTATATTATATATCTGTGTATTTATTTATGTATTGTATATCTGTGTATATCAGCTGTATTATATATAATCTGGATTGAATATCATCTGTATTGAGTTTATTTTGAAAAGCTCAGCCGTGGCACACATATACTTGGTTAGTGGCGCACTACGTTAGTGGCGCATGTTGTCAAATACTAGTAGTGCACTATGTCATGCGCCATAGGAAAAACAGTAGTGGCGCACAAGGCAGTGCGCTACCACTAACTCGAGATACCTGTAGCGCACCTAGAAGTGCGCTACGGGCACTTTTAGCCGTAGCGTAGAAGTCATGGCGCACCCCTAGTGCGCCACGGAAGGGGAAAATAGGTGCACCACAGACGTGCGTTTTCCTAGTAGTGTGAAACCAAAAATAGTAGAAAACAGGCAACTGGCACTATGGCTCTTGTTAATAGGTTAGTCCAAGAAATCATATGAAAAGTACTCCAAAGTATGGACAAAACATAAGAAAGTAGATAAAACCAAGCATGGAACATAAAAATTATAGATAAATTTGCAATGTATCAGGTTCCGCAGCAGAAAACAAAAAATTCCTAAGTTGGAACTCTAATACGCCCAAGATCTATCTATGTAGTAATGCGGTATTGACCGAGCGTATAGAATACATACCCTTATAGACCGTATGCGGTTAACATTCCGAGGGGAACGTGGTTGAAGTAGTCGAACTCGTAGCCGACCTCAATGTCACGAAGATCCTCGCAGGTCATCCCTTGCTCCTTCTTCATCCTGCAGTAGCTCCGGCTCACTACGTCCAAGGTGCCTCAAGTGAGCCCCTCATGGTTTCGTACACATACGGTGTATGACGATGACCTCTGGCTCGTTGATCCCTGCTGGGAGTGCGGAAGTAGATCTCCGGCTTGGAATCCTGCGATTACAACGGCGTCTTTGCAGTGCGTCATCTCTTCTTGTGACAGGTCCTTTGTTGGGACCATGCCAACGCGTGGAGACAACTAAGTAGATAGAGAGGGAGGAATTCTCTAAGGAAAATGCCTTAGAGAACATCTCAAATTGTGTGTCTAATCCCACCCATGGGCACCCCTTTATATAGGGGGAGGGAGGTGTGCCCTCCCCTTTGGGTTTCCCATGTGGGACTAATCAAGGGAGAGAGGGGAGGCGCATGGGCCTCATGAGCCAGCCGGCCAGGGGTGGGCCCCACCTCGTGCACAGCTCTATACTGGCCAGGTGGGCCCCCTTGAGGCGGCTAGGCCTTGGCCCTTTAGCCCTTGGCCCTTCCCTCCTTCGGTTTTCCCTCATAGGCCCATTTTCCCTAGGAAGTTTGGCCCATTAGTGGAATACCCCTTCAAATTAGATTTAATATTTTATTTAATATTAATTACATTAATTAACATATAAATACATATTACAAAATCTGATTTGACCCGAAACACCTTTCGGTTCCCTTTCGATTTCCTCCGAACGACTGTGAAACTTTCCCGGAACGATTCCGGTTCTCTCACAGAACTTTTCCAGTTTCCTTTTCTATTTCATATCGTGATTCCAACTTACATAGGGTCTCTAGCTCATCGTACCCTTAAGTGTATTTCCCCACGGCTCGGGAATGGCACATACGTGATCTCCATCAATGATCAATAGCGGGACCGGGATGCCCATAATAACCCCTAGGCATTCCACGATGATAATGTCGTTTGAACCGTAAACAGTCGTTTCCCATTCTTGTCATGGTGGTGTCACGGTAGATGCCATGGATAGGCTAAAGGTGGGGCCAATATGCACTAGAGGAATCCAGGGAGGGATAGTGTGGTGATTCCACACACAGATGCTTTGTATTCTCCAAGTTCACAAGGTTTACAGATGCTCCTTGAGCTATATTGGGGAGAGGAGGAAGAAGAAGCTCTCTTACTCTCACCACTACTCTTCTCTCTACCAATGAACTACTCACACACCAACCAGCCCGCCCCAACTACAGAGGCCCTAGTACCCCTTATAAAGGGGAGGCTAGGTCTCCAGTTAGGGCATACATGGAGGCATATTCCTGGGAACATGCCTCTTCCCAAAATAGCAAACTGACCGGGTCATCTTTTGCCATCGTAAGCCATGTAGAGGCTAGTTCTTGGCCTTTCTTGGCCAGCCGACATAGGGTGCGTCATCTTTGTCGGCCACGCCTCGCTGGTCCCTCCCTCTGTTCGCTTCGCTCACACTCCTGCGCACAGAGGTCACCCTTTGACCAGCGAGATACCTTCCTTCTCTTGTAAGCCTGATATAACCTGGATCATGCCTGGTTAATCCGGTCCCGTGGGTACCTGCATACAAGTTACAAAAATCCTGCCGGCATACGACATACGTCGGCCAGGACACAGTTAGGTGGACATCCTCCGGTCCGGGTTACTCCGTAAGTCGGCCTGCCTTGAGGTGACTCGGCCAGCATACGCTTTGACCTTCCCGTACCTCGGCTAACTCGGCCTCTATACCCCGACGTGACCCTGCCCGGGGGTATCCCCCCAACATTAGTCCCCGAAGCTGGTGCGGTCTTAGCAACTTCAGCTGCTAAGGCCACAGCAGGTTCAAATCTTTTGCTCCCTCTGCCAAGTTACTCTGTAGCTCAGATCCCGTGGCGTAGCATTCCCTTGGCACATTCCGAGTCATTACTCGTTGGCCGGGCTACCCTTCAGTTTTCCGGGTTATCCTTCCTTCTCTCATACACTTCCCCACGTCCTACGTGGAGGGTAATCATCATCTTGCCTCATTTTAAGGGCCTACGCCAGTTACTGCACTTATTGTCAAAGGTTACTGCAGCACACGTCGTGTCGCAGCTGTCTCCTCGTTAACTGCATCACCACGTCGTGTCATGGGATCCCCTGTTTCCTATGGCTCTTCCTGTGGCTTGCTTCTGATTGGCTGATCCGGCTGATACACGGCCACACCGTGTGGCCTCGATGCACAGCGTGATCCCACTACCCACTGCTGTGGCAAGGTTAAATAGGGGAGGGGCATGCCCCTTGGCTATTTCCCCCTTCTCTCCTCTTCTTCTTCCTCGCGACAGCGCCGCCGGCGCCGCACCTGTTCTGCAGCGCCGCCGCTGCACCGTGCTTCTTTGTATTATCCATGCTGCTACTCCCGTGCTGCTTCAATGTCACGGGTTCGCGCCAATCCAAGCCTTTGCCTCCCACGTCTGAACGGGCCGGCGAGGACAGCGACCTGGAGATGACTGAGGAGGAGCTCGCAGTCGTTGAAGAAGAGATGGAGGAGGGGGGTGAAACCATGGAGCGTGGTGCCTGGGCCGGTTCTTGGGTGTGCCAAGATGACCTGGATTGGCTCTACCGTACACGCCACATCCCCGAAGGCATGATTTCTCGCCTTGCCTCCGAGGAGCTTGCTCCCTCACCCAATCCGGGTGAGTTCATCGTATTCCTTTCTCACTTCCAGCGCGGCTTCGGCCTGCCAGTGAGCGATTTCTTCCACGACTTCATCAACATCTATGAACTCCAACCTCACCATCTTCCGGCGAATGCCATCACTTCCCTTTCCTCCTTCGCATCTGCCATAGAAGGATACATCGGCCTGTGCCCTACCAAGGAGCTCTCGATCCGGTTCTTTGGTTTGCGAAGAAACGTTGTTCCGGATAAGCTGCTTGCCCCGGAGGGCAAGCACCTGACCCAATGTGGTGCGACCTCCATCTCACCCCGGAAACAATCTGTCTTCCCCCGGGTCACGGGGCTTGATTCCTGCAAGGGCTGGCCCCAGACCTTCTTTTATGTGAGGAATGGTTCGGATGAGGATCTGATCCGGCTGCACCCCTTCGCGATGGGTCCTCCTAATCCGGCTCTATGGGACCGGGTTTCCAAGACACCAACTGCCTTGGCGAATCAGGTCAATAAGCGGTTCCAGGAGCTGAAGGATCTAGGGCTGCGCAATGAGGACGTGATGATCACATTAGTCCGCAGCCGTATTTCCCCCCTACAGAAGCGCACACACAAGCTCTGCCACATGAGCTGGCGACTTAACCCCAACCGGACCTCCTCCTTCGAGTTGAACAACACTAAGATCTTCACGACCGATAAGGACTTCTCCGCTGATTTGGAGTGGGGGTTGGAGCATTTCTGCCGGGACAAGCCTCCTCCTGCGGTAAATTTCATTACCCAATCCTTCTCCGAGTTATATCCTACGTCGGAGCATGTTCTTTATTTGATCCCTTTGCATCTTCCTTTTAGTTGTTTCTTCAGCAGACCCTTGAAGATGGCACCGAGCCTTCCCTCAAATGGGGGAAGGATCGACTTGTCTCAGACGAGGAGGAACCGGATCAAGAAATGTTCCTGCCTACCCTGGACGCAACCAAGCGACCCTCTGGTAACTTCTCTTCCTTAAGGAATTGGCCTGACGATGAAGATGATTTTGACATTGAGGTGTTGAAGGTATATAACCTGGCGCCTATTTCTTACGCATTTCCGGCTTCAGCTAACCCGGTTGGGCAGATCCATGAAGATCCCCCTCTCGCTTCGAGTGAGCCAGCCCTAGCCGCGTCTAAGAAACGGGCTGCCACTTCTGCTGCTTCTTTCGGGCCTCCCAAGACAACCAAAAGGCGGAAGAAGTCCGCTGACAAGGTCGCTAGCAAACCTCCGGCTAAAGCCATAGTTCAGAGAGCTCGGAAGCCCAAGGAGCCTTTGACTTCTGACGAGTAAGCCACTTTTCTCTTTGTCCAATTCTCTGCTTCATGCTTCTCTATCCATATACCTTTCTTTTTGTTATAATTTGTTATTCTTCGTTTAATTTGATAGGGCTGCCGTGGAGGTCCCCCATAGCGGCTCCAGCATCGCTTCGCCCCTTAGGCGTACCCCATCTCCCCCTCGCGACGATGACATGCGCTCGCTGAGCCCAATTTAGGAAGGCTCGGTGGCTGCACCAGACCTTAGTCCACCTCGTCCAGAGGGGGGCAACCTTGGAGAAGGGGGAAGTGGCACGACCGAGGTAGTAGATGCCCCCAGCTCTTCATCGGCTTAGCCGCACCCTGTCACCTTCGAGGTACCGGCAGCAACAATAGCACCAGCACCTGCACAAGCATCAGCACCAGTACCACCAGCAGCACCAGCAGCAACACAAGCACCAGTACCAACACCAACTCCTTCTGCCTCGTCTGAGTCTTCCAAGACTCGGCGAGAAAACCCATCTAGCACCAAGGCCGCACCCAAGTCCAAATCTGTAGATCAAGCCTCAGCTTCCCAGCAGCAGCCCAAGGCTAAGAAAGGTTCTGGCGCCACCAAGGCAACATCCATCAAGGCTGGACAGCGCACGCTCGCGTCTATGCTGCCGAAGAGTGATGCTTCCTCTAGGTCAACTGGCAGCAAACAACTCGCGTTGCATACCAGCCCTGCTGCCACCCTAGTTGCGAGGAGAGAAGCCCATGCCAAAGGTTTGGTGGCGCCTCACATGCTTAGCGGAGAGAGCTATCCTCCAGCTTTGATTGAATACGTCGATAATTGGAACAAAGCGGAGTTCGTCGATCTAACCGATAATCTCCCGGAGAAGTTTGGGCCCGCCGAATTCAGCGCACAAATGAACACAGCAGCCAAGGCTATCAACATTGCTGGCCGGATGATGGAGGTACGCTACTTTGTCTTTTACTTAATACGCATAAGTGCTTAGAGACATATCCATTAGTCCCTGAGCCTCCGGGGGAGTAACTTGTTACTCGGCCGGATGCTCCTTAGAGAACTAGCGTAGCTCCTTAGTAGTTTAGAATATGCCCACACCTAGAGCCGAGTTAAGTTTCACTTGACCCGGATTTTGCACACTTCGAATATGCACACTCCTAGAGCCGGGTTAAGTTCCACTTGACCCGGATTTTGTACACTCCGAATATGCACACACCTAGAGCCGGGTTAAGTTCCACTTGGCCTAGATTTTGTACACTTCGAACATGCACACACCTAGAGCCGGGTTAGTTCCACTTGGCCCGGATTTTGTACACTTTGAATATGCATATAGCTGAGCTAATCACTGCTCTTTTCAGATCACTACCAATCGCCGAACTGCTGAGTTTCAGCGCTTCTTGGACTCACACAAGGGGCTGCGCTCGAAACATGCTGCTCTTCTTGCTGAATGCGAGAAAAAGGGTAAGTTTTCTCTTCGACCTCTCCCCCATCTTTCTTTGTCTTTTCCCGCTGAACTAATTTGTCATTCGGATTGCACAGCCGGAGTGGAGGCCGAAAACAAAATTATGAGAAAAAACTTGGCCGAGATAAAAGGTAGTTCGCTTTGATTACTCAATTTCCGTGCCCTCTCTCCTTTCTCCTGAGCTCGGCAGATATTCATACCTCGGCTCTGCCGGGTCAACAAACCGTTGTAGCATCCCTTGAAGATAGTGTGCCCGTGCCTGATATGATGCTGCATTTTCTCGAACAAGCAGGGCAACATCAGGCCGAACTCAATAAGAAGGATGACAAACTTGCCAAACTCCGAGCCAAGGATGATGAAGTTGCCAAGCTCAAGGCTGAGATGAAAAAACTTAAAGAGCTCCACAAGATTGAGATGGACAAGGCTGGCCAAGACTTCACCGAAGAGCGAGAACGTCTTAGCCTTCAACTTTCAAAGGATCAAGAATTGCTGAAGGAGGCCGACGTCAAGCTTGACTCGGCTAATGTCGAACTTGAGAAGCTCCGGAAGAGGCGTGCTGATTGCACCAACGAGCTGACTCGGATCCATAGTCATATCTCCTGTAAGCTCTTTTCCTTCAGCCGATATCTATTTCTCCGGGTTAAACCCTTTTACTTATTTCACTAGTTTCGTTTTCAGGCAAATTCCCCAAGAGCGATGCCATTGCGGCTACTGCCGTCACCAAGTTCTGCCAGTAGAGGGGTACCCCAACTGGTCCTGGGTCTGAAACTATTCCTTATGACATGGAGGACTTACTGGTCAGCCTATCCTCTCGCATTGAAATTGTGAAGAACTATGGCTCGGGTCTCCTTGATTCAGCCGTCCGGATCTTTCGTGCCCTTTGGCCTGATGAGGATGTTCCGGAGGGATCTACTGCTTTGATCAACAGGCTGATGGATTGCGAGACCCAACTTGACCTCTGGAGGGAATCCGCCGCTCGTGCTGGAGCTGATACTGTCCTCCACTTCGTGCTTAAGTGGTATGAGAAATTAGATCTGAAGATTCTTGAGCGCTTGCGCACCAGGTCCAAATGGTCAAATGATCCGGATTAGGTTGCTTGGTGCAAGGCTTGTGCCCACAACCTCATCTAGTTTTCCCCTGTCCATCAATGGAACGAAGGACCAAGCTTCCTCGGCGCCGCTGATGATGAATATGTTGAAGATGGTTCGGATGACGAGGAAGAGGACGAAGCCTCAGATGTCGAAGAAAATGAAGATGATGATGAGGCTGAGGCCGGAGTTCCACCCGCTGGCGTCGAGTTACCCCCTCCTGCTGCTGCTCCTTGAGCACCAAAAAACACTTTGAAATTTATCAGATCCCCGGTAATACCGGGTGCAGATGTATTAAGCATACTGATTATGTTTTGCTACCAAGTTGTTCATGCCGGATTAACTTGGGCGTAGTCTCCGAGTTTCATTTTCTTGTTTCTTCAATTTCATGGCTCGGCTCGCGTCTACCATGATTCGGTTTTGTGACTTACAAGTCCGAGTTTCAAAAATTGACTTAACAATACTTGGAAACTGGAGGATTAGCTCAAAATAATCCAGCGTAGCAAAAATAAGGTAAACATAAGGTTAGTCCGAATAACAAATGTCGGCTAGATTACGTTCCTTTCCTTAGTCGTTTTTTGTGTGCTACGCAATTCCAAACTTGTTCTCTTGCTTGCCATGAAGCCAATTCTTGTTGGACAGCAGCAAGTCGAAGAGTTGAGTTTTTGGTGCTCACACACTACTAATCCGGCTTAGGTAGAAGCAACTTAAGCCAGCCGACATAAAAAATAAATAACAAACACAGAAGACAACAAGTATTACTAAGGCAGTCCCCGAGTTACTGCTCGAGGTGCCAAGATTTCATTGCTAAACTCATTGCCAGCATACATACCAACATATGAGAAACTCTGATACACACACTTCTTTGTTAAGTGTAGAATGGACGAAGTAGGGATACATTCCATGGACGCTTAGATTCCTCAACAGACCTGTCCGCCTTGTTCTTCTCCTGTGGTTTTGCATTGATGAGATAATAAGAGTCATTGTGCAATGCTTTGGTCACAATGAACGGCCCTTCCCATGGGAGGGATAACTTATGCATGCCAGAAGTACGTTGTACCAGCCGGAGTACCAGATCACCTTCTCGGAAGACTCGGGGTTTTACTTTCCGGCTATGATAGCGTTGGAGATTTTGCTGATATATGGCGGATCTGGACAATGCCATTTCTTTTGCTTCTTCCAACAGATCAACATCATTTTGCCGGGCTTCTCGCACTTCGGCTTCTGTGTATTGGGTGACCCTAGGCGAATCATGCTCTATGTCGGCTGGTAATACAGCTTCTGCCCCATATACCAGAAAAAATGGCGTATAACCTGTTGATCGATTCAGAGTTGTTCTTAAACTCCACAGCACCGCTAGTAGTTCTTCTATCCAGCACCCCGCTGATCTTTGCAGCGGCTCAATGAGCTGGGGTTTTATCCCGGATAAAACTAATCCTTTGGATCTTTCCACTTGTCCATTCGATGCGGGGTGAGCTACTGAAGCAACGTCCAGCCGAATCTTTTTATCCCGGTAGAACCGCGCGAATGCTCCTTCAGCGAAATTGGTGTCGTTATCTGTTATGATACTGTGAGGGTAGCCATATCTCAGGATGATATCTTTGAGGAATGTCACGGTTGTAGCTCCATCACATTTTCTTATCGGCTTTAGTTCAATCCATTTTGTAAACTTGTCAACCATAACCAAGATATGGGTCATATTTCCTCTCGCCGGCTTAAATGGGCCAACCATATCCAAACACCATACGGAAAATGGCCAGGTAATTGGTCTGGTCTTGAGCTTCGACATTGGCATGTGTGTCTTGGTAGGATACCTCTGACAACCATTGCATTTTCTTACTAGATCCTCTGCTTGCTCCAAGGCACTTGGCTAGTAAAACCCATGCTAGAAAGCTTTTGCTACTAAGGCTCTGGATGAGGCGTGATGCCCACATTCCCCTTGATGTATATCTCGGAGGATGTCAATCCCTTCTTCCGGGTCAACGCCCCGTTGCAGGACATTCGTGAGACTCCTCTTGTATAGCTCGGCATTGATAATCGTGTATGCCTTTGCTCTCCTCTGAATTTGCCTTGAAAGCACATCTTCATTGGGCAAGGATCCATCCTTCAGGAACTGGAATATGGGCAATGCCCAAGCCGGTATAGCTCGCACTGGAAATATATCCTCGTCAATTTCCATTTGATCCACCGACATAACCTCTGCCGGGTCAAGCTGCGCAGTCCCCGGGTTCTACGAAGCAGTCCTCGGGTTTCCTAAACCACTTCCCACATCAATGTCCATGGGCACAGCTTCCGACTCTGGATTTGCCGAGATATAGATTGACTCAGATTCTGGGGATGGCCTGATAGATGGCTTTCTGAGGTGCTCTAGTGCTACACCCGGTGGAATCGCTTGTCGGGTTGATCCGAGTTTCGACAGTACGTCGGCAGCCTCGTTTTCCAGCCAGGGTACATGGTGAAATTCGCATCCCTCGAAGTATCCTGATATCTTCTGCACATGAAATCTGTACAATGCCATGTTTGCATCCAAAGCATCCCATTGCCCTGAAACTTGTTGAACTACCAAATCCGAGTCACCAAAGCACTGGATCCGACGTATTCCAATTTCTTTTGCCACTTTGAGCTCATGCACAAGTGCTTCATATTCTGCAACATTGTTTGATGCTGCGAAGTGGATCTGCAGCACATACTTTAGCTGGTCTTTCTTTGGTGAGGTAAGCATAACTCTGGCGCCTAACCCGGTTTTCATTTTTGATCCGTCAAAATGCATTCTCTAGTAGTTCGGATCGGGCAATGGTGGATCATATTGCATCTCGACCCAATCCATGAAAAAGTCGGCCACATCCTAAGACTTCATCGCACCTCTCCTATCGTATTGTGGAGCATAAGGGTCTAGCTCGATTGCCCATTTTGCGATCTAGCCGCTCGCATCCTTGTTTCTCATTATCTCTGATATGGGGGCTTCACATATCACTTTGATGGGGTGCTCTTCAAAATAGTGCTTCAGCTTCTTTGCTGCCATATATACACCATATGCCATCTTCTGATAGTGAGGATAGTTTTGTTTGGATGCTGATAATACCTCACTCAGGTAGTAGACTGGCCTTTGCACTGGCTTACCCTCCTCGTCACACTCTACCACAATCACTACACTTACAACCCGGTTGGTTGCGGCTATGTAGAGCAACATTGGCTCTTTTGATAGTGGAGAGGCTAATACTGGTGCAGTTGCTAACATTTTCTTTTACTGGAAGAAGGCTTCATTGGCCTGTGGCGTCCATACGAACTTGTCCGACTTTTTCATTAGTTGATAGAGAGGCAATGCCTTTTCTCCCAACCGACATACAAACCGACTTAAGGATGCTAGACAGCCAGTGAACTTCTAGACATCGTTAAGGCACTTCGGCAATTCCATTCGCTCTATGGCTCGGATTTTAGTTGGGTTAGCTTCGATACCTCGGCTGGAGACAAGGAATCCGAGTAATTTTCCAGCCGGGACACTGAAGGTACACTTTTCTGGGTTAAGCTTCATTTGGAACCTCCTTAGGTTCGCGAACATTTGCCTGATATCATCAAGGAGCGTTTTGCTTTCCTTGGTATTTATAACCACATCATCCACATACACTTGCACATTTCGGCCAATTTGGTCGTGTAAACATTTTTGCATACATCTTTGGTACGTTGCCCCTGCATTACGTAAACCAAAAGGCATGGTGCGATAGCAATAAGCCCCGTACGGGGTAATAAACACAGTCTTTATTTGATCGTTCAGGTTCAGAGGTATCTGGTGGAAACCAGAATATGCTTCTATGAATGACAACAACTCACATCCAATAGTAGAATCTATGACCTGGTCTATCCTTGGCAGTGGGAATGGATCTTTTGGGCACATCTTATTCAGGTTCGTGTAATCGATGCACATACGCCAAACCACTACCACATTCAGATCATCTTTCTTCTTCTCCACGAGCACCGGATTAGATAACCAATCCGGATAAAGCACTTCCATGATGAACCAGGCTGCGAGGAGCCGAGCTATCTCATATCCAATGACTTTTGTCCTGTCTTCGGCAAAGCGGCGGAGAGGTTGCTTCACCGGCTTTGCTCCGGGTCTCACATTCAAAGAGTGATCGACCAACTCCCTCGGAACACCTTGCAAGTCCTATGTGGACAAAGCAAAGATATCCCGATTCTCACGGAGGAAGTTGACAAGCTCGCTTTCCTATTTGTCAGTTAACCTGGCCCCAATTATTACGGTATGCTCTGGGAACAGATCATCAACATGTACTTTCTTTGTATCCTTTGTTGCTTGAAATGAGACACTTCCATGCGGGTTGCTCAGCGCCGACATATACTGCTGCGCGGACTGAGCCAATGCCTCTACTTCCTGGATCTTTCTCTTGTCTTATGCGATCACGAGTGACTCGACCAGGTTAGACCCGGCCGACACACACTCAATGGAATGTCGAAAATCCCCAGCTATGGTAATTACTCCATTTGGCCCAGGCAACTTCATCTTTAGGTAACTGATGTGAGTACTTGCCATGAATTTGTTCAGGGCTGGCCTACCGAGTAACGCGTGATATGCGCTTTCTAAGTTCACAACCTCAAACTCCAAATTCTCAGTTCGGCAGTTATCTCTTGTGCCGAATAAAACATCAACCCGTACTTTGCCAATTGGTTCACATGAAATACCTGGCACAACACCATGGAAAGTTGTCCTAGTGGATTGGAGCATGTTCTCCGAGATACCTAACTTCCGCATTGTGTCCACGTACATAATATTGATGCTGCTGCCATTGTCAATCAACACCTTAGAGAACATCACATTGATATTTGGCCCGATGAACGTTGGGTCCAGCACTAATGCATACGAACCAGGGCTCGGCATAAGCTTGGGATGGTCCTTGATACTCCAGGTAATTTCCTGATCCGACCAAGGCATATACCTCGTCACTGCCGGCATAACCGCATTCACTTCCATATGTTAGTGTTGGAAGCTCTTCCTATCCGTTTATTCTGTGGTAAACACACCGTAATTCTGGTGATGCTCTCTGTATTCATTTCTCCCATCATTGCCAGGGTACCTTTGATCTGGCTGATGCCGGTTTTCCACCTGATGCACTGCATCCCTTCTCTCATGATTCTCATACCTCAGCGGAGGTGGTGGTAACATTAACTGTTGCGTATTTGCTCTGGAGAGCAACTGCTGCCGAGGTAACTCCTGCCGAGGTTGATCGTTCCGAGGTGCCTGAGCATTCCTCAAGCCACTTTGCTCTATCTTCCTCATCCACTCACATTGCCGGGTTGTATGACCTGTCGGGTTACTCGGATTTAGCGTGTGAAATTTGCACGGCTGATCCAGCATTGCCTCATACGTATACCTCGGCCGGTCTTTCTTTTCTTGCCACTCTCTCTTTTGCTCGGGCGTCCAAGTTTTCTTGCCATCATTTCTTGGGGTCCACTGTTTCCCTCCAGTTTTCTGACGCTAATTACTCCCTGCTCCGGCTTGATCTTGGTTTACAGTAGTAACTTGTTACGAACTGTACCTGTAATACGGTCAATCATTGATACATTGCAAATGTATCTATAATTTTTGATGTTCCATACTTGGTTTTATCCACTTTCTTGTGTTTTGTTCCAACTTTGGAGTACTTTTCATATGATTTCTTGGACTAACCTATTAACAACAGCCACAGTGCCAGCTGCCTGTTTTCTGCTGTTTTTGGTTCTAGGAAAGTCAGAAAATGAATATTCTCGGAATTGGACGGGACAAAAGCCAAAGTGCCTATTTTTCCGGGAGTCATCAAGTGCCAGAATACGAGACGGAGAGGGGCCAGAGGCCGGCCACACCACCTGGCCGCGCGGCCAGGCTGGGCCCGCGCCAGGGGGTGGTGTGGTGGCCCCTGGCACCCCCTAGGTCTCCCCTTCCACCTATATATTGCCCTCGGGACAAAAACCCTAAGTACCTGATCAAAAATCCATGAAAGAGTCTGTAGCCACCATCATCTCCATCCCTAGACCCGGAGGGATCTGAAGCTCTTCCTGGCACCCTGCCGGAGAGGGGAATTCACCCTGGAGGCCTTCTTCATCACCATGCAAGCCTCCGGTGTGATGCGTGAGTAGTTCATCCTTGGACTACGGATCCGTGTAGTAGCTAGATGGCTGGTTCTCCTCCTTTGTGCTTTCATGTTTAGATCTTGTGAGCTCCGTCTATTTGTAATTCTGCATGTTGTGTTTGTGGGGATCCGATGGATATTGAGATGCTATTTCAGATTGATTATTGATTCTATCATGTCTTTGTTATTTGTGATCTTGCATGCTTTCCGTTGTTAGTAGCTATCTTGGCCAAGTAGATGCTAGCAACTCCAAGAGTTAGTATTTATTCTTGATAGTGGGTTCATGCCTCTGGTAATCTAGGGAAGTGACAGAAATCTCTAAGGTACTAGATGTCTTTTGTTACTAGGAGAAAACAACAATCCTTTGTTCATAGAACAATCGTATTGTTTACTTTACACGCAGTTCGTAAAGCAATAATCTGTTGCTTGCAACTTAATACTGGAGGGGGTTCGGATGATAGCCTGAAGGTGGATTATTAGTCATAGATGCAGTTGGATGGCGGTCTATGTATAATGTTGTAATGCCCAATCAAGTTCCAAAGGAGTCGAGATGATTAGTATATGCATGTATTGCTTTCTCGATGTTTGTCAATTTCCCCGCTGTAATTTGTTCACCCAACATGTTATTTATCTTAAGGAGAGCCACCTCTAGTGAACTATGGATCCCGGTCTTTGTCTTTTATATTCAATCTACAATCTTTTACTGCTTTGTGTTTACTTTCTGCAAACTTTTACTTCTTTCCATTCGATACATTTAATCCTTTGTTTTCCACAAAACACGATGAGATTGACAACCTCATCGCAAGTTGGGGACAAATTTATGTGGTTGTGTTGTGCAGGTCTCCACGTTGCTACTAGAACCGGTACTGTGCCCTGCCAAAGCTCAGCTAGTAACACCTTTGGGGTGTTTCCTTGCTCCTACTGGTTCGATTAAACCTTGGTTTCATTACTGAGGGAAACTTGCTGCTGTGCTCATCATACCTTACTCTTGGGGTTCCCAACAAGCTCTACATCATCATTGCTCCAGCATTTTTCTGGGCACCATACATAGAGCCATCAAGCATTTTTCTGGCGCCGTTGCCGGGGAGTCAAGGACATCTTCACAAGGGGAGTCCCTCATAACCAATCTCTTTACTTTGTTATTTTTGTTTTGCTTAGTTTCTTTTTGTTTTGTTTCCTTGTTTGCTTATCAAAAACAAAAAAAATTAGTTTTACTAGTTTGCTTTCTTATTTGAAAACCCCAAAAAATGACTACTCTTGAAAACACTAAGTTGTGTGACTTCACTAGCACCAACAACAATGATTTTATGAGCACACCTATTGCTCCACCTGTGCCTAAAGATCCTTTCTTTGAGATAAAACCTGCTTTGCTCAATCTTGTTATGAGAGAACAATTTTCTGGTATTGGTAATGAAGATGCTGCTTCCCATCTAAATAACTTTGTTGAACTTTGTGAGATGCAAAAGCATAGGGATGTAGATGGTGCTATTATTAAACTGAAATTGTTTCCTTTCTCTTTGAGAGGAAAAGCTAAAGAATGGTTGAATTCCTTAACTAGGAATAGTATTGATTCTTGGACTAAATGCAAAGATGCTTTTATTGGAAAATACTACCCTCCTGCTAAGATTATATCCATGAGAAGTGAAATAATGAAGTTTAAACAACTTTATAATGAGCATTTTGCTCAATCTTGGGAAAGAATGAAATCTTTGGTTAAGAATTGTCCCACTCATGGACTGACTGTTTGGATGATCATCCAAACTTTTTATGCAGTATTGAACTATTCTTCGAGGAACCTATTGGATTCTGCTGCTGGAGGTACCTTTATGACCATCACTTTGGGTGCTGCAACAAAACTTCTAGACAATATGATGGTTAATTATTCTAAATGGCATACTGAGAGAGCTCCACAAGGTAGGAAGGTAAATTCTGTTGAGGAAACCTCCTCCTTGAGTGATAAAATTGATATTATTATGTCTATGCTTGTTAATGGGAAAGCCCATATTGATCCAAATAATGTTCCTTTAGCCTCCTTGGTTGCTCAAGAAGAGCAAGTTGATGTGAACTTCATAAGAAATAACAATTTTGGCAACAATGCTTATGGTAATAACAATTATAGGCCCTACCCTCCTAATAATACTTATGGCTATAATGGTAAACCTAGATTACCTAGTGAAGGAAGAATTTTAGAAGTTGAAAGAGCCACTAAAAACTTCATGCAAATGCAATATGAGCAAAATAAACTATTCACTAAAACTATGGAGGAACAATCTATCATCTTGAAGAACATTAGCCATCAACTTGAGAGTCTAAATAGGGAAATTCCTAGTTTACAATTGAAACTCTCTAATGCTGAAAGAAATATATCATATTTGTATGAAGCTCAATCTTCATTGATTAATAAAATGGCTGCTAAACCTGAAACTAATGATAATCCCTTTGCAGCTACTAATGCTATACAAGTAAGAATTGATGAAAATGTTAGACTATTAGCTGAATTACATGCTAAGTGGGAAAGAGAAGATGAAATTGCTAGAAACATTAGTGTTTCTACTATCACCACCACTAGTGTTAACGCTAGTAATAGTTCTACTACTTTAGATGATTAATTTGATTTTGATCTTGATGGTTGTAATATCTCTGAAGTTATTAAGTTCCTACGAAAGCTTGCTAAAAGTCCTAATGCTAGTGCTATGAACATGGCTTTTACAAAACACATTACTGATGCTCTCATAAAGATTAAAGAAGAAAAGATGAAACATAAATCTTCTATTCCTATTAAACAAGAAGATGGTTTGGAACCCATCATTAATATGAAAGTGAATGACTTTGATTTCAAAGCTTTATGTGATCTTGATAGTAGTGTTTCTATTATGCCTAGAAGGATTTATGATATGCTTGATTTGCCTCCATTTGAAGATTGTTATTTGAATGTCCCACTTGATGATAATGCTAAAAAGAAACTCATGGGGACTCTTAATGATGTTCTTATTATGGTTAAGAATGCCTATGTTCCCGTTGATTTCTATGTTTTGGATGTTGAATACAATGCTTCTTGTCCTATTACTTTGGGAAGACCTTTTCTTAGAACTGTTGGTGCCATCATTGATATGAAAGAAGGCACCATTAAATACCAACTCCCACTCAAGAAAGGTATAGAACACTTCCCTAAAAAGATAGAAAAGATTTCTTTTGCTTCTCCTATGAAAACAAAATTTGGTTTTAATGCTTCTTCATTTGAGAACACTTGATTCTTTCTTGCTTCTTTTGCCTAACTTAAAGGCGTTAAAGAAAAGTACTTATTGGGAGATAACCCAAAAGTTTTAGATGAGTCTTGGAAGTTATTACTTCAGTAATTACTTCAGTAATAACCTCTCCTTATCCTTTTTATTTGCTTTTTGTGCCAAGAGTAACCTCTAGTGAGACAGAAGTAATGATTGGGAAGGTTGCTGTCCCGAAACAGATTTCTGTGCTTCACCATAAAAATTCGTGTAAAATCTCTGAACGCCTTTTTGAGGCATGAATTTTTGTGCTTTTGCCCCATGTTGTTATCTAACTTCCGTTAGTTCATCACTTTTTGATTTGAGCAACCGAAGGTCTTCAAAAAAATTCATCTTTACCTGCTGGTCTGTTTTGACAGATTTCTGCCATTTTCTGCATTTGCTTCTTGTTGATTCCTTTTTGAGTTCTTTTGGGGAATTGAGTTTTTTGAGGAAAGTGCTACAGTAGCTAGTGTTCTAATGAAAGTTTATTTGGTGTTAGAACTGAACCTTAAGACTTATTTATCTTGAGTGCACTAATGTTGCTAATAAAGATTGTGTGAAGTTTTGTATGAAGGAAAATTTTTAGGTGTATGGAAGGAATGAGTAATGAGATGAAGGATGGACTAAATATCAAGATTGGGGATGCCACACGTGTCACCCCAAGAAATATCCAAGAAGTACAAGCGTCAAATCTTGGGGATGCCCAAGGCATCCCCTTCTTCATCAATAAAAATCCCAGGTTTCTTCCAAACGCTTCATTTTTATTATTTCATGCACAGTTGTGTTGTTCTTGGAGCGTCTTCTTTTTCGTTTTCACTTTGGTTTTTAATTTGGTTTTGTTTGATTAGTTTTATGAATAAATTGGTTGGAACCCCTCTTTCATACATTGGTTTTCAAATAGTTTGGTTTGGTTTGGAAAAGAGTAGGAAAGTTCATACTTGTGTGGTAAAAAGAGCTCGTTTTTGACTATGGCCTATGCTTTGTCATGCCATGCTTGATATTGTTTTGGCTTTATGCTTAGTATTCTTTGCTGTAGCATGACTTGTTATAAAAAATTGAGATTGCTTAATGTGCCTTGGATGAATCATGCGTTGTTTTAGCATATTAAAGCATAGTATAGTGGTATTCTCCTTTGATGCTTTATTTGGGTTGACTTGGCGCATGCTCACATCATGTTATTACTATCTCAAGTCACCATAGCCTTTATGATCCTTTAGTTTTCAACTTGTACTATCACTTTATGCTTTGATCAATGATGTTTTGTTGCTCTGCATGATTATGGCCATTATTGCTCTCTTAGTTTGTCGCTCCCAGTCTTTTGCTAGCCTCCACAACAAAGTATGAGTTCCACTCATGCATCCAACTCCCTAAACCAAGTTATTCCAAAGAGTCCACCATACCTACCTACTAGCTTATGCTATTCCAAGTATGTCCATGCTTTTGATTACCTTCCAAATTAAACTTGTTATGAGAAAACTAGTGATTAAAGCTCTCACGAACTTGATGGCACACTTTACATTTCTTGCCCCTAATAAACTTGAAACATTCTGTCATCTATGTTGTATATGCTTGGACTTATATGTTGGGGATTAGCAGAACCATGCTGTCATGGGGAACGCTTTCAACATTGCACTTGTACTTTGTACCTAGTTGATATCATGCTCTTTTGTCTATGGATGTCGTCGGTGTGAAATGAAAGGGGAGCTTGTAAGTCCATGGAGTTATGTATGTGTGTTAGAGAAACGCCTGGGCCGCTGGTCTAATCCATGCTATCATGGTGAAAACCTGAAGCGTAACCATAATGAGCTGTCTATGAAGCATTCTTCTTATAAAAAAAGAGTCCTATATTGAGAAAAAAAGAGAAAAGAGAAAAAAAAGAGATACTATGAAAAGAGGAAAGAGAGAAAAAAACACCATATTCCCATGGTAAATAAGAAGAATGTTGAGATGCTCGTTGTCTGCTTGCCTTGTCATTTTGATATGGGGATTCTTCCATATCATCGGACAAGGGGTACCCCGTTGGCGGTTCTCTATGATACACATGTACTTACAATGACAAGAACTTACCGGTGACTAAACTTGAGTAGCATGAGGAGCGGCCCTCGTATACAAGGGACATGAGATTTCTGACTTATACTTCGTCAAGCATGTACACCATAGTTTGTTCACTTTAACCTTAATCATTTCAAGATGCTTATGATAGGGGCAATGAGAGCTGAAAGCTATAAGTACCATAATTTTTGGAAGCTCTTGATGAGACTTGAATCCCTACTTCCTTTTACAAAGGCCTTTCTTCCACCATTATATTGAGTCTCCACCTTCTATCTTTATGCACCTACTTTGAGAGCATAGTGGACATTCTTAGTTCTATGTGCATTGTCCCAAGACTAGTTGATTGATGCATACTTTGATATTACTTGTTTTAAACTATTGTATCTAGTCACTCTTATGAACTTTGAAGGTGTCGTATGCATTTATATTTGCTACTCTATGAGGGACAAGCTGAATACTTTTATGCTATGTTTTCTTTATGTGAAACAAACAAACGTCTTGCAAATCATTATTATTCATGAATCTTTTGTTTGTGCCTTTTCATGTTGCATCATAGTTTCTTTGTCTTATTGCTAGAACTTTGTCTTTCATGTTATGATTGAAGTACTATGATCCCAGCTTTGAATGTTTTGCAAATACTTTGATCAAGTCTTTGATGGTGCATGTCACCTCAAAATTATTCTTTCTTTTTATCACTTACCTACTCGAGGACGAGCAGGAGTTAAGCTTGGGGATGTTGATACATTGCAAATGTACCTATAATTTTTGATGTTCCATGCTTGGTTTTATCCACTTTCTCATGTTTTGTTCCAACTTTGGAGTACTTTTCATATGATTTCTTGGACTAACCTATTAACAAGAGCCACAGTGCCAGCTGCCTGTTTTTTGCTGTTTTTGGTTCCAGGAAAGTCAGAAAATGAATATTCTCGGAATTGGACGGGACAAAAGCCAAAGTGCCTATTTTTCCGGGAGTCATCAAGTGCCAGAATACGAGACGGAGAGGGGCCAGAGGCCGGCCACACCACCTGGCTGCGCGGCTAGGATGGGCCCGCGCCAGGGGGTGGTGTGGTGGCCCTAGCACCCCCTAGGTCTCCCCTTCCGCCTATATATTACACTCGGGACAAAAACCCTAAGTACCCGATCAAAAATCCATGAAAGAGTCTTTAGCCGCCGTCATCTCCATCCCTAGATCGGGAGGGAGCTGAAGCTCTTCCCGGCACCCTCTCGGAGAGGGGAATTCACCCTGGAGGCCTTCTTCATCACCATGCAAGCCTCCGGTGTGATGCGTGAGTAGTTCACCCTTGGACTACGGATCCATGTAGTAGCTAGATGGCTGGTTCTCCTCCTTTGTGCTTTCATGTTTAGATCTTGTGAGCTCCGTTCATGATCAAGATCATCTATTTGTAATTCTGCATGTTGTGTTTGCGAGGATTCGATGGATATTGAGATGCTATTTTAGATTGATTATTGATTCTATCATGTCTTTGTTATTTGTGATCTTGCATGCTTTCCGTTGTTAGTAGCTATCTTGGCCAAGTAGATGCTAGCAACTCCAAGAGTTAGTATTTATGCTCGATAGTGGGTTCATGCCTCTGGTAATCTGGGGAAGTGACAAAAATCTCTAAGGTACTAGATGTGCTATTGCTACTAGGGAGAAAACAACAATCCTTTGTTCATAGAACAATCGTATTGTTTACTTTACACGTAGTTCATAAAGCAATAATCTATTGCTTGCAACTTAATACTGGAGGGGTTTGGATGATAACCTGAAGGTGGATTATTAGCCATAGATGCAGTTAGATGGCGGTCTATGTATAATGTTGTAATGCCCAATCAAGTTCCAAAGGAGTCAAGATGATTAGTATATGCATGTATTGCTTTCTCGATGTTTGTCAATTGCCCCGCTGTAATTTGTTCACGTAGCATGTTATTTATCTTAAGGAGAGCCACCTCTAGTGAACTATGGATCCCGGTCCTTGTCTTTTATATTCAATCTACAATCTTTTACTGCTTTGTGTTTACTTTCTACAAACTTTTACTTCTTTCCATTCGATACGTTTAATCCTTTGTTTTTCGCAAAACACGGTGATATTGACAACCCCATCGCAAGTTGGGGACAAAGTTCTGTGGTTGTGTTGTGCAGGTCTCCACGTTGCTACTAGCACCGATCGCCAAAGCTCAGCTAGTAACACCTTTGGGGTGTTTCCTTGCACCTACTGGTTCGATTAAACCTTGGTTTCATTAATGAGGGAAACTTGCTGCTGTGCTCATCATACCTTACTCTTGGGGTTCCCAACGAGCTCTACATCATCATTGCTCCAGCATTTTTCTGGGCGCCATACATAGAGCCATCAATCATCTCTTGTCTTACCCCGGTAATCATTTCGTCGGGATGATTCGGCTCCATCTCGCTAGTAGTACTCCTCATTTGACTCGTTTGACACAAGCCAGGGTTGAGTCAGATCACCCAAAGCATACGAATCAGCAATCCGGATTGTCTCAGCCAGTGTAGTTGGCATATCCCTTTGTAACCTTTGACACAACATGCTTGCATATCTACACCCTTGTGCAAACCAAGCTATGGCCTGAGATTCAATCACGCCTTCACACGAGTTTCTCACGTTGCACCAGCGAGTTAGGAACTCCTGGTCTGTTTCATTTGGTATTTTTTTGCACATTGTTAAGGTCTGTGGCCTATTTGGCCTCTGATACGTGCTCGAGAAATTATTGACGAACATTTCCTCAAAGTCGATCCAGCAGTTGATACTACCGGGTGGTAAATTGTTTAACCATACTCTCGCTAGCCCTTCCAGCATCTGAGGTACGTATCTCACTGCCCATCTCAAATTGCCTGTCGCAATTTTCACTGCCATTGCGTAGTTGATCAACCAATCCTCCAGCTTGGTGCTGCCATCATATCTTTTCGTGCCTCTGGGTAACTGGAAGTTAGGTACCGGAGGCTCTTTCATGATCCGGGGCCCAAAGCACGTTGGACCCGGAGGACCTTGCCGCTCAATCTGCTCCGACCTATAGAGACGATCCAGCTTTAACCTGGCGTCGTCAGGCATCAAGTTCCTGCTTCCCAACCTTGACCCTATTACATGATAGTCCGGCCTAGGGTATCCTGCGTTCACCATTTCCGAATCACCATTGTTGTATCTGTCTTGCTCTTGTTGAGCGCAATTCTGCCGCATAACTTGGTCGGCATTCTGTTCTTGCTGAGGTACACTCAACTGCTGCTGTTGCTGAGGTAGGTTTTGCCCTGCACCTGCCGATTTATGCTGTCCGGCATTGCCGTTTTCAGTGTTCCTCTGACTGGCATTGCCTTGGTCACGGTTACCTCGGCCAGCTTCACCTCGGCCAACACTTTGTCGATCCTCATTTCCCTGCATTGCTTTTCCTTTCCCTACCCTTGTCGGGTCATACAGGACTATCTGTTTGTTTCTCCTCGCCGAGGTTACCACTTCCTCTCTTCTAGGACCATCATGAGGTGATGATGCAACCCTAGCGGATTTCTCCGGGTTTCCCACTGCCGAATAAACGACCTTGGAAGCCCCAGCTCTTGCCGGGTTAGCACTGAGCAACTCCTCATTCTGTCTGTTAGCGATCCAAACTAACTTGTTGACCCTCTCCTGCTATCTTTGCCGGGCTTCACCCGTCAAACCTTCTAACTCGGATGCAGCCGCATCCGCTGCTTTGAGGTTCTTTGCCGGGGTGCTGTACTTCGGCAACCCCATGGACAAAGGGTTCTCTGATTCCTCTTTGTTCATCTCACTGATGAGGTTTCTCCCTTTTACTTTTACAGCATCTACCTTATTTGCTCTTGCATACTGCTGCACATGTTTGTTCACTATCGCTGAGTCATGGATATCTTTTTTCGCACCTCTAGTATTTTCCCTAGTCTCTTCTCTAATAACGTCATATTGCTTCGCGATATCTTTTTTAGCATTTTTCTAGTTTTTTTTTCTCGAGTCTCCTCTAACTCGGCCTGTGCCTGAGCCGGATCTACCACAGGTGCTATGGGGCTTTCCAAGCTATCTATCACCTGCTGCAACAAGTTTTCTGGTCTCTCTAGCGGAGGACCTCTACTTTTCCTGGGCGCCTTGGGTGTTACCTCCGGATCTGGTGCCGGGTCTTTGCTCGCACCAGCGTCAGGTGCTGTCATCATTACCTCAGTGCGGTCAGGGGAGCGAGTGATACGTGCACCATGAGCCGCGCTAAGGGGTGGCTCACCTCCCTCGACGACGTGCCGCGGGTGAACACAAGACACATCGACGCCGACATAGATCCTGTGGGTGCCAAGCTTGACGAAGAGGCCATTGCACGGTGGAGGTCGCTTGCCGAAGCAACCAGCATTGTCGCTGACGTAGTCCAGCGCTCCAAAGCACGGAACGAGCCCAGAGACGATGCGCTCGCCATTGTCGATGATGCTTCCCGTCCGGACTTCACTCCTGCTAGGGCCGCTAGCCCCACGGTGGGTGCCAACTATCGTGGTGGTGTCACGGGAGATGCCATGGATAGGATAAAGGTGGGGCCAATATGCACTAGAGGAATCCAGGGAGGGATAGTGTGGTGATTCCACACACAGATGCTTTGTATTCTCCAAGTTCACAAGGTTTACAGATGCTCCTTCAGCTGTATTGGGGAGAGGAGGAAGAAGAAGCTCTCTTACTCTCACCACTACTTGTCTCTCTACCAATGAACTACTCACACGCCAACCAGCCAGCCCCAACTACAGAGGGCCTAGTACCCCTTATAAAGGGGAGGCTAGGTCTCCAGTTAGGGCATACGTGGAGGCATATTCCTGGGAATATGCCTCTTCCCAAAATAGCAAACTGACCGGGTCACGTTTTGCCATCGTAAGCCATGCAGAGGCTACGTAAGCCTCTGCGGCGCCAGCATCAGCCGACATAGGGTGCGTCATCTTTGTCAGCCACGCCTCGCTGGTCCCTCCCTTTGTTCGCTTCGCTCACACTCCTGCGCACAGAGGTCACCCTTTGACCAGCAAGATACCTTCCTTCTCTTGTAAGCCTGATATAACTCGGATCATGCCTGGTTAATCCGGTCCCGTGGGTACCTACATACAAGTTACAAAAAGCCTGCCGGCATATGACATATGTCGGCCGGGACACAGTTAGGTGGACATCCTCTGGTCCGGGTTACTCCGTAAGTCGGCCTGTCTTGAGGTGACTCGGCCAGCATACGCTTTGACCTTGCCGTACCTCGGCTAACTCGGCCTCTATACCCTGGCGTGACCCTACCCGGGGGTATCCCCCCAACAATTCCCTTTGCCACTTGATACCTAGTTCACTTGAGATTTATCTACAATATCTCCATACCTTCGTTCGATCTCGTTACTGATGAACTTGTTTTCTCGTTTCTGTGTCATTGCATTCCATGACCCAGTCACATGCTTGCAAGCTTCGTTAATGCAACGTGTCAACACCCGGATTTTTAAGTCCAGATGCCTATTATGTCATACATCGCAATCCCAAGATTACCATTTTGTGAGACATAACAGAAGTGGTACCACAGTACATCATCCATTACAAATCATAATAAGGTCTTACAAATAAAGGATCTCATGATCCAATCTTAATACAATCAAAGCGGCGGAAAGTAAATGTAGCGGGGCTTCATCTTCATGATCACAGGCAATGCTGACGATGGGAGATGATCCTAGTTGTCATAGACCTCCTGCTGTCCATCTTCCGGGTAATCCTCCTCATAGTCTGGCCATGGGAATAGCCAGGGACAAATCCATGAGTACTCTTTAAGTACTCGCAAACTACCACTAGTATAAGTAAAAGTAAAGCTAGTAGGAATCATAAGCTCTAGGTTTGTTTGCAAAAAGCCAGGTTTATTTCAAAAAGTTTCAAGAGTAAAGGTCTAATTTAGTTCTCTACATCACTTAAGGGGGAACTTAGATCTCATGTCCACAACTCTATTGTGGTCAAGTCAAAGTCATCTTTCAAGTCATAAGTCATTTTGAAAACATCTGCAACGGAACAGTATGGCCACTCCAACTATCCATAACCGCGGACGCGACTATTCGAATAGTTTGACACTCTGTAGAGGTGGTACACTTTCACCACAAAATTCGATACATCCGTCAGGAATAACCCTGAATCATCATACTTAGTATGCGGATAATCAATCTTAACCTTTCAATTACACACCCTAGTATAGGCACCTCCCCTATGAGTTTGGCCTCCCAACCATGGCCATCTGCTATCCTGGGTACTGCATAGGTGGACATTCATCACGAGGTATCCTCAGCTCAACCTCTTCCGCAAGGGAACCCATACTAAGACATATAAACTTCCATTCAAGCCCTACCCAACTCAGGTATTGTGGTTGTATGGTAAAATTGGAATGGTATCGCATCCGAACCCAACCATCAGTTTTTATTAAAGTCAAGGCTCATGCCTCAAGAGTTTCATCATCAAACCATTGTGTTTCACAACACATGTCAAAAAATTTCAATAGAATGAATCTTCATTCCAAGGTTTTCATAATCATTTTCACCAAGTATTCCCATCTAAAGTGATCCAGTTTTATGCTTAGCACTAGCCACTAGTATTGAGGGTATCACTATTGGGGGTACTAATCAAGTATAAGTATCCAAGGCTAATCCTATGATCTTGATTGGATCCAATCTAGTATCCACTAATCTCAATTCATTAACTAGGTAAGAACAATGGTAAAGGGAAAAACAAAACTTGGAGTAACACTGGGAATTTGGTAAAGATGCGTAACTAGGTATGCCTAGTGTATCTGGTATAAAGGGCTTGCATATATAGCATGCATAGCTCTAGCTTGCACTGATAGATTTGCATTAGTGATGGCTTGCCTTGAGCAGTGCAGTTGTTGCAGTAATTGAAGTTCTGTGCTTCTTCCTTGAAGTACTCCTCCTCGTTGTAGCTCAGGTCGGTACTAGCATCTATAAACACATTCAATGTACACAATCACCAAACAACACTTCTCTACTTCTATTTAGCACACAAGGGCTCATACTAGCTGATCTAGTATCATTTCAATCATTATGTGGAATATTCACATTTTCTTATTCTTCTTATTTTAGAAAAGTAATTTCTACTCATTTTAAATCCTTAAGATTTAATATTCTCCGACTAAAATAGTGGATCATGTTGACACATGTCATCACCATCTATTCCAACACTTGGGAATGTGATTTAAAATGGTGATCATATATTACAAGATTTAATATTACTATTTAATAATATTAAAGTGACTAGAAATGCCTATCTAGCACTATTTTAATACTAAGCCATGTTTCATATTTGTAAAACCAAATATTTTTACATATTCATGTAGAGCATGGCAAATGTGATTTTTGAGAGGTGGAATCATCTCAAAAACATTTATAGTTTATTTTAGAAAAATATTTGAAGGGTCAAAAGTCTCTGTCTTTTTATTTTTAGTGTAGGTGATCTATAATTCTAAATAGTTTGAATCCAACAGGAGTGATTAGATAATTTCAATACCTTTCCAACAAAATTGGAATCATGCATTTTGGTTCAGTGAATCTCTTTGAATTAAATTTTGAATCTACTGACATAATCTAGTTTTAACTAAAATGGAAAAATCATATTTGAATCAACGGGCTCTGCGCGGGAAACTAATTGGGCCGGCCCAACTGCACAGCGTTGGCGCAGTGGTCCGCTGACAAAACGGTTCCAACTTAACTAAGCCGAAACGGTATCTAGCAATCCTAGCCCAGCGATTAGAACAGGATCCTACGACTGAGGTTTGTCGTCTCCGTCGAACTGCTCCGACGAGACGCGAACCCTACCACGGCGGTGGGGGTCGCTAGGGACTTACCAGGGCTCCAGCTAGGGTCGGCGATGGGGGCGAATGGGGTGGTCATCGACGGCGTTTCGATTGGCGGTCACGGCAGCTCCTGGGGTGGTCGAATCAATGGCTTCCTTCCTCGACTGCAGCATCGGACTCGGCCCAAATTCTGGCGTCGTGGTGCTCGCCTTGCTCTGGGGAAAGGTCTGGGAGGTTTCTGAGAGAGAGAGGAGTGGAATGGTGTGGAGAATGAGGGTTGGGGTGGCCTCTATTTACACACCAAGGGTGGAGGCAGTGCAGCATGGTCTAGCCTCTCCGGCGACATTGCTACAGGTCGCGTTCGTCACGACGGAGGGAATGGGTCGGTGTAGTGGACTATGGCGATCGTCACGCGAGTGATGACACGGCATGGGGTGGTCTCCATCGGTCGGGCAACGTCGACGCTCTATTCGGGTATGCGGGTGTTTGCCACTTGGTACGGTGGTCACGGGGCGCGCGGCGGAGAACGGTCATGTCTGGGAGGTCACTGGTGATACGGCAATCGCGGGTATAGGCAGAGAGCGAGGCGCGACATGTGCGTGCGAGGTAGTTGCGGTGCTCCGTCTTGCGCTCGGCATGTCAGAGGTTTAAATGGGCACGGCTGGTCTGGCTCCTTCTCGCCTCGTTGTTGGTCAAGGGGTGGACAGGGGGTGGCGGTGAGGTCATGGCGACTTGCTAGACATCGTGGGAGAGGGCGGTGGAGCGTGCTGCGAGTGGTTCATGCTCTACCGGCATGGCCGGCTCGGTACGATCATGCCACTGGTTCAACGGTGGGAATGAGGCTCTCCATTGCACGGCTAAGGACTGGGAATGATCATGGGCTACATATGGATTTGATTATAGTACATTTTGTGAGCAATTGATAGATCAAAATAGTGTATAGTGGTTGAGATTTGTACCTTCCTGCTAAGTGTTCGACTTAATGGCTGCATGAATTCATCTTTGAATTTTTTTAATGATTTTTGGTGAATGATCTTGTTACTTGCTTAGTAGTCTATGGTTGCTGGGAATTTTCAAGGGGAATTGATTTGAGTAGTTTTTGAAAAGTGATGATCTATGCATATGAACTTGATTCAATTTTGCAATGCCTCTTAAATACATTTGAAAATAATTTCTACCACTTTGTAAAGTTTGCTTGGATTCACTTGGAGTTGGTCTAGCAAGGGGTGAAAAGAATTGGAATTGTTTCTGTTGGAAATCCTTTACTAGGAACACTCAAAGTGGTCTAGTGGATAAATTTGGCCAAAATAACCATTTGATCATATGACTTATATTTGATTTTCTTTTCATTTGATTCTGCTTGGAAATGATCTAGATGATGTAGCACTCATTTTTAAACTAAGCCTTATCATTAGTAACAATCAATCATGGCAATTTCAAGCATTCATACACTAATGCAAATCACACAAGCACTCATATTACGTTTAATAATAAAAGTTTTTGTTAACCCTAAACTTGGGTGATTAGAGCTTGATAAGCTTGATTAATATTTTTGGGATGTTACAAACCTTCCCTCCTTAAACAGAATCTCGTCCCGAGATTCAGGAAAAACTAGGAACTAAAGAGATTTCAAAACTCAGTCCTAATATAGTCATCTCGTTAACAGGTGGCTTCTTCTTCGGTATGGTTACTCCATTGAATCTTGAGAAACTTGATACTTCTGGTCCGGGTGGTTCTAAAGGCTTCTTCCAAGATACGGATGGGCACTTCACAATAAGTTAGATCCTTGTCGATATCTATGGCTTTGTGATCGATGTTCTTGAAAACTTCGGTCTTCTCCGGAACTTCTAAGCATTTGTGAGGTAACGAGATATGGAACACATTATGCACGGCTGACATCTCCTCAGGCAGTTCTAGTTGATAGGATACTTCTCCTCGATGATTCAAAATCTTGAAGGGTTCAATATATCTAGGGGATAGCTTTCCTTTCAGACAAAAACACTGCATTCCCTTCAAGGGTGATACTTTGAGATACACAAAATCTCCAACATTGAAGGTCAAGTCTCGACGTCTTTTATCTGCATAACTCTTCTGTATGGATTGGGCGGTCTTGAGGTTCTCACGGACTTTGTGAACCTTCTCTTCAAATCTTGTAGAATGTCAGGTCCGAAGATCTGACTCTCTCCTACTTGCGACCAATTCAACGGGGTACGACACTTTCTTCCATACAGAAATTCAAATGGGGCCATTTGCAAACTAGCTTGATAACTATTGTTGTATGAGAATTCCACGAAAGGCAGATAATCTTCCCATTTAGATCCATACTCTAGCACACAAGCTCTCAACATATCTTTTAAGATCTGGTTAACTCTTTCAGTTTGTCCGTCGGTTTGCGGGTGATAAGCTGTGCTGAAATTCAGTTTGGTTCCTAATCCTTCTTGGACTTTCTTCCAAAATCTTGAGGTAAATGGGTTCCTCGATCCAACACTATGGTCTTGGCGGTTCCATGCAAACTGACTATTCTAGTGATATACAACTCCGCTAGCTTCGAACTTTGGTAGGTTGTCTTGACAGGTATGAAATGGGCTACCTTGGATAGTCTATCTACTATGACCCAAATAGAGTCATTTCCCCTACTAGATGTCCGAAAATCTGTGATGAAGTCCATTCTGACTAAATCCCATTTCCATTCTGGAATATGTAGTGGTTGCGAAAGTCCTGTGGGTCTCTGATGTTCCGCTTTGACTCTCTAACAGATATCACATTTGGCTATGTAGCTTTCGACATCTCTCTTCATTCCGTGCCACCAAAATTTCTCCTTCAAATCCTTCGTTCCTCTGGGGTGGATAGAATAAAGAGTATCATGAGCTTCCTGCATAATGACTTGTTTCAGCTCCGAATCTGCTGGAACACAGATACGTCCTTTGTACCACAGAACTCCTTCTTCATCTTCGGTGAATCTGGGTACCTTCCCTGTTTTGGTATGACGCTTGATTCCATCGATACTTGCATTTCCTTTCTGGGCCTCCTTTATCCGACTAATCAAAGTGGGTTGGAGTTCTATGCTAGCTAAGAATCCTTCACTAACTATCTCCACTCTGAAATTCTCCATCTCCTCATGCAGACTTGGCTGGGCTTCCTTTATCATGGTGTTTAATTTACACGACAATCTGCTAAGAGCATCCGCTACCACATTGGCTTTGCCGGGGTGATAGTGAATGTCAAGGTCATAATCCTTGATTAACTCAATCCATCTCATTTGTCTCATATTAGCTCCTTCTGGGTGAAGATATACTTCAGACTATTGTGATCCGAATAAATCTCACAGCGGTTACCCATAAGGTAATGACTCCATGTCTTAAAAGCTAAAACTACGGCTGCCAGTTCTAGGTCATGGGTAGGGTAGTTCTGCTCATGCTGCTTCAGTTGTCTGGACAGATAGGATATGACTTTGCCTTCTTGCATCAATACACATCCTAGACCAATCTTGGATGCTTCAGTTGGATGCTTCTTGATATCCGGCATGATCAAGATTGGGGCTGAAATCAATCTCTTCTTGAGGTCCTGAAAACTTGCTTCACATTTGTCAGTCCATTCAAACTTCTTATCTTTCTTCAACAACTGGTCATCGGTCTTGCGATGCTTGAAAATCCTTCAACAAACTTGCGGTAGTATCCGGCTAATCCAAGAAATGTGCGGAGTTCGTTTTGGGTGGTTTGGGCTCTCCATTCTTCAACATCTTTGATCTTGGCGGGATCAACAGCGACTCCTCCTGCTAACAGGATATGGCCTAGGAATCCTACTTATTTTAACCAGAATTCACATTTGATGAACTTGGCATACAACTGATGCTCTCTAAGGGTTTCAAGGATGGTTATCAGACGTTGCTCGTGGTCCTCTTCTGATTTGGAGTAGATCAGAATGTCGTCGATAAACACAATGACAAACTTATCCATACAATTCATAAAAATCTTATTCATGAGATTCATGAAATAAGCGAGAGCATTGGTTAATCCAAAAGACATGACATTGTACTCATACAATCCATATCTGGTGGTGAAGGCAGTCTTTGGGATATCCGTTGCACGAATCTTCAGTTGGTGATAACCAGTTCTAAGATCAATCTTAGAAAACACTCTGGCTCCAGTTAGTTGATCAAACAAATCTTCTATCTTCCGCAAAGGGTACTTGTTCTTGATGGTGACATCATTCAACTTCCGATAATCCATACAAAGATGGTTGGCACCATCCTTCTTATCAACAAACAAAACGGGTGATCTCCATGGCGATGCACTTGGTTGAATTAGTCCTTTTTCCAGCATATCATCAAGTTGCTTCTTCATCTCCACTAGTTCAGATGGGTTCATAGTATAGGGTCTTTGAGCTATGGGTCCGGTTCCAGGGATTAGTTCAATGATAAACTCGATATCCTGATCTGGGGGCATACCAGACAATTCATCTGGGAATACGTTGGGGTATTCACAGACTACTCTAACTTGGTCAATGGTGGTCTTGGCTAAACTCTTATTGCACTTGAATTGACGGGGCAAAGACTCAGATACATGTTCTACTGATACTCCGGTGCTACTGGTCATGGTTATGGCTTTCTTAGCACAGTCGGTTAATCCTTGATGTTTCGACATCCAATCCATCCCTAGCACTACTTCCAATCCTTTGGTTCCAAGTACTATTAGATTGGCATAAAAATCAATCCCTTGTATTCTGATAGGTACGGCTTTGCAAACTTTTCTAGCTTTGGTGGTTGAACCAGGGATTTGAACTATCATAACATGCTTCAGATTTGTTGGTTGAATCTTACTAGTTCATGAAAAATTTTCTGTAACAAACGAGTGCGATGATCCAGAATCAAACAACACTCTTGCTAGAACTGAGTTAACAGAAAACATACCCAACACGACATCTGGCGCTTCTTGGGCTTCTTCAGCATCCATGTGGAACAGACGACCATTACGGTTGTGCGGGTTTCCTGGGGCGAATCTCTTTCCAGGCTGGACATGACGTTGCTACTGGGCAGGCGCATTCACATTGGTTGCTGCGGCAAGATTCTTGGGGCACTCGTTGGAGTAGTGACCCGCGACTCCGCATTCAAAGCAAGTGATCATTGACTTCTCTTTCCCTGCGACAGGCACAACATTGCTTCCAGTCCTTGGGGTAGTATTGTTGTTGTTGTTGTTGTTTTTGGACTTGGGCGGTGCACGGTTGAAAATGTTGGAGTTGCCGGGGTTGTTGTTGTGTTTTCCTCCGGGCCTTGGGTTTCCTCCTCCATGGTTGGGATGGTTTTGGAGGTCTGTTGTTTCTGGGTGCATAACTTGTAGACGGGTTGGGGTGATACTTGGGGTATGGTGGGGTCCTGTTTGATGCATCATCCTGCGCTTGCGGTTCTCACTAGCCTGGTTGATCTTGCCTTCCATCTGGATTGCAGAATCCACTAAGGCTTCAAGGTCATCAAAGGGGATATTGACTAGCACCGTCTACATCTCATCATGCAGACCATTCAAGAATCTTTCCTTCTTCTTGGCTTCGTTGTCAATCTCATGAGCGGCATATCTGGCTAGTGATAGAAATTTGTCATGGTACTCAACCACAGTCATCCTTCCTTGCTTTAGGTCTCTGAATTCATCTCTCATCCTCTTGATTAGACCCGGGGGCACATGGGTCCTACTGAACTTGAGTTTGAACTCCTCCCAAGTCATCATCTGACCTCCATTCATCGTACGGGTACTATTCCACCAAGATCTTGCATAGCCGGCCAGATAGTGGGTGGCAAACATCACCTTCTCATTAGCATCAACTCCTGCAACTTCTAGATTGTTTTCCATGGTTTGCAGCCAATCATCCGCATCAAGAGGCTCCTCAGACTTACTAAACATGGGTGGGTTGGTATTCTGGAAATTCTTAAGTTTGGATCCATGGTGATCTTGGTTTCCATGGCCTTGATTATTGTGGGCCATCTGGGCTATCTGTTGAAGAGTGGCTAAGTTGGCTTGACGTTCAGCTCTTCCAGCTTCACGGTCAGAAACTAACATTTGTAGAATCTACAGCATTGGGTCCTGAGATGAACTGCTCCCTCCGGGATTTCCGCGAGTCATCTGAAGATTGAGATAGATAGTGAGACAAGAGAGAAATTTCTAGGGTTCATGGGTTTATTTTCAAAAACCTTAAACTTTGAGTATAACTCAGGTTTTGCAAACTAACAACTTTCTTTTAATTTATTCATTCATAGCACCCAATACAAACACACACCACAATAAGGAAACATATGGTTTTAAGAACCATTCTGTGAAGCTATGATACAGTGGGACCGGGTACAACTCACACCTATGATAGTGCTCATGTGCGACGAATCATCATCAATGAAGGCAGCATCATCCTTATTAGTGTTGTCCTCCATGGCTTGATCCTCTAGGTAGTCATTGTCAGCATTGAGGTAAGAGTGAATATCCCCACAGATGTCTTCACCTTCCTCCTCCTGGTGCTCCTCTAGCTGGATCTCCTGGTCGTGGCTGGTCTCCTCCAAGGTCGCTATCTTCTGATGAAGATGGGCGATGACGCGATCCTTTTTGTCACGCTGACTGTAAAGTGACTTGCGTTCCTTGGCGAGGATGGCGATGGTTTCCTTCCTTTTAACACCTACAACATTACTCTGGTTGACATGCTCACGGGCATTGTTTAACTCTTTCTCTGTCTCATGTAGCATGAATTCCATGTGGTCCACGTGATGCCTCAATTCTGGGTGGGCTGGCATGGATAGAGGCTGTCCCACCGAGTCACGTCTTGCATAGTGAGCAAAACGGGTGCCGATGATCTGGTTGATGTTCTGAGCACACAAGATAGCAAGAGATTCTTGCATAGCCCTGGCTAATCCACTAGCTAGTTGTTCTCCCGAACGCTGAACTGAATCTTGTCAGAAAGAGGTGGCTCCATTCTGCCTCTCAGGTTGGCAACAATCAGCCACTGTAGCTCCCCTCTAGTGTTATCCTTGAGTTGTTCTCTGAAGAACTCCGGGTGCGGGCGCTCAAGATGCTCTGAGAGCGAATCCAGATCCCTCTCACAGATAAGCTGTCCTCCATTGCCCAACTGGTAAAAGTTGGTGTATTTGACCTCCATCTATAAGAAATTGAGATGAGTAAGTTAGTGGAGTGATCAGGTGTGTCAAGTTTTAAGTAGACTTGTAAGAGTTTTGAGTAGCAAGTGATTTCTTTTGGAGAGAATCTCAAGGATAAGAATGAGAATAGGTTTTTGTAAATACTCACTTTCTTTGTTTTGAAGCTAGGTTTTTCAGGCGTCCATTCTAACTAGGGTCTCCTATGGTCAGGATGGGTCTAATATCAACTTGTCAACACCTGGATTTTTAAGTACAGATGCCTGTTATGCCGTACATCGCAATCCTAGGGTTACCATTTTAGCGAGACATAACAGAAGTGGTACCACAATACATCATCCATTACAAACCGTAATAAGGTCTTACAAATAAAGGATCTCATGATCCAGTCTTAATACAATCAAAGCAGCGGAAAGTAAACATAGCGGGGCTTTATCTTCATGATCACAGGCAATGCTGACGATGGGAGATGATCCTAGTTGTCATAGACCTCCTGCTGTCCATCTTCCGGGTAATCCTCCTCATAGTCTGGCCATGGGAATAGCTAGGGACAAAGCCATGAGTACTCTTTAAGTACTCGCAAACTACCACTAGTATAAGTAAAAGTAAAGCTAGTAGGAATGATAAGCTCTAGGTTTGTTTGCAAAAAGCCAAGTTTATTTCATCAAGTTTCAAGAGTAAAGGTCTAATTTAGTTCTCTACATAACTTAAGGGGGAACTTAGATCTCATGTCCACAACTCTGTTGTGGTCAAGTCAAAGTCATCTTTCAAGTCATAAGTCATTTTGAAAACATCTGACAACGGAACAGTATGGCCACTCCAACTATCCATAACCGCGGACGCGACTATTCGAATAGTTTGACACTCTGTAGAGGTGGTACACTTTCACCACAAAATTCGATACATCCGTCAGGAATAACCCTGAATCATCATACTTAGTATGCGGATAATCAATCTTAACCTTTCAATTACACACCCTAGTATAGGCACCTCCCCTATGAGTTTGGCCTCCCAGCCATGGCCATCTGCTATCCTGGGTACTGCATAGGTGGACATTCATCACGAGGTAGCCTCATCTCAACCTCTTCCACAAGGGAACCCATACTAAGACATATAAACTTCCAGTCAAGCCCTACCCAACTCAGGTATTGTGGTTGTATGGTAAAATTGGAATGGTATCGCATCCGAACCCAACCATCAGTTTTTATTAAAGTCAAGGCTCATGCCTCAAGAGTTTCATCATCAAACCATTGTGTTTCACAACACATGTCAAAACATTTCAATAGAATGAATCTTCATTCCAAGGTTTTCATAATCATTTTCACCAAGTATTCCCATCTAAAGTGATCCAGTTTTATGCTTAGCACTAGCCACTAGTATTGAGGGTATCACTATTGGGGGTACTAATCAAGTATAAGTATCCAAGGCTAATCCTATGATCTTGATAGGACCCAATCTAGTATCCACTAACCTCAATTCATTAACTAGGTAAGAATAGTAGTAAAGGGAAAAGTAAAACTTGGAGTAAAACTGGGAATTTAGTAAAGTTGCGTAACCAGGTATGCCTAGTGCATCTGGTATAAAGGGCTTTCATATATAGCATGCATAGCTCTAGCTTGCACTGATAGCTTTGCATTAGTGATGGCTTGCCTTGAGCAGTGTAGTTGTTGCAGTCGTTGAAGTTCTCTTCTTCTTCCTCGAAGTACTCCTCCTCGTTGTAGCTCAGGTCGGTACTGGCATCTATAAACACATTCAATGTACACAATCACCAAACAACACTTCTCTACTTCTATTTAGCACACAAGGGCTCATACTAAATGATCCAGCATCATTTCAATCATTATGTGGAATATTCACATTTTCTTATTCTTCTTATTTTAGAAAAGTAATTTCTACTCATTTTAAATCCTTAAGATTTAATATTATCCAATTAAAATAGTGGATCATGTTGACACATGTGATCACTATCTATTCCAACACTTGGGAATGTGATTTAAAATGGTGATCATATATTACAAGATTTAATATTACTATTTAATAATATTAAAGTGACTAGAAATGCCTATCTAGCACTCTTTTAATACTAAGCCATGTTTCATATTTGTAAAACCAAATATTTTTACATATTCATGTAGAGCATGGCAAATGTGATTTTTGACAGGTGGAATCATCTCAAAATCATTTATAGTTTATTTTACAAAAATGTTTGAAGGGTTAAAAGTCTCTATCTTGTTATTTTTATTATAGGTGATCTATAATTCTAAATAGTTTGAATCCAACGGGAGTGATTATATAATTTCAATACCTTTCCAACAAAATTGTAATCATGCATTTTGGTTCAGTGAATCTCTTTGAATTAAATTTTGAAACTACTGAGAGAATCTGGTTTTAACTAAAATGGAAAAATCTTATTTGAATCAACGGGCTCTGCACGGGAAACTAATTGGGCCGGCCCAATTGCACAGCGCTGTCGTAGCGAGCCGCTGACAAAATGGTTCCACGCGTCAGCGACTTAACTAAGCCGAAACGGTATCTAGCAATCCTAGCCCTACGATTAGAACATGATCCTACGGCTGAGGTTTGTCATATCCATCGAACTGCTCCGGCGAGTCGCGAACCCTAACACGGCGGTGGGGGTCAGTGGGGACTTACCGGGGCTTCATCTAAGGTCGGCGATGGGGGAGAATGGGATGGTCATCGACGACGGTTCGATTGGCGGTAACGGCAGCTCCTGGGGTGGTCGCAATCAACGACTTCCTTCCTCGACTACAGCGGCAGACTCTAGACAAATTCCGGCATCGTGGTGCTCGCCTTGCTCCGGGGAAAGGTCTAGGAGGTTTCTTAGAGAGAGAGGAGTGGAATGGTGTGGAGAACGAGGGCTGGGGTGGCCTCTATTTATACACCAGGGGTGGAGGCAGTGCAGCATGGTCTGGCCTCTCCGGCTACATTGCTACAGGTCGTGTTCATCACGGCGGAGGGCATGGGTCAGTGCAGTGGACTATGGTGATCGTCACGCGAGTGACGACACGGCAAGGGGCGGTCTCCATCGGTCGGGCAACATCGGCTCTCTGTTCGGGTACGCGGGTGTTTGTCACTTGGTACGGTGGTCACGGGGTGCACGGCGGTGAACGGTCATGTCTGGGAGGTAACTGGTGATACGACAATCGCGGGTATAGGCAGAGAGAGCGAGGCGCAACATGTGCATGCGAGGCAGTTGCGGTGCTCCATCGTGCGCTCGTCATGGCAGAGGTTTAAATGGGCGTGGCTGGTCTCGCTCCTTCTCGCCTTGCCGTTGGTCAATAGGTGGACAGGGGGTGGCGGTGAGGTCATGGCGACTTGCTGGACATCGTGGGAGAGGGCGGTGCGGCGTGCTGCGAGTGGTTCGTGCTCGACCGGCATGGTCGGCTCGGTACGATCATGCCATTGGTGTAACGGTGGGAATGAGGCTCTCCATTGCACGGCTAAGGACTGGGAATGATCATGGGATAGATATGGAGTTTATTGTAGTACATTTTGTGAGCAATTGATAGATCAAAGCAGTGTATAGTGGTTGAGATTTGTACCTTCCTGCTAAATGTTCGACTTAATGGCCGCATGAATTCATCTTTGAAATTTTTGAATGATTTTTGGTGAATGATCTTGTTACTTTCATAGTAGTCTATGGTTGCTAGGAATTGTCAAGGGGAATTGATTTGAGTAGTTTTTGAAAAGTGATGATCTCTGCATATGAACTTGATTCAATTTTGCAATGCCTCTTAAATACATTTAAAAATAGTTTCTGCCACTTTGTAAAGTTTGCTTGGATTCACTTGGAGTTAGTCTAGCAAGGGGTGAAAAGAATTGGAATTGTTTATGTTGGAAATCCTTTACTAGGAACACTCAAAGTGGTCTAGTGGATATATTTGGCCAAAATGACCATTTGATCGTATGACTTATATTTGATTTTATTTTCATTTGATTCTGCTTGGAAATGATCTAGATGATGTAGTATTCATTCTTAAACTAAGCCTTATCATTAGTAACAATCAATCATGGCAATTTCAAGAATTCATACACTAATGCAAACCACACATGCACTCATATTAAGTTTAATAATAAAAGTTTTTGTTAACCCTAAACTTGGGTGATTAGAGCTTGATAAGCTTGATTAATATTTTTGGGATGTTACACAACGTCACCGAGATGGCCACATATGTATCTATCCATTACATGGATTGGCAAATCCTGGTCTTGATATGTACTCCTCTACATGCCCCTTTGGGAAACCTGAGTGGTACCTTTTCGATCATCCAGTCACGGAATGATACTTGATAACCATCTAAGCTCCCTCTAGAATGATGATTTGCATTATCTCACAGTCTAAGGGCAGGATGCGAGGTTTCCTTAGTTTTATCATTAATGGTGAAATTTGTATCTAGATCTCATTAAGATACAACTAGTTGTGTTGTTTGTCTATCACATCATTCAACTAATGACGTGACCTCATTGGCAATTGGTATAAATGCCCATGATCTCGAAACCCTAGATCATCCTCATGACCAATGAACTAGTTCGCTAGAGGTAACTAGAGATTTGGTTTGTTTACATACCACGCGTGTATTAACATTTCGTATTAATATAGTTATAGCACAATATGAAACTATTACGAACTAATTGAGACATGATAATAAAAACCTATTTATTATTTGCCTCTAGGGCATATCTCCTTCAGTCATGCAGTGTGTTCTCCACACCACCGACACGAGACACCAACTGATCAACCTTAGCTCTTGGGACATAGTTATATCCCGGTTATGGTGCTGGCATGTTCTGCTACTAGTATTCAGGGAAGTGTTTCTAATGTTGGTGATGCTAGCCTTAGTCATCCCAGCCCATGGTGTTTCAACCTTCCTCTTCCTCCTATTGGTGCTGCTCTTGGCCCACTCCCACATTTTCCCAAGCAGGGTTTCCTTCCCAGGGTGCAATCCTAACCGAGATGATCATTGCTTGTCGTAAGTCATCCTCGTCGAGGACCCAACTCTACCTTCCTATCCAACCAAAAGCTTGGACAAAAGGAAGCATAATTTGGTGAACTTCACCGTTAGGTTCATAATAAAATTTATAAGCACGGGAAGGATGGTGAGCCCTGTATACTTTCATGTATTTGGTACCTGCCATGTGAACACCATCAAAGTATTTACTATGTGGTATTGGTATTCCTTGGAGTAGGGTGAACTCACTTGCATAGGCGATTTGAGTTATCAAACCACCACAATGAATATCTCCTGAATAGGCCAACCTTCAGAGCCGAAAGTGTTGGATCAAGGATGGGTTAGCTCTCGAGCCTCCCAGTTTCCCTCCGGCACGGAAAAGCCTTCCAATATTGATTGCACTGAAAAATTTCAAAACAAAACTAAATGCATAAGGTTTCTATCATATAAACAGACAGTTATAGGTAAAAACTTTGAATCCGAACGTGAGGAATCAACAAGAATCTAAAAATAAGCAAGACTCATCTAGATAACTAATGTTAGGGATTCAACCATGGATTTTAGAAAATAAAGCATGGATCAGGTGAGAAACTAACCTATGCGAAGATTCCCTGGCTCAAACGAATGAAATCGTTGAAGGATCAAGGATTCTAGAAGGTTAGGGTTTACATTTGAGAGAGAAAGTGAGAGAAAAAGAGAGGAAGAAAAGATAGTTGGCTTGGTTGCCCAGCCATCCACTATCATTTTTAGTAGCATCGCACTTAGTACTGGCGTATGGTACGTGCACGTCCTACCCATACGGGTGGTCGTCATTGTTGGATATGTCGGTTTGGGTTTGAGATTGAACCTGGGTCTTGGTACGGGTGTATGGTACGAGCGTGTCTGGTCATACTACTGGTCGTTATTCATGCAGTAACATGGGAGAAAACCTTGCTTACTTCGTCGAGACATAGTACATGCACGTGGAACGGGTGCGTCGGGTCGTACTGTAGCTCGTTAAAAGCTCTGTCTCGGCAGAGTAAATTCTGCCTGTTCTGGGTTTTCAGTATGGGGGAGAGGTACGGTACCCTCCGGTCATACCGGTGATCGTTAAAGACTCTGAATACCTCCTTCTTTTATTTTCAATTCCTTCCTTCAAACTTGAACCACAACTTATTATCAGCCTATTTTCTCTGCAAACATTGGTTACAAGAGTTTTATCAGAACAACTAAACACAAAAATAACTATACTATCTTTATTCAAAGATGGGTTAACTCCCATCAAGTATTTATTTGGAACTGGTTGATTCTACCCAACCGACCTCTAAGTTTTTGGCACATACCTTAGGTTGTCCTTCATTGAGGGTACTTACCACTTGAGCACGTTTAGGTGGTGGTACATATTTTCGACCTTGTTCTTGTTTCTTCGGGAAGTAACGAACAATTCGATCATCATAGATGTTGAAGAAAATTTTCCCGCTAGTGCAATCAGCATTAGCTCCTGTAGTGCTAAGAAAAGGTCTTTCAAGGATGATCAAAAGTTTTTCATCTTCAGGAACATCAAGTACAATAAAGTCAGTAGGTATGACATGTTTATTAATTCTAAGTAAAACATCTTCAATCATACCAATGGGTTGTTTAGTAGTTTTATCAGCCATTTGCAAGGTAATGGAAGTAGGAGAGTATTCTCTAAGATTTAGTTTCTTTAAGAGAGAATGTAGCATGACTCTAACACCTGCACCTAAATCACACAGGGCATTATATATGTTAGTTTTTCCAATAGAACGAGAAATAGTTGGTATAAGAGGATCCCCAAGCTTAGCAGGAAGCTTATCTCCATATCTTGTCATAACACTATAGTCTTAGTTACTGATGGATGTGAAATACCACCTCTTTTAGCCATATAAAATGTGCCATGTATCTCTCATATCATGTTTCTTCTAGCTATAGCTATGCCTTATATGCATGACTTCTAGTTCTCATTTACTTTCATATGAGGTTTGCACATTTAGTAGTTTAGGTAGAATTTTATCACTTTCCTTGTCTATGACATTGTGTAGGTCTGGTGAAAATTATGGATAAAAAGGAACAAAGACATCATAGTATGGAGGAGCTGTAGGGACCAAACTTACCAATTTGAGAGGTTGGAAAAGTGAATTTTTCCAACTTCTCAAAATAAATATCCAAGACCATGGGTTGTAGACCTCGACGAGACGAACTCAACGAGCCCAAGAACACCCAAAACGAAGTTCTTATGAAACCAAAATACTAAAGGATCTTCAAGTTCAACGACCAACTATACGGCCGGAACTAAAAGTTCCCGTCATATAGTTTGTCCGTATAGTTGGTAAAAAGGTCGCAAACGACGGGATTTCGCCCCGGAGAAGCTCTAGAACCTTCCATAAGTCATATGACGGCATTGGGGGAACCCTAGGGAACCCCCAAGGCCTATATAAAGGTGGGCGGAGCCAAGAGAGAGGTACCAAGCCATATCCTGCACCACGGCGGAGCCCTGCCGTGGTGCCACCGCAATAGCCGCCTCCAATCAGATCTACACCATCACCATCACACAAGAGGAGAACGGACTAGGATCTTGAAGGCCTCCACATCGATCTACATCGTCATCTTCATCAACAACGTCTCCATCATCGATTCCCTTTGGTTACTTGTTGTAATTCTAGATTGAATCTTGGATTTGCACTTGTCTTCAATTGTATCATCATGCTTCATCCATATTATATCCATGATGTTGATTGACTTCATGTGTGAGTAGTTTCCTTAGTTCTTGGGGAGATGGAGAAACCCTAGTATGAGATTGAATTGAGATAAAGATTATTATGTGATATTGTTCATTATGTGTTTGTGTTAGATTTCCTTCATCTTGATGTTGGGTGAAGCGCGCCACTCAATATTTGCCTCATTGAGGACTAGATGGGGGGAACTACTTGTTGGTAGACGGAGGGATGATAGCACTTACGGTGACTATAAAGTCGTTGTCATTCCTTACGTATCAACTTGGGAACCGAGGAGAACACATGGAACATTGTCCATGCCATGGGATACATCCTATGGGGTAAAGTCCCTTAATAGCGCATTAATTCGATTGATGTTGATTGCTGTCTGCTTTGGTTATGACGGATGATATGTGAAGTGGTTGCTGCCTATTCATCCATATATGGAGCTCCTCCCACACTTATCATAAATGGTCTTATTTATTATAATAGTTTTGATCACTCTTTCTAATTATTAGCGGTGGATCCACTACTCCGTGAGAACTCTTTCCATCATCTTGCAGACTTTCGTAATCATACTTGCATGCTCTTGTTTACTTATAGCTTACTTTACTTATTGTTCTCTTATTTGAAAACCCAAAAATAGCTTTTACACAAAACTCGCATTTTATCTTGTTACTTAGAATGTTATTTAGCATTACTATTTCAGTATTTAATTCAAAGAGTTCTTAGACTTCAGACTCCTGCTCCCTGTGGGATCGATATCTTTATTTCAAAACTAGCTACAAATGATCTGTGCACTTGCAGTCATCAGTTACCTTTTTATTTCTGTTAAGAATATATCGCATGAACTTTTTGTAGGTAAGAACTTGAATTGCATCAGCTAGAGGAATTTCTAAACGAAGAATACTTAGAGCCTCGACAAATGAGTCATAGACACTCTTATCAGGTTCATATTGAACATGGTTAGGATAAGATATTTTCTTTTTAGTTGGTTTTACCTTCTCCTTTACCTTGGGCATCGACTCGACATCTTTTTTGTTCTTCTTCTTCTTCATCACCGGCTTCTGCTTTTCAACTTCTTTTTCCTTTGATATAATCTCTTCTTCCTCTTGTTCACGACTAAGCTCAACTTCTTATCTTGGGTTCACGGTTTCAGCATCAGAGTCATATTGTTTATTTATTTTTCTGCCTCTTCTTCATCTTCCATTGAAGTTTCATTCTCTTTTCTTTGGGCTTCAAGATCAATGTCATCTTGTGGATCAACAAGATCCTCTTGTTATTGACTTGCTTCTTGAGTCTCCTTTGCCTTCCAGGCCTGTTCTTCTTGATACCAAGGTGACTCTAGAGGTTCCTATGTTTTTGTACCATGTCTAGTAACAATATTTGTAAATACAATATTGTAATCATGATTACTTTGACTCAAAATCAAAGCTTGAGACTCGGCAATTTGATCACATTGAATTTTAACCATACTAATATGTTTAGCAAGATGTCTAGCAGCATGTCTTGGATCATCAAAAACTATAGTCAATTCTTTTATATTTTTCTTGTGGAGCATGAGGTGTTTACTATAACTATCGCAGAACCGAAGTTGTTGATGTTTACATTGTTGCATAGCAAGATTCATTTTGCCTTGTACTATAAAATTTTGGAGAACGTCAACTTGATTTTCTTTAATAAGTTCTGTTGCTATACCTATTTCTTCCATAGAATTTTTTGACTTCCGACATAAGTTCTGGAGGCATATAAAGGATACCTTTCTTTGGTTTAAAATGTCTAAAAGGATTATACTGTTTATCATTGAAGGATCTTACCACAAAAAGATCTATGCATTCTGGTAGCATCAACTTGCTAAAACTTCCTCCTATATTTAAATCAATCATTTGTTTTGAATCATCAGTAAGTCCATTATAAAAATATTGTATGATTAAATGATCCTTAAAACCATTATTTGGGACTCTCATAATCATCCCATAGAATCTATCCCAAGCTTGTGAGAAACTTTCTCCAATTTTCTAAAATAACTTAGATTTGTCACGCTTGATCTGCGGAATCTTAGTAAATGAGCATAATTTTGGCATAAATTCTCAGAATCTATCCGTCCAACTTTTAAGTGTGTCTAGGTAAGGATTTTAACCAAGCAAAAGCTTTATCTATTAGTGACCAGCTAAAAAGTTTAAGAAGTACAAACTCTTTTTGTAGTCCAGCTGGTTTAAGAGTATCACAAAGGCCATGAAGCTTCATCAGATGATCACTTGGATCTTCATCTTATATTCAAGAAAAAGAAAATTCTTTCATCATATAGACCAACTTAGGATCTATTTCAAATTCCACGCCTTCAAGGTCAGGATCGAAAATATGTATTTTCCTAAGATGCCTAGATGGATTCCCATATTCTTCCAATGATTTCTCAGGCTCTTCTATCCTTCGGTTGATGGACAAATATGCCATAAAAAGAATCAAACTTTTCACGTCTATAGAATGTGAGTTAGAAAAAAATCAATAAGTTCTAGGTGTTTTTCAATTGGTACACATTCAATATAAGTAGGCAAATAATTTATTCCTGAACGTGCAGATCATCTATCTTGAACATAGATCATGAATGGTTTCTACACTTACAGATGTCAAGAAACAAACACTTAGCACTTAGCTCCCCGGCAACGGCACCAGAAAATAGCTTGATGGCCTACAAGAGCACAGGTTCGTCAGAGCACGTTTTCGTGGAAGTATTAGTTCCAATTTTTTTATCGATCCTAACAAGGAGCTTAGGAAAATGTTTATTTGCGGTGTTTTTGTCGCACTCAAGGTGTCACTTTTCTTGAGTGAATTGACTACAAGAGTTGACGTGGAAATGAATGAGTGGAAAGGAAATAGTTTTGAGTATTTAATGATACTTAAAGTAAATAACATAAAAGTAAAAGATCACAAAGGTTGTTTGAAGTTTTCTGCAGATGAAAAGTTAGGCATAGAGAGAAACGGTTCATGGTGATACATCTCAGATGTATCTACTTTTCCAAGTACATTACTCGATGATTTGTTCTGGAATCTCACCATACTTGGATAAAACTGCTGAATCTGACTCAAATATCTTCTTTCTATCTGTTTTTGCAAGAAATAAAATCGAAAAATACCATGCAGGTTTTTCACCAAAATAAGGAGCATGGGATTTAGAATCACACGAGAGGGCCACAAGGCCTGAAAGAGCACAGGTGGCGTGCCCTCCTCAATTAGGCGCGCCACTCAGGCCCTTTTGGCCCTAGAGCATCGCCTCAGCCTCACCTTTGGCGCACCCTGATACGTTGATAACGTATCTATAATTTTTGATGTTCCATGCTTGTTTTATATCTACTTTCTTATGTTTTGTACACACTTTGGAGTATTTTTATACACTTTCTTGGACTAACCAATTAACAAGATGCCACAGTACCAGTTGCCTGTTTTCTGCTGTTTTTGGTTCCAAAAAAGCCAGAAAATGAATATTCACTACAACAAATGTGATTATATGTGACGCACATTCAATGACAATTCAGTAAAAAAACGTCATGTTTTATGAAAAAACATCACAATTTGGATGAATCACTGATGTTTTTTGATGAATCGTCATAGAATGAGCATCATATATAATCACATTTATTGTAGTGATTCTCGGAATTGGACGGGACAAAAGCCAAACTCGATATTTTACTGGAAGACTCATGGAGCCAGAAGACGAGACGGAGAGGGGCTAGGGGCTGGCCACACGATGTGGTGGCGCGGGTCCCCCTGGCCACACCACCAGGTGGTGTGGGCCCCTGGTCCACCCTCTGACATCGCCCCTTCGCCTATAAGAAGCCTCCCGATGAGAAAACCCTAAATAATTCAGCATCTAGCCATGAAAAGTTCCACAGCACCGCCGCCACTGAAGAGGAGATTCGGGGGACAGAAAGTCTCTGTTTCGGCACCCTGCCAGGACAAGGAAGTGCCCCCGAGCCATCTCCATCGTCATTGCTGATTCCCATGATGATGAGGGAGCAGTTCTTCCTCGAGGCTAAGGGTTCTACCGGTAGCTATGTGTTCATCTCTCTCTATGCATGATCATATTGTGATCATGAGCTTTGTAATCAAGTAGATCTACCTTGCTACTCAAGTGCTTTAATAGATCTCTAGCTCTCCCCATGTGTGTGAAAGTAACAAAGTGCACACCTTGGTGGCACTTAGGCTAGAGATTACAAATACTTGTTATGAGTTATTTTTGGAGTTGGATATTTCGATGAAATTGTGGTGTTTGTTGGAACCATCTAGAGCTTAAGGTGAGAGTGTGGGGTTATCTAGATGGGGAAAGCGGACTTTGAGGTGTGCTATTATAGCCCTACCATGGATTAGAGTTTCCAATCGGAGAGTAGTTCAGAGTAGTATCATGAAGAGAAGATATTTATATGAGAGTGTTCACTAGCGAAAGTATGATCCCTAGGCCTTGTTTCTAAACGTTGAAACACCATTTGCAACTACATCTGTTACATGTTTTCTTGCTTCCATCTTTATTTCAGATTGCCTTTAGTCTCTTCCTACCCGTCAAGCTCTTTTCAGGCATCGTTACCACTTATAATTATCCATACCACTTGTATTTTACTATCTCTTCGCCGAACTAGTGCACCTATACATCTGAAAAGTGTATTGGGTGTGTTGGGGACACAAGAGACTTCTTGTATCTTGATTGAAGGGTTGCTTGAGAGGGATACCTTTGACCACTTCGTCCCTGAGTTCGATAAATCTTGGGTAATCCACTTAAGGGAAACTTGCTGCTGTTCTACAAACCTCTGCACTTGGAGGCCCAACAATTGTCTACAAGAATGGAAGTGCGTAGACATCACACCCCCATATATACCTTAAAACCTAGGTATCTAGAAGGACGAACCCTTTCATGAAATAGAGTGTGGCCACATCCATGATCTTTGTTTCAGGGGTTAGAGTGGTCCTGCTCTCCATGTTGGAGAGGGGGATTTCGGGGTCTTCTCCACCATCATCGCCTCCAACGTCATCACCAACAACCATGTGCTCACTCTCCATCATCATGTGTGAGTAGTTCTCTATAGGCATGTGAGGATGATGGAGATTGGATGAGCCTTGTCATGTAATCATCCATATGTTTCGAGATTTGAGGCATTTATCTTAAGGATATTCTTGTATGAGTGTTGGTACACCTTTTCTATGTTTAATACTTGTTGCTAGTTAAGGGAATATGTCATGAGAGGCAATAATAAAGTTGTTATTATATGTATTCCATGTATATGATAGATGTTTATTTTGCATGCTATAATTGTATTAAAAGGAAACGTTAATACATGTGTGTTTAATTAGAAAATAAAGAGTTCCTAGTTATGTCTCTCTTATAAACTAGCTCGTTGATTAACAAGATGATCAAGGTTTCTTGATCATGGACATTGGATGTTGTTAATGATGAGGTCACAACATTGGTGAATGATGTGATGAACATTCATCCGAAGTATAGCATTACGATCAAAGTCATTATGTTTATATTGCTATAACATCATATGAAGTAATCTTAGTCCTTAGACCATGAGATCATGTTAATTGCTAACACTAGAAGAGTGACTTGATAACATCAAACGTCACACCGTAAAAGGGTGACTGTAAAGTTGGGTTCAGATACTCCGAAGGTGTTATGTTGAGTCTCATGGATCAAGAGTGGAATTTGTCAATCCCGATGACGGATAGATATACTCTGGGCCCTCTCGGTGATATCACATTAAGATAGCTTGCAAGCAAGTGATGTGATCACTAGAATGTTATATCATGGGAACGAGAAAAGAGTGCATGTTGGTAATGAGATTAAACTAGGTATTGATATACTAATGATTGAATCTTGTACATGTGATATATCATGAGACAAAGGTATTTAGTTACTATCGTTAAAGGTTCTCATGATCACAGAAGTCATCATTGAATGTGTGGGAGTCAGTATGGATCTCTAGGTCCCGCTTCTGATTATTGATCTGAGAGGGGTCTCGATCATGTATGCATTATTCGCGAACTGTAGGGTGACACACTTAAGGGTTGACAACACAATTTGGAGCAAATATGTTCTAGACGAAAGAATTGCAAAGCGCTGGAATTATTTCAATGGACACCAGAATTGTTCCGGGTGAAATTGCTGAAATTGGTTCTGCATGTGATATTGAAATGTTGTAGGGGGTTTTATGTGAATGTTTATTAATTAAATTAATTAACAAAATTCTGAATAAAATAAATAAAAGATTTTTATTAAATGAGAGTTGTATTAAATTTGGTGGAAATTTAATGCATTTTGAGTGGGATTTTGAGTGGAGAAAATGGAGAGGCAAATTTATGTGAGTGGAGCTTCCACAACATGAATGAGGAAGAGGTGGGGGAACCCCCCCATGGGCGCCGGCCATGGGAGGGGGCAACCCCCCTCTCCTATAAAAGGTCCCCTCTCCCTCCTTCTCACTGACACCTCCTCGTGAAGGATCTCTCTCCCCCTCTAGAATTATTCCCCCATGATCTCGGATTAATGAGATACATGTTCCTGGTGGCATTTCGTCTGGAAGGAGTTGTTGCTTCCGCTGCATCACTGGAGCGAGGAGGTGGAGGTTGTTCGATGGCCTGAGCGTGTGTGCGAGGACGGATGCGCTGCTGATTTGTGGCGCTAGGACTTCCACACGATCTTGAGATCGGCAAGCGTTCGACTACATCATCCATGAGTTCAATCTCATTACACTTTGTCGGTCTTCGAGGGTATGTTCTCTATGGATGTATATCCACCCGTTGCTTTTATCTAATAGATAGATCTTGGTGTATAATAGTTCCCATCATAGGAATTTTTTTGTTTTCTATATTGCGAACCCAACAGTGGTACCAGAGCATGATCTACTCGTAGCTGCTTTGCACGGGTAGTACACATATGAGTATGTGGGCGATGATGATCATGTTATTGCATCTTATATGTATTTTTGATATTGGTGGCATAGTGGTATGAAGCGGCCCGGACTAACTTTACATGTCCTCGCACATGAGACCTATTCCATGCTTGACATGCAACTAGTTTTGCATAAGTGCCTAGCGGGTGTTTGTCTCTCCTACTATAGTCAATATGTGATTTACAATGAGTTGCTAATAATTTGGTTATCATCATTGTGGTTCCATGTTTGTAGGTAATATCGATTCTATCTTCGAAAGCCCTAAGCCACGTAAAACTTGCAATTGATAAATTTGAAGCATCTAGTTTAGATCGTTGCTGGGCTAGTGTCATGATATGGTAATGTTTTAAGTTGATGTATAGTTGATACTCTTACAACACACCTAACGTGTAAGTTCCATAGACCTTGGCCTTACACACAAAGGAATGATAAAGATCATACCACGATGCACATGATAGTGATCAAGTGCAAGAACCATGTCAGTTCACTTTACACATATGATGTTTGCATCTTACATTGCTTGTTTGGCATTTTAGTAGCATTATAAGATGATCCCTCATTTAAATATCAAGATAAAGACGTGTTCTTCCTTAAGTATGCACCATTCTATGGATCATGTTTCGTGACATCACGTGATGATCGGGTGTACTCGACTCTACACTTTCATACAACGGGTGTAAGAAAGTTTTACACACGCGAGTACTAAGGTTCTTACTTAGCGAGCCTAGTATGTATAGACATGGCATCAGAACACGGATAGAAAGGTTAAGCATGAGTCATATAGTTGATATGATGCCCATATAGATGCTCACCTTTGAAGCTACACCAACTCACGTGATGATCGGACTCGGTGTAGTGGATTTGGTTCATGTAATCACCAAAAAGACACGAGGGATGTCGTTTTTGAGTGCGAGTTCATTTGTTATTTGGATTAGTTGAACTTGATTTATCATCAATGTAGTCTAAACTTTACAAATTCTGTTGTAGATGGCACCACCTGCTTTTAATTTCAATGTGTTCATGGAGAAAGAGAAACTTGCGACAAATGGTAGCAACTTTACCAGCTAGGCCATGAATTTGAGGATTCTCCTCACTGCTGCACAAAAGAAATATGTTCTAGAAGCGCCGCTAGGCCTCCCACCATCTCTTGGTGCCCCTGACGAGGAAAAGAACGTCTATTTGACTCGTCAGGAGGACCACAACTTAGTTCATTGCGGCATACTGTATGGGCTAGAACCAGAACTTCGAAAGCGTTTCAAAAATGGCAATGCCTTTGATACCATGGGTGAATTGAAAATGATTTTTGATACCCATGCCTCCGTAGAGAGTTATAATGCTTCTAAAAAGTTCTTTAGCTGCATGATGGAAGAGAACAACTTCGTTAGTGAGCACTGCTTGCTCAATATGTAGAGCTCGTTGGGGAACCCCAAGAGGAAGGTATGATGAGCACATCAACAAGTTTTCCCTCAGTTATGAAACCAAGGTTATCGAACCAGTAGGAGCAAGGAAACACCTCCAAGGTGTTGTTTCCAACTTGGAATCCTGCACAACACAACCACAGAACTTTGCCCCCAACTTACAATGAGGTTGTCTATCTCACTGGTTTTGCTGAAAACAAAGGATTAAACGTATTGTGTGGAAGATAGTAATTGTAGCCAGGCCACGCAGCCAAGGGGGCGTGGACCCCTCGAGGCCCTTCTCCGTCTCGTCTCCTGGATCCATGTTCCCCTCGGTGAAATATTAACTTTGGCTTTTGTCCCGTCCAATTCCGAGAATATTCATTTTCTGGCTTTTCTCGAACCAAAAACAGCAGAAAACAGGCAACTGGCACCGTGGCATCTTGTTAATTGGTTAGTCCCAGAAAGTGTATAAAAATACTCTAAAGTGTGGACAAAACATAAGAAAGTAGATATAAAACAAGCATGGAACATCAAAAGTTATAGATACGTTTGCAACGTATCAAGCACGTACTCAAAATGTTTGGGTACGCCGATAAGCTTGTGTCCTTGGGAATAATGATTCCCATTGACTTAGGCATACATCGTGTTCTCCAATCTCTTCCACCTAGCTACAAGAGCTTCGTGATGAACTATAATATGCATGGCATGAAGAAGTATCTCCCCGAGCTTCTATCAATGCTTAAAACTACAAAAGTGGAGATTAGGAAAGAACATCAAGTGTTGATGATCAATAAGACCATCGGTTTCAAAAAAGACAAGAATGGCAAACCGAAGGGAAAAAAGGGCGAAAAATCTATTGCCACACCTGAAAAGAAATCCCGAGCTAGCCCTAAGTCCAATGCTGAGTGCTACTATTACAAGGGGACTGGCATTGGAAGCACAACTGCCCCAAGTATTTGGCGGACAAGAAGGCCGACAAGGCAAACTAAGGTATATGTGATATACATGTCATTGATGTGTACTTGACTAGTACTCGCAGTAGCACCTGGATTTTTGATACGGGATCGGTTGCTAATATATGTAACTTGATTCAGGGGCTGCAGAACAAGCAACAGCTAGCAAGGGATGAGGCCACGATGCGTGTCGGCAATGGATCAGGAGTTGATGTGATCGTCGTCGGAATGCTGCCTCTCCATATGCCATCAGGATTAATGATAAATCTAAATAATTGTTATTTGGTGCCTACACTGAGCATGAACATTGTATCCAGATCATGTGTTGATGTGAAGTGGTTATTCCTTTAAATCTGAAAACAATGGTTCTTTGATTTATATGAATGATATATTTTATGGTTATGCACCTGTGATGAATGGTTTATTTTTGTTGTATCTCGATAATAGTATTACACATATTCATAATGTTGATGCTAAAAGGATTAAACTTGATGATGATATATCTGCATATATGTTGCACTGCCGTCTAGGTCATATTGGCGTTAAACACATGAAGAAACTCCATTCTGATGGACTTTGGAATCACTTGATTTTGAATCATTTGATACATGTGAGCCATGCCTTATGGGCAAGATGACTAGAACGTCGTTTTCCGGTTCAATGCAACAGGCGACAGATGTTGGGGATATACTTTCCGGGTATCCTCACTGTGCCTCACTGACCAGGGTGGCCTACTTCGGGTTAGAGCATTGCTTCACGGGCGGCCTAGTCAGGGAGAAGAGACGGAGTCCAGTCCAGCTACGGGAAGGCCTAGATGACTTACCGACATAGGCCCATAGTGTTACTTGTAGTTCAAGATGTACTCTGTAACTGACTCTTAGTCGTAGCTGGATAGGTCTCTCCTGTAAACCCTAGGCCATATATCTATATAAGCTGTCCTAGGAAAAGCCTTTAGGGCGACAACCCCTTACAATACTCTCAACTCGCACAGGCAAAACCCTTGTAACCCATATTCTGGTTCTGTCATATTACTGGATTGCTAGCAGGAGTAGGATCCGTCTAAATCCGGTGGATTCGAACCTTGGTAAACTTGTGTGCTCACCATCCCGGAATACCGTACGTCTCACGCCCTCTCTTCCGCACGCCTCGAGGACCCCCTCATGGCGTACTTGTCATCAATCCGATGATAGTTGGCGCCCACCGTGGGGCAAGTGAGCTTCAGATCTGTGTTCCGGGTGGAATCTGCAAGAATCAGAATCAGCAAGACCATCTCCGTTGGTCGCATCCTCTACGCCAGCGACGTCCCTCTCACCGTTCTCGACGAGACTTGGATTCCGGCTAGGGAGGTTGTGACTGCCTACATCATCATGTCATTCAGCGAGATCGATGTGTACATCGGCTTGCTGAACCTGCCCCACCCACCCAAGCGGTGATGATAGAGGCAGACGAAATTTCTAGCTCCCCTCTGTCCAAGGAGGCGGCGGAATTCCAGGTCCCAGAAAACCCTAATCCCACCCAGCCCGCACCTATTGCGGAGATAGTGGAGAAAGCTGAGCCTGAAGTAGATCTCGCGACAGAAGTCGAATCTGGAGTGGATCTCCCTAGAGAGGCCGAATCTCAGATCAACCCACCTGCTGAGGTCGAAATCCAGGAGGAACAAGTCAACAATGCTGGTTCCGACTCTTCTAACACCGAAACGGATCAACCGTTCCTGAGGAATACGTTGAGGCCCATGATGATGAAAGACGCAAGCATGGATGAGGTTCTCGAAACCATCAGAATTTTCGAGGAAAGTTGCAAATACCTCAGGACGCACACATCACACTTTGTCGGATATGTTGGATCTGGATCCGACTTTGCCAATGCTGGAGACAATGAAGACTCGGTGTTGGAGGCGATCGAAACAAGCGACGACTTACCGGCATCTACGGATACTTCCATGACATCGGTAGATTTCCGAAAGTTCTTCGAGGAATATGAAACGGAGTACAACTACAAAGCTGCAGAAGAAGGAGAAGCCATGGACGAAGGATCCAGAGAAAACTCTCCCAAAGCACAGGATGGCATGGATTTCGGAGACAATCCCGATATCCATATGTCCGAAAGTACCAATCAGAGCTTGACTCCGGGAAATGGCAAAGAAGAAGAAGAACAATCAAAACAAGACCCTGACAAAAGATCCTCCAGCAGAGGAAGTGGTTGCTGAGGATTACGAAGAAGATTCAGATGGAGCTTTAATCCTAGATGAGCCCAAAGAAGCTTCGGTGGATGGACACATGGTTTCCGCTGGTGCCCAGAAGCTCATCGATGCTGTGTTGACCACACCTATCCTTACAGCGGTAGAACTTACTGCTGCGGAATTGGAAGAAAGGGCTAAAGCCCTAGAAGCGCGTCGCCAAGTACTCTTGGATGAAGCCAAAAACATCGAGGAAGAGAAGAAGCACATAGCTACTGTGGAGAAGCTCATCTCTCAGCATCATCAGAAGACCCGGAAAGGCCATGTATGGGCCGAAAAAATTCCGGAAGTCCGCAAGGTTCTCTTTGAGGGAGATCCGGGGATGCCTCGGTTCGACAATAATGGAGATCTGGTGTATCCAACACCAGTATAGAATACCGCTGCAGCTCAAGATATCCTTGCAAATAACCCAAGCCCAGAAGAGGTTCATTTGGTCATAAAGCTACCCACCAAGGGTCTGGAGCAACATAAGGCCACGAAATCCATAAGCAGAAAATTGGTCTCTCAATCCGACCAATGTCGCATGGATTCGGCCTGGGACGATATCAGGCCCCAACGGATGCCGGAACAGCATCACCGTTCTGACCGTCGGGAATACAACTATCCAAGAACCGGATCTTCAGGCCAACAACATAAAACCGCACGTGACTGGAGCAATGTTGCCCCAGCAGCAGAGCGTGACACAATTGCAGCACTGTATCCGAGACACCCTCCTCGGCGAGAGTCAAACAATTGCAGAGAAGAAGACAAATAAACGTTGGGAGGAGGACCATCAAAGAATGCCACCTCCTGGACGTACAAACCATCCGGCTGAACCTCACCAAGCTACAGGGAGCAACGGACACCGCGCCGAGTCAAGCCGTCAGGGGGCTCGTCGTAATGAAGACCCTCCCGGAACCAGAGTAATGACGCTCCAGAAGGAGGCCGACGATCAACCGGAAACAATCCACCTGGTCCACCCTCTCCACCAAGTAGGCACCACAACGTCTCTCAAGGAGGGCATTGTGGCGTAGGATGTGGTGGTAGAAGTAGAAGTCCAGCTCCAAGGCATCGCATCCACAGCCGTCAACCAGGACGGCGATCTCTGTCACAAAGTGATGCGAAACATTGGATCAACTCTAACATAGAGGCGTGGCGCTACAAGAACGACGAAATCTATGTGGGTCCAAAATGCTTTGGACCGTGCACATGACAAACACACTTCCCGGAAGGATTTGCTATCTCAAGGCATATTCAAGCCTACGATGGTGTAGCTCGGCCGGATACTTGGCTCCATGATTTTTTCCAGGCTTGCTGCATCGCCAAAGGCGGAAATAGCTTGGTTGCAACACGATATCTCCCACTTATGCTACGGAAGACGGCACGATCCTGGCTCAATGAACTTCCGGAAAACACCATCCACAACTGGTATGACATGCAAAGCGAGTTCTTTCAAAATTTCGAAGGCACATATCGGAGGCCCTGTATGGTAGGAGACCTGCAGCGTTGCACCTAGAAGGCCGGAGAAACTTGCCAAGATTACCTCGGATGATGGATCGACACCAAGAACTCATGCGAGGGAGTAAACGACCAAACTGCGATTGAAGCTTTCATTGCAGGACTCCCAATTGGTTTACTGCATCACCGCTTGAAGTGTGACAAGGTCACTGATTTGAGAGAGATGATAGAAACAGCGAGCAAGTATGCAGATGCTGACGACGACACAGAAGGACTACTGAACGTCCTATCCGTGCGATAGTCGACAAAACAACCAAAGCAACAAGCTCAGAAGCGCAAGAACACCTCAAAAGAAAAATCCAACATGGAAACAACGGTTGTTACTGCTACTTTCGGGTCTAGAGGACGAGGAGGGCGCGGTAGTGGCCGTGGATGTGGTCGTGGGACATCAAGGGTCCAGGGTAGAGGAGACCAGCAACCTGGCAAAACCTACTCGTGGGCCGACATTGCCAATAACCCGTGCGTGCATCACTTAGATCCCAACGGGGGCTCGTTCCACACAAACACCGAGTGCCGTTTCAATGACGACATCAAAAAGTACGATACCACTAGCTACAGGGCTAAGCAGAAGAAGGAAAAAAGAATCCCGAAAAAGAGAAAGAGACCAAGGAAGATTCCGACATGGAGGGAGCTGATACTTCAAATCCCAAGTCGGATGGAAAGAAAAACTTCCCAACAAAGAAAGACACTTACGTCACTTTCCTTGGGTCTCAACCAGCTAAGGTTAAGAAAGCAGTACTGCACGAAACTCAACGTGACTGTTCCGGCCGTCCCACAATACTTGGACTGGTCAGAAGTGGCAATCACCTTTGACCGTGCTGATCATCCGCCTAAGCTGCATAGGCGAGGAAAATGCGCCTTAATCATCAATCCACTTATTGATGACTATGGTTTCTCCAAGACTCTCATGGACGGCGGCAGCAGCATCAATATTATGTATGTCGAAACACTACGCCAGATGCGGATGTCGGAGACACGGCTGAATCACAGCTCTGTGATCTTTCACGGAGTTGTCCCAGGAAGACAAGCAAATTCTCTAGGAGAGATCACTTTGGATGTCACCTTTGGTACTCCAAAGAATTATCGGACGGAGGCACTTTCCTTCGAAGTGGTCCCATTCAAGAGCGCCTACCATGCTATATTCGGACGGTCAGCTTACTGGGCTTTTATGGCTCGTCCGTGTTATATTTACAATATGATGAAAATTCCAGGTCCTAAGGGCGTGATCACCATCAGGGAGACCCGAAGAAGGCGCGAGAGTGCAAGGACGGAAATGCCGCTTTCTTTGAAGCCGTCTTTGCCGCCAGAGTACCAGGAGATCAAGAAGACCATCGACCCGTCCGAGATGCCCGCGACGAAGAAGGAGGTGACAAAGCCGACTCCAGAGTTCAAGGCATCGGAAGAGACAAGGACGACGCCGTTGAAGGATGATGACCCCTCCAAGGTGACCCAGATAGGTGTAGGTTTAGACTGCGCATAGGAAAGCGCGCTCGTCAAGTTCCTCAAAGGAAATCAAGATATCTTCGCATGGCATCCATCTGACATGACCGGAGTACCTAGGGAACTTGAAGAGCACTCTCTAAATGTAAACCGAAACGCTAAACCCATCAAACAGTCCTTACGATGTTTCGGAGATAAAAAGCGAAAAGCAATAGCTAAGGAGCTAGCCCGACTCGAGTTAGCCGGATTCATAGAAGAGGTCATCCACACTGAGTGGTCAGCCAATCCTATAATGGTCCCTAAAAAGGACACCACTGATTTAAGGATGTGTATTGATTATACCGCCTTGAACAAGGCTTGTCCCAAAGATCCGTTCGCTCTGCCTAGGATTGATCAACTTATCGATTCTACGGCAGGCTCAGAACTCCTATGTTTTCTCGACGCATATTCCGGTTATCACCAAATTCGAATGAAGGAATCAGACAAAGTCAAAACTTCATTCATAACCCCCTTTGGAACCTTCTGTTTCGTTATGATGCCCTTTGGACTCAAAAACGCAGGAGCTACCTACCAGTGCATTATGGAGCATTGCCTCCATGACCAAATCGGACGCAACGTACATGCATATGTGGATGACATTGTGCTGATGTCCAAAAAGAAGGAAACCTTAATTTTCGACTTGAAGGAGACATTCGCCAATCTACGCAAATACAACATAATGCTTAACCCAAAGAAATGCTTCTTTGGAATACTAGCTGGAAAATTGTTAGGTTTCATCATGTCACAAAGAGGCATAGAGGTGAACCACGACAAGATCAAGGTTATACTCAATATTTCTATGCCTACTCGCCTGAAGGACGTTCAAAGACTAACTAGTTGCATTGCTGCAGTCAGTCAATTTGTGAGCCGGCTCGGTGAAAGAGCCACACCACTTTACAAGCTCCTGAAAAGGACCAAAAAGTTCGTTTGGACTGATGAAGCTGAGGCTGCACTACAAGACCTGAAAGTATTACTTTCGTCTGCTCCTACCCTTGCAGCACCGGGACCTCAGGAATCGATGTTGCTCTATATCACTGTGAAAAACAGGGTCGTCAGTACGTCATGGTGGTGGAGAGACCTGAGGAAAAGCAGGAACACCCGGTGCAGCGTCCGACTTACTACCTCAGCGAAGTCCTAACTGAATCTAAGTAGCGGTATCCGCACTATCAAAAGATGGCTTACAGTGTGTTCTTCGCATCCCGGAACTTACGACATTATTTTTAGGAACATCCAATTACCATGGTGAGCACAACTCCCATGAGAGATATCATCAACAACAGCGATGCTACAGGACGTGTCGCAAAATGGGGCATAGAGCTTTCAGCTTTCGACATTGAGTATAAACCTCGTACAACAATCAAATCTCAAATCCTTGCTGACTTTGTCGCTGATTGGATAGAGACAATGAAGAATATGACCCTCCTAGAGTCGGAATACTGGACCTTGCATTTTGATGGGTCTAAGGCGCTCGGGGGCTGGCGTGGTACTGAAGTCACCTCAAGGAGATAAACTTTTCTATGTCTTGCAGAATCATTTGACGGCAAAAAATAACATTGCCGAATATGAAGCACTGCTACATGGAATCCGGATTGCTAAGGATATCGGCATCCGACGATTAATGTGCTATGGAGATTCAGATCTTGTTGCTCAACAGGTGTCCGATATCTGTAATGCAAACAAACAATGGAAGCATATAGAGCTGTCGTGGATGAATTATCGAAATCGTTCGAAGGGTTTGAGGTTCAACACATCCCTCGAACAGAAAACGAGGAAGTAGATGCATTATCTCGAATAGGCTCTGCGCGGAAAAAGGTCCCGGATGGCGCTTTTTTAGAACACCTCAAAGTTCCTTCAATAAAAGGAGTTGCCGAGGAATATCCAACCAAATCCGACTCACCTTTAATAGCAGTTCTGGCTATGATTCCAAGCTGGACTCAACCCTACCTTGATTATTTGGTAGACGGAAAATTACCCGAAGACGAGGTTCTGAGCTGGTAGATCGTCTGACGAGCAAAATCCTATACTATTATAAGTGGTGAGCTATACAAGCGGAGTGTGTCTGGGGTCTTTCGGTGCTACGTATCTCCGGAAGAAGGAGTGGAAATCCTAAGTGAAATCCACGAAGGCGAATGCGGTCATCACGCTGTAGCCAAATCTTTAGTGGCAAAAGCTTTATAGACACGGTTTTTTCTGGCTTATAGCTAAGGAGGATGCCGAACGGCTGGTCAAGATGTGCAAATGCTACCAAAAGTAACCAAACAAGCCCATGTTCCGGCTGATCAGCTGAGGACAATACCTATAACATGGCCCTTCGCGGTCTGGGGGCTTGATATGGTAGGACCCTTTAAACGAGGTCCAAGTGGATTTACTCACCTCTTAGTGATGGTGGATAAATTCATGAAATGGATTGAGGCTAAACTTGTCACAAATTATGATGGAGCAACAGCCAAACAATTTGTTGAGGATGTCATAATCCGATACGGTTATCCACATAACATTATTACAGACAACGGGAGTAATTTTTCTATGGGAGAGCTTGCCGAATTCTGCGATGAACAAAATATCCGTCTTGACATTGTATCAGTCGCACATCCACAGGCTAATAGACAAGTTGAAAGAGAAAATGGTTTAATCCTACAAGGCCTAAAACCAAGACTCGAAGCACCACTATGTCGTGCTGCGGGGGCTTGGGCGGAGGAATTACCCTCTGTGATATGGAGCTTGAGAACAACTCCAAACAGGTTAACCGGATACACACGTTTCTTCTTGGTCTATGCATGGTGTAGAAGCAGTTCTTCCTAGTGATTTGATTCACACTTCTCCTTGTGTTGCTACGTATATTGAAGAGGATGCCAAAATTTCTCGACAAAATGATCTCGATTGAATCAAAGAAGTGCGCGTCGTTCCTGAGACGAGATCAACAACCTATCAGCAGAAATTACGCAAGTATCATAGCTAGAGAGTCAGAAATCGGTCTTTTCAACAAGGGTGACTTGGTTCTCCAGCTTGTGCAGAAAAGAAAGCACAAACTTTCCCCAGTATGGGAAGGGCCCTTGTTAGTTAGCAGAGTATTGCATAATGGTTCTTACTATCTAACTGATATGCGGCTAGTCAAAGAAAGACTTGCTACTAAGAAGAGAAAGAGAGCTGGAGGCAGTACAAACCTAGAAGAATTAGACAGACTGTGGAATATTGCTCAGCTACGTCCCTTTTATTCTTAAATTATCTTTCTTTATAATCATATATGTGTACATGTTCAATGAGAAACAAAGTGTTGGTTGTCTCAAATTTTTTCTGAGAAGTTTTTTACCATCTTATTTCCGAATGATCATGTCACAGTCAAAAATCCTAGAATACTTAAAAGTACTTTATGCTCATGTTTATTCTGGTTATGATTTTTGATTCTAAAAATGCTACCTTCGGGTATAACTCTAAAATTTCTAGTTTGTACTTTGGTTTTTTATCCGATTGCCGGACGTGGGTATTTTCTGAGTAGTGAATTGTTGGTACTGAAAGCCGGCTCTATTTCCGAGTTTAAACTGGTTTAGCTATTGAGCTCCGTTGCTCGGCAGAGATTCCATGTGGAAGGTTGGCCGGCTCATGAAAGGGATGAGGCGGAAAGCCAGATAAACGAAGTGCAGGCAAAACAAATAAGTGCTTATGTAAACATTTCAGGCACGATAAATATAAAGCCAAAAGTGCTAAATAGGAATATCAAATCTTAGCACTAGCAAAAGTATTACACTACTTATTTACAACCCAATTGTTTCAGAATAACATATTGTTTCTTTTGGCACTTTATGCAGGAGGAGAGGAAGGAGCAGCCGACTCACTGGAGACATCACCCTCGCCCCGATATCTTTCCGAGACGTTCAAAGCCAATACGGTTTGTTCGTCGTCGGAAACTTCACCAATTTCTTTGGCGAGTGGAGGCGACGTCTCTATGCGAGTAAAGAAAGGAGTGTCGTAGCTGGTCAGATTAGCTACATGACATCCATATCCAGCGTAGGAGTCCATGATAGCCTTGATATCTTGCTCCTGTCCATCTTCATCCACAGTCGAATACCCTCTGGTCACTTGCCAGATCTCCATGCTTCCATGGTGGCTCATAACCATTGTGAGGGCGTTCTATGCAGCAGTGCACGCATAGGACATGTTCCAGTCTTGAACGAGCTATGGCATCTCCCTGGACTTGTCTCGTACCTTAAGGCCAGACATTTTGTCCATGTCCGGAACCTTGAGTACTTCTCCAATATCCTCCAAAGACTAGCAAAAATCATGAATCAAATCACCGACTTGTGTAAGCCGGCTGGTGCGAGACTCGGTGGAGGAGGAATCCAGTAGGTTCAGAGGACCTGCACATAAAATGCAAAGGTTAGAAAGAATATCCAAATTCCAAGAATCGGAAAAGCAGAAAGTCAGAAAGTAGGAAACATACCAAAGATGACATTGTCAACTTTGGTCTTCTCTTCCCTAAGGCTATGGAGTTCAGCCCGGAGTGCCTCGGTGATGTCCTTCTCTTTGAATAGCTCATTACCGATATCCAAGATTTTCTTATCCTAGATCACGATCTTACGATCACGCTCTTCGGTGGCCATGGAGGTGGATTCAAGAACTTGAGCAATGCTCTTCTCATGATCCGCCTTGAGCTGATCCAGCTCTCGACGTAAGTCGGCATTCTCCACCTCCAGGGTCTTAAGTTTATCGACCTCTTCAATCATGGCAAAGGATTGTCTAACTAGTGCTGTAAGCAAAAGAATAAAGTTAAATAAATAATTCGAATATGAAAGCAAAAAGAGCAAGGCTAAGGACTGAAATGTTTACCTTCAGCCTCATCCCTTGACACCTTTAACTGAGCATTTTCAAGGCGGAGAGCTCTGATATCTCTCCGCTTGTTGCATATATTCTTCAACAATTCCTGGTTATATGAATTAACTTTATGTAAGTTAGAATACCCAGAGTCAGAAGTCTACTAAAGACTCGGGCTAATATTTTTTACTAATATCAGCATGAGCCTTGGGGGCTACACTAGTTCGTTCTTTGGCATCCTATGAAAGCATAAATCCAAATCATCTATCCAACTTCATGCCTGGGGGCTAGAGGATATGACATGAAGTAAAGTAAAAAAGTGAGTTGGAATTCCGACTTACATGTTGTTCATGAGTGAGTTTGCTCAAGCTCATGTTCACCTTAGTGGTAACCTTCTCGGCGAGATTTAGTGGGATCACTGGTGGTGGCGGAAGCTCGCCGGTTCTCAATCTCTCGTCACGAAGACGGAGTTGTTCAAGAAGTTCAGAGTACTTGACGTCCTCTGCTTCTTGTGCTTCTTCTTCGGAAGTGATAGTCCGGCTTTCTAGGCATTGCTGGGCCAGCCGTTGGATCTCCTCCGCAGATTTCCGAGAAATGCCAAGTTTGGCAAGACCCAGTTTGCTGAGGAGGTTTTTAGCGAAGGTTTCTGCCGAGGGATCATTACCCATAGAGGGTTCACCCTTATCAAAACCTGAGTCACCCATGGTGGCGTCAGTTTGCGACCCGAGGATCGCTGGCTCTGCTGGTTGAGACGGATCTTCTGCAACTGGTGGAGATGGAGTAATCTTCAGCGCTGCGGAAGGCTGTGGGGCAGGAGTCGGAGGTGCTGTGGTAGGAGAAGTCAATTTCAGCTTTGACTGGTGCAAGGGCTTCGACGATCCTCCTTTCCCCTTGCCCTTGGAGAGCTGTCTAGCTCTGAAGAGGTAATAGAATGAAAATTGTTACACATGAGAAAGAAAAATAGATTTAATACAAAGACCTTGTGAGGAAAGTTACCTCTTCACAACGGGCACTTATTTTGTGCCGATAGACACTGTCAGAGCATTACGCTTTCGAGTAAGTGCATCCGACAGTGGAACCAACTCTCCATCATCCAGAGATAACTCAGGAGGATATCCTTCGAGGGGAGAAAGCTCCAACTCGGGGAGGTCAGCAAGCTGAAGAGAAGAAATAAACTCAGTATTACAAAAACATACAATGATAGATAAACATGTAATTCGAGTTACTATTGGAAAACTTACTGGTGTTACAGGATCGTCAGCTGTGTGCATGTCCAAGGACAAGTCCGGAATTTTCCTCTCGACCCGCTCCTTGATCAACCACTTGATTTGGCACTCATAGTCCTTTTTCGAGTAGGCCGTGGAGCAGATTTGGAGAGAATCCATCTTGCTCTTGGTGATGGAGTGCATAAGCCGGTCTCCATGGTATTGAAGAGGCTAAATCCGGTGCACCAGCCAACCGTGCACTAAGTCGGATCCTTTCAGATCCTTGTGCTTCATCAGATATTCGACCCACCTATTTGCAAGAAGCAGATCGTCCGTGAGAGCCAGAGCATCCGCGTCCTAGGACTCTTGGGGCGTGGCAGCACCATCAACAAAATCCGGCAAAGAAGTAGATTTGTAGGGAGCCAGTCTATCCTTATGGTAAAAGAACATGGACGACCACTTTTTCATCGACTGGCTAGCCTTAATCCTAGGATAGACGGTTCTCTCCTTACAGAAAAGCTAAGCGTTCCGATAATGTAGGGATTACCGACAGTGATGGAACTTCTCTGGGTACCGTAGTAGGACCGAAAAATAAGAAGGCTCAGGATAATGCCGAGATACCCCCCGCACAAAGAAGCATAACAACTCATCTCTAAAATAGAGTTCGGGGGGAGATGGTGGAGTTGAACTCCGTAGTGATCTATGACCTCGGAAAAAAACCCGAGGGTGGAAAGCTCAAACCTCTGTCGAGGTGGGTGCCGAAATGCACTCGCTAGAGAGGCCTTGGGGTTGGGGATGGTTTCTCCATAACCGCTCCGCCAGTTGCCGACGTGGAGGAGTCATTCGTTCTCCACGAGGCGGAGCTTGGCATCATCAAGGACACAAGGGATCCAGACCTAGCGAAAGCTTTCTTTCTTTGCTGCTGCTGTCGCTGCCATCGCCGCCACTACAAAAGATGAGGCTTTAGCCATCTTGTGGGCTCCGGTGACCTCGGATGGGTGGCGCTATGGGAGTTGGGGAGGCATAAGAACTTTGTTTCGTGGGAAGCATCAGGAGGAAGGAAGGGGCACAAGTGCTGGTGCAAAATATGATAAGGAATCCTAACCACTTATATCCTCTAGCTGCACCAACATACGTGTAAACGCAACAATGAAATATGCCATGCATCGTGGAAGGAGCTAGGTAACCTCCTCGCGAGGATTACACCACCTTGACCTTCACGCACGCGTTAAAATGATGCCTTGGTTCCGCGTGAAGCGGACCCACCAACGGTCGTGGTGTCAGGAATGTCTGGCAGTGACGTGACTTGACCTTGACTAGTGTTAGGTTACATCAGAGGCCAAGTTCAGGCTTAGTTTGAATTTCAAGCTAGAAACCCGAATAACGTATTCATGGGTCCGACTTGTTTTTGAGCCTCGGATCCTATCCTTTATTTTGAAGTTTCAGGAACCCTTCAAGATTCTGCAAGCCGAAGATCAAGCTAGGCAATGATGAAATCCGACTCTGGATCTTGGAGGCTTCCAGGGGCTGCTGTTGGGGATATACTTTCTAGGTATCCTCACTATGCCTCAGTGACCAAGGTGGCCCACTTTGGGTTAGAGCATTGCTTCACGGGCGGCCCAGTCAGGGAGAAGAGATGGAGTCCAGTCTGGCTACGGGAAGGCCCAGATGACTTATCGACATAGGCCCATAATGTTACTTGTAGTTCAAGATGTACTGTGTAACCGACTCTTAGTCGTAGCCGGATAGGTCTCTCCTGTAAACCCTAGGACGGATATCTATATAAGCCGTCCTAGGAAAATCCTTTAGGGCGACAACCCCTTACAATACTCTCAACTCGCACAGGCGAAACCCTTGTCACCCATATTCTGGCTCTGCCATATTACTGGATTGCTAGGAGGAGTAGGACCCGTCCAAAGCCAGCGGATTCGAACCTGGGTAAACTTTTGTGCTCACCATCCCAGAATACCGTACGTCTCACACCCCTCTCTTCCGCACGCCTCGAGGACCCCCTCATGACTTACTTGTCATCAATTCGACGATAGCAGATTATTGGAAATCATACATACTGATGTTTGTGGACCAGTGAGTGTGTTGGCTTGAGGTGGATATCATTATTTTGTTACATTCACGATGATTTGAGTAGATATGGGTATATCTATTTTATGAAACACAAGTCTGAAACTTTTGAAAAGTTCAAAGAATTTCAGAATGAAGTGGAAAATCATCATAACAGAAAGATCAAATTTCTGCGGTCTGACCATGGAGGAGAGTATCTTAGTTACGAGTTTAGTGCACATATGAAAGACTGTGGAATAGTTTCACAACTCACGCCTGCCGGAACACCACAACATAATGGTGTGTCAGAATGTCGTAATCGTACTTTATTGGATATGGTTCGATCTATGATGTCTCAGACTGACTTGCCAGTCATTTTGGGGTTATGCACTAGAAACCGCTGCATTTTGGGGCTGCGATGTTTATGTGAAGAAACTTCAGCCTGATAAACTCGAACCCAAAGCGGAAAAATGCGTCTTCATAGGATACCCTAAAGAAACAATTGTGTATTCCTTCTATCACAGATTTGAGGGCAAGGTTTTCGTTGCCAAGAATGGATCCTTTCTAGAGAAAGTGTTTCTCATGAAAGGCGTGTGTAGTCGGAAGGTAGAACTTGAAGAGGTTATTGAACCTTCTCTTCAGGAAACGGCGAGTGCGCAGCGCTAGAAATTGTTCCGGAGTTGAATTCACTGAATGAAGAGGGAATTAATGATAATGATCATGAAACTCTAAAAGAGGACACTACCGAACCTCGCAGGTCAAGCAGGACACGTGCAGCTCCTGAACTGGACGGAAATCATGTTATGATTTTAATGGTTGATGAAATAGATGACCCTGCGACGTATGAAGAAGCGATGATGAGCCCGGACTCCAACAAATGGCTAGAAGCCATGAAATCCGAGATGGAATTCATGTACGAAAACCAGGTTTGGACCTTGGTGGACTTACCTCACGATCGAAAGGCTGTTGAGAATAAATGGATTTTCAAAAGAAAAATTGATGCTGATGGTAATGTAACCATCTATAAAACTTGACTTGTCGCAAAGAGGTTTCAAAAAATTCAAGGAATTCACTATGATGAGACATTCTCTCCCATATATATGCTAAAGTCGGTTAGGATTATGTTAGCAATTGCTGCATATTTTTATTATGAAATATGTCAGATGGATGTCAAAACTGCATTTCTCAATGGTAATAATTTAGAAGAGTTATATATGATACAACCTAAGGGTTTTGTCGATCCTAAGGATGCTAATAAGGTATGCAAACTTTAGTGATCCATTTATGGACTGAAGCAAGCATCCCCGAGTTTGAATCTCCGTTTTGATGAGGTGATCAAAGAGTTTGGATTTGTCCAAACTTATGGAGAGGCTTGTATTTACAAGAAAGTGAGTGGGAGCAATGTGGCATTTCTGATATTATATGTGTATGACATATTATTTATTGGAAATGATATAGATCTTTTAAACAGTGTTAAAAATTATCCAAACAGCAAATTTTCGATGAAGGACCTTGGTGAAGTATCATATATATTTGGCATTAGGATCTATAGAGATAGATCAAGGTACGTAATTGGGCTATCACAAAGTACAAACCTTGATAAGATATTAAAAAAGTTTAATATGGACGGAAGTAAGAAGGGGTTCTTACCTATGTTACAAGGCAAGACATTGAGTAAGACTCAAAGTCCGGCTATGGTGGAAGAAAGAGAGATAATGGAAAATATCCCCTATGCTTCAGCCATAGGCTCTATAATGTATGCCATGCTATGTACAAGACCAGATGTGGCACATGCTATTAGTTTGACTAGAAGGTACCAATCTGATCCAGGTTTAGAACACTGGATAGTAGTAAAGAATATCCTTAAGTACTTAAGAAGAACTAAGGATATGTTTCTTGTATATAGAGGTGAAGAAGAGCTGGTCACTAAGTGTTATGTTGATGCTAGCTTTGAAACCGATCCGGATGACTCTAAGTCTCAATCCGGATACGTATTTCTCTTGAACAGAGCAGCAGTTAGTTGGAGGAGTTCCAAACAACCTGTGGTGGCTAGATCCACAACGGAGGCAGAATATGTTGCTGCTTCAGAAGCGACACAAGAAGCGGTTTGGATGAAGGAGTTCAAAACGGAACTAGGTGTGGTTCCTAGTGCGTTGGACCCAATGGTGATCTATTGTGACAACAATGGAGCCATAGCCAACACCAAGGAACCAAGGTCTCACAAGAATTCCAAGCATATTAAGCATCAATTTCACTCCATACGCGAGCATGTCAAGGATGGATATATAAAGATTTGTAAAGTACACGCGGACCTAAATATAGGAGATCCGTTGACAAAAGTTTGCCCTAGAGCAAAACATGATCAACACCAGAACTCCATGGGTGTTAGATTTATCACTATATAACTAGATTATTGACTCTAGTGCAAGTGGGAGACTAAAGGGAATATGCCCTGAGAGGCAATAATAAAGTTGTTATTATATATATTCCAAGTATATGATAGATGTTTAATTTTGCATGCCATAATTGTATTAATTTGGAAACGTTAATACATGTGTGTTTAATAAACAAAAGGAAAGTTCCTAGTTATGCCTCTCTTATAAACTAGCTCATTGATTAACAAGATGATCAAGGTTTCTTGATCATGGACATTAGATGTTGTTAATAACAAGGTCACAACATTAGTGGAGTGATGAACATTCATCTGAAGTATAGCATTACGATCAAAGTCATTGTGTTTATATTGCTATAACATCTATTGAATTAATCCTAGTCCTTATACCATGAGATCATGTTAATCACTAACACTGGAAGAGTATCTTGATAACATCAAACGTCACACCATGAAAGGGTGATTATAAAGGTGGGTTCAGTACTATGAAAGTGTTATGTAGAGGCTCATGGATCAAGAGTGGGATTTGTCCATCCCGATGATGGATAGATATACTCTGGGCCCTCTCGGTGATATCACATTGGTTAGCTTGCAAGCAAGTGATAAGATCACTAGAATGTTATATCACGAGAACGAGAAAAGAGTAGATGTCGGTAACGAGATCAAACTAGGTATGGAGATACCGATGATTGAATCTTGGACATGTAATATATCACGAGACAAAGGGATTTAGTTACTAGCATTAAAGGTTCTCATGATCACAGAAGTCATCGTTGAATGTGTGGGAGTCAGTATGGATCTCCAGGTCCCGCTTCTGATTATTGATCTGAGAGGGGTCTCGATCATGTCTACATTATTCGTGAACCGTAGGGTGACACACTTAAGGGTTTTGAACACCACTTGGAGCAAATATATTCTAGACGAAAGAATTGCAAAGCGCTGGAATTATTTCAATGGACACCGGAATTGTTCTAGGTGAAATTGCTGAAATTGGTTCTGCATGTGATATTGAAATGTTGCATGGGGTTTTATGTGAATGTTTGTTAATTAAAGTAATTAACAACATTCTGAATAAAATAAATAAATGAGTTTTATTAAATGAGAGTTGCATTAAATTTGGTGGAAAATTAATGCATTTTGAGTGGGATTTGAGTGGAGAAAATGGAGAGGCAAATTTATGTGAGTGGAGTTTCCACCACATGAATGATGAAGAGGTGGGGGAACCCCCCATGGGCATCGGCCATGGGAGGGGGCAGGCCCCCTCTCCTATAAAAGGCCCCCTCTCCGTCCTTCTCACTCACACCTCCTCATGAAGGATCTCTCTCCCCCTCTAGAGTTATTCCCCCATGGTCTCGGATTAGCAAGATACATGTTCCCCGTGGCATTTCGTCTGGAAGGAGTTGCTGCTTCCGCTGCATCGCTGGAGTGAGGAGGTGGAGGTTGTTCGGTGTCCTGAACATGTGTGAGGATGGATGCGCTGCTAATTTGCGGTGCTAGGACTTCCACATGATCTTGAGATCAGCAAGCGTTCGACTACATTATCCATGACTTCAATCTCGTTACACTTTGTCGATCTTTGAGGGTATGTTCTCTATGGATGTATATCCACCCGTTGCTTGTATCTAGTAGATCGATCTTAGCATATAATAGTTCCCATCGTAGGAATTTTTTGTTTTCTATGTTGCGAACCCAACAGCTAGGGCCCGAGTGACATAATTTCGGTACTGAACTTTTATTGCCCCATCATATATATGAGTTTGGTATCTATCTGCAAAGTGTATTGCCTATTATTGTGTTGAACCTACGAACTCTAAAGTGATAGTTAGGGAAAACAATGGGAATATATGATAGTTTGAGGATGTTGTGTGTTCATGAAGTGTTAATGAATTCTTCCAGGCTATTTGAAAGGATGGTCCTTAATTTCCCATAGTTCCAAGTTGGCCCCGGTGAAATGGGTAGGTAGGACAATATATGTTATGCAAATTCTCTTGGTTAGTACATGTAACTATATTAGGGACACACACACCTACACACAACTGAATTAGAGATGAATGCAATCTTATTAGGATTACATTATATGATTAATAAAATTCATGAAACACCCTGCTATAACATCATGCCTACTCTTTTAGCCACTAAAAGTTACATGTCACTACTTCCGGTGAAAACTAGAAATCTGATGCTATTGTTTACTGCTTTGCTTCACTGCTTTGAATCACCTGCTATAAATAACCACTTGCTTTGTAAGTTTATTGATACATGGGTGTGGTTGAGAGTGGCGTCTCAATTGCTAAAGTCTTATTGATATTCTTGTGTTCCCCTTGAGTCAAACCATAAGTTTAAGTAATACTTCCCATCAAAGATCTCAGCGATCCCCTATACTTGTGGCCATCAAGACATTTTCTGGTGATGTTGCCAGGGAACCTAGCTTTATTGGTAAGACCACTTGCTATCATTTACTTTCTGTACTTATTTGTTTCTCACTATGGGAAAGGATAAGGATGCTGCTAAGAAGGTCATTGTGCCTTCCACCACAAGGAGAGGTACAAATTTGCCTTCTAGGCCACACTTTTCACCTAATGCTGCTACTAATCTTGTTAATAGAAATAAAACTACTGTCCTACCAAGTTCACCATTGTCTGGGATGTCTACTAGTACTAAACATCACTTGTTGGATGTTGGCAAAGATAAAAAGGGGACGCCTAATTTATCCAAGTCTATGTTCAATGATGATATAGAATTTGAATATGATGAATATGAACTTTATGATGAAAATGATATTGCAACTAGATCTAAATCAACATCTTCTGAAGAAGATATTGCTTTTACTAAAGCTTTTATGAACCTTGATTTACATGACTTAGATAAATTTGATGCTAGCATGCGTACTTCTTTAGGAGAGTTATTATGTGTGGATAGTAAAATTGGTGCACCTGCAATATATAGTAAGATAAATACTATGCGTTCAATGTTGACTCTGAAGTAATAGAACTAGTTGAATCATCTAAGTTCGATGGTAAAGTTGAAGAGTTCCCTTATGAACACTTAACAAATCTTAATGATCTAGCTTGCCTATTTGGGAATACTGAAATTCAACAATGTTATTATTTCTTGAAATTGTTTCCCTTCTCCTTGGGAGGAAAAGCAAAAGTTGGTATAACTCACTAGCCCCCAAGTCAATCACTAGCAAAGAGTCATGCATATACTTGTTCTAAAATACATGCCATGATTGCTAAAATTAGGAACTTTGCGCAAAGTAAGGAAGAGAGTATTCCTCAATCTTTGGGGGGATATTGTGCCCTTTAGAGGAGATGCCATGCTCATGGTTTTAATAATAATAGGTTTTTTGATATATTTTATAATGGACTAACTGAAAGATCTAGATGTTACCTAGACAATGTTGCATGTGATATTTTCAGGCATAAGACCATTGACGAAGCTAAGGGATTATTGAACACTATTACTCAGAATCATTATGATTGGCATATTGAAGAGTAAGATAAGATTGAAATGATTCATAACAACAGAGGTATTCATAAATTATCTAATGAAGACATGAAAGAAGCTTCAAGGTCTATCAAAGAAAGGGGTATTAAATCGTCTCATTTAAAGGAACTTTCTAAAATGGGTGTCAAGTTCCCTATTGATGAACCATGTTTTCCTATCCAATTACATGCTATATGTTCTATTAAAGGTAATGGAAAGATATCACCTCATACTTAAATATCATATGTAGATCATTCAAATGACTTTGCTTATCATCAAAAAACCTTTGACCATGATGTTGAAAGGGATCTAATAGAGAATTCTCACAAAATCAATGTCCTCCATAAAAGAGTAAGATATTGTGTAGATTCTCTTAAGATGACTATTAAGAATTTCAAAATGATGAATAATCAAGTGGAGGAAATGGTCTCTATTCAAAACAGATTATATGAGAAACTTCTTACCGAGAAGAGGCAAGTATGTGGAGTAAATACTAGGGGAGGCTCTAGCATGCATGATCCTGATTATCCTGATGGACATCCAAAGATAAAAGAGCAATAAGCTCTTAAGTGAAGCTAATGTAAATTCTGAAGAACAATAAAATGATGTATCTATTTATGATGCTGAATCTGGAGATAATAATAGTGAATAAGATGATGTTGAAATGTATCAACCCAATGAAGAACCATAGGAAGATGAGAATAATGAAGAATCTATGCCAACTTCAAGGAAGACCCTCAATCTTCAAGGGACAAGAGTAAAAATAATAAGCCTCCACCTCAAGTAAAAGGTGCAAAGACACATACCATATCTCGGGAGGTAATGAAAACTGTAGATGATGCATGGTTGGAAAAGTTTATTGAATTGATAAAAAGTTTATACTTGCAAATTCCTTTGGTTGATGCTATTAAAATCCCTCCTTATTCCAAATATATGAAAGACATTGTTGCTAACAAAAGGATAATACCCAATGAAGATATCATAGCCATGCTTGACTATTCTTTTAAGAGAAAGCTACCTGAAAAGCGTGGAGATCCAGGTATTCCAACTATGCCTTACATAATCAAAGTTACCTATGTGAAGTATGTTTTATGTGATCTTGGAGCTGGAGTAAGTGTCATGAATTTCTATCTTTATAAGAAACTGAATTTAAACAAGTTATTCCCCACTGAAGTTTCACTTCAGATGGCAGACAAATCAACTGCTATTTCCATTGGTATATGTGAAGATGTTCCTATCATGATTGCTAATGTGCATATCCCTATAGACTTTGTGATATTATGAATGCCTGAAGATGATAACTTATCTATCATTATTTCAAGGGTTGTGATTAATTATACTGAAAGCATAGTGACATTCAATGTAAAAGGGAAGGAGCACACTATATATCTTCCAAAGAATTATTATGGGAAGCTACCAAAGAAAAGTGTCAATGCCATTGAACCAAGGGTTCTTATATTTGGAAGCTTTGAAATACCTATGCCTCCTCCAAATCCTAAGTATAAAATAATAATGGTTGGAACAATTCTAATCTACTATGAGGTATCTTGAAAATTTCTCTCACAATAATAATTAAATCATTATTTTTATCTTTATCATAGTGCTAATGGAACTTGATCAACCACATTCCCAATATGATGATGATAAGATAATGATTTCTATTGAAATATTGCTACAGTAGTATCAAGGTTTATTTGAATTCTTTTACTAAATTTAAGTTTCTTTAATTATTTAGTGCCTATTTTTGATAGTTTTTGCGTTCTGAATTTTTTTACACAAAAAATATTTTCCAAAAATTACGAGAATATTCCAAGGTCATTTTCTGCATAGGGGATCCACCATGCAATAGGACAAGGCAAAACAAAAAACATGGGCCAAATGGGCCTTGGTGGCGCACCCACCTCAATGGGGGCACCACCTGCCCTTGTGGGCCCCACATGTGGAGTTAGGTGGCATCCAAGCTCCCAGGTTCATCCCTTCCTCATAGAACCCGACCAGGTACCACTCGATTTTTCTCTTGCTCCCTTGCTTCTCCATTTTTGATCTCCAAGTTTGGGCAGCCATTTGCAAATTCTTTGGAGGGATTACTCCTTGGTATGTAACTTCTCCACTCATCCAAATTATTTTTCATGTAATGGCTTGTATTGAGGGAAAAATGCTGCTATAGGTGTCACATCTCATGCCTGGAAAATCCATGGATTTAAAGTTTTTAAGTGGAAATAATATATAGTCTTGCTTGGTAGACCCTCCATGAGTATTCCTCAATGTTTATAACTTGCTACATCTAATTGTTTAGTGATTTTTTTAAAGTGCTGCAAGGTCTTATTCACAATGAACAAGGGAAAAATCATCCTTGGTAGCCTAAAGCCAAGAAGAAGAACTAGGGTCTCCTTCAACTTCGATGAGGAACATATATGGGAGGATGACATGCTTAGAAATGCAAAAATATTGGATGTGTATGCCACAAGATGGCAAGACCCCGAGGTGCTGAAGATCTTGCACATACAAGAAGACTTCAATTACTTCTTAGTTCAAACAAGGCTAGAAGGTTTTGCAAGCCATCCCAGAAGACTTATGCAGAGATGAGTAGGTAATTCCTTGCCACCTTCATGTTTGTTCATACCAAAGTAAAGGTAAGTAGGAAAGGTAAGGGAACCCCAAGCACATTTGATGTGAGATTTGTTATGAAAGGACAAAGATTTGTTATGTATCTAGAAGAATTTTGTAGAGCTCTGTGCATTCTCAATACTGGAAATTGGTAGGAAATTTGTAGTGATTCTGATGCTAGTCTCCTGGAGTTCTGGAGAAGCATAAGTGTGGATGTGCCTAAGGATATTCATAGGGGAAACTTTCACATATTCAGCACACTAGGCTTAGATTTTTGCATTATTTCTTGTTAAGGGATTTCTTGCTAGGAAGAACACTACTGCCTGCACCGGTCCTATTTTATACTTATTGAGATGTGGAAAGGAATGTAGATATCCTGATTATAATTTAGGTGTGATTCTTGCTATAACCTTGTCATATGTTGTAGCTCATAACTACACCAAACCCCTTTTTGTGGGAGCCATAGCCACTTTAATTTATAAGCATATTAAGGAGGAAAGTAAGTTTAAGGGTAGGGGAACTAAAATTATAGAAACTAAACTATTCGATTATGTTATGATGCATAACATGGGGATAATGAGGATGTGGAATGATGATGTTATAATGTATCAATTCATGGCTAGGCATGGTAGGTTTGAGTCCACTATGCACCCTTGTCTTGAATATTTTGACAGGTTATCAAACAAATGGATAGCTCTGGTGGACAAGCCATCATGGGATAATACTCCTGCATCACCAACATATCGCACGTGGGGTGACACACCTGCAACACCTAGGCATCACATGGGGAAGCCTCTTCTTCTCAGTTGGCGAATGAGGGTGCGCCCTAGGAGTGGGCACCATGGGAGGGACGCCCTACTATGATGATGGATCGAGCGGTTGGGGGCCAAACCATCACTACCTAGGCTACTAGCTTCCACCCAAACTTTGGGGAGTATGATTTATTCCCTTCCTTTTCATTCTATATGCCATGCTAGTATTTTCTAAGTTGTTTGAATTATAGTTTTATTGTCCCAAAATTTGAAAATCCAAAAAGATTTTTACTTTTTTAGCCCTTTGCATGTTGTTTATCTTTAGTACAAGCCAAAACCCCAAAAGATTTCCTTTTATTTAGCTTGATTTCTATTTCGTTAGTTATCTTTGTCACCCAAAAACTGAAAACCACAAAAATATTTTTGTTTTTTCGAAAAGCACGTTAGAAGGAGTTGCAGAAATCTGCATGATGCTGACCACTGTTTTCTTTTTCTTTTTATCTTTAACTCCGATTAGGTTGAAATTTCTACATAAACTATAACTTTTCATCCCCCCACACACAAAAATTGGCAAAAATTCTAGGGATGCTTAAGTAGGGAAAAACTGGGCTGCATCGCTGTAGTGATTTGTTGGCAGATTTTGATTTTCATCACTAAAATGGCTAGTTGAACTTGCAAATGATCCCCAATGAGTACTATGGTGATATATGGATCATAACCACTATGAGCCACCATTTTGACACCATTTGATGAATTTTTTGACGAAAAATCCTGCATTGCATTTGATCAAACTATAGGAAATGTAGTCCTAAATGAACCAAGTTATACTCTCTTGGCTCTATTCTGTATGTGACTGTATTGTGCAGTTTAAGTTGGGAGAGGAAGAACAACAATGATGAATCAACATATATGAATTGATGAAATAGGTATGACACCTTTGCTATATTTTTGTGTGTAATTTAACAATAGCAAGTGCTTGTGCATAAGTTTCATCAATACTTAGGGAAGTGGTAATGTATGTTTATCTTGTTTGTGTTCTTTTTGCTATACAATGATGCAAATAAGATGCTACCAAGGAATATTATTTAGACTTTATTGAAAAACAGTATCTCTGAACAAAGGTCTATGCATCCCATTGTGTTTGTTATTGTGAACGTGGCACATATTCAATGATGAATATTTATATTTCTATGTGTCTTTGAAATATGAAGGTCGATGTTTGTATGATAGTCAAGTATTTCAAATGGTGAATCTCATTGTTGAGTCATATATAAGTCGGTTGATAGTATCTTTAGTTGACAACTTAGCCTTTCCGCTAGCCTTTGAAATAATTGCACCAACATGGAACAAAAGGAAAAAACTAATAAGTTCCCACCAAATAAAGGCAAAATCAAGATATGCATATTCAAATGAAGCTGAATGAAGATACAAATACAAGATCAAATCAAGGGGCAAAACCCATGCCACGCATATAAGGTGCAAAATCTTATAAGCAATAACATATCATATTTCCACTCCACCTTGTTGTCAACTTAACATACTAGTTACTCATGTATGGATCTTCTATGAGTATTTAAAGGTTGAAAGACTAGAAGGATACGACATCACCCAAGTATTTAGTTTGAATGCAAACACAGTGAATTATTAGTCAACAACTAAAAGGATCAAAGGTTTCAAAAATCTTAATCATGATTCAATCAAATGTGATGTGAGAACTTTGTTTGTTGCCATAAATTAATCATGCCTAAAATAGTGTTGCCACATATTATCTTCCTTTCAACATATATAAACATTGGAACACCAACATAGTGAACATTTGTTAACTCTTTTCTATTTATTGATAAAGCCATGTTCCAAATACTTGCTATGTTAAACTGCTATGCATGCATAGAGCAAACTTATTATCAAAGTATTTTATCGCTTCAACACTGTGTTTGAGTTGTTTGAGGATAAACAACAAGCTAAACTTGGGGGAGCTAATACATCTCAAATGTATGTACTTTTCCAAGTACTTTAATCGATGATTTGCTCCAGAATCTCACCATACATGCAAAAAACTGCTGAATCTGACGCTGTTTTTAGCAAAAATATTCTTTCTGTCTACTTGCACAGTAAATAAAATTGGAAAAATACCATGCATGTTTTTCAACAAAACAAGGACCATGGGCTTTGGAATCACATGAGGGGGCCACGAGGCCTAAAAGAGCATATGTGGGGCCCCTGTTGGCCTTGGAGCGTCACCTCGGCCTCTCCTTTGGCACACCCCCATATATACCTGAAAAACCTAGGTATCCAGAAGGACAAACCCTTACGCGAAACAGAGCATGGTCACATCCATGATCTTTGTTTTGGGGGTCGGATTTGAAGGATTCCGCAGCAGAAAACAAAAATTTCCTACATTGGAACTCCTTAACACCCAAGATCTATCTATGTCGTAATGCAACAATGACCAGAGCGTATAGAATACATACCCTTGTAGAGCATACACGGTTAACGTTCCGAGAGAAACATGGTTGAAGTAGTCGACCTCGTGGCCGACCTCAAGGTTGTGATGCTCCTTGCAAGTCACCCCTTGCTCCATCTTCATCATGCAGCAGGTCCAGCTCACGACATCCAAGGTGCCCCAAGTGTGGCCCCTCGCAGTTTCGTACACATACGGTGTACGGTGACGAACTCCGGCTCACCAATCCCGCCGAGAGTGCGGAAGTAGATCTCCATCTTGGAATCCCTGCAGCGCAACGACATGCTGAAGGTGCGCCATCTCTTGCGCGAACAGTCCTTTCTTGGGACCATGACAACGCGTGGATACAACTATGTAGAGAGAGGGGGAGGAATTCTTTAAGTAAAATGCCTTAGATAACATCTCAAATTGTGTGTTTATTCCCACCCATGGGCACCCCTTCATATAGGGGGAGGGATGTGTGCCCTCCCCTTTGGGTTTCCCATGTGGGAGTAATCAAGGGAGAGAGGGGGAGGCGCCATGGGCCTCATGGGACAAATGGCTAGGGGTGGGCCCCACCCTACACACAACCCAAGGCTGGCCGGGTGGGCCCCATGTGGCGGCTAGGCCTTGGCCCCTTTGGCCCTTGGCCCTTCCCTCTTGTGGTTTTCCCTCATGGGACCTTTTTCCCTAGGAATTTGGCCCATTAGGGGAATACCCTTTAAAATTAGATTTTAATGTTATATTTAATATTAATTACATTAATTTAACATATAAATACATATTACAAAATCCGATTTGACCCGAAACACCTTTCGGTTCCCTTTCAATTTCCTCCGAACGACATCAGAACTTTCCTGGAACGATTCTGGTTATCTCATGGAACTTTTCCTGTTTCCTTTTCTCTTTCATATGGTGATTCCAACTTACATAAGATCTCTAGCTCATCGTACCCTTAAGTTTATTTCCCCATGGCTCGGGAATGGCACAGACATGATCTCCATCAATGATCAATATCGGGACCAGGATGCCCATAATGACCCTTGTGCATTCCATGATGATAATGCTGTTTGAACCGTAAACGTCGTTTCCCATTCCCTTTGCCACTTGATACCTAGTTCACCCAAGATTTGATCTACGGTATTTCCATACCTTCGTTCGATCTCGTTACCGATGAACTTGTTTTCTTGTTCCCATGTCGTTGTATTCCCTGACCCAGTCATACGCTTGCAAGCTTTGTTAATGCAACGTCATCGAGATGGCCACATGTATCTATCCGTTACATGGATTGGCAAATCCTGGTCTTGATATGTACTCCTCTACGCGCCCCTTTGGGAAACCTGAGTGGCACCTTTTTGATCACCCAGTCACAGTATGATACTTGATACCATCTAAGCTCCCTCCAAAACGGTGATTTGCATTATCTCACATTCTAAGGATCATGTTGCGAGGTTTCCTTAGTTTATCATTAATGGTGAACTTTGTTACTAGATCTCATTATGATACAACTTGTTGGGATATTTTTCTATCACATCATTCATCTAATGACATGACATCATTGTGAATTGGCATAAATGCCCATGATCTCGAAACCCTAGATCATCCTCATGACCAATGAACTAGTTTGCTAGAGGTAACTAGAGACTTGGTTTGTTTACATACCACATGTGTATTAACGTTTCATATTAATAGTTATAGCATAGTATGAAACGTATTATGAACATAAGAGATATATCAAACAATACTCTTTATTGTTTGCCTCTAGGGCATATCTCCTTCAAGATTGGTCATACTCTCCATGTTGGAGAGGGGGATTTCAGGGTCTTCTCCACCATCATCGCCACCAACGTCATCACCAACAACCATGTGCTCACTCTCCATCATCATGCATGAGTAGTTCTCTCTAGGCATGTGAGGTGGATGGGGATTGGATGAGATCGATCATGTAATCATCCATATGTATCGAGTTTTGAGGTGTTTATCTTGAGGATATTCTTGTATGAGTGTTGGTATATGATACCTTCGATCCGGATTACGGATGTACTATAGCTCTTTTTCCCTAGTAGACCTAGGTTATCGAATCCTCGGGAAGCAGAAAGCATAGTGAAGCTACCTTAATGGACCTTCGAGAGTTTTATAATTCTTTTTGTGTTTTACCGGACCAAGAGTTTGTTGTCTTTTGTTATTGTCGATGATGGAGAGAGAGGGCCTAGGACTTTCGGTATCACCTATATCTGTGCAAAACATCTGATGGGAATAAAAGATAATAATAAAGTATGCATGCAATTGTTAGAGCAAGATAATTATATGTGGGCAGTGCATCCATAATTGCTATTGCCTCCGCAACCGCTTATAGAAATAACCTACTAGTGTCATCCATAGAAGAAAGAGAACTAATGATATGCATAGTGACGTCACTGTTAATCCCAAGTAAATCCCTCACATACAGTTGTACTACCCCTTCTATCACTGGGGTTCCCAACCTGCAGAATAATCATTGCTCATACTCCCTATACCTATCTCAATCCTCGGGGTCTTGGGTACCTGACAAGTCCTTAGATTGAGGCAAGAGAGGATACAATAATCATCATGTCATGCAAACTAATACATGATCGCATCTATGATAAATAACATGCACAAAAAGCTACATGGCTAGGCTGAAGCCCTTAGCCTAAGGAGAATTACTCACGCATAGAGATGAAATCAACAATCATTCTAATGGAAATCATGAGATTGATAGCAAATAGTCTTACAATGTCGCCAATCGAAGATGAGATCTACTATTACAAGTGGTGGAATATGGCTATGGTGGTGGAGAAGAGTTTGGAGATTATATCTAGGTATATTCCTTTGGCGGCTCTGTGGTGTTGTGGATGGAGTTCTGGGGGCGGCTGGCGATTCTTGGCGTGGCTCTGTTTCTCGTCGACCGTGGCCTCTTTATATAGGGGTCCCTTCATGAAAGTTGTTCTGTTTGACCTAGAGGTGTCGATGGCAACTATACGACCGGAACTATCCGGCTGGAATTTTATTCCCGTCGTACAGTTGGTCGTTAAAGCGTCTGTCTCCACTTCACGACCCATGGTTTCTTCGGGTTGTTGGAAATCTCGTATCTTTGACTTGAATGTTGTGATTACCATCATCAAACTTCAATATATGTGTAGGGAAAATAGAAAGAAAGGATTGCATACCCCTTTGATCATTAGGCATTAGTGGCAGGGTTTAGACAGATATTTCATAAAAAATATGAATAACATCCAGTTTAAATGTGGACGTAGATGGCTATATTTCACAGCCATCAGTACACCTTTGCTATGTTTAATGCTTGTTGCTAGGGTCCGAGTGACATGATTTCAGTACTGAACTTTTATAGCCCCATCATATATATGAGTTTGGTATCTATCTGCAAAGTGTATTGTCTATTATTGTGTTGAACCTATGAACCCTAAAGTGATAGTTAGGGAAACAATGGGAACATATGATAGTTTGAGGATGTTGTATGTTCATGAAGTGTTAATTCATTGTTTCGGGCTATTCGAAAGGATAAACGTTAATTTCCCATAGTTCCAAGTTGACCCCAGTGAAATGGGAAGGTAGGACAATAGATGTTATGCAAATTCTGTTGGTTAGTACACATAACTATATTAGGGACACACACTGATACATTGCAAATGTATCTATAATTTTTGATGCTCCATGCTTGGTTTTATCCACTTTCTTGTGTTTTGTCCACACTTTGGAGTACTTTTCATATGATTTCTTGGACTAACCTATTAACAAGAGCCATAGTGCCAGCTGCCTGTTTTCTGCTATTTTTGGTTCCAGGAAAGTCAGAAAATGAATATTCTCGGAATTGGACGGGACAAAAGCCAAAGTGCCTATTTTTCCAAGACTCAGGAGCGAATACGAGACGGAGGAGGGCTGGCCACACCCCCCAGGCGCGGGCTGGGCCTGGCCGCGCCAGGGCATGGTGTGGTGGCCCCAGGCACCCCCTCGGTCTCCCTCTTTGCCTATAAGAAGCCTTCTGACCTAAAAACTCTAGGGGTTCGACGTTTTTCTAGAAGGAGTTCCGCTCCGCTGCCACCACCAGATTCCACGAAACAGCACCAGAAACTCCGTTCTGGAACCCTGCCAGAACGGGGAATTGGAGGAGATCATCGCCATCATCATCACCATCGCTTCTCCATCGACCATCCATGTTTCCCCCATCTATGAGTGAGTAATTCCCCGCTGTAGGCTATGGGGATGGTAGCGATTGGATGAGATCGTTCATGTAATGGCATCAGATTGTTAGGGCATGGTGCCTAGTATCTTTTATTAGTGCTTTATGACTTTGTTGCGACTTGCGATGCTTAATGCTTGTCACTAGGGCCGGAGTGCCATGATTTCAGATCTGAACATGTTATTGATTCATTATGATAGTATTGTTTTTGGTCTTATCTACAAGTTATATACACACGTTGTTGTCCGGAACCTATGGCCCCGAAGTGATAGAAATCGGGATAACCGGAAGGGAATGGCTTTGATGTGAGGATCACATGTGTTCACGGAGTGTTAATGCTTTGCTCCGATGCTCTATTAAAAGGAGCACCTTAATTGCCAGTAGTTCCCTAGAGGCCCCGCTACAAACGGGGTGGCAGGACAAAAGATGGTGTGCAAGTTCTCATTGCGAGCACGTATGACTATATACAGAACACATGCCTAGGATTGTCTAGTACTTGGATGCTTTATCTTATTTATCTGCAATTGCCCTATGTTCTGATTGTTATATGAATTGTCTTGTCCATGCAATGCCCGTCCATCCATCCCTATGCCTACCGCACTTGAATCCCATTGTTTACTGCTTTTGTTACTGCTGTCTTTACTTTGCTACTTCTGTTACTTTACTATTCCTACTACAAAACTGTTGCTACTGATAAACTGCTGTGAGCAAGATTGTTTCCAGGTGCAGCTGAATTGACAACTCAGTTGTTAAGGCTTATAAATATTCTTTGGCTCCCCTTGTGTCGAATCAATAAATTGGGTTTCACTTCCCTCGAAAATACTACGATACACCCCTTATACTTTTGGGTCATCAAGACTATTTTCTGGCGCCGTTGCTGGGGAGCATAGCTTTATTTATCAAGTTCACTTGGATTCACTATTGTTCGAGCTAAGTTTATTTTCTCCTTGTGTGCTTGTTTCTTTATCAAAAATACAAAAAAAAACTAGTTCCTACTCTAGTTGTTATTTTCGTTGGTCTGTTATTGTCTTGCTTTGTCATGCTTGTTGTCAATGGTTGGTTTCTTTGAAACTAAAGCTTATTGGCAAGGTGGGTTCACGGAAGATCAAAAATATTATTATAAGGAACACCGCTTGTCACAAAAAGGGAAACACTTATGGGAACAAATTGATAGATTGTATACCATTGCTAGAAACGTGTGCTCTACTTATAATGTTACTTATTGTTGTGATGAATCTCGTTGCAGAAAGAGGTATAAACACCTCCCTTTTCAATGTGAGTATAATGATAATGATACCATATCTTCCTATGCTAAAGGAATTTATGAATTTTATGATGCGGAACAAATTGAAGAATTTATTGCTTGGAAGGGTGCTTTTGAACTTGCTAGTTTGCTTGAAAATATTGATGATTCACCTTATAAGTAAGAGGTTTATGGTATACTTAAATTTTTCTTTGATAATTACAAGGATGAAAATGGATACATTCTTGAATATTTTAATAGATGCTTTCCACAAATGGAAGAGACTAATGCCTTGAAGGATCCTATGGAAGAAGAAATTGATGAACCTGAAATCTCATTAGATGAAAAAGGGGAGGAGAGTGATGAACAAAAGGAGGACGAATGGATTAGCTACCCATGCCTACCTTCTAATGAGAGTAACTCTTTATGTCTTACATTCTTTGATTGTCCCCCATGCTTACTAAAGGAGGATGAATGTTATGTTCCTGAGGATTCTTTTGAAGATGTTTATGATAAAGCTCTAATGCTTGTAGATCATGAAAATCATGCTTTATGTGATAGTTATATTGTTGAGTTTATTCATGAGGCTACTGAAAATTATTATGAGAGAGAAAAATATGGGTGTAGAAGTTTTCATGGTATTGAAACACCTCTCTATGTGTTGAAAGTTTTGAAGTTACTCTTGTTTTATCTTCCTATGCCTGTCACTTTGTTCTTTATGAATTTATTTGCTTACATGATTCCTATGCATAGGAAGTGGGTTAGACTTAAATGTGTTTTGGATTTTCTTCTTGGTGCTCTCTTTTACTTCAACTCTTATTTCTTATGAGAGCATCCTCTCAAACTTTTATGCCTGAAGATGATAATATGTCTATTATTCTTGGGAGACCTTTTCTTAAAACACTGTAGGAGTTGTTATTAATTGTAGTCAAGGGAAGGTGACCTTCAATACTGTCTATTTCCCCAAGAAGATTGAAAGGACTTATGGTTTGAATTCAATTGAACATGTTGAGGGCATTCAAGTTGGAGAAATATATTGTCCCATACCAAGAGAAAAATTTGAAACTATTATGATTGGGACCATTGCTATCAAGGTTGAGATAACATAATCATTAGTGGAATACAAAGTTTTGCCTCATATGGAATTGTTTTGGTAACAAGACCTGATCAACCTTGTTAATAAAAGGATTTCATTGAACAAAACAATGTTTTCACTATGATTATCCCTGTTTACTTCTATTCTATCCATTTTGATTTTCGCTTATGCCTAACTTAAAGGCGTTAAAGAAAAGTACTTATTGGGAGATTACCCAAAAGTTTTAGATGAGTCTTGGAAGTTATTACTTTGGTAATAACCGCTCCTTATCCTTTTTATTTGCTTTTTGTGCCAAGAATAACCTCTAATGAGAGAGAAGTAATGATTGCGAAAGTTGTTGTCCCGAAACAGATTTCTGTGCTTCACCGTAAAAAATCGTGTAAAATCTCTGAATGTCTTTTTGAGGCATGAATGTTTGTGCTTCTTCCCCAGGTTGTTATCTAACTTTCGTTAGTTCAACACTTTTTGATTTGAGCAATGGAAGGTCTTCGAAAAAATTCGTCTTTACCTGCTGGTCTGTTTTGACAGATTTCTGCCATTTTCTGCATTTGCTGCTTGTTGGTTCCTTTTTGAGTTCTTTTGGGGAATTGAGCTTTTGAGGGAAGTGCTACAGTAGCTAGTGTTCTAATGGAAGTTTATTTGGTGTTAGAACTGAACCTTAAGACTTATTATCCTGAGTGTACTAATGTTGCTAATAAAAATTGTGTGAAGTTTTGTATGAATGAAAAATTTCAGGTGTATGGAAGGAATGAGTAATAAGATGAAGGATGGACTAAAGCTCAAGCTTGGGGATGCCACGCGTGTCACCCCAAGAAATATCCAAGAAGTACAAGCGTCAAAGCTTGGGGATGCCCAAGGCATCCCCTTCTTCATCAATAAAAATCCCAGGTTTCTTCCAAACGCTTCATTTTTATTGTTTCATGCACAGTTGTGTTGTTCTTGGAGCGTCTTCTTTTTTGTTTTCGTTTTGGTTTTTTGTTTGCTTATTTTGCTGAATAAATTGGTTGGATCTCCTCTTTCATACATTGGTGTTCAAATAGTTTGGTTTGGTTTGGAAAAAAGTAGGAAAGCTCATGCTTAAGTGGTAAAGAGAGTTTGTTTTTTACTATGGCCTATGCTATGTCATGCCATGCTTGATATTGTTTTGGCTTTATGCTTAGTATTCTTTGCTGTAGCATGACTTGTTATAAAAAATTGAGATTGCTTATTGTGCCTTGGATGAATCATGCGTTGTTTTAGCATATTAAAGCATAGTATAGTGGTATTCTCCTTTGATGCTTTATTTGGGTTGACTTGGCGCATGCTCACATCATGTTATTACTATCTCAAGTCACCATAGCCTTTATGATCCTTTAGTTTTCAACTTGTACTATCACTTTATGCTTTGATCAATGATGTTTTGTTGCTATGCATGATTATGGCCATTATTGCTCTCTTAGTTTGTCGCTCCCAGTCTTTTGCTAGCCTCCACAACAAAGTATGAGTTCCACTCATGCATCCAACTCCCTAAACCAAGTTATTCCAAAGAGTCCACCATACCTACCTACTAGCTTATGCTATTCCAAGTATATTCATGCTTTTGTTTCCTTCCGAATTAAACTTGTTATGAGAAAACTAGTGATTAAAGCTCTCACGAACTTGATGACACACTTTACTTTTCTTGCCCTTAATAAACCTGAACCATTGTGTCCTTCTTTGTTGCGTATATGCTTGCGCTTTATGAGTTGAAGTTAGCAGAACCATGTATCATGGGGACTGCTTTCAACATTTCATTGGTACTTGTACCTAGTTGATATCATGTTCTTTTACTTATGGATCCCGGCGGTGTGAAATAAAAGTGGAACTTGTAAGATCATGGAGTTTGTATGTATGTTAGAGAAACGCCTGGGCCGCTAGCCTAAGCCATGCCTAATCATGGTGGAAACTTGCAGCATAACCGTAATGAGAATTCTATGAAGCATCCTCAATAAAAATCTATGCACATAGTAAATAAAAAGATCGCTAAGATGCTCATTGTCTGCTTGCCTTGTCATTTTGATTATGGGATAGCTCCTGTATCATATGCAAGGGGTACCCCATTGGCAGTTCTCTATGATACGTATATACTTACAATGACAAGTGCTTACTTGTGACTGAAGTTGAGTAGCATGAGGATCGGTCTTCGTAAGTAAGGGGCATGAGACTTTGATTTATAACTTGTCAAGCATATCCTCTTAGTTGTGTCAGTTTAACCTTAACCATTTAAAGATGCTTATGATAGGGGCAATGAGAGCTGAAAGCTATAAGTACCATAATTTTTGGGAGCTCTTTATGAGACTTGAATCCCTACTTCCTTCTATGAAGGCCTTTCTTCCACTTATATATTGAGTCTCCATCTTCTACCTTTATGCACCTACTTTGAGAGCATAGTGGCCATTCTTAGTTCTATGTGCATTGTCCCAAGACATGTTGATTGATGCATACCTTGATATTTCTTGTTTTAAACTATTTGTATCTAGTCACTCTTGTAAACTTTGAAGGTGTCCTATGCATTTATATTTGCTACTCTATTGAGGGACAAAGCTGAATGCCACTATGCTATGTTTTCTTTATGTGAAACAAACAAACATCTTGCAAAGCATTGTTATTGATGAATCTTTTGTTTGTGCCTTTTCATGTTGCATCATAGTTTCTTTGTCTTATTGCTAGAACTTGGTCTTCCATGTTATGATTGAAGTACTATGATCCCAGCTTTGAATGTTTTACAAATACTTTGATCAATTTTATGATGGTGCATGTCACCTCAAAAATTATTCTTTCTTTTTATCACTTACCTACTCGAGGACGAGCAGGAGTTAAGCTTGGGGATGTTGATACATTGCAAATGTATCTATAATTTTTGATGCTCCATGCTTGGTTTTGTCCACTTTCTTGTGTTTTGTCCACACTTTGGAGTACTTTTCATATGATTTCTTGGACTAACCTATTAACAAGAGCCATAGTGCCAGTTGTCTGTTTTCTACTGTTTTTGGTTCCAGGAAAGTCAGAAAATGAATATTCCCAGAATTGGACGGGACAAAAGCCAAAGTGCCTATTTTCCCAGAAGACTCCAGGAGCCAGAATACGAGACGGAGGAGGGCCAGGGGCTGGCCACCACCCCGCCAGGCGTGGGCTAGGCCTGGCCACGCTAGGGCATGGTGTGGTGGCCCCAGGCACCCCCTCGGTCTCCCTCTTTGCCTATAAGAAGCCTTCTGACCTAAAAACTTTGGGGGGTTCGACGTTTTTCCAGAAGGAGTTCCGCTCTGCCGCCACCACCAAATTCCACAAAACAGCACCAGAAACTCCGTTCTGGCACCATGCTGGGACGGGGAATTGGAGGAGATCATCGCCATCATCATCACCATCGCTTCTCCATCAACCATCCATGTTTCCCCCATCTATGAGTGAGTAATCCCCCGCTGTAGGCTATGGGGATGGTAGGGATTGGATGAGATCGTTCATGTAATGGCATCAGATTGTTAGGGCATGGTGCCTAGTATCTTTTATTAGTGCTTTATGACTTTGTTGCGACTTGCTGTGCTTAATGCTTATCACTAGGGCCCGAGTGCCATGATTTCAGATTTGAACATGTTATTGATTCATTATGATAGTATTGTTTTTGGTATTATCTACAAGTTGTATACACACGTTGTTGTTCGGAACCTATGGCCCCGAAGTGACAGAAATCGGGATAACTGGAAGGGAATGGCTTTGATGTGAGGATCACATGTGTTCACGGAGTGTTCATGCTTTGCTCCGGTGCTCTATTAAAAGGAGCACCTTAATTGCCAGTAGTTCCTAGAGGCCCCGCTACAAACGGGCTGGCAGGACAAAAGATGTTGTGCAAGTTCTCGTTGCGAGCACGTATGACTATATACGGAACACATGCCTAGGATTGTCTAGTACTTGGATGCTTTATCTTATTTATCTACAATTTCCCTATGTTCTGATTGTTATGTGAATTTTCTTGTCCATGCAATGCCCGTCCATCCATCCCTATGCCTACCACACTCGAATCCCACTATTTACTGCTTTTGTTACTGTTGTCTTTACTTTGCTACTACTGTTACTTTACTATTCCTACTACAAAACTGTTGCTACTGATAAACTGCTGTGAGCAAGATTGTTTCCAGGTGCATCTGAATTGACAACTCAGTTGTTAAGGCTTATAAATATTCTTTGGCTCCCCTTGTGTCGAATCAATAAATTGGGTTTCACTTCCCTCGAAAATACTGCGATACACCCCCTATACTTGTGGGTCATCACACACCTACACACAACTGAATTAGAGACGAATGCCATGTTATTAGGATTACATTATATGATAAATATCATTCATGCAACACCCTGCTATCACCTCATGCATATGCTTTTATCCACTAAAAGTTACAAGTCACTTCTTCCGGTGAAAACTAGAAATCTGCTACTCTTATTTACTTCTTTGCTTCACTGCTTTGAATCAACTTCTATAAATCACCACTTGCTTTGTGATTTTATTGATACACAAGTGTGGTTGAGAGTGACGTCTCAATTTCTAAAGTAATATTAATATTCTTGTGTTCCCCATGAGTCGAATTATAAATTTGGGTAATACTTCCCATCGAAAATTTTAGCGATCCCCTATATTTGTGGGCATCACATGGTGATAGTGAGTGTGCCAAATGGAATAAAATGGGATAAGTGAATATAGTACTTCTTATTCATATGTGAGTAGGCAAGCAACCCATAGAAAAATCAAGATTCCTCTTGGTAGATCCTTCTCGATTCTAATGATCCTTCTACCTATTACCAAAGCCATGGTCGGCACATCAATAAAGGTCTTTCAAGGCTTTAATCTTGATGGTTCCTTGTTGTCCTCTAATTATACTAGCTCCTCTTTGATATCGCTCGTGTCCCTCATGGATCACCGATTCACTAGTAAACAAGTTCATATCTATGATGTCTCTTGATCATGTTACCCGAGCCCTTAAATTGGATAACAAGCATTAGCATATATACATAATCATTCTCACAATATAGTAATCATGACAATAATCACAAATGGATGGAAATAAAGGATGCACATCACATCTCACTAATACCCTACATCTCCAATGCCTATGGGTATTTACTCACATTCACATTGCAAATGGAAATCTCTCGACTTTACCATAGCAAACCACAATGAAGTTGAAGATCAAATCAAATACAAACCAAAGTGGGAATAGAGGTTCAAAGCCCTAATATTACAAGTATGAATCTCCCTCTCCTTCATTACAAGTGAGGAATTATGATGGAGTTGATGATCAAGAGGCTAGAGATCTTCAAAAAATGAGGTGGAGTTCTTCTTGTTCAGATCTGATCTCCTCTCTTCTGGGATGGTGTGTGGTGGTTGTGTATGTATTTTGCATCTGTTTCTTGGACGAAAGATGCTTGTATTGATATAACAAATACGATGTTGTGTGGTATGGGCGGACGGTACAGGCGGCCTCCGATCGTACTGCAGGTTGTTAAGCCCCTAGTGAGCCTCGGATGGAATTGTCTTCAATTGGTGATTTGCTCATTTGGGTATGTGTGATTAGCCCATAAATGCTTTCAGATATTTCAAAAAGTGTACAGTACATAAAGTCATTACAAAAGAACAAGGTTTTGTGAACTTGCGATATTAATGTTATTTGAAAGATCACAATCAACGAAACTAAGTGAAAACCAATAGAAAATCCTCGATAAAAAGTGTCAAAATTTAGAGCTATCAGTAGGCTTTCACATGGTACCTCCCTAGAGGTAGGATTAGGCATGGTACCTCCAAAGTGACATTGGTGATACCATGACTAACGGTACTGCCAAAACATTTGATAGTAACAAAAATGGTTAAATTTTCCTAAAATTTTGAGAAGGGTTCATTTTGTACTAAAGTTTTGCAATAGGGTTAGATTTGTAAATTTTTTCTGCCAGCTGCTCGCCACCTATGTTTTGAGAGTACTAGCAGCAAATATTTCCAGCAACTACGGTGTTTCCGAAGCTGAAGAACACCGATGATTTTCAAACACAATCTGCAACTGAAGAAGCTCCTCAACTTGATCATATTAGGCTAACTCTAATCCATGTATCCTCCATAGCGTCGTATTTTTCAACTATGGCTGATCTGAGAGTTTATTTTTTGAGATAGAGAGAGAGCAAGGAGAGTAGTGGATCTGAGATGGTTATGAACATGTAGTTAAATAGCTTCCTCATCTCACTCTAGGCAATCTTGTCCGTCATCCATAATCAACTGGAAGGGAAAATACCTTCTTTGGGAAGAGACTAGCGCGAAGAGAACCAGGAAAGCACTATTATTCTGAATAGGAGTAGGTGTGGAGTAGGTTTTATTTATTTTTCCATTTACTCCCTTTTACCCGGTGTTAGGAAATTGCACAATCCACCATTTTTTCATCTCTCTTTTGCATAAAAACCGGTTGGACATTATTTTTGCATATTTCATCAGTTTTTGGTCTAATAAGTTATAACTTTCACCAATTATTCCTCTAATAATCAATTTAACATGACTGTAGCAAAATTGACAAGTGGTCCCCAAATGCCAATGCTTCATACAAAAAGATTGTAGAATGCTAAAAACCGGATAGCAAAAAAATCATGCACAATATTTTTTGGATACATCTAGGATTTAAGAGATTCATTTTATGTGAATTATCAATGTTTACACAAAAATGTTTGGTTGTTTATTTTTTGCAATATATGTAATCATTACATACTAATTAAATACACTAAAAATAGCCCCATATCCGGCGGATTTTTGGGGTCACATAAGTGAAAAGAACTGGCAAAAGTTGATTATGCGGCGGATGAGCATTCGCGACACTGTTTTGTCATGGTGGCTACTTTTACACCGTGCCAAACTGGATGTCGGCGAATTTGGGTGTTGTGGTACATGACCAGGGAAGGCGGCGATTGTTAATGCCTCGCTTGGCCAACAGAGGCATTCCCACGTTCCGCCGTCCATTTCAAGCGCCACTAATTGTTGATTGTACACTAGAGAATGGTCAATCACTGCCCACTAACAAGTGTGGCCCACTGCTGCCTAGCTGAGCCTGGTCCAACTCTATCTAATCATCAATCTTGTGCCTAGGCCACTATTGTATGAAGGGTCCATACAACAAACCCTAAACACCATTTTGTATATGAGACAGGAACCAAGCCCCCACTGATGCCTCACTCATACAACCAACCCCAGATCAGAACACTACTCTCCCTTTACGGCAGTTCATCCTGCCCCCGATCTTGTGCAACCGTTTAATCCATGCAGGATCTTGAGCGGCCGTTCAATCCGCGCAGGATCTTGAGTGGTCATTCAATTTGTGCTGGATCTTGAGTGGCCAATCAATCTGCACAGGATCTTCAGTGTCCGGTCATTCCGCGTTGGATCTTGAGAGACCGGTCAATTCCGCACTCGATCTTGACCCACTGGTCAATCAGCTAGATCTTGCGAGCCCTTTCAATCCTGATCTACAGGTTTGTTCTCCATCCTTTCTCCACATTTTGTTTCTTGTTCTTTCAGATCCACATGCTTGTTCATTTTTCTCCAAAATATTCACCTATATTTCTTTTTCAGATTAGTTTTGTGGCGAGTTTGTTAGCCATGGCATACGTGAGAAGATTTGGAGATCACACTCATGATGTTTATGTAGTGCAGAATAGAGAGGCGCTCAAGAAATATAGGGCTAATTAGATTTTTTTATTTTGTAAAATTTACATTAGCACCTCCTAGTTCTGTAATTTAGACAAGATCGACAAAGTTAAATTTCGATCTCATAAGAAGAGGTTGCGGTGTAATACAATGTAATTCTTTGAACTTTTCAAAGGTTTTAGACTTGTGTTTCATCGAATAGATATACCCGTATCTACTCAAATCATCCATGAAAGTAACAAAATAATGATATCCACCTCGTGCGGACACACTCATTGGTCCACATACATCAGTATGTATGATTTCCAGTAAATCTGTCGCCCGTTCCATTGAACCGGAAAACGGCATTCTAGTCATCTAGCCCATAAGGAATGGCTCACATGTATCAAATGATTCAAAATCAACTGATTCCAAAAGTCCATCAGAATGGAGTTTCTTCATGCGTTTAACACCACATATGTGTAGATATATCATCATCAAGTTTAATCCTTTTAGCATCAACATTATGAATATGTATATCAGTACTATCGAGATTCAATAGGAATAAACCATTCATCACAGGTGCATGACCATAAAAGATATCATTCATATAAATCGAACAACCATTGTTTTCAGATTTAAAGGAATAACCACTTCGCATCAAACATGATCCGGATACAATGTTCATGCTCAGTGCAGGCATCAAATGCCAACTATTTAGATTTATCACTAATCCCGACGGCATATGGAGAGGCAACGTTCTGACGGCGATCACATCAACTCTTGATCCATTGCCGACACACATAATGACCTCATCCCTTGCTAGCTGTCACTTGTTCCGCAGCCCCTGAATCGAGTTACATATTAGCAATCGATCCCGTATCAAATACCTAGGTCCTACTACGAGAACTAGTCAAGTACACATCAATAACATGTATATCACATATACCTTTGTTTGCCTTGCTGGCCTTCTTGTCCGCCAAATACTTGGGGCAGTTGTGCTTCCAATTGCCAGTCCCCTTGCAACAGTAGCACTTGGTATCGGACTTAGGGCCAGTTCGAGATTTCTTTTCAGGTGCGGCAACAGATTTGCCGCCCTTCTTTCCCTTCCATTTGCCCTTCTTGTCTTTCTTGAAACCGGTGGTCTTATTGATCATCAACACTTGATGTTCTTTCCTGATCTCCACTTATGCAGTTTTAAGCATTGACAGAAGCTCGAGGAGAGACTTCTTCATGCCCTACATATTATATTTGATCACAAAGCTCTTGTATCTAGGTGGTAGAGATTGGAGAACACGATGCATTCCTAAGTCAATGGGAATCGTTATTCCCAAGGACACAAGCTTATCGGCGTACCCAGACATTTTGAGTATGTGCACACTAACAGAGTTATTATCTTCCATCATCCAGCTAAAGAACTTTTCGGAAGTATTATAACTCTCTAGGCAGCATGGGTATCGAAAATCATTTTCAATTCACCCATGGTATCAAGGGCATTGTCATTTTCGAAACGCTTTCGAAGTTCCGGCTCTAGCCCATATAGTATGCCGCAATGAACTAAGTTGTGGTCCTCCTGACGAGTCAAATAGATGTTCTTTTCCTCATTAGGGGCATCAGGAGCTAGTGGGGGGCCTAGCGGCACTTCTAGCACATATTGCTTTTGTGCAGCGGTGAGGAGAATCCTCAAATTCATGCCCCAGTTGGTAAAGTTGCTACCATTTGCCGCAAGTTTCTCTTTCTCCATGAACACATTGAAATTAAAAGCAGGTGGTGTCATCTACAATAGAATTTGTAAAGTTTAGACTAAGTTTATGATAGATCGAGTTCAAATAATCCAAATTACAAATGAACTCCCACTCAAAAACGACACCCCTCATGTGTTTTTGGTGATTACATGAACCAAATCCACTACACCAAGTCCGATCATCATGTGAGTCGGTGTAGCTTCAAAGGCGAGCATCTATACGGGAATCATATCAACTATATGACTCGTGCTTAACCTTTTGGTCCGTGTTCCGAGGCCATGTCTATACATGCTAGGCTCGCCAAGTAAGAACCTTAGTACTCGCGTGTGTAAAACTGTCTTACACCCGTTGTATGAAAGCGTAGAGTCGAGTACACCCGATCATCATGTGATATCTCGAAACACGATCCATAGAACCATGCATACTTAAGGAAGAACACATTTTTATCTTGATATTTAAATGATGGATCATCTTATAATGCTACTAAAATGCCAAACAAGCAATATAAGATGCAAACATCATATGTGTAAAGTGAAATGACATGGTTCTTGCACTTGATCAATATCATGTGCATCATGGTATGATCTTTATCATTCCTTTGTGTGTAAGGCCAAGGTCTATGGAACTTACACATTAGGTGTGTTGTAAGAGTATCAACTATACATCAACTTACAACATTACCATATCATGACACTAGCCCAACAACGATCTAAACTAGACGCTTCTAATTTATCAATTGCAAGTTTTACGTGGCTTAGAGCTTTTGAAGATAGAACCGGTCTTACCTATGAACATGGAACCACAACGATGATAACCAAATTATTAGTAACTCTTTGTAAATTAGAAATTGACTATAGTAGGAGAGATGGACACCCGCTAGCCACTTATGCAAAACTAGTTGCATGTCAAGCGTGGAACAAGTCTCATGTGCGAGGAGATGTAAAGTTAGTCCAGGACGCTTCATCCCACTATGTCACCAATATCCAAAATACATATAAGATGCAATAACATGATCATCATTTCCCACATACTCATATGTGTACTACCCGTGCAAAAAAATCTACGCATAGACCTCGCTCTGATACGACTATTGGGTTCGCAACATAGAAAACAAAAATATTTCCTACGATGGGAACTATTATACGCCCAGATCTATCTACTAGATATAAGCAACGGGTGGATATACATCCATAGATAACATACCCTTTAAGACTGACAAAGTGTAACGAGATTGAACTCGTGGATGATGTAGTCGAACGCTTGCCGATCTCAAGATCGTGTGGAAGTCCTAGCGCCACAAATCAGCAACGCATCCGTCCTCGCACACACGTTTAGGCTACCAAGCAACCTCCACCTCCTCTCTCCAGAGACGAAGCATAAGTAGCAACTCCTTCCAAACAAAATGCCACCGGGAACATGTATCTCGCTAATCCGAGACCATGGGGGAGTAATTCTAGAGGGGGAGAGAGATCCTTCATGAGGAGGTGTGCTTTGTGAGGGAGGAGAGGGAGGCCTTTTATAGGGGAGGGGGCATCCCCTCCCATGGACGACGGCCAAGGAGGAGCGCCTCCACCTCCTCTCATTCATGTGGGTGGAATCTCCACTCACATAAATTTGACTCCACTCAAAATCCCACTCACATGCATTAAATTTCCACCAAATTTAATGCAACTCTCATTTAATAAAACCCTTTTATTTATTTTATCAGAATTTTGTTAATTAATTTAATTAACAAACATTCAGATAAAACCCCCTGCAACATTTCAATATCACATACAGAACCCATTTTAGCAATTACACCCGGAACAATTCCGGTGTCCATTAAACTAATTCCAACGCTTTGCAATTCTTTCGTCTAGAACATATTTGCTCCAAATGGTGTTGGTAACCCTTAAGTGTGTCATCCTATGGTTCACGAATAATGCATACATGATCGAGACCCCTCTCAGATCAATAATCATAAGCGGGACCTAGAGATCCATACTGACTCCCACACATTCAGCGATGACTTCTGTAATCGAGAGAACCTTTAACGACAGTAACTAAATCCCTTTGTCTTATGATATATTACATGTCCGAGATTCGATCATCAGTATCTCAATACCTAGTTTGATCTTGTTACCGGCATGCACTCTGTTCTCGTTCCCGAGATATAACATTCTAGTGATCACATCATTTGCTTGCAAGCTATCTTAATGTGATATCACCGAGAGGGCCCAGAGTATATATATCCGTCATCAGGATTGAAAAATTCCACTCTTGATCCATGAGCCTCAACATAACCCTTTTAGAGTACCCAAACCCATCGTTATTGTGGGCTCCCCCGGATTATTCATCCGAGAAATCCCTGTTATGCATACATCCATGTTCCCATGATCAGTGAGCCGTGGAACATAACCGACAGGTATCATTACATCATCCAAAACATACGAATTACAAGACTTACATAAATGCCTTTCTGGCTACAACCTCCTTAGCAGCGGAAAACCATCATGCGCAGAGCCCAATCGTGCCTCAACCTACAGGCAACTGACTGGGAAGACGACCTAGTTCGCTGGACGTCACCTGAATCTTCCGAGGTCGAATCTCTAAAAGTCTGGCCAAGTAAATAGCCAGGGACAAAGCCGTGAGTACTTCTGAATGTACTCGCAAACCACCAAGATAATGACATAATGAAATGCAAGTTTGGCTGTGGCGAGATAGCTCTATCTGGGGTTGTTTTTGAAAATCCTAGATTACCTCTTGTACTTATGGCATCTCCATATCTTTGTTGAAAAAGAGTTTGAAAACATGCCTTTGTTTTATAGGTCAAGACATCTCCATCTCTTTGTTGAAAAAGATTTTTGAAAACAGTTTTGGAGTAAAAACCCTTTTTAAACCTCTTAGACCCCTCGGGTCAAAAGAAAGCTTTCTAACACGGGTTCCCCCGGAACCTTAGTCCTCATTGTCCTTGTTTCCCAAACAAGCACAGTTTGGGTACTCCTAGCCAACACCTTTACAACCATCCTTGACCGTGGACACAGCTATTCGAATAGGTTATACTCTACAGAGTTTGCGCACTTTCCCCACAAGAATCAATACATCCGTCGGGATACAACCACGGCCCACTACCATGGTAGATGGGGGTCCGGATAATCAAACCTAACCTTTCGCTTGTCGACCCTAGCAAAGGCATGCTCTTACTTTTGGGTTTGTTCTCCCGACAGCAGTAGTATGTGGCTTCCACCATAGTCCGCCTTATACACGCGCATACCCAAGCCGCAACTTGGCGTATACCTTAAATCTGGTGACTCCACTTCCTTCCGTACTCCAAGTCATACCGTCCGCGGGAGACCCAATTGTTGCACCGGCCTCCTGCCAGTTTAGGCTCACTCTTGCCAAAACAAGAAACAGGCTTCAGATCCGAGATCTGGTAGCGCCTGCCCAGAATTCCAGGGATCTCTCCCTATAAGCATGGTAGAAGTTGCCTTGGCTAATGCGGACAAACTACGAGTTAAGCCCCAGCACCTGGGGTAATGTGGTTGCGCGGATAAAAATTGTTCTGGTAAAGGCGTAGAACACCCCATCACCTTCTCATTGCTCATCATCACCATTTCTTTCTTTAAAACATCTGCTTGGAACGATGCCTCTTCCCAAGGGTTTTATAAATCAGTTTAAAACCTTTGTAGTGGGGTAAATCCCAAAACAATTTATTTTCTCAAAACCAGGGGTTTCCAACGAGGTCGGGTGCTAACCATCATACTCTAGATCTAAAGGGATAAAATGGTAGGTACATCGGGGTGGTGCCTCGAAGGGCACAAGGTCATAACTTGGAGGAGCCAAGTTACCATCGCAATAATTATAAAACAAGACATGTAGGTAGATAATGCAATTTATAAAGAGGACACAAAACAGGTAAAAGAGAGTAGGACATATATCAGAGTTTAGGAGTGGTGGCTTGCAGTTAGCAATAAGTCCCTGGACTTCTTCAGATAACCAAGGATACCCAATAATTAATAATAAGAAGTCCCTTCCTTCTTGTCGTCAAACACTCTCACTATCGTCGTCATCGGGTATACATGCAAGCAGACAAGTCCACAATCAATACAAGGCATACATGCATCAAATCATACATCAAACAAACATAAGGAGTACTACTAAACTTGGGGTTTTTTGGAGATGTTGGGTTCTATTGGTGGAATTTACTAGATTGCCATTTTAGTGTTTTACTCTTGGAAGATAGGTGTCTAGGATAGGTATCTTGAACTTGGATTGGGGTTCTGAGGTCTGTAGGATACCAATGTGCAAAAGTGATATCCTCAGATAGGTCTTGTCAAAACAAAACCCACACAAGTGGTTTCATTTGATTATCAATTTTCTAGATTTGGTTATGCTTTTTGTAGTGGAATAAACTCTAGTTTAAGGAAATAATTCACCAGAATATATCTGGAGTTCCAAAAATTATTTCCTTGGATGGTTGGGTAGTGTTTGATGTACTGAACCACCTAGAGTTGGGATCTTGTCAAAAGAATTACAGAATGCCCTCAGGAATTTCCCAAAGGCAGTTATGTATGGTTTTTCTCTTTTTCACCAGATTAATTATACATAAGCTACTGAGTTGGTTCCAAGGGCATGTGGTAGGCATTTAAAATACCTTTCTGTAGAAAATGTATTCACTCTTTTTGGAGTTGCCAAACTCTTGGAGTAATTTATTTAGTGAAAATACCCCTTACAGAAGTATTAAAAACCCTAAAATTTTAACCAGATCTCAATAAATTCTGAGCTGCTAGTATTTGGTAGATACTTATTCTAGGAGGTACTGGGAGTTGGAATCAGGTCAAGACGACATTTGCTTTGGCCTTGAAAATTTATCTAAGGCAAATAAAGGTTGATTTTGTTATTTTTGCTAAAGGCAACCTACTGTTCACCTTGGCATAGTACCTATGATAGATGATAGGTATATCAAATACCTCTCAGTAGGACTTTGTTTCAACTCAAATGAATAAGGCTAGCTCACAGAGGAATTTAATTAGTGTACCAGATACATTTTAGTAGATTAATTGCCAATAAATAATGAAGATTATTTTTGGCAAGGGACAGGTTCTGCATGTTTAAGAAAACAACAAGGTACTACCAAAATTTTTGATCTTGGCCACTAGATTTTATTTTCATTTTCAAAAGGATTTAAACTGGGGGACAAATTCTAGATCTAGACAGAAATGAATAAAAGAAAAGGTTTGCGGGCTGGGATCTGGGGCTACTGGGTCATGAGGAGGAGATCGGCCACGCGGAGGGCACGGGAGGGCGGTTCAAACCTGACTAGCAGGGCCTGCCAGTCAGCGAGAGGGGGCAGCCGAAGAGGTATCGGAGGTTCTTGGCCGTTAGATTAGAGAGGGGGTTGACGGCTAGGAGATCGCCGTCCACCTCCGACGAGCGGCGGCACGCAGAAACCCTAGGGGGTGACGGGGCGGTGTAGGGAGCTCACCTAAGGCTGTCTCCGACGAAGGGGGAGGCATAGGCGACGCGACGGTCCTCGATGAGCCCGGGGATGGGCGGCAGGGGCAGGTGCTACCTCGGTAGTAGCCTCGCGCGACGATGATGGCGGTGCTCACTCAACAGCTCTCAGATGTCGCTGCTGGGGTGCCTGCATGTCGAAGAGGAGGGCCGGGGAGGTTAGGGTTGGCTCCGAGGAGGCTAAGAATGCCAATGCAGAGAGTAGGGTAGTAGGAGGGAGACCACCAGGTCGAGTCCTTGGAGAAAACCGAGAGGAGGCTCTCTCCTTCTCTAGGACGAGATAGGTGCTGGGAGGAGCTCTGGAGCTTGGGGGAGGTGGATCTGGGGTAGAGGGTTGAAGTGAGGCCACATGCAAGTGGAGGGGAGCAGGGGAGAAGGTACTGCAATCTCGAGCTCAAAAATGTTTGACAGGGGTGGTTTTTCTTCTTGGGGGCCAGAGGAGAGGGGAGGAAGGGATGGGGAGCTCGGGGGAGGTGAGTGAGGAGGAGAGGGGGCAAATGAGGGGCAGGGGCGTGCTGGGCTGCTGGCCTTTATACCAAGAGGGAGGGGTAGATGATGTAAATGACAATTTAGGACAAGGGGGAGAGGATTGCTGGCCAGGGATTGGTCCAGGGGACGGTGGGGACGGGTAAGAAGGGTATTTGGTCATGCTAGATCATAGAGGGAGGTGGTGGCAGCTGTGGTAATTAAGTGAAGAAGATCCTTGTAAGATTGTGTTGTCTCTCTCTCTCTTTCTACTAGTCCAAGGGTAAAATGGGAAGGGCTAAGGTTGTGTTATAGGGCTGGTCGACCAGGGGTGTGCCTGGTGCTGAGGAGGTGCATTAAGCAAGTTTGGATGAGATTTGAAAGTGGTTTGAGAAATGGATTGGCTTAGTTGGCAATATTGATCCAATTGATGGTTGTGAACAAAGTCCAAAAACTTGCATTGGACCAGAGGAGGAAATGGTACTGGTAGATAGATGAGGTAAATGTAGACTCCTAGGATTTAATTGAGATTTTTATGTGGGGTTTTAGTCCACTTAAATCCATTTAATCAAAATGGGCAGAAATGGATTGTAGAAGATCATTTGATATTTTTACGTTGGACAAGGTTAGTTTCTGGTTCGAGTGGGTCCCAAATGTGAATACACACTTAGGGGAATTTTCCCAAGATTTATTGGGGACTAGAAGTAATTAAAACAAATATTATTCCAATTCAGCCATTTTAAGAAAATGGGCAAAAATAAATAATAAAGCTTCTCAAAAATATTTATTTTTGAGATGGGAAGATAGGGTATGATATATGGAACTCACATGAGCCAAAAGTTAGAGCAGTGTTTTGGCAAAAACCAAACTTTCCTTTATGGAGAGAGTTTTTGGAGATATTGACTATTTAAGGAATTAAATAGTTTTGGGGCCATAATAATTATGGAGAATTATGGATAAATATTGATGATCAAGGTAGGTGATGTGGACAAGGTGTAGCAAGCATTTTCAAACTTGTGGAATGAAATTCCGACTCGAATAAGATGGAAAACAAGGAGTTGATGATCTAGGGTGATGTTATTTTTATACCACGAAAACATGCTTGCATCTTGTAGCTCAGAGCTCACCTTGGTGCAAGGGATAGATGGGTGGGTAGACCAGGTCATAAAGATGATCATGGCAGAAGAAGTTTGGATTAAAAATATTTGAGGTGATCTAGAGGTGATGGCAAACTTTGTTGAAATTAAGGCTGCCAGGCAAAATGAGTCATGATGCCTTATAAACCATGTGGGTTTAAGCAGCACAGAGATCCACTAGGGGGAAGTGAATTCGGTTTTGATAGAACTCAATGATTATATGACAACCATGCAGAGAGTTGGTCCATAGGAGGTTGTATGAGAGTGTGAGCTTCTACCAAAGTAGGCATGATGACTAGTTTTGCAGGAAATGTTAATTTCTTGTCTGCAAAACCATCATGGACAAGTGGGTTGGAGGAGGATCTAACCAGGGGAAAATGTGGTCCTTGGTAGTCCTTAGGATGGTTAACAATATGGTTCAAGTACATTTCCAAAAATACACCTGGTTTGAGAAAAGGACTCATTCAAAAAGGTGATGTTGAAACTGTTTCCAGACTTGGTCAAATTTGGCAGTTTTGAGGATTTTGACTAGAGTATGAGAGGAAAGGTTCTGGGAGGGGGTTGTAAGGTATCAGAGCATCAACAAGTGGGTGATGTTGAAGAGTAGATTTAGTGGAAGGGTTCCAAGCTGAATATTGGTCTTCGAGGACTTGGAAACATCTAGAATGGAGATCCTCAGGATTGATCTGGTTAAGGGTTTAAATGATCACCTAGTGGTTAGGGATCATATCTAGGTTTGTATTCTTGCTTAGGGATTGATGAGTTGGAAACATCTTGATCCTAGTGATGAGCTCCTAGAGTAACTCATACTACTTCCTAAGCAAACAAGTCAAACAGCAGATCAAAACAACTCATCAGACAGGAGATCAAGGCAACTCATCTTATAAACTATCCAACTACTACTAGGGTTACCATCAAGCTTAGCTTGAGGTAAGTTTGGGGGCATTTTGAAGAGGTTAAATTTTGAGTAAGATGAGAGTCCTTGGTATCTACCAAGAGTAGAATTCAAATGCTTTGGAAAGATGTTTTGGGGAAACTAGAGATAAGATTCGTTGAGTGTTCTGTCTTGAAAACATAAGGAGATTTTATTATATATCTCTCCATAGTTTTGTCAATAGAAGCTACCAAAATAGTTTTGGTTACATAGGCATCTTGGCTCATGTTTTGGAAATGCCAGAACGTTTGAGAATATGTAAAATGGGTCAGGATCCTTTTGGGTAAATAGCTTTTGTCAACTGAGGGTGAGGTAAGGAGTATCATAAGATACATTCTCATAAGCACAAGGGTAGACAAACAATAAGCAAGCACTGCACCAATGCACAAGAAAAAGTTTTTGTTCCCCCTGATTTTTGCATTCTGGACAACTAATCAGGGTTGCTGAAATTGGGATGTTACAGACCTTTCCCCCTTAAAAGAATCTCGTCCCGAGATTCGGGATAGTAAGGTTAGGGGATTTGCTTTGGAGGAAGTGCTAGGCGTTTCTTCCGTACTAACTTCCTGACTTTGTCTTCGAACAGAAACACCTAGTGAGGTTGAATTTCAATCTTCTTGAAACTCGGGGGGGGGGGGGGTCGAGCTGGCTTCCACCATGATTGCAGGGAAGGATCATCCTTCTGTAAGGGTCTACGACGCTTCTCCTAAGTGGGTTATTGTGTCCAAGCCTATGTCTTCGGATCCAGTTGTTAGGGTGCTTCTGGCGGAGGGTTATTCCATTCTGCGGGAAAGACGCAGTCTTTCCCCCTTAGAATTGGACTTGGGTAGAGCGGAGAGTTAACAGTCGGGGGCATCCTTACAAGGGTGGCAAAAGATGGTTCTTAAGGTAGCGGACATCGACTTAAGAGAGGGTAGCATCATAGGTGTCGTTCCTAGGGGGACATGGGCTAGTTTATTATAGGTTTCACTTGTCGATGTTCGGGGAGTCCTAGAGTGGGTTAAGGAGCTTCTCTTTTGATCTTTACTTCCATGGGGCGTTGTCGCCTAGGGGAGCGCGGGAAATCTTCAGTCTTGAGTTGCGGGGAAGCAAGCGGTAGGGTGACCATATTTTCTGAAGATAAGAGCCATGGGGGCTTTTGGGCTTCTCCATCGCGCAAGTCTTGACGGGTTTTCTCTAGGGACATTCTCGGCTAAAGTGACCGGGTAGTCCACACGTGAAGCAGGGGCTCTTCTTCCGGCGTGGCTGAGTTGACGACTTTTCTATGCTGACATCGGGAGGTTGGCACGCCTTGCCAATCAGGGGATATATTGGACAATTTATGGGGACATGGTCTTAACCTTCACAGAGGAAACAGGTGACAAACCGAGTTGGATAAATTTTGGACGAATGAGGTTCTCCGCAGTTTGGGCAGTGGCCGGGACATTTGCTGGCTTGGTGTCTTCCATCTCTGCAATGGCTACAGGCCTTCTTCGAGCTTCCTGTCTCCATGGCCACCCTGGGGGAGGTCCTATTGGTGGTACGCGTTTCGGGTTGGGTCTGATGCAACGTCTTAGGTAAAACACTTAAGAAGTAAACAACCAAACAATCATAGCAATTCAAGGAAGTTATTACATAAACAACCAGTCTGCACCCGAGGGTGCCAATAGTACTTAAGCATTACAAAACGCGTTCAGCGACGATACATGACTCTACCCTATTGCTAGATGGGCGAGTACCGCAACGTGGGTGATTACTCGGAGGGTGCATCAGTGGAGTCGTGGCTGGCTTTTGGCAGATCAGTGGAGGTTTCTTGCACCTCCTTGATGGGCTTGAACCTACGGAAGTATTGACTGGCGGTGGTGCACTTCTTGCTTCTCTTGGGGGCGGCTTCCCTCGATGTTCCTTCAGTGGCGGTGGTTTGGGCTCGATTCTTTTGCAGGGCTTCCTAAGCTTCCTTACGGGTGAGAATGGCTTGCAGGCTGCAGAGCTCCATCTGGGAGTGGCGGTATTCGTCAATAACTACTAGAGTAGTTGTAACGGGTCTGAAAGGAGAGAGCATGGTACGCCAGGCTGGGGTATTGAGTTCCTCCGGTGCAGTCGACATTTCCCTTCATGGGGAGGTAGAAGGTTGTGGGGTGTATCATCTCTGGGAGGGAACTATGGATGCGCATCAAAGCTTCCATGGCTACCAAGTCAATAGCAAGTACGGGACTAGGCATCCGAGGTCTTGTGGAGTAGATAGGGCTTCCATTGGTTCCTGGCTTGGCTAGTATGACAATATGTCCCACATAATCTCCTGATTCTAGTCCCTTGTGGAGGGTGTAGGTAGGTTTCTGCTGGTAACCGCACAGTTGCATCGAGTCCCATAGGATTTGGGGAAATCCAATCTTCAGCCACTCTTCATCAATAGGTTCCATCTACAGAAGGGTTTAGGGTTAGGTTGGGTTAGTGACAGGTGTGCATGATTTTGAGATTATGAAATCATATTGATGCAAGTAGTTTTCAAAATCAGAGGGGGAAAGACATAAGCACTTTTGCAAATAGTCATCTTTTCTCCCTTGTCTTTTAGAAAATAGGTTTGTCATTTTCCTATCTAACGTCCATGCTAACTAAGGTCTCCTACAGTCAGGATGGCTCTGGTACCAAGTCTGTGGGCTCCCCCAGATTATTCATCCGAGAAATCCCTGTTATGCATACATCCACGTTCCCATGATCAGTGAGCCGTGGAACATAACCGACAGGTATCATTACATCAACCGGAACATACGAATTACAAGACTTACATAAATGCCTTTCTGGCTACAACCTCCTTAGCAGCGGAAAACCATCATGCGCAGAGCCCAATCGTGCCTCAACCTACAAGCAACTGACTGGGAAGACGGCCTAGCTCACTGGACGTCACCTGAATCTTCCGAGGTCGAATCTCTGAAAGTCTGGCCAAGTAAATAGCCAGGGACAAAGCCGTGAGTACTTCTGAATGTACTCGCAAACCACCAATATAATGACATAATGAAGTGCAAGTCTGGTTGTGGCGATATAGCTCTATCTGGGGTTGTTTTTGAAAAGCCTAGATTACCTCTTGTAGTTATGGCATCTCCATATCTTTGTTGAAAAAGAGTTTGAAAACATGCCTTTGTTTTATAGGTCAAGACATCTCCATCTCTTTGTTCAAAAGAGTTTTGAAAACAGTTTTGGAGTAAAAACCCTTTATAAACCTCTTTGACCCCTCAGGTCAAAACAAAGCTTTCGAACTCGGGTTCCCCCGAAACCTTAGTCCTCATCGTCCTTGTTTCCCAAACAAGCACAGTTTGGGTACTCCTAGCCAACACCTTTACAACCGTCCTTGACCGTGGACATGGCTATTCGAATAGGTTATACTCTATAGAGTTTGCGCACTTTCCCCACAAGAATCAATATATCCGTCGGGATACAACCACGGCCCACTACCACGGTAGATGGGGGTCCGGATAATCAAACCTAACCTTTCGCTTGTCGAGCCTAGCAAAGGCATGCTCTTCCTTTTAGGTTTGTTCTCCCCGGCAACGAGTATGTGGCTCCCAGCCATAGTCCTGCCTTCCGTACATGCGCATACCCAAGCCGCAATTGGCGTATACCTTAAATCTGGTGACTCCACTTCCTTCCGTACTCCAAGTCATACCGTCCGCGGGAGACCCAATTGTTGCACCGGCCTCCTGCTAGTTCAGGCTCACTCTTGCCGAAACAAGCAACAGGCTTCAGATCCGAGATCTGGTAGCGCCTGCCCGGAATTCCAGGGATCTCTCCCTATAAGCATGGTAGAAGTTGCCTCTGCTAATGCGGACAAACTATGAGTTAAGCCCCAGCACCTAGGGTAATGTGGTTGCGCGGATAAAAAATGTTCCGATAAAGGCGTAGAACATCCCATCACCTTATCATTGCTCATCATCACAATTTCTTTCTTTGAAACATCCGCTTGGAATGATGCCTCTTCCCAAGGGTTTTATAAATCAGTTTAAAACCTTTGTAGTGGGGTAAATCCCAAAATAGTTTATTTTCTCAAAACCGGCGGTTTCCAACTAGGTAGGGTGCTAACCATCATACTCTCGATCTAAAGGGATAAAATGGTAGGTACATCAGGGTGGTGCCTCGAAGGGCACAAGGTCATAACTTGGAGGATCCAAGTTACCATCGCAATATTTGTAAAACAAGACATGTAGGTAGATAATGCAATTTATAAAGAGGACACAAAATAGCTAAAAGAGAGTAAGACATATATCAGAGTTCAGGAGTGGTGGCTTGCCTGTGGTCTGCAATAAGTCCCTGGACTTCTTTAGATAACCAAGGATACCCAATAATTAATAATAAGAAGTCCCTTCCTTCTTGTCGTCAAACACTCTCACTATCATCGTCATCGGGTATACATGCAAGCAGACAAGTCCACAATCAATACAAGGCATATATGCATCAAATCATATGGAAAACAAACATAAGGAGTACTACTGAACTTGGGGGGTTTTGGAGATGTTGGGTTCTATTGGTGGAATTTACTAGATTGCCATTTTAGTGTTTTACTCTTGGAAGATAGGTGTCTAGGATAGGTATCTTGAACTTGGATTGGGGTTCTGAGGTCTATAGGATACCAATGTGCAAAAGTGATATCCTCAGATAGGTCTTGTCAAAACAAAACCCACACAAGTGGTTTCATTTGATTATCAATTTTCTAGATTTGGTTATGCTTTTTGTAGTGGAATAAACTCTAGTTTAAGGAAATAATTCACCAGAATATATCTGGAGTTTCAAAATTTATTTCCTTGAACAGTTGGGTAGTGTTTGATGTACTGAACCACCTAGAGTTGGGATTTTGTCAAAAGAATTATCAGAATGCCCTTAGGAATTTCCTAAAGGCACTTCTGTATGGTTTTTCTCTTTTTCACCAGAATAATTATACAGAAGCTATTGAGTTGGTTCCAAGGGAATATGGTAGGCATTTAAAATACCTTTCTGTAGAAATTGGATTCACTCTTTTTGGACTTTACAAACTCCTGAGTGATTTATTTAGTGAAAATACCCCTTATAGAAGTATTTAAAATCCTAAAATTTTAACCAGAGCTCAATAAATTCTGAGCTGCTAGGATTTGGTATATACTGATTCTAGGAGGTACTGGGAGTTGGAATCAGGTCAAGACCACATTTGGTTTGGCCTAGAAAATTTATCTAAGGCAGATAAAGGCTAATTTTGTTATTTTTGCTAAAGGTAACCTATTGGTCACCTTGGCATAGGACCTATGCTAGATGATAGGTATATCAAATACCTCTCAGTAGGACTTTGTTTCAGATCAAATTAATAAGGCTAGCTCACAGAGGAATTTAATTAGTGTACCAGATACATATTAGTGGATTAATTTCCAATAAATAATGAAGATTATTTTTGGCAAGGGACAGGTTTTGCATGTTTAAGAAAACAACAGGGTACTACCAGAATTTTTGATCTTGGCCACTAGATTTTATTTTCATTTTCAAAAGGATTTAAACTGGGGGACAAATTCTAGATCTAGACAGAAATGAATAAAAGAAAAGCTTTCCGGGCTGGGATCTGGGGCTACTGGGCCGCGCTGAGGAGATTCGGCCCACGGAGAGGCGAGGCATGAGGCGGCGATCAAGAGGTACCGGAGGTTCTTAGCCGTTAGATTAGAGAGGGGGTCGACGACTAGGACCTCGTCGTCCACCTCCGACGAGCGGCGACGCGCAGAAACCCTAGGGGGCGACGGGGCTGTGCGGGAAGCTCACCTGAGGCTGTCTCCGGTGAAGGGGGAGGGCGTAGGCGACACAGCGGTCCTCGACGAGCCCGAGGATGGGCCGCAGGGGAAGGTTCTACCTCGGCAGTAGCCTCGCGTGATGACGATGGCGGTGCTCACTCGGAGCTCTCAGATGCCGCTGCTGGGGTGCCTGCATGTCGAAGAGGAGGGCCGAGGAGGTTAGGGTTGGCTCTGACGAGGCTAGGAACACCAATGCAGAGAGTAGGGGAGTAGGAGGGAGACCACCAGGTCGAGTCCTTGGAAAAAACCGAGAGGAGGCTCTCTCCTTCTCTAGGCTGAGATATGTGCTGGGAGGAGCTCTGGAGCTTGGGGGAGGTGGATCTGGGGTAGAGGGTTGCAGTGAGGCCACATGCAAGTGGAGGGGAGCAGGGGAGAAGGTACTACAAGCTCGAGCTCAAAATTGGCCGAGAGGGGTGGTTTTTCTTCTTGGGGGCCAGAGGAGAGGGGAGGAAGGCATGGGGAGCTCGGGGGAGGTGAGTGAGGAGGAGAGGGGGCAAATGAGGGGCAAGGGGCGTGCTGGGGTGGGCTGCTGACCTTTATACCAAGAGGGAGGGGTAGATGATGTAAATGACAATTTAGGACAAGGGGGAGAGGATTGCTGGCCAGGGATTGGTCCAGGGGACGGTGGGGAGGGGTAAGAAGGGTATTTGGTCATGCTGGATCAGAGAGGGAGGTGGTGGCAGCTGTGGTAATTAAGTGAAGAAGATCCTTGTAAGATTGTGTTGTCTCTCTCTCTCTTTCTACTAGTCCAAGGGTAAAATGGGAAGGGCTGAGGTTGTGCTACAGGGATGGTCGACCAGGGGTGTGTCTGGTGCTGAGGAGGTGCATTAAGCAAGTTTGGATGAGATTTGAAAGTGGTTTGAGAAATGGATTGGCTTAGTTGGCAATATTGATCCAATTGATGGTTGTGAACCAAGTCCAAAAACTTGCATTGGACCAGAGGAGGAAATGGTACTGGTAGATAGATGAGGTAAAGGTAGAATCCAGATTTTTATGTGGGGTTTTAGTCCACTTAAATCCATTTAATCAAAATGGGCAGAAATGGATTCTAGAAGATCATTTGATATTTTTACATTGGACAAGGTTGGTTTCTGGTTCGAGAGGGTCCCAAATGTGAATACACACTTAGGGGAATTTTCCCAATATTTATTGGGGACTAGAAGTAATTAAAACAAATATTATTCCAATTCAGCCATTTTAAGAAAATGGGCAAAAAGAAATAATAAAGCTTCTCAGAAATATTTATTTTTGAGATGGGAAGATAGGGTATGATATATGGAACTCACATGAGCCAAAAGTTAGAGAAGTGTTTTGGCAAAAACCAAACTTTCCTTTATGGAGAGAGTTTTTGGAGATATTGACTATTTAAGGAATTAAATAGTTTTGGGGCCATAATAATTATGGAGAATTATGGATAAATATTGATGATCAAGGTAGGTCATGTGGAAAAGGAGTAGCAAGCATTTGCAAACTTGTCGAATGAAATTCCAACTCGAATAAGATGGAAAACAAGGAGTTGATGAGTTAGGGTGATGTTATTTTTATACCACCAAAACATGCTTGCATCTTGTAGCTCAGAGCTCACCTTGGTGCAAGGGATAGATGGGTGGGTAGACCAGGTCATAAAGATGATCATGGTAGAAGAAGTTTGGATTAAAAATATTTGAGGTGATCTAGAGGTGATGGCAAACTTTGTTGAAATTAAGGCTGCCAGGCAAAATGAATCATGATGCCTTATAAACCATGTGGGTTTAAGCAGCACAGAGATCCACTAGGGGGAAGTGAAGTAGGTTTTGATAGACCTCAATGAGTATATCACAACCATGCAGAGAGTTGGTCCATTGGAGGTTGTATGAGGGTGTGAGATTCCACCAAAGTAGGCATGATGACTAGTTTTGCAGGAAATGTTAATTTCTTGTCTGCAAAACCATCATGGACAAGTGGGTTGGAGGAGGATCTAACCAGGGGCCAATGTGGTCCTTGGTATTCCTTAGGATGGTTAACAATATGGTTCAAGTGCATTTCCAAAAATACACCTGGTTCGATAAAAGGAGTCATTCAAAAAGGTGATGTTGAAACTGTTTCCAGACTTGGTCAAATTTGGCAGTTTTGAGGATTTTGACTAGAGTATGAGAGGAAAGGTTCTGGGAGGGGGTTGTAAGGTATCAGAGCATCAACAAGTGGGTGATGTTGAAGAGTAGATTTAGTGGAAGGGTTCCAAGCTGAATATTGGTCTTCGAGGACTTGGAAACATCTAGAATGGAGATCCTCAGGATTGATCTGGTTAAGGGTTTAGATGATCACCTAGTGGTTAGGGATCATATCTAGGTTTGTATTCTTGCTTTGGGATTGATGAGTTGGAAACATCTTGATCCTAGTGATGAGCTCCTAGAGTAACTCATACTACTTCCTAAGCAAACAAGTCAAACAGCAGATCAAAACAACTCATCAGACAGCAGATCAAGGCAACTCATCTTATAAACTATCCAACTACTACTGGGGTTACCATCAAGATTAGATTGAGGTAAGGTTGGGGGCATTTTGAAGAGGTTAAGTTTTGAGTAAGATGAGAGTCCTTGGTATCTCTACCAAGAGTAGAATTCAAATGCTTTGGAAAGATGTTTTGGGGAAACTAGAGATAAGATTCGTTGAGTGTTCTGTCTTGAAAACATAAGGAGATTGTATTATATCTCTCTCCATAGTTTTGTCAATAGAAGCTACCAAAATAGTTTTGGTTACATAGGCATCTTGGCTCATGTTTTGGAAATGCCAGAACGTTTGAGAATATGTAAAATGAGATAGGATCCTTTTGGGTAAATAGCTTTTGTCAACTGAGGGTGAGGTAAGGAGTATCATAAGATACACTCTCATAAGCACAAGGGTAGACAAACAATAAGCAAGCACTGCACCAATGCACAACAAAAAAGTTTTTGTTCCCCCTGATTTTTGCATTCTGGACAACTAATCAGGGTTGCTGAAATTGGGATGTTACATTTATGGTCACCCTATTACGGTGTGATGTTTGATGTTATCAGTGTACTCTTCCGGTGTTAGCAATTAACATGATCTCATGGTCTAAGGACTAAGATTACTTTGTATGATGTTATAGCAATATAAACATAACGACTTTGATCGTAATGCTATACTTTGGATGAATGTTCATCACATCATTCACCAATGATGTGACCTTGTTATCAACTACATCCAATGTCCATGATCAGGAAACCTTGATCATCTTGTTAATCAATGAGCTAGTTTATAAGAGAGGCATAACTAGGAAATCTTTATTTGTTTATTAAACACACATGTATTAATGTTTCCTTTTAATACAATTGTCGCATGCTAAATAAATATCTATCATATACTTGGAATACATATAATAACAACTTTATTATTGCCTCTTAGGGCATATTCCCTTCACATGTGCCTTGTTGTCGATGAGGTGGCTGAGAGCCGCCATGAGATAGCACTCCACAAAGCCAACAATGTCCATCACTACCGCGTAGTGGTCAGGGTGCATGTCAGTGGGCCTATTGTCCCTGATGGCGTGCACAACATCCTTCACGACATCGGTCATGCTGCTAAAGGCGTGGATCTCATCGTCAGCAAGCACGCCCCTCTTCCTCTTGCCGTTAATGGCAACAACTCTTGCAAATGTTGTCTTAGCTGCTTCTATGGCTCGAGCGTCGATCGACTTCTCCGAGACATCAGGGTTCATGGTGTCAAAATCTTGGGTGTCTGGGTCTTCAGGAGTGCCAAAGATCTCGCCTGACCCCTTGGCATACCCCTTGTGGCAAGGCCATAAGTGAAGATGGTCTACAGTTGGACATACTTCTGGATGGGCTTGTTGAGGTACTCTGCATCCCTTGCGTGTGCCTAGGAGTTCCAAAAAGAGTGTGTTAGAGGTGAAAATGTTGTTTACGAGGAGTGGTCTGCAGTGATCATAGCTTCAAACCTGAACATGTCCCTCAAAGTGCTCGGTGGCAAGAATAATGGTGAAGGTGTCCTCATCCCATTGCATGCTGCTAAGGTCTCTCAGCTTGTTGATTAGGATCCAATGCACCCTCCAGTTACTCAAGTGGTTGTACACCTGAGTGCCTGAGACCTCAGCACCACAATGCTCGAACAAAGCTTTTGCGCATGCATTAAGATGGATGTCCTTGAACACCTTCTCAGTACGGATGTTGCTCTTCACTATGTTGCACATCTTGTTGAGCATGAAGGTGGACATGTAAGGGGGCCATTTCACGGTCCCCTTCATTTGTGCTTTTCTTGAGCTTAGCCATGACCTTAGCCTCGATGGAGGCAACATAGGTCTGGACAGAAGTGTGAGCAGAGACGATGCCACCCTCTAGAGTGGGTGACATCAACGACATTAACTGGTTCTCTGGGAGAGGTTGGCTGTCATCCACATAAGAATAGGGGATGTGAGAGTCCCTAATGGGCATCAAAGCCTGGCTAAACTGGTCGCAGAATGAGTCCTACAACATGGACACAATAATGACACAAATGAATCCAGGTGCAAAAAGATGGTGTTCTAATGGAGGAAACTTGCATATGCATCAAATTCATATCAATCAATGAACAGTAATAGTTCATCCACAAGATCGAGCTGAACACAACCGAACTTTCAAATCCTACCGAGAAAATCCTACAAATCTAACCTGAAACCTACAGCTGCTATTTGCACAACAATCTACTGTGTACTTGAATGAAGCTAGGAACTACAGCTCCTAACCCTAGAAGCTCTGTAGATCTAAGCTAAGCCTAGGTGGAAGTGGAGATGCTTATCGTCATTGCTGGAGGTGGCTGACGTAGCTCAGCCGTATAGGAGGAGGAGGTGCCTTTACACTGCCGTGGCCGCCTTCGCTCACCGGAGAAGAAGAAGCTGCTTACTTGGTGCAGACGGAGCGGGAAACAAAGATCGATCTGGGGGGAGGGGTGTAAATGGCTGGTGCTTTTCCCTGGTTGGGCGATGGCGGTAGAAATAGGGGGTTGGCGGGAGAGATGAGCTCACCTCCTGCACCAGCTTTTCGATGCAGCCGGAAAGCTCGTGTCATCGTCGTCCTCAGCCGCGCTCGTGCGGGGGAGCAGCGGTTTTGCATCTATGGGGCGCACAACAAGGGTGGCTCGCTAGAAACGGCCAAATTGATCGTAGTCGTTGGGTTTGGTTGTGGGCTGCTTTAAGGTTTGCGCCAGCACAACCCAAGCAGCTATGCACAAAACCAAATAGCCCATTTTCTGCTATGCTGGGCCTGTCCGGGCTTCATGCAGGCTACCAAACACGCCCATCGTGTCTCACTCTTTCCGACACGCTGTTCTCGCATGGCTATACGCTGTTCTTGCTCCGCGCATTTATTGGAACAAAGTTGATCATGCATACAACACCTCTAGCATTTCATTACTACATGGAACAAAGTCGATCATACACGTCCATCTCTACCAAACTTTCGCTAATACTGTTAGCTAGTAACATGCATGGATCGACATCATGATGAACTACATTGCTAACTCTCATGTGATGTCGGTGAACTCGTGATGACTGAAGCACGTTACAATAGAAGTTACGGAGTATTGTATGTAGTAACCTACAACTAGCCTCCTGCCGCTGTTAAAGAGAAAAATAGACTGTGGCCCCCTCGCTCACTCGGAGCATCTCCATTGTTGGAAGCCTCCAGGCCAAAATCCGTCGAATTATTTCGCCGGGTTGGGTGAACGTTTGGCTGCCAACTCCTAGTCACCCCTAAGGACCAACCCTAGAGATCAAAAAGGGAGATTTTTTGAATTTGTTCTTCCCACGAGCAAAACACGATCAAATTCGACACAAAACAGGCATATTCCGGCGAAACAAAATAGTGTTCTACGATCAAACTACATATAGGAGCGACGTTTAGATGGTAGGCTCCTTGAAGGAGGCCTCCTTGATGGTTGCCTCCTTGACCAGGGTAGGCTCCTCAGTGGTGTCTCTGGTGTGGTACTCAGCTGGGACAGAGACGAGGAGGTTGGGACAGCGCTCGACGTAGGTGTCGATGAAGTGGGTAGGCCGCTGAGGATGGCATTGCGCTCTACCATGTTCCACGCCCTCATTTGGTCATCCACCACCGTCGTGGTCTTGAGGAGGTCGATCTTGATGCCTTGGTTCTATAGCATTACCCTCCATCTCTCGTCGAACTTCTCCTCTCGCAGTGCGGCGTGCGGCTTGGCATCTGCCATGCAGTTCTCAATCGAAGCTTGGAGTTTTTTAGCTGGCAGAAGATAATTTACGGTTTTCGGTGTAGCCACATGCCCACCCTTGATCTCTTTATATATCATCACGACAGGGTACAATACATATGTACATACGGTACATGCACCATATAAGACCTATTCTAATACACCCCCTCAATCTAAACTAGACTAGTATGTACGAGGTATAGATTGGTTCTGAATTGTTCTAACATCTGTCGTGTGGCTGGTTTAGTAAATACATCAGCCAACCGATCACCTGAAGAGATAAACCTCACCTCTAAAGCACCATCAGCTACTCGTTGATGCACAAAGTGGAAGTCGATCTCTATGTGCTTCGTGCGAGCATGGAACACTAGATTTTCCATTAGATAGGTGGCCCCTAGATTATCACACCATAAGATGGGAACTCGCTACTGGTGAACTCCAAGTTCTTTGAGTAAATTTCTACCCAAATAGCTTCAGTAGCCCCATTTGCCTATTCCTTGTACTTTGCCTTTGTACTTGACCGAGAGATGGTATGATGTTTCTTCGAATTCTATGACACAAGATTGGACCCAACAAAGATCACAAACCCTCCAGTAGAGTGACGATCATCAACACATCCTGCCCAGTCAGCATTTGTAAAAATTCTAATACCCACAGACGGTGACTTGTGAATAGTCAAGCTGGTGTTTAGAGTTCCCTTGACATATCACATGATGTACTTAACAGCTTCCCAGTGTACCTCAGTAGGCTGAGCGAGGAACTGACACACCTTGTTGACAGTGAAAGAGATATTTGGGCGAGTGAGTGTCAAATACTATAGACCACCAACAATGTTGTGGTACCGGAAAGAGTCTTCAGTACCTAGTGGGGAACTAGTATCTCGGGCCAACAGCTCCGCACAAGCCAAGGGAGTTGAAGTGGACTTGCATTTCTCCATACTGACATGATGAAGAAGGTCAAGCACATACTTTCGTTGAGTCATTGTCATGCCATGCCCCCAGGAGTGTAAGTCGCTTCAAGAAAATAGTCTAGAACAGCTAGATCCTTGATAGGAAAAGTGTCGGAGAGGGAACGCACCAGGCGATCAACATCAGCAGGACTAGAGCCAACAATCACAATATCATCAACATGGACCAGTATATAAATCTGGACATCATCATGGGCAAAGACGAACAAGGACATGTTAGCCTACGAAGAGATGAAACCTAGCTGATGCAACTGAGCACTCACGCGAGCATACTAGGCTCGGTGACTGCTGTAGACCATAAATAGCATGCTGTAGCTTATAGACGTGAGAGGGGCGTCGCTCATCCTCAAAACCAGGGGGCTGCTGCATGTAGACATCCTTGGTGAGAAAACAATGGAGAAAAGCATTACTCACATCAACCTGACGCATAGTCCATCCTCAAGAGACAGCAAGAGAGAGCACCAAGCGAACTGTCACAGGCTTAACCACAGGACAGAACTTGTCACCGTAGTCAATACCTTGTTGCTAAGTGAATCTGCGAGCAAGTAGACGGTCCTTGTGTTTATCAATGGAACCATCTGGTCGGTGTTTGGTCTTGAAGACCCATTTGCTGCCCACGATATTGACATCAGGCAGCCGTGGCATGAGATTCTTGGTGTTCTCTGACGCAGCACGGAGAACTCATCCGCCATAGCATCACGCCATGCTGGTTCATGGAGAGCATCGCGTTGAGAGACTGGGCCAGTGAAGAAGGCGCGTAGGCTGGTGTAATAACAGACAATACCGTCCATATACCGCTTCTCGCAGCGAGTGTCATCACGAGTCTACATGACCATGACGTGCCCGAGCGGATCAACAGGAGTGGCATCCACGGTCGAAGGTGTCATGGCTGGGATGGCCTAGCGACGTGTGACACTGACTACGGAGGCAACACAGAAGCAGAGGTCAAGGTAGCAGCGAACGCGGGGGGTGACGGGGCCGCGTCATTGTTGGGCCACGCAGAGAAAAACAAAACTTTTTCCTACGCGGTGATCCCAAGATCCAGCTCAGGTAGAAGGCCACGAGGATTACCACTAGAAGCGCAGTTACGGAATTGATGAAGCACGTCGCTTGATGTAGTGCAGTCCTCGCGATCTGTTCCGGTTCCACGATCCACGATCCGTTCTTTCTTCACGATCGTCAAAGTGCTGAACATACAACACCTCCACCGGTATCCACACGTACGAGGAGGAGCACCGGTGTAGCATCCCAATTGTCTAACAATTGCAATGCTACTAGCCTAGTCTATATAAATGCTACTTCCTACATATAATTGTTGCATCATAATTATATCATGCTCATGTCATCATGCCACCTTGCATTTGAGCATCATTCAAAACCCTTTTGATTTGGTTCTTCTCTCAGATGCATTATTAATTGTATTAGCCTCTTGATATATTGTATTTGGTTCTTGATAAATGCTTGATGTCCAAGTTGAGTTGGGGGCATGTCTTTTATTCCACTCCACCACCTTTCTTTGTCACCACCTTATATTTCCACCATCCAAATTACCCATGGGCTTTTATTTTCTTTTGGCATTTAATCTAGCTCATGTGGGTTAGGGTGGATCCAATTCTAATTTCTTTTGTTTGGCTCTACTCCATATTTGGAATGCATATGTATAAATGCCATGGATATTTATTTTGTTTTCACAAGATAAAACCTAGCATTAATGTTTATGCATGGGCCATGCAATCATCACCCCATTCCACTCTTTGGTTTTTACTTGGAATTTTGGGTGATTTATCTCTTTTGATCTCTCTCTTCTCTCTCAATCTTTCCACCTTGTTGGTGTACCCTTGCCATGCGGCCATCAAGCCTCTCTCACATCTCCATATCTACATCACACCCTACTCCCCTCCTGTTCAGGCATGATCTTGCTTGGGGGCTTGAGTAAAACCCTAACCACGAAACCATCCCTTACCCTAAACACCTCTCTACTTTCCTCTAACCCTAGTTCTAGCCTAAACCCCAACCCTTAACCCCACCTCACCTCCCTCCTCGCACCATGCCTATGCTCCCCTCTCCCTACCATGCTGGCCCCCACTGCCTCTCTCTTCCTGGCCCACACCCCAGCTACCCTACCCCATCCCTAACAAACCCTAACCCGAGCCTCCCCCCTAGCCAACCCTAGCTCACCCGAGCCTACCTCCTCTCTCTCTCTAGCTCTCTCCCTGCCACAGCAGCCCCACCCGAGCCTACCCTCCTTGGGCGCTCCCTGGCCGGCTTGTAGCTCCACCCCACCTGCCCCTGCCCTGCTCAAACCGTGCCAGCTCGAGCACGTGAGAGGAGGAAAAGGTGGCACCGAAACCACCTTTATCTACCCCCTGCCACAGCTGGCCTTCTCCCTCTCTCTCCTTTTTCCCCCTCCCACCCGGCTCTCTGCGTCCCCAGATCCGCCCAGCCTCCTTCTTCCCTCTTACCGCCTCGACCACCAGCAGCCCGCCGCCTTGGCCAAAGACGCGTCGTCGTCCTCGTCGTTCCGGCCATCAAGCTCGTCGTGGAGGTGATCGAGGAGATCGAGGACCATCCTCTGCATCGCCTCGTATGTTCCAGTAAGGAGGAGAAGACCGTCCACGAGAGACCCGTCACGCCTCCTTAACGCCCGGTGCCAGGTTGCCACCGATCCGACGCTCCCCGCTCTGATCCGAGCCCGCCGTCGAGCCCGCGGTGAGCCTCCCTTCTTTCCTGACACCTTCCGCCTTGTCATACCGCCCTAGCCCCGCCGATCTTTTCGTCGAGCGCCCTCAGTGCGTCGCCGCTCGCTGCTGTCTGCACGCTCTCGCGCCGCGTGGTGCCTCAACTAGCCGCGGTCCTCCCTCCTGACACCAACCTCTCCCTAGCCCAGCGGCCGCCGCCGCCTACGCACGCCAGGTCGCGTGTTCGATCCCTGCGCGCGCCCTGCTCTGTCGGACACCGATCCCTCGTCAGAAAACGCAGAGAAGAACAACAGTGTCACGACCCCCTTTGCGTAAAACCCTTTTTGTTTTCTCGCTCAACCCACAGTCCGCCGAGCCCACCAGTCAGCCTCTGTGGAAGTTTTTCAAAAGGCACCCTGTCCTTTCTTCACCCTTAACCCACGGTCCAGCTGGACCCGCTTGTCAGCCCCTTCAGGTCCAACCGCTGTCACGTGGGCCTCCAGCCGCTGGCCCCATCTGTCACCCTCGGTGGCTAGCTAGAGCCGCGGTAGCAAAAGTTTCCCTGCGCGCCGTTTCGCCAAGTCAGCATCGGCCCCACCCATCAGTGCCTATGACTGGGTCGGGCTGGGTCACAAAAGTCTGCCCTGCTGCCTGTTTTAATTAAAACCTTTTTTTTCAAAATTGTTCAAATTCAAATTCAAATCTGTTTTAAAATAACTTTTCAAATATAAATCCAAACAATACTTGTGATATATGTTTTTGAATCAGAAAAATGTGAGGATTTCATATATGCCCTTCAAAATATGTTTGAACACTTTAAATTTCGAGTTGATCAAAATTACAATAAAATGCCCTTTTTCTTATTTAATTAATAACTTTAGTTTTATAACTCCAAATTTGACAAATAATATGTCTAAATCGATCAGCGCGACGAGCCCGTTCTATCTATGCATTCCATATTCTGAATTGCAGCATGCATCATGTAAATATAAAGTATACAGCAACTTATTTGAGTATAAAATGTGACTAAAACTCCATAAAATGCCTTATTCTTGTACCCCACACCTCACCCATGCCATGCTACATTATTGCCATGCAAATTGTGCATCATTCATCATGGCATGATTGTTTGCTTGTCGCATTTTATTCATATGCTTGTGCACTTTATTTATGTTGGCCCTTGTTTGTTTGGTTCTTCTTCGAATAGACGCTGAGCAGGGGATATATCAAGAAACCCAGGAGCACTACCCAGATCCGTCCCTCGCTTCAACTGAGCTGCCAGGCAAGCACTACCACATGCTTGCATACATATAGTACCTATTGCCTCTCTCTTATTCTTGCATCATTGAGTCGCGATTGCATTAAAATGAATCCCAAGTACTGCATAGCCTTTACTTTGAACCCCACCGAAGCTTGTTCCTCCATCCCATGAGCCATTACTACAGGAGTTGTTTGAGCCATGCGGGTCGTAGAACATCATGTGTAGGGTATGTGAGTGTCTGATGGATAACGAGGTACCTAAACAACTTAACCTGAGTAGTAATGGGATAACTAATGAAAGTGGCACCGGTGAGCAATATCTGCTATTTGGTTTTTCATGCTCACTTGTGTCCCGTAGGACCCCGAGTACTTGATTCCTGTTCCTTGAATATTCGCGCTATCCACATCCAGGAGGCTTATGAACCACCCTGAGCTAGAGCTTGATTCATTCTTATTTCTTGGGGCCACACAGTAGTTTGGGGCTTTATTACTATCCTGTACTTATGCCATGCTTTACTGCTTTATTTACGATTGTGCGTGGAGCACCTGTACTGTTTAGGATCGTGACACGTTTTCGCTGTATCGACAAGCCCAATCACACTTTCGGGTTCCCGACAAGCATAGCCGTCCACACAAACCACGGGTCCGTTTGAGCCGCCAACTTCGTTAGGGTAGCTTAGTGGGGTGGCCCCAAATATTTCTGAATCTGTGATCGCTTTGTCGTGAATGCCTCGTTGGGTTTTGATTTGGTTTTTCCGAGGTTGATCGAGTGTGTGTTGCTATTTGTGCACCCTCAGGTAAATCTTTCTGAAAGCCGTGTCCGCGGTTATGGACGACTTGGAGCACAGTTTCTCGATCATAGACAAGTATAACTAAAGTACCGTCTTTAGTTTGACTAAGTACCTGACTAGTAAATAGTGCAACACTCAGGGAATGGTTAATAAAACTGCCAACGGATGGGGGGTTGTTTGTCCGCTTCCTCGTTGGTGTTTAGGAGGAGGATGGATCTGTTAATATTACTGTTATAACTGTTGTTATTAATTCACGGACATCCGTCTATCTTTGGTTAGGCGGATGGTTAGCGAGTATCTATAGAATTGTTAGGTGTTATCTTTTGCTGCAATTGCGTCACCCCAGGTTGTGTCCCCTTTAGAGGCATAAAGACTTGCTGAGTACCCTAGGGTCTCACACGATAAATTGTTTGATTCGGATGAGCAGTAAACTCGCAAGATGGATACGGGTGGAGGAGACGAACGATGTGGGCAACGATCACTCGTGTAGAGATTCCGAGCAGGATCCGTGAGATCCGTGGGGATGTGTTTATTTATGGGGCATCTTATGCCGATTTGCTTCTTATCCGTACTCGGATCTTGTTTTCCGCTCACCGATGCTCGATGTTTGATGTATGAGGAGATATCCTAAACTATTATATCTATCTAGGATATTTGGATCTTGCCGTATGGCATTGCAATATTTCTATTTCTTTTAGATGGAATGGCTCTGAGGACTGTTGTATGTGGCTTGCATGCATACTCATTTGTGTATGTAGTTGATCCCTTCGCCTGCCAATTACGCCGCTCGTTCTGTCGATGTTTGGAAATGGTTAGACGGCCGAAAGGTCTACCTGTGGAGTGGCATTTGGCCCCAATTACTATTTTAACCATTTCCGCTCATCCAGGCTTGTAACTAAGAGCGTAATTCACCGAGGTAGTTACAATTGGTATCAGAGCCATCCCGCCCTTCAGGGTCTCAGCCAAATGGTCGTTGTCAGTCTAGCAAATATTTTTGGTAGCTATGTATACTAGGGAAAACAAAACGTGAGAGTAGGACTGCTTCCACTTTTCTTCTTAACCACCCACCCTTTTCTGGTAAGGAAGTGTAACATTTTCAATCCTCTTCTTAAAATTCAAACTAGGATTCATGTGTTCGGGGTTTCCGTAGTACCATAGAAAGTGTGTGTGTGTGTGTGTAATTCCTTGTCTATCTGTTGCATCCAATTTGTTATCACAATCTGCCTTTGGTTATCAACTGTTGGTACATTCCATACTGACAGGCTTTTGAAAACTGGCGTGATCTATCCGACTCCTTGTTAACCGGTGCCATCTTCTTAAGAGTGTTCTTCCTTCCAGCATGCTTTCACAGAATGTGGAGTTGCTAATCGCTACCTGATAAGTGATTTTGCGCATCTATTGGTATTTTAATGCCGAAAAATGCGGAAAATTTTTCTTTGATACATCTGTGTTTCCACACTCCTTTCCAGTCGTGTGTGAAACATTATCTATATCCCTTTTATCAGCATGTCCATGCTAACTCATTCTTTTGTCACCGGCGCTTGATCCTGGAGTTTTATTTCATCTCCAATTCTCTTGGGCTAATTACATAACATGTGTCGATCCGATGCTGGTGATTGTAATTTGGTTCTCGGCATAGCTATATGACACTTATCATGAGTGGAATATGGAAAATGCAATCACCACTATCCTCCAAATGGTGACGGTTATCTCCTGTGATTTTGAGTACACCGTGATCATATCTATGCATATTCAAGCATCTTTGGCAATCCGGAGTTTCTCAAGGCACTACGGCGGTCTATCATCTGTCCATCATGCTGCACATCTTTTTGAACTCCATATCTGCAAAATTCTCTTGGAGACGAGGGAATTGCATAATTTCGTCTCTGATAGCTTTGCTTAAGGTATGAGCTATCATCGGCTCTTATCCAAGATCTCTTTATCTTTGTAACCGGTGATCCAATCGACAATGTGAACCAGGTGACATCTCTTTTTCTTCCGAAGGACCAGATAATCTATTCTACCAGTGCATCTCTCCAACATGAATCCTTACTCGTAACATTGATCTTTCAAAGAGCGTTGAGCTCAGGAAGTGTTCGAGCATTTGTTCGTTTCTCCCGCCTCTTGAACTTGATATTCTAGGAATATCCTGTTAATCCATGGTGGTATATGTTGATAATATGCTTGCCTATTCGATATCAATGGAAGAACATGGAAGATCATCTGTGTCCCTTTCTCTCAAGCTTTGTTAACACTGCCGTGTGCAAAGTTCCCAAAGTGGAAATTCTGGCTTCTTGAAGTCACCTATCTCGACCACGTCCTTCTGCTAAATACATCACTTCAATTCTGGAATCAGCAAGCGCATTGTTAATTCCATCTCCATCTTCAATCAAAACTGGAGTTTTTCCTTGTTGGCGAGTTATCATCGTCGTTCCGCCGTAGATTTCCTCAAAACTGCTAAATCTTTCTCAATCATTTCAAGAAGAACATGGAGTTCTTTTACCTCAGTCTCGTCAAGTAATCTCTTGAAACCCTCTCGCTCTGTCGTCTATGCTCAATCCACCAGAGGCCATGAAGACCTTCCAGATCTTGTATTCCTTCTGTTCAAGTTGGTGCTATCTTTTCTGTAGCTGTTGAATCTTGCAGTTCTTCTCCGTAATCTTCCTTCATATCTTTCTGGTGGCTTGGTACTTCAGACATGACGACAACATCATCATCTTATCTATCTGTGAACCCGGGAAATCGTTGCATCTATCCTTGTTTTCTAGCGTAGTCCCATGAGTTTTTGTCAATACCTTCAGTCTGTTTCGGTAGTTGGGTTGCATGGTTTTCTTATTCATGTGCGGAGTAATGCTTTGAGTGCGGGATGGAGTAGCTACCATACCACTACTCTTATCATTCGCTCTTGTACATTGAATTGGTGAATTAATGTGATTTCACTCATTCCACGGAAGTTAGAAGTGGCCTTTATCCCTTGATACTTTTACTTCCGTCCTTGTTTTTCCGGAGTGCTCTCTCGAAGAAAGTAATCAATAATCTCTTGTTGGTGGTCTGTCTATTCTAGATGGAGCAAAATCTTCAATTATCTGGTGGAAACAGACGCAAACTCCTTTCGTTCCTCGTCTTTCTACCGATGCTCGACATCCCCAAACAAGATGAAAGGAAACTATCTCTCTTTGTTTCATCAATTCTTTTTCTGTGGTAAAGCCAATTATGGATGAGGCCATCAGCCGCAAATCTATTGCGTTAGCCTCAAGGCTAAAGAAAGCAATAAGTATATCTACAATAAACTCCAGATTCTCCATATTCTTTGCTTCTCGGGATTCCACCATGATCTGGCTTCACATCCGTCTCTGGAAGTTATATCCGCGCACCTCAATTGCGTGATCCTTTGGTTCTTACCGACGCAAGAAGAATCTAATCCGACGATGTCTAACTAAATCTTTCTGTTGATATCAAGGGACTCTATTGTTTGAAGGCAACACTGTTTCCGTACTTCATTTCTCAAATCCGAGAGAAGATACGATGCTATTGTCATACTGGTTCAAAACCTCTCCAATCTAACTCTTTTTCTTCCGGCGAGATAAAGATTCATCCTCTCTCGTATCAGTAAATCTTTAATCTTAACGGTGTCTTTCTATATCCATGATACATCATCTTTTCCTTTTCTTTCACAAGTGGTTCTAGTCTTTTATCTTGTTTCTCGAAAAACCGGAGCTATGTTCATCCTACCTTCTTGCCTCACGACAATCCTTCAACTCTTCTAACCGTTGTTTCTCAAACAAAACGCAAGACTCGCAGCAAGTCTAGCAAGTTTTTCCGTTGTTCATCCTAGGGGAACGTGAGGGTCACCTCCGTTCCGAACACCCGTCTCTTCTTGTGTTGTTTTCTTTTTCATAGGAATCTCGGGGCGAGATTCTTGTTTAGTCGGGGAGAGTTGTAGCATCCCAATTGTATAACAATTGCAATGCTACTAGCCTAGTCTATATAAATGCTACTTCCTACATATAATTGTTGCATCATAATTATATCATGCTCATGTCATCATGCCACCTTGCATTTGAGCATCATTTAAAACCCTTTTGATTTGGTTCTTCTCTCAGATGCATTATTAATTGTATTAGCCTCTTGATATATTGTATTTGGTTCTTGATAAATGCTTGATGCCCAAGTTGAGTTGGGGGCATGTCTTTTATTCCACTCCACCACCTTTCTTTGTCACCACCTTATATTTCCACCATCCAAATTACCCATGGGCTTTTATTTTCTTTTGGCATTTAATCTAGCTCATGTGGGTTAGGGTGGATCCAATTCTAATTTCTTTTGTTTGGCTCTACTCCATATTTGGAATGCATATGTATAAATGCCATGGATATTTATTTTGTTTTCACAAGATAAAACCTAGCATTAATGTTTATGCATGGGCCATGCAATCATCACCCCATTCCACTCTTTGGTTTTTACTTGGAATTTTGGGTGATTTATCTCTTTTGATCTCTCTCTTCTCTCTCAACCTTTCCACCTTGTTGGTGTACCCTTGCCATGCGGCCATAAAGCCTCTCTCACATCTCCATATCTACATCACACCCTACTCCCCTCCTGTTCAGGCATGATCTTGCTTGGGGGCTTGAGTAAAACCCTAACCACCAAACCATCCCTTACCCTAAGCACCTCTCTACTTTCCTCTAACCCTAGTTCTAGCCTAAACCCCAACCCTTAACCCCACCTCACCTCCCTCCTCGCACCATGCCTATGCTCCCCTCTCCCTACCATGCTGGCCCCACCTGGCCACTCTCTCTTCCTGGCCCACACCCCAGCTACCCTACCCCATCCCTAACAAACCCTAACCCGAGCCTCCCCCTAGCCAACCCTAGCTCACCCGAGCCTACCTCCCTCCTCTCGCCCTGGCCGGCTTGTAGCTCCACCCCACCTGCCCCTGCCCTGCTCAAACCGTGCCAGCTCGAGCACGTGAGAGGAGGAAAAGGTGGCACCGAAACCACCTTTATCTACCCCCTGCCACAGCTGGCCTTCTCCCTCTCTCTCCTTTTTCCCCCTCCCACACGGCTCTCTGGCGTCCCCAGATCCGCCCAGAGCCGCCTCCTTCTTCCCCTCTTACCGCTCCGACCACCAGCAGCCGACGCCGCCGCCGCCAGCACGTCGTCGTCCTCGTCATTCCGGCCGTCAAGCTCGTCGTGGAGGTGATCGAGGAGATCGAGGACCATCCTCTGCGTCGCCTCGTACGTGCCAGTAAGGAGGAGAAGACCCAGCTCGCCGGAGAGAGACATCGTCACCGAAACCCTAACGCCTCCGGTTCGCCAGCGCCGTCACCGATCCGACGCTCCCCGCTCCGATCCGAGCCCGCCGTCGAGCCCGCGGTGAGCCTCCCTTCTCTCCTGACACCTTCCGCCTCATCGTACCGCCCTAGCCCCGCCGATCGTTTCGTCATGCGCCCTCAGTGCGCCGCCGCTCGCTGTTGTCTGCACGCTCTCGCGTCGCGTGGTGCCTCAACTAGCCGCGGTCCTCCCTCCTGACACCAACCTCTCCCTAGCCCAGCGGCCGCCGCCGCCGCCCGCGCATGCCAGGTCGCGTGTTCGATCCCTGCGTGCGCCCTGCTCTGTCGGACACCGATCCCTCGTCAGAAAACGCAGAGAAGAACAACAGTGTCACGACCCCTTTTTGCAGAAAACCCCTTTTTGTTTTCTCGCTCAACCCACAGTCCGCCGAGCCCACCAGTCAGCCTCTGTGGAAGTTTTTCAAAAGGCACCCCGTCCTTTCTTCACCCTTAACCCACGGTCCAGCTGGCCCCGCTTGTCAGCCCCTTCAGGTCCAACACTGCCATGGGCCTCCATTACAGCCCCATCTGTCACCTCGGTGGCTATTTGGAGCCATGTAGCAAAAGTTTCCTCACGCCGTTTAAAGTCAGCATCGGCCCCACCCGTCAGTGCCTATGACTGGGTGGGGCTGGGTGACAAAAGTCTGCCCTGTTGCCTGTTTTAATTAAAACCTTTTTTTTTCAAAATTGTTCAAATTCAAATTCAAATCTGTTTTAAAATAACTTTTCAAATATAAATCCAAACAATACTTGTGATATATGTTTTTGAATCAGAAAAATGTGAGGATTTCATATATGCCCTTCAAAATATGTTTGAACACTTTAAATTTCGAGTTGATCAAAATTACAATAAAATGCCCTTTTTCTTATTTAATTAATAACTTTAGTTTTATAACTCCAAATTTGACAAATAATATGTCTAAATCGATCAGCGCGACGAGCCCGTTCTATCTATGCATTCCATGTTCTGAATTGCAGCATGCATCATGTAAATATAAAGTATACAGCAACTTATTTGAGTATAAAATGTGACTAAAACTCCATAAAATGCCTTATTCTTGTACCCCACACCTCACCCATGCCATGCTACATTATTGCCATGCAAATTGTGCATCATTCATCATGGCATGATTGTTTGCTTGTCGCATTTTATTCATATGCTTGTGCACTTTATTTATGTTGGCCCTTGTTTGTTTGGTTCTTCTTCGAATAGACGCTAAGCAGGGGATATATCAAGAAACCCAGGAGCACTACCCAGATCCGTCCCTCGCTTCAACTGAGCTACCAGGCAAGCACTACCACATGCTTGCATACATATAGTACCTATTGCCTCTCTCTTATTCTTGCATCATTGAGTCGCGATTGCATTAAAATGAATCCCAAGTACTGCATAGCCTTTACTTTGAACCCCACCGAAGCTTGTTGCTCCATCCCATGAGCCATTACTACAGGAGTTGTTTGAGCCATGCGGGTCGTAGAACAGCATGTGTAGGGCATGTGAGTGTCTGATGGATAACGAGGTACCTAAACAACATAACCTGAGTAGTAATGGGATAACTAATGAAAGTGGCACCGGTGAGCAATATCTGCTATTTGGTTTTTCATGCTCACTTGTGTCCCGTAGGACCCCGAGTACTTGATTCCTGTTCCTTGAATATTCGCGCTATCCACATCCGGGAGGCTTATGAACCCCCCTGAGCCAGAGCTTGATTCATTCTTATTTCTTGGGGCCACACAGTAGTTTGGGGCTTTATTACTACCATGTACTTATGCCATGCTTTACTGCTTTATTTACGATTGTGCGTGGAGCACCTGTACTGTTTAGGATCGTGAAACGTTTTTGTTGTATCGACAAGCACAGTCACACTTTCGGTTCCCGATCGTTTACCGCCCACACAAACCACGGTCCGCTTTGAGCCGCCAACTTTGTTGCGGGTAGCTTAGTGGGGTGGCCCCCTGAAATATTTCTGAATCCTGTGATCGCTTTGTCGTGAATGCCTCGTTGGGTTTTGATTTGGTTTTTCCGAGGTTGATCGAGTGTGTGTTGCTATTTGTGCACCCCTGCAGGGTAAATCTTTCTGAAAGCCGTGTCCGCGGTTATGGACGACTTGGAGCACAGTTTCTCGATCATAGACAAGTATAACTAAAGTACCGTCTTTAATTTGACTAAGTACCTGACTAGTAAATAGTGCAACACTCATGGAATGGTTAATAAAACTGCCAACGGATGGGGGGTTGTTCGTCCGCTTCCTCGTTGGTAAGCGAGGAGGAGGATGGATCTGTTAAAATTACTGTTATAACTGTTGTTATTAATTCACGGACATCCGTCTATCTTTGGTTAGGCGGATGGTTAGCGAGTATCTATAGAATTGTTAGGTGTTATCTTTTGCTGCAATTGCGTCACCCCAGGTTGTGTCCCCTTTAGAGGCATAAAGACTTGCTGAGTACCCCTAGGGTCTCACACGATAAATTGTTTGATTCAGATGAACAGGTAAACTCGTAAGATGGATACTGGGTGGAGGAGACGAACGATGTGGGAAACGATCACTCGGTGTAGAGATTCCGGGAACGGGGATCTGTGAGATCTGTGGGCGGGATGTGTTTATTTATGGGGTATCTTATGCTGATTTGCTTCTTATCCGTACTCGGATCTTGTTTTCCGCTTCCGCCTAATGCTCTGATGTTTGATGTATGAGGAGATATCCTAAACTATTATATCTATCTAGGATATTTGGATCTTGCCGTATGGCGTTGCAATATTTCTATTTCTTTTAGATGGAATGGCTCTAAGGACTATTGTATGTGGCTTGCATACATACTCATTTGTGTATGTAGTTGATCCCTTCGCCTGCCGATTACGCCACTCGTTCTTGTCCCGATGTTTTGGAAATGGTTAGGACGGCCGAAAGGTCTACCTGTTAGTGGCATTTGGCCCCACCGTACTATTTTAACCATTTCCGCTCATCCAGGCTTGTAACTAAGAGCGTAAATCACCGAGGTAGTTACAACCGGCGATGGACTGCTAGGTCTGGTACGGCGGCGACAGGATGGACTGGAGCTAGGATTTCCAACACATGGAGTGACCTAACCTTATGCTCTAAGCACCTGTGCCCTAGCTTATATAGGGAGTGAAAGTGGGCTCCACTCTCTTGTGGCCCATTCACTAAAAGGCCTATATTAGCCACTGCAAGTCTCACTTGCTGACTAAGTCCATGTCTCTATTTGGGTCCAACCCAAATAGGTTTCCTGTTTGGGTCTAACCCAAACTTGCTCCCGCTCTAGTGTGTGACCCGACAGGCTCATGGTAACCCGGACACGATTCCGAGTCTCACTCGTGATCGATTAGTTGGTAGCGGCTCCTAGCAGAACGTGCCAACTCCCAAGTACCAATAAGTCATGACGACATACCTTCCAATGCGACTTTCGTCTGAGTCCCTTTTGCCTCACGATATACCTTGTTGGACTATAGGCGAATGATCGTCATCCCTTAAATAGTCCGACTCTCTTTCTCGACCCGAGATAAGTGATTCATCCGACTAACTCTTAGTCGGCTGCCTCGGTTAACACTTATCCGAGACGCGCATGGCCATGCTTTCCGAATCATATCTTCCGAGACGGCCTAGAGAATATCTCTCCGGATGGAGGGGCAAAATCCCATCTCGGTTATTCACATCACGCAGCTTGATTCTCAGACGACCCGAACTCCGCCTTTATAACTGCCCAATGACGGAACAACGTTTGACAGAACCTAAGTCGGTGATCCTCAACTTGGATTGTGTAATAACCTCAGGTCTAAGGATTACATTGATTGAGACATGCAAATGACGACTTGTTCGTTGCATCTCAATGTGGGTCAGTCCGACTCGCTAAACTCTTTAGCCGAATCCGTGTAAGTCGAAATAGCATCCCCATGCCCATGACAAGTGGAACCTAGTCATCTGCCGACTTTCGCATTGGTCTAAGTTGTGTGTCCAGCACAACCTCAATGACCAAGGACCATTAGTATGAACAACATGAATATATAGTTCCACAATCAAATCACATATTCGATGATACATATCAGTAGTTCATACATGGACCATAACCTTATGAATACATTGGGAATAACATCATACATGATTGCCTCTAGGGCATATTCCCAACAGTCTCCCACTTGTAGTAGAGTCAATCATCCGACATCACATGTCTAGGCACCTAATGCCCATAGCTCTCAGGTGCGCCTCATGCTTTGGCTGTGGAAGTGGCTTTGTCAACGGATCCGCAATGTTTGCATCCGTGTACCTTGCATAATTTGATATCACCTTGATCCACGAACTGGCGAATAAGGTGGTACCGCATGAGTATATGTTTGTTCTTCTGGTGTTGTCTAGGTTCCTTGGCTTCTGCAATAGCACCATTGTTGTCACAATACACGTCTAACGGATTGGACGAGCCCTGAACCACACCAAGATTCATGAGGAAATTCCTCATCCAAACGGCTTCTTTTGCCGCCTCCGAGGCAGCAATATACTCAGCCTCTGTCGTAGACGCAGACATCGTCTCTTGCTTGGAACTCTTCCAGCTCACAGCCCCTCCGTTTATTACAAACACATATCCAGATTGTGAACGAGAATCATCCGAGTCAGTGAGATAACTCGCATCCGTGTAACCCTTTACACTGAGTTCATCCTCACCTCCATAGACCAGGAACATATCCTTAGTCCTTCTCAAGTACTTTAGGATATTTTTAGCTGTTGCCCAGTGGATTTCTCCAGGGTCAGCCTGGTACCTGCTCACAACACTTAGAGCATAGGAAACATCCGGCCTAGTACAAATCATAGCGTACATGATGGATCCGACTATAGAAGCATACTGAATCGCACTCATCCGACTTCGCTCATCAGTTGTCGAAGGACACTGAGTATTGCTAAGTTTTACGCCATGGGACATCAGTAAGAACCCCTTCTTAGACGATTCCATGTTGAACTTATTCAACACTTTGTCCAAATATGTACTCTGACTCAATCCAATGAGCCGCCTTGATCTATCTCTATAGATCCGGATTCCTAGTATGTAAGTCGCCTCACCCAAGTCTTTCATTGAAAAACTCTTTTCCAATGATTCCTTGGTCTCTTGCAACATCTGGACATCATTTCCAATCAGTAATATGTCATCCAAATATAAGATCAGAAAGTTCACTTTGCTCCCACTAAACTTCTTGAATAAACAAGAATCATGATCACTTTTGATGAAGCCAAACGATTTGACTACCTCATCAAAGCGAATGTTCCAACTTCGAGATGCTTGGTTCAACCCATAAATGGATTTCCGAAGCTTGACCTTGTCAGCATTATCCGGATTGACAAAACCCTCTGGCTGTATCATATACATTTCCTCGGTTAAATTTCCATTAAGGAAAGCTTTTTTGACATCCATCTGCCATATCTCATAATCAAAATAGGCTGCTATAGCTAACATGATCCGAACTGATTTAAGCATCACTAAAGGAGAGAAAGTCTCATCATAGTCAACTCCTTGAACTTGTCGAAACCCTTTCGCGACAAGCTGTGCCTTATAGATAGAAACATTTCCATCTATATCAGTTTTCCTCTTAAAGACCCATTTGCACTCGACGGGTCTTGCACCGTCTGGCAGATCAAGCAAGTTCCAAACTTGATTTTCATCCATGGACTTTAACTCGGATCTCATGGCTCCAAGCCATGACTTGGAATCAGAACCCACCATCGCTTCCGAATAAGTTGCCGGCTCATCACTGTCCAATAGCATCACATCACGAACACTTCGCAATCTGGCCGATCTTCGCAGTGTCGGTGCAGTTTTCGGCTCAGGTACCACGTCCGGCTCAACCTCTAAGGCTTTTGCCGACTCGCTACTGGCCGGTATTTCTTGAATTTCTTCGAGATGCACCGTACTCCCACTGACTCCCCGACTGAGAAACTCTTTCTCAAGGAAGACATTGTTTCGAGCGACAAACACTTTGCCCTCTTCTCGGTTGTAGAAGTAGTAGCCCAAGGTTTCCCTCGGATACCCCACGAAAATACACTTATCTGACTTAGCTGTAAGCTTGTCCGACTGAAGTCGCTTGACAAAAGCTTCACAACCCCAAATCTTGAGAAAAGACAAACTCGGCTTCTTGCCAGTCCACATCTCATGTGGTGTCTTTTCTACCGACATTGATGGTACTCTGTTTAGTGTGAACGCTGCAGTTTCTAGACAATAACCCCAAAATGATAAAGGCAGATCTGTCCGACTCATCATTGATCGTACCATGTCCAACAAGGTCTGATTCCTCCTTTCCGACACACCGTTTCTCTGCGGCGTTCCTGGAGGAGTGAGCTAGGGAACTATTCCACAACTCTTTAGATGCTCATCAAACTCATGGCTCATGTACTCGCCTCCTCGGTCCGACCGAAGAAACTTTATTTTCTTGCCAAGTTTATTTTGTACCTCATTCTGGAATTCCTTCAACTTTTCAAAGGCTTCCGACTTATGTTTCATCAAGTAGATATATCTATATCTACTCAAATCATCAGTGAAGGTAATGAAGTACTCATAACCACCTCTAGCTGTCGTGCTCATTGGGCCACATACATCACTATGTACTAGTCCCAATAAGTCGGACGCCCTTTCACAACTCTTTGCAAAAGGTGTCTTGGTCATCTTGCCGAGAAGGCAGGATTCGCATGTCTCGAACGACTCTAAGTCGAACGAAGTTAGGAGTCCATCATCATGGAGCTTCTTCATGTGTTTCCAACTTATATGACCAAGCCAATAATGCCAAAAGTAAGTCCTATTCAGATCATTTGGTTTTAACCTTTTCACATTTATGTTAAAGACAGATTCACCCTCAAGATTCAAAATAAATAATCTGTCCTGGATGGGTGCAAAGCCGTGAAACATATCATTCAAATATAAAGAACAACCATTATTCTTAATATTTGACTCATAGCCCTGTCTCATCAAACATGAGGCAGAAATAATGTTTCGACTAAGCACTAGAACATAATAACAATTATTCAGCTCCATTAAGAATCCGGAAGGTAAATGAAGTTGCATCGTGCCGACTTCCAACGCAGCAACTCTTGCTTTGTTGCCGACTCTAATGTCAACCTCGCATCTTGCCACGCTCCTAGTTCTTACCAGTCCCTGCAATGAGTTGCATATGTGAATGACTGATCCGGTATCATATAACCAAGAACTACCAGGTGCATTAGCAAGATAAATGTCTATAACATTGCAAACAAGCGTACCTGAGCCGGAAGTCACACCTCCGCTCTTGGCTTTGTCAGCTAGATACTTGCTGCAATTCCTCTTCTAGTGGCCATCCGACTTATAGTAGAAGCAAGTGGATCCGGGTGCAGGAGATGGCTTAGTCCCTAAGGAAGCGCTTTGGACTGGGTCCTCAGCCTTACCTCCTGACTTTGCCTTCTTCTTCTTAGTCCAAGAATTCTTCTTGAACTTAGCCTTGTTTTGTACCATCAACACTTGACTGGCACCTTTCTTGAGATCCGCCTCAGCCTGCTTGAGCATCCCATGTAATTCAGTGAGCTTCTTATCCATACCATGCATGTGGTAGTTCGATATGAACTGGCCATACGCACTAGGAAGAGAGTTCAGAATTATGTCTGTAGCGAACTCTTCACTAATGGGGTAGCCAAGTCTTTCCAGAGACTGCACGTAACCAACCATCTTGATCACATGCGGACTCAGTGGATCGCCATCCTTAAGCTTGCAGCTCAACAAAGCCTGAGAGACTAGATACCTCTCAGTCTTTGCCTGAGCCTGGAACATACTTTTGAGGCTTTCGATCATATCGTAGGCCTCAACATTCTCAAACTACTGTTGCAAGTCCGGTTCCATGTGAGCAAGCATAAGACAGCTAATCTCCGTGGATTCATCACAAATCCGACGGTAGGCTTTGGTGGCTGCGACAGTCACATTCTCATCCGGCTCAGCTGGAAGTGGGTTGTCTAGGACACGATCCCTCTTTTATTGTTTGAGAACAATTCTCAGATTACGATACCATTTGGTGAAATTAGTTCCATTTAGCTTATCTTTATCTAAGATGGTTCTCAAAGCAAAACCGGAAATCTGAGGAAGACTGCTAGGTGCCATTGATCTACAACAGAAAATATGCAAAAGACTTAAGACATATATCCATAAAAGAGCAAGCATATTAAACTTTTTAATATTTTTGCTCCCACTAGAACCAACACCCCTCCGATGGTTACTTAGTGATTCAGGACCCTAAATAAGCAAGTCGACTAGTGAGCTTTAGCATCACTGCTAGCCGTCAAGTGATCTAGGTAGACAACTCCTTGTCAATCGTATCTCATACGACTCCGGTTGGATGGGTGGCATCACATGCCCCGGCTCCCATCCGACTTTTCCCCAAGTCCCACAACCGTTGTGATAGACCTGTCTAGATTACCAAGTGCTTCCGCTGTAAGAGTCCGACTCGAACCCACCTAGTCGGAAAAAATTGATAGCACCTCAATTTTATGAGCCCACTATCAAAAATGTCCGACTTGTGATGGTGCAGCACTGGCGGGGAAACCGACTAGACCTTCTTTGAGGGATTACTTTCTACCAACTATCTAATAGAGGTAAAACAGAGACATAACAATAACACAAAATAAGGCAATTATAATGTGAAATGGTATGGCTCTCTTCATGGCGATCTCCATCTCCATAAAGCCTGTAGTCCGACTCGTGTCAACTCTTGTCACGTGCCGTCTTACACCATGTAGCTGACTTGTACACCGACTTACATGCCATCCGGATTCTCCAAACAGCTACACTAGCTAGTAATGCAAATTACACAGAGAATCTGACACGCAGGCCGTTATAAAATAAGATGACAGCACCTAGGCTCCAGCCGGCTGACAAAAACCGTGATACGCAGATCACGTATGGATTACACACATCACATGCACATAAGCCATACCATTCACAACATCATCCTGCAAAAACAAGTTATGCATAGATACGATATCTACCGGCGTTGTGAAACTCGCAACCACATCTAAGGCGCTACGACAGGGCGAAGCCGGCGGTCCAGGACATGGATTTCGTTATCGGATAAAACAATTTTACCCAAATCCGATCCGGACTCCGATTCGACCAAACTCTTTGATCTTCGATCACCGCATCCGGGTTTACGTGTCACAGTCTACCCCAATGGTGGAAGCCGACCGGTAGGGGTATGTCGTTCCACGACCTTAGCAGTTAGATCACAGAAACCAGATCATCCATTCCCCCAAGTATAGTTGATCCAACCAACTTTGTACAAAACCGATCTATCTCATAGATCGACCACGAAAACTGCAATTAGATCCAATCTAATGCCAACCGCATATCATATATGCATGATCTCGAGCCTAAAACCAGAAACTAACGCTCTGATACCACTGTTGGGCCACGCAGAAAAAACAAAACTTTTTCCTACGCGGTGATCCCAAGATCCAGCTCAAGTAGAAGGCCACGAGGATTACCACTAGAGGCGCAGTTGCGGAATTGATGAAGCACGTCGCTTGATGCAGTGCAGTCCTCGCGATCTGTTTCGGTTCCACGATCCACGATCCGTTCTTTCTTCATGATCGTCGAAGTGCTGAACGTACAACACCTCCACCGGTATCCACATGTCGAGGAGGAGCGCCGGCGATGGACTGCTAGGTCCGGTACGGCGGTGATAGGACAGACTAGAGCTAGGGTTTCCAACACATGGAGTGACCTAACCTTATGCTCTAACCACCTGTGCCCCAGCTTATATAGGGAGTGAAAGTGGGCTCCACTCTCTTGTGGCCCATTCACTAAAAGGCCTATATTAGCCACTGCAAGTCTCACTTGCTGACTAAGTCCATGTCTCTATTTGGGTCCAACCCAAATAGGTTTCCAGTTTGGGTCTAACCCAAACTTGCTCCCGCTCTTAAGTGTGTGACCCGACAGGCTCATGGTAACCCGGACACGATTCCGAGTCTCACTCGTGATCGATCAGTTGGTAGCAGCTCCTAGAAGAACGTGCCAACTCCCAAGTACCAATAAGTCATGACGACATACCTTCCAATGAGACTTTCGTCTGAGTCCCTTTTGCCTCACTATATACCTTGTTGGACTATAGGCGAATGATCATCATCCCTTAAATAGTCCGACTCTCTTTATCGACCCGAGATAAGTGATTCATCCGACTAACTCTTAGTCGGCTGCCTCGGTTAACACTTATCCGAGACGCGCATGGCCATGCTTTCCGAATCATATCTTCCGAGAGGGCCTAGAGAATATCTCTCCGGATGGAGGGGCAAAATCCCATCTCGGTTATTCACATCACGCAGCTTGATTCTCAGACGACCCGAACTCCGCCTTTATAACTGCCTCAAAGGATTTTAACAGCGTTTGACAGAACCTAAGTCAGTGATCCTCAACTCGGATTGTGCAATAACCTCAGGTCTAAGGATTACATTGATTGAGACATGCAAATGACGACTTGTTCGTTGCATCTCAATGTGGGTCAGTCCGACTCGCTAAACTCTTTAGCCGAATCCGTGTAAGTCGGAATAGCATCCCCATGCCCATGACAAGTGGAACCTAGTCATCTGCCGACTTTCACATTGATCTAAGTTGTGTGTCCAGCACAACCTCAATGACCAAGGACAATTAGTATGAACAACATGAATATATAGTTCCACAATCAAATCACATATTCGATGATACATATCAGCAGTTCATACATGGACCATAACCTTATGAATACATTGGGAATAACATCATACATGATTGCCTCTAGCGCATATTCCCAACAGTCATGGGTCGGGCTGACTGGAGCGGGTGAAGTTGGATCACAGGCCACGGGAGACGCACCCGAGCCATGCACGTCGATCAGCGATGCATGCAAAGAAAGTGACACAGTGGCATCCTGTAACAGAGGGAGCTCAATTGCCATAGCAGGGTTAGTAGACAGGTAAGATAAGTCGTAATTACGCACATGGTCACTAGTAGCCGATTTAGAGGACGGGAATGTTATGGCTTCGCGGAGAGTGGGAAGATCGACCGCAACTCCGGGAGTGGCAAAGGTAAACACGGTCTCATCAAACACAATGTCCCGAGAAATATAGATACGCGTCGTGGACCGACCCAGACACTTATAGCCCTTGTGCATAGGACTATAGCCGAGAAAAACGCACTGCTTGGAATGGAACTCAAGCTTGTGGGCATTATATTTGCAAAGACTAGACCAACACGTGCAACCAAAAGTACAAAGGAAATCGTAGTTCGTGGTGTCCTAAAAATATGATAGACTAGGGTTTCTTTAGCCAACAAAGGAGTAGGCATCCGATTAATGAGGTAACACGCTGTTAGAAAGGCTTCATCCCAAAAAACGTAAAGGAAGCGAAGAGTGTGCGAGAAGAGATAATATCGTCTCAACAAGATGACAGTGTTTGCATTTTGCAATACCCTTTTGCTCAGAGGTATGAGGACAAGACACTTGATGGAATATACCCATGCGTTGGAAATAAGCGTGCATGCGGTGGTACTCACCACCCCAATCGGACTGAACCGCTTTGATTTTATCATCTAGAAGAAGCTCAATATGTGCATGGAAAGCATAAATACTTGCTCGGCATCAGACTTATGATTCAGAAGATAAATCCAACAAAAACGGGAATAGTCATCAATAAAGCTAACATAATGTCGTGGTGGTGTCCCGACAGATGCCATGGATAGGCTAAAGGTGGGGACTAATACACGCTAGGGGAATCCAGGGAGGGATAGTGGAGTGATTCTCCACACAGAAGCTTTGTATTGCTATTCCTTCAAGATTACAAGTGCTCCTAGAGCTGTATTGGCGAGAGGAGGAAGAAGGGGCTCTCTTCCTCTTGCCTACAGTTTTTTCCCTAGAACCCTAGATCAACTAGAACTCAATCAACCGCTTCTACTGGAACCCTAGCCCCCCTTATATAGGGGAGGCTCGGTCCCTACCTAGGGCATACGTGGAAGAATATGCCTCCTCTCAAAGTGGTAACCCGACCGGGGTGCTTTTCCCCCCGCGTCATACATGCTTTAGCGATGTAGGCCTCTGCGGCGCCCGCGTCAGCCGACATGGGCGTCGTCACCCTTGTCGGCCATGACCCGGTGGTCCTGCCCTTGCTTTCTTCGCTCATGCAGTCCGTACCGGGCCTTATTTTTGACCAGAGAGATTCCTTCCTTCTCCCAGAAGATAAGCGAGGACCCGGATCACAGTAGATCCGGCCATACCTATTCCTGCATACAAGTTAGAGAAGCACTTCCGACTTACTCCTTAAGTCGGACGAGACAATGTTAGGCGACCCCCCTGGTCCGGGTTACTCCGTGATCTGGCCTACCTTGAGGTGACCCGGCCAGCATCTGCTTTGACCTTGCCGAACCTCGGCTAACTCGGCCCTTATACCCCGGAGTGACCCTACCCGTGGGTATCCCCCCAACATTAGTCCCCGAAGCTGGTGCGGTCTTAGCGGCCTTGGCCGCTGAGGCCACATCAAGTTCATTTATGTTCGAGCCTTGGACGTTTAATTTCGGGTTAGCTCCTTATCTCGGATTATATGGATTTACGTTCCCTTCGCACATTCCAAGTTTTCACTTGCCGGCCGGGTTACCACTTTGGCTCGGATCCCATGGTTACCACGGTTCGATCCGGGCCTTGTTACCTTCTCTCGTACGCCAGCCCACGTGGAGGCTAATCATTACCTCGTCTTATTTTAAGGGCCTGCACAGTAACCGCCGGAGTAATTGTCAGTTATCACATCAGCGCATCACGTCACGGGATTATTTCTGCTATGTGGCCCTTTGTGTGTCTCTTCTCCGATTGGTTGATGCAGGTGATACACGGCCACACCATGTGGCTTGTTGGCGCATCGCGATCCCACTCACCCTCTCTGGGAGTGGTTAAGTAGCGGAGGGGCGCACCCCTTAGCGTTTTTCCCACTTCTGCGTCCCTCTGCTCGTTGCCCTTCTCCTTCGTCTTCCTAGCGACCGCGTCGCCGCCAGTGCTTCTAGCAGCAGTGCCGCCGCCGCACTTTCCCCGTGCTTCCGCATCGCAGCCACCGCTGCGCAACTTCTTTGCTACGGGTCCTCGCCAATCCCGGCCTCAGATCTCCGCCGCTGCTAGCTCCAGCGAGGATAGTGAATATGAGATGACGGAGGAGGAGCTCGTCGTCGCCGAGCAGGAGATGGAGGAGGACGCCGGCGCGGCGGACCGCGGCGCGTGGGCCGGATCATGGGTCTGTCAAGATGACCTTGACTGGCTCTACCGGACCAGGCGCATTCCTGCCGGCGTTGCCGCTCGTCTCTCCTCCGCCGAACTATCCCCCTCACCCAATCTGGGTGAGTTCGTCGTGTTCCTGTCCCACTTCCAACGGGGATTTGGCCTGCCGTTGAGCGATTTCTTTCGGGATTGGGTTAGGACCTACCACTTGTAGCCGCACCATCTCCCAGCCAACGCCATCACCTCTCTCTCTCCGCCTTTGCCTCTACGATCGAAGGCTACACCAGACTATGGCCCATGAAGGAGCTGTGGATCTGGTTTTTCGGCCTTCGTCGCAACGTCATCCCCAACATCCAAGTAGAGTCGGAGGATAAGCAGCTCACCCAATTTGGAGTTGCCTCCATCTTTCCCTGGAGACTTTCCGTCTTCCCCCGGGTTACCGTGCTTGACTCCTGCAAAGGATGGGCCCGGACCTTCTTCTATGTCCGGAACGAGGGAACTGAAGATTTGATTCGGTTGCTGCCCTACGCTCCGGGTCCACCTGACACGGAATTCTAGGAGGAGGTCCCCAAGAAGCCTATAGCTCTGGCCAACCAAGTTAACAAGAGGTTCGCGGAGCTGAAGAAACTCGGATTGCGCAACGAGGATGCTATGATCACGTTCGTGCGCAACCAAATCTCTCCCCTCAAGAAGCGCACCCACAAGTTGTGCCACATGAGTTTCGGCCGCGACCCCAACCGGACCTCCTCCTTCGAGCTGAGCAACACGGAGATTTTTCGCCATGTTAAGGCTCTCTTCACCACCCACCGGGACTTCTCCGCCGAATGGACGTGGGGAATTGAGCACTACTGTCATGACAGGCTCCCTCCCGCGGTAAGCTTCGCGGGGTAAACTTATTTTGGATCAAATGCGTGTCGGTTTTTGTTGTATTTTTGACTCTGTTCTTCATGCTTTTTCTCAGCTGTTCCTTCAGCAAACTCTCGAGGATGGTACAGATCCGACCCTTAAGTGGGCACCGGACTGAGAAATCCCGGATGAGGAGGAGCCAGACCAAGAGATGTTCCTCCCGATGACCGACGCTACCAAGCGACCCAGCGGTAAATTCTCTTCTCTTAGAGATTGGCCCGATGATGAGGATGACTCGGATGTCAACGTGATTGAACCTGTTGAGGCTGTCCCTCTTTCTTTTGCCTTTCCGGCACCAGCTAACCCCGGTGGGCATATCCACGAGGATCCTCCACTTGCTATGGGCGAGTCGGTTCCGGTGGCGCCGAAGAAGAAGCGGAGCCGCATCGAGTTCTTCCTCCGAACCTTCTCAGCCCACAAAAAGGCAAAAGAAGGCTGGAGACAAGACTGCCTCCAAGCGGGCAGGAAAAGCCCCGGCACGGAGGGCTCAGAAACCCAAGGAGGCCGAAACCTCGGATGCGTAAGTCATTTTTTGTTGCGCAACTTACTTTTCCCTGCATCGTAGTAATTTCTCTTCTGACATTATTCTCTTCTTCAGGCCTCCGGTGGAGGTCCCTCAGAGTGGATCAAGCATCTCTTCACCGCTTTGATCCGGCCCCTCTCCTCCTCGTGACGATGAGTCACGTCCGCTGAGCCCTATTCCAGAGGGTCCTGCGGCTGCTCCGGGTTCCGCACTACCTCGTCGAGAGGAACGCGGCCTCGGAGCGGGAGGGGTCGGTCCAGCCGAGGCGACGGCGTCCACCACTTCGGCATCGCCACAACCAGCAACCACCGAGTCTATCTCAACACCAGCACCAGCAGCAATTCGAGTACCAGCGACCGAGCCAGCACCAGCACCTGCTCTGGCACCAAGGAAACCAACAACAGCTCCAAGTTCAGCTACAAGAGCTCCAGTGCCAAGTTCTTCCGCCTCGTCCGAGTCATCTCAACCTCGGCGAGGAACTACTTCAGCAGCTTCAAAGGGGAAATCCACTGCGGTTACTTCTTCCCAGCAGGCTAAGGGCAAAAAGGCTCCGGATACTACCAAGTCAACATCCGTCGAGGCTGGGCAGCGAACCCTATCGTCGATGCTTCCCAAGAAAGCCCCAGCAGCGAAGGATGTTCCTGCCGAGCCAACTGGCGCGCAGCAGATGGTTCTGCATACTAACCCAGCCCTTGCCTTGGTTGAGAGGAAAGAAGCGCACACAAAGGGCTTGGTGGCACCCCATATGCCCACCGGGGAGTGGTACCCTCCAAGTCTTATTGAGTTCGTCATGAACTGGAATAAGGCGGAGTTCGTCCACAACGACGATCTCCCAGAAAAGTTCAGCCCCGCAGAATTTTCCGCCCAGATGAATATCGCTGCTAAGGCAATTAACCTCGCGGGGCGAATGATGGAGGTATGTCGTTTCTCCTTTACATGCTGTAGATAATAACCATTAGTCCCCGAGCCTCCGGTGGAGTAGCTTGTTACTCGGCCAGATGCTCATTAGAAAACTAACGTAGCTCCATGTAAACTTCGAATATGCACACACCTAGAGCCAGGTTAAGTTCCACTTGTCCCGGATCTTGTACACTTCAAATATGCACACACCTAGACCCGGGTTAAGTTCCACTTGGCCCGGATCTTGTACACTTCGAATATGCACACACCTAGAGTCGGGTTAAGTTCCACTTGGCCCAAATCTTGTACACTTCGAATATGCACACACCTAGAGCCGGGTTAAGTTCCACTTGGCCCGGATCTTGTACACTTCGAATATGCACACACCTAGAGCCGGGTTAAGTTCCACTTGGCCCGGATCTTGTACACTTCGAATATGTACCAAGCTAATCTTACACTTCTGTACTTTTTTTCAGGTAACGACCAATCACCGGAGCGCTGAATTCCAACGCCTGCTGGATACCCACAAGATGCTACGCGCAAAACATGTTGCACTTAGTGTAGAACATGAAAAGAGGGGTAAGTTTCTCCCTCGGCACTTCTCCGTTTTTCTCCACCTTCTTCCGCCGAACTAATCTCCTCATTCAGTTTCTGCAGCTGGGGTGGAGGCTGAGAACAAGATCATGTGGAAGAATTTGGAGGACATCCGGGGTATGTCTTCTTTTGTTCGACCTCGCAGTGTTTTCCATTTCCTCTTCTCCTTGGCTCGGCAAACATTCACTCCTCGGCTCTGCCGGGTCAACATACTATTTCAGCATCGCTTGAGGATAGTGTGCCGTGCTCGATATGATGCTGCATTTTCTCGAACAAGCGGTGACATCAAGCCGAGCTAAAGAAAAAGGATGACGAGCTTGCTCTCCTCCGGACTAAGGACAACGAGATTGCCAAGCTCAAGGCTGAGATGGAGAAGATGAAGGCCCAACACCAAACCGAGCTCCAAAAGGTTGGCCAGAACTTCACAGAAGAGTGTGAGCGCCTTACTCTCCAGATCTCCAAGGACCAGCAGCTACTTAAAGAATCCGACGTCCAGCTTGAGTCGGCAAACGCTGAGCTTGAGCAACTTCGCAAGAGGCACGATGACTGCATCAAGGAGTTAACCTGGATCCTTAGCCACATATCACATAAGTTCCTTCCGACCTACTTTTTCGGGTTGCTTCATATGTCTTTTCTTTACCTTCTTCCCTTGTCTGGCTGTCAGGAAAATTTCCTGAGAGCATCACTATTGCAAGCGCAGCAGTTGCAGATTTTCGCCAAGCGAGGGGTACTCCTGCCTCTCCTGCTAGTGAGGAGGTTCCTTACGACATGGAGGACCTGTTGGTCAGCTTGTCGTCTCGCGTGGAGATCATCAAGAATTACGGCAAGGATATCCTCGATGTTGCCGTTCGCATTTTCAACATGTTCTGGCCTGGAGAGGGTAGCCCGGAGACCACCGTGATTCTCGTCGAGAAGTTAATGGAGACTGAGACCTAGCTCGATAGCTGGAGAGAATCCGCTAGGCGTGCCGCAGCTGATACCATCCTTCACCATATTCTCACATGGTATGAGAAGATCGACCTCAGCCTCCTCACACGTCGGTGCACCGGATCCAGATGGACCGATGATCCGGAGTGGGTAGCTCGGCGCCAGGTTTGCGCCTACAGCCTTGTCGAATATTCTCCTATCCATGACTGGGTTGAAGGACCAAGCTTCCTGGAATCCGGTGGGGACGAGCATGCTGAGAACGTTGAAGATGGGTCGGATGAGGGTGGAGAAAATGATGCTTCAGATATTGAAGACAGTGACGACGACGCCGAACTTCCTCCTCCTACTGCTCCTTAGTTCAAAAAACTTGAAAGTTTATTAGATCCCCGGTATGCCGGGTGCAACTGTATGCTGGATATGTGATATTTTGCTACTACGTTTCTATGCCGGATTAACTTTGGCGTAGTCCCCGAGTTTCATTTTCTTGTTCGTCCAATTCTCTGGCTCGGTCCGTGTCTACCTTGATTCGGTTTTACGACTTACGAATCCGAGCTTCAAAAATTGTTTTCACAATACTTAGAAACTTTTAGGCTTAGCTCAAAATAATTCAGCATAATAACTTGAAAATAAATACATGGTTAGTCCAAAAAAACGTTAGCTCGAATAAATCCGTTTCCTTAGTCGTTTTTCATGTGCTGCGCAATTCCAAACTTGTTCTCTTGCTTGCCATGAAGCCAATTCTTGTTGGACAGCAGCAAGTCGAAGAGTTGGGTTTTTGGTGCTCACACATTACTAATCCGGGTTAAGTAGAATGACTTATTCCAGCTAGCGCATAAGAAGTAACAACAAACATTATTAAGGCAGTCCCCGAGTTACTGCTCGAGGCGCTACTATTTCATTGATAAGCTCATTGCCGACATTCATACCGACATATGAGACGACCCGGATACATACACTTCTTAGCTAAATGTAGAAGGGACGAAGTAGTGCTACGTTCCACGGTCGCTTAGATTCCTCTCCGGACCTGTCCGCCTTGTTCTTTTCCTGTGGCTTTGCATCTATAAGATAGTAAGAGTCATTGTGCAATGCTTTGCTCACAATGAATGGCCCTTCCCATGGGGGGATAATTTATGCATGCCAGCAGTATGTTGTACCAACCGGAGCACCAGATCGCCTTCCCGAAAGACTTGGGGGCACACTTTCCGGCTATGGTAGCGTCGGAGATTTTGCTGATATATGGCGGATCTGGACAGTGCCAGTTCTCTCGCTTCTTCCAGCAGATCAACATCATTTTGTCGGGCTTCTTGCACTTAGGCTTCTGTGTATTGGGTGACCCTAGGTGAATCATGATCTATGTCGGCTGGTAATACAGCTTCTGCCCCATATACAAGAAAAACGGCGTATAGCCTGTTGATCGATTTGGAATTGTTCTTAAACTCCATAGTACCACTGGTAGTTCTTCTATCCAGCACCCCGTTGATCTTTGCAGCGGCTCAATGAGCCGGGGGTTTATCCCGGATAATACTAATCCGTTGGATCTTTCCACTTGTCCATTCGATGCGGGGTAGGCTACCGAGGCTACGTCCAGCCGAATCTTTTTATCTCGGCAGAATCGTGCAAATGCTCCTTCAGCAAAATTTGTGCCGTTATTAGTTATGATACTGTGAGGATAACCGTATCTCAAGATGATGTTTTTGAGAAATGTCACGGTCGTAGCTCCATCACATTTTCTTATAGGTTTCACTTCAATCCATTTCGTAAACTTGTCCACCATGACCAAAATGTGTGTCGTGTTTCCTCTTGCTGGTTTGAACGGGCCAACTATATCCAAGCACCATACAACAAATGACCACGTAATTGGTATGGTCTTGAGTTCCGACATAGGCATATTTGTCTTGGTGGCGTACCTTTGACAACCATTGCATTTTCTCACCAGATCCTCCGCTTGTTCTAAGGCACTTGGCCAATAGAACCCATGCCAGAACGCCTTTGCCACCAAGGCTCGGGATGAGGCATGATGCCCGCATTCTCCTTGGTGTATATCTCGTAGGATGTCAAGTCCTTCTTCCGGGTCAACGCATCGCTGGAGGACATTGGTTACACTCCGTTTGTACAACTCGGAATTGATGATTGTGTATGCTTTTGCTCTCCTCTGAGTTTGCCTGGCTAACACCTCCTCAGCGGGTAATGTTCCGTCTTTTAGGAATTGGAATATAGGCAGTGCCCAAGCTGGTATCGCTCATGGAGGGAACATCTCCTCATCAATTTCCATCTGATCCACCGGCATAACTTCAGCCGGATCACGCTGAGCAGTCCCCGGGTCTAGCGAGGTAGTCCCCGGGTTTGCCGAGGCAGTCCCCGGGTTGGCTGATGCAGTCCCCGGGTCTCGCGTATTACCTCCTGTGTCAATGTCCATGGGCTCAGCTCCTGATTCCGTACTTTCTGGGACATAGATCGAGTCGGTTCCTAGGGACGGCCTGATAGATGGTTTTCTGAGGTGTTCCAATGCTACACCCGGTGGAATTGCCTATCGGGTTGATCCGAGCTTCGACAGCATGTCGGCAGCTTCGTTTTCCACTCGGGGTACATGGTGAAATTCACATCCCTCGAAGTAACCAGATATTTTCTGCACATGAAATTTGTATAGTGCCATGTTTGGATCCAGGGCGTCCCACACTCCGGACACTTGCTGTACCACTAGATCCGAGTCGCCAAAGCATATTATCCGACGTATGCCAATCTCCTTTGCCACTTTGAGCCCATGCACAAGAGCCTCGTACTCAGCGACATTGTTCGATGCCGCGAAATGGATCTGCAATACATATTTTAACTGGTCCTTCTTTGGCGAGGTAAGCACAACCCCGGCGCCTAATCCGGTTTTGGTTTTCGACCCATCAAAGTGCATCCTCCAGTAGTTCGGATCAGGTGGCGGTGGTTCGTATTGTACCTTGGCCCAATCCACAAAAAAGTCCGCCACAGCCTGAGATTTGATAGCTTCTCTTCTGTCGTATTGGGGCGCATAAGGGGCTAGCTCAATTGCCCATTTTGCGATTCTGCCACTCGCATCCTTGTTACCCATTATCTCGGATTTGGAGCTTCACATATCACTTTGATGGGGTGCTCCTCAAAGTAATGCTTTAACTTTTTGGCGCCATATAGACACCATATGCCACCTTTTGAAAGGGCGGGTAGTTCTATTTTGAGGCAGACAATACCTCGCTCAAGTAATATACTGGCATCTGCACCGACTTACCCTCTTCATTGCGCTCCACTACAATCACTGCACTTATAACTCGGTTGGTCGCGGCTATGTAGAGCAACATTGGCTCCTTTGATAGTGGAGAAGCTAACACTGGTGCAGTGGCCAACATCTTTTTAAGTGGGCAAAGGCTTCATTGGCCTGTGGCATCCAAACGAACTTATCCGACTTTTTCATGAGTTGGTAGAGAGGCAGTGCCTTTTCTCCCAACCGACATACAAACCGACTCAACGATGCCAGGCATCCAGTGAACTTCTGGACATCGTTAAGACACTTCGGTAGCTGCATCCGTTCAATGGCCCGAATCTTAGTTGGATTAACCTCGATACCTCGGCTGAAGACGAGAAATCCGAGTAATTTTCCAGCCGGGACACCAAAGGTACATTTTTCTGGGTTTAGCTTCATCCGGAACCTTCTCAAGTTCGCGAATGTTTGCCTTATGTCGTCAAGGAGCGTTCTGCTTTCCTTGGTCTTGATAACCACATCATCCACGTATACTTGTACATTTTGACCTATTTGGTCGTGCAAACATTTTTGCATACATCTCTGGTACGTTGCACCTGTATTACGTAAACCGAATGGCATAGTATGCCCCGTACGGGGTAATAAACGTAGTATTTATTTGATCATCCGGGTTCAGAGGTATCTGGTGGAAGCCAGAATATGCATCAATGAATGACAACAGTTCACATCCCGCGGTTGAGTCTATGACCTGATCTATCCTCAGCAGTGGAAATGGATCTTTTGGACACGCCTTGTTCAGGTTCATGTAATCGATGCAAATACGCCAAACCACTGCCACGTTCGGATCGTCCTTCTTCTTTTCTACCAGCACCGGATTAGAGAGCCAGTCCGGATATAGTACTTCCATGATAAATCCTGCTGCTAGTAACCGAGCTATCTCGTCTCCAATGACTTTTCTCCTATCTTCGGCGAAGCGGCGGAGAGGTTGCTTCACCGGCCTTTCTCCGGGTCTTACGTTCAAAGAGTGCTCGGCCAACTCCCTCGGAACACCTTGCAAGTCCTGTGTAGACCAAGCAAAAATATCCCGATTCTCACGGAGGAAGTTGACGAGCTCGCTTTCCTATTTGTCAGTTAACCCGGCACCAATTGTTATGGTGCACTCCGGGAACATGTCATCTACTGGAACCTTCTTGGTGTCCTTTGCGGCTTGAAATGAAACGCTGCCATGCGGGTTACTCAATGCCGACATATCTCGCTTCTTGCGGAGCTAAAGCCGCCACCTCTTGGATTTTTCTTTTCTCTTGCGCAATCACGAGTGACTCGGCTAGGTTAGACCCGGCTGAAGCACACTCAATGGAACGTCAGAAATCTCCAGCAATGGTAATCACTCCATTTGGCCCGGGCAACTTCATCTTCAGATAACTGATGTGGCAGCTTGCCATGAACTTGTTCAATGCTGGTCTTCTGATTAACGCGTGATACACACTTTCCAAATTTACCACTTCAAACTCCAGATTTTCAGTTCGGCAGTTATTCCTGGTGCCGAATAGCACGTCGACCCGGACTTTGCCTATGGGCTCACAAGAAATGCCTGGTACAATGCCATGGAAAGTTGTTCTCGTAGCCTGGAGCATGTTCTCCGAAATACCCAACTTGTGCATCGTATCTGCATACATTATGTTAATGCTACTGCCATTATCAATCAGTACCTTGGAGAACCTCACATTGATGTTCGGTCCAATGAATGTCGGATCTAGCACTAGCGCATTCGAACCTGGACTCGGCATAAGCTTAGGGTGATCTTTGATGTTCCAGGTGATTTCCTGGTCCGACCAAGGCATATACCTCGTCACTGCAGGCATTACCGCATTGACCTCCATATGTCGGCGCTGCAAGCTTTTCCTATCTGTTTCCTCAGTGGTAAACACATAGTAGCTTTGGTGATGTTCTCTATACTCATTCTTTCCCTCGTTTCCGGGGTACCTCTGATCCGGCTGTTGTGGATTTTCCACCTGATGCACTGCATCCCTTCTCTCATTGTTGTCATACCTCGGCGAAGGGGGAGGCAACATTAACTGTTGCATGTTTGCTCCGGAGAGCAATTGCTGTCGGGGTAACTCCTGCCGAGGTTGATCATTCCGGGGTGCCTGAGCATTCCCCGAACCACCTTGTTCTATCTTATGCATCCACTCACATTGCCTCGTTGTGTGACCCGCCGGGCTATTCGGATTTGGCGTGTGAAACTTACATGGTTGGTCCAACATCGACTCATAGGTATACCTCGGACGGTCTTTCTTTTCCTGCCACTGTTTCTTTTGCTCCGGAGTCCATGTTTTCTTGCCATCGTTTCTTGGAGTCCATTGACCTCCCGTTCTCTGGCATTGGTTGCTCCCTGCTCCGGGTTGATCTTGATTCACAGCTGCAACTTGTTGTGAACCGTAGCGATGATCCGGTCTATCATCTCTTCTTTTTCCTCTGTAATCGTTCCTCCGGGATGACCCGGCTCCGTCCCTCTGATAGTATTCCTTGTTGGACTCGCTTGATGCGAGCGTAGGTTGAGTCGGATCACCCAAGGCATATGAATCCGCAATCCAGATCATCTCTGCCAACGTAATTGGCATTTTCCTTTGCAACTTCATCCACAGCTCGCTGCCATATCTGCAGCCTTGTGCAAACCACGCTATGGCCTGTGACTCTATGACACCCTCACACGAGTTTCTCACGGTACACCACCGGGTCAAGAATTCACGATCCGTCTTGTTAGTTCTTTGCTTGCACATCGCTAGGGTCTGCGACCTATTCGGCCTCTGATATGTACTTGAGAAGTTGCTGATAAACATTTCTTCAAAATCTATCCAGCAGTTGATGCTTCCGGGTGGTAAATTGTTCAGCCATACTTTGGTCGGACCTTCCAACATCTGGGATACGTATCGTACAGCCCACCTCAAGTTGCCAGTGGCAATTTTCACATTCGTCGCATAGTTTATCAGCCCATCCTCCGGCTTAGTACTGCCATCATACGTCTTCGTGCCTCTGGGCAGCTGGAAGTTGGGTACCGGTGGCTCCTTCATGATCCGGGGTCCAAAGCACGCTGGACCCGGGGGACCTTGACATTCGATCTGTTCCGACCTATACAGGCGATCCAGTTTCAACCTGGCGTCATACGGCATCAAGTCCCTGCTTCCCAATCTTGACCCTATCACATGATAGTCCGGTCTGGGGTACCCCGCGTTCACCATTTCCGAATCACCGTCATTGTATCGGTTTTGCTCTCGTTGCGCGGCTTTCTGTTGCATACCTCGGCCGGCGCTTTGCTCTTGCCTTGGTATATTCCGCTGCTGCAGTTGTCCTGCTCCTGTGGAGTTTTGCTGTCCGGCGTTGCCGTTGGCAGCGTTTCCTTGACCGGCATTGCCTTGGTCGTGATTACCTCGGCCAGCTTCACCTCGGCTCACACTCCATCGATCATCATTTTTCCGCGTTTCTTTTTCTTTTCCCGCACGCGTCGGGTCGTACGGGACGATCTGTTTGTTTCGTCTGGCCGAGGTTACTACCTCTTCTCTCCTTGGACCACCATGAGGTGACGATGCGGCTCCAACGGATTTCTCCGGGTTACCCATCGCCGAATGGATGATTTTGGAAGCTCCAACTCTCTCCGGGTTAGCTCTCAGTAGCTCTTCATTCTGTCTGTTCGCGATCCGAACCAGCTCGTTAACCCTATCTTGTTGTCTTTGACGGGCCTCATCGGTCAGTCCCTCTAACTCGAACGCAGCCGCATCCGCTGCTCTGAGGTTTTTTGCCGGGGTACTATACTTCGGTAACCCCACAGACAAATAGTTTTCCGACCCCTCGGCTCCATCATCACCTTCTCTGTTCATCTCGCTTATGAGATTTCTCCCTTTTACTTTTAACATATCAACCTTGTTTGCCTTTGCATACTCACGCAGCGTCATGTTCAACGACTGCTGAGCCGCGGCTATTTTCTTTGCGCCCTCTAGTATCTTTTGCCTAGTTTCCTCTAGCTCGGCCTATGCCTGAGCCGGATCTACCACTGCTGCTATCGGGTTATCCAAGTTATCCATAACTTCTCTCAGTACGTTCTCAGGCCTCTCTAGTGGAGGTCCTCTACCTTTCCTCGGTGCCTTAGGTGTTACCTCCGGGTCCTGTGCTGGATCCTTGCTTGTGCCTGCACCTGGCGCAGTCATCATCACCTCCGCATGGTCGAGGGAGCGAGCGGTATCGCTCATGAGCCACAGAGGGTGGTTCCCAAGACGACGACGCGGCGCGGATGAACGCATGACACGTCCACAGCAACGTAGATCTTGTGCGCACCGAGCTTGACGAAGAGGCCGTTGCGCGGAAGTGGGCGCGTGCCGAAGTAGCCAGCGTTGTCGCTGACGAAGTCTAACACTCCAAAGCGCTGAACGAGCCCGGAGACGATGCGTTCGCCGGTGCCGATGATGTTTCCCGTTCGGATCTTCACCCCTACTAGCGCCGCTAGCCCCACGGTGGGCGCCAACTATCGTGGTGGTGTCACGGCAGATGCCATGGATAGGCTAAAGGTTGGGACTAATACACGCTAGGGGAATCCAGGAAGGGATAGTGGAGTGATTCTCCACACAGAAGCTTTGTATTGTTGTTCCTTCAAGATTACAAGTGCTCCTAGAGCTGTATTGGCGAGAGGAGGAAGAAGGGGCTCTCTTCCTCTTGCCTAAAGTTTTTCCCTAGAACCCTAGATCAACTAGAACTCAATCAACCGCTTCTACTGGAACCCTAGCCCCCCTTATATAGGGGAGGCTCGGTCCCTGCCTAGGGCATACGTGGAGGCATATTCTTAGGAATATGCCTCCTCTCAAAGTGGTAACCCGGCCTGGGTGCTTTTCCCCCGCGTCATACATGCTTTAGCGACGTAGGCCTCTGCGGCGCCCGCGTCAGCCGACATGGGCGTCGTCACCCTTGTCGGCCATGACCCAGTGGTCCTGCCCTAGCAACGTTTCCAGAACACTAAAAGTCTTGGTTAAAACGGTTGCAGCACTCGAAGGACTCGATCATGCCCCTAGTAGCCGCAAATCTAGCACCGAGGGTGCTGCTTCTTCCTGTTGTGTTTGCCACCGCCACACTGCTGGTAGCGGTTGCCACCGCCATACTATTGGAGTTGTTGTGGGCGATCATTTCCCCTGGTATGGGTGGGCGGGGCCCTGCTGATAGACACCGGGGGCGGCAAATGACCCACCAGAGGGACGATCCCCCACCGTATGGAAAGGGGGATTGCTCAGGGGGCGCGACCGACCAGTGATGGGGAAGGTGCTAGGTCGTGAGGCAGCATTCTCCAAGGAGGAACACACCGCAGACTGTGCTTGATGCATCTGGAGAGCCTCGAATGAGAGGATGTGAGACTAAAAATCATTAGAGGACACAAACTTGTTACCGACCGTGAGAGATGCAGTGATGGCATTGAAGGCGGGGCCGATCCCGGTTATGATGTAGTCGACAAGCTCGTCTTCATCAACAGGAGACCCGGCAGCGGCCATGATATCAGCATGGGCCTTCACCTTGTGCATATACTGCACAGCAGAGAGATCTTCCTTGTGCACCTGCTGGATTTGGTGATGGATGTGGCGGATGTTGGCGCGAATCTGCGCCCCAAACATGGTGTGCATGGCAGTATAGGCTACGACAGTGGACTTGGTACGGTGCCGAGGAGTTGACACAGGATGTCGGGCTCCATAGAGCCAACCAGATGGCCAAGGACCTTCTTGTCCACAACCCACCAGCAGGTATACGCCAGGTTGGGAACCTCCACGGTGGCATCACCATCCCCTTCCTTGATCGTGTTCGGAAGAGCAGCCTTGGAGACATCGAGGTAGCCATAGAGGCCAGCTTCCGCGATGGTGGGGAGCGTAAGCCCCTTCAACAGAGCGAAGTTGTGGGATTCAAGATAGACGATTGTGGACATGGAGATCCTGTCCGTGGTGGAGCTAGTGGAGACGGGAACAATCGCTCCCGACAGGAGGGAGAGCACCGAGGATGTAGACATCTCGGTGGCAGGGACTAGCGCGGTGGCTAGGGCAGGGCGAACTCATGCGACGGAGGCAGATGGATCTCGCGGCGGCGTCATAGGGGGAGCCTGTGTTAATTTAGGGTTTTCGGTGTAGCAACATGGCCATCCTTGAACTCTTCATATATCATCACGACAGGGTACAATACATATGTACATATGGTACCGGCACTGTATAAGACCGATTCTAATAGCGAACCCTTGGCCTTGAGTTCCTTGGCCTTCTTTTGGACGAGCTCGTGCCGACCTTCGGACGCTAGCGGCGCCGGATCATCTGGCTTGTACACAACATCCTTTCCTCTGGCGAGAGACGTGCGCACATCCCTCTACTTATGGCACCCCAATATCCATGAGTAGACATGGAGGAACTTGAAGTCTTGGCCATTGTTATCATCATGGTAGAGGCTAGAGCCGCGGTTCATCTACTATCAGAGCGGCGAGGTTGGGCATAGTTTGTGCCAATCATGGGTGAAAGTAGGCTACAATAAGGGAGGTTACCTTGCGTTCAAAGTCGGCACCACTCTTTGGGTGATTCTTGATCTCCTATTGTATCCCATGCCATTTGTTGCGGGCCTGTTGGATGAGTCCCCAGTGGGTGGCCATGGCCTTCTCACCCTACTCCATGTGAATCTTATTGAATTGAGGATCACAAAGTTTGTGTTCATCAAAGGCAAACTTGATCCTCTTCCAATAGGCGTCGTAGTTTTGGTTTGCGCCGGTGATCGGGTTGATGGAGACAGCCTTCCGTGGTTCGGTGAGGCACTTGTCCTCATTAGCCACCCACTTTATGTGGACTTCTCCTACCATCGCCAACGCGACCTTCTTCTTCTTCATCCCCTTGCGGCTCACCGGAACCTCCTCCAGGATGGCCTCGGTCTCATCCTCTTCTTCCTCCTCATCAGCTTCCTCTTCATCCTCATATCCGTCTTCATCGATGCTGAAATCTTGCGTGTCGAGGTCGCTCTCTGTGGTTATGCGGCCTTCCTCCTGGGTGAAGTACCCTGGAGCCAAAGTTGCGGCGGCTAAACCAAACGTGATCATGTCGTGCATGATAGGTTCACCCGACATTCTGTTGAACAGGCTGCCGGCACTAGCGGAACTAGTGTCGAACTAGTGAAGAGGCCTACGGTGAAGTGCAGGCGACATCCCTAGGAAGACAGTGTTGGGATTGAAGCCTCCTAGGTCGCCCTCGTACTCTGGCGGTAAGAACCTTGTGCGTGGCGTGGTGTAGGGGCGGCTTCCTGGAACATGGCCTGAGGAGAGGGCGTGTAGTGCGTCGGGACAACATGTACTACACCGGGGAGACACTGGACTGACTGCCCAAACTCCTCCTGGGAAGAACTAGCCACCGTGATGCAACGGATACATGCCACCGACATGCACCGACAGCTGCGCCTGAGATTCCTCCTCCACCCATGCTTGTTGAAAAGAATATGTCCGAGAGGCAATAATAAATGGTTATTATCTTATTCCAAGTTTATAATAGATGTTTATTTCTCATGCTATAATTGTGTTAACCGGAAACGTTAATACATGTGTGTTAAATAAACAATGAAAAGGTTCATAGTACAGCCTCTCATTATACTAGCTTGTTGATTAACTGATGATCAAGGTTTCCTGATCATGAATGTTGGAAGTTTTTGATAACAAGGTCATGTAATTGGAGAATGATGTGATGAACATTCACCCACAGTAGGTTTAGCAATATGATCATTGTTGGGGTTTAGCGCCTGAAAATAATAAATTTTCCTACGCAAACCACCAACTACCAGGATATATCTAGGAGTAATGCGGTAATGGGAGGGGCTTTTCACGAACTTACCAAGTTGAAGACCGAAAAGCTTTGTCAACATTCGGGAGAACATGGATGATGTAGTCATACCGACGCCGAGATCAAGGTCACTCTGAACTCGGACTGGTCCACTAGCTTTAGTTCCATCAGCTGCAATGACTCCAATGGCTCGAATGACTCGAGCGCCATAAGTGTAGCGCCTCGTAGGTGGTCGCACACATACGGTGCTTGACAATGACTCCCGTACTCTGATCTAGCAGAGGTTGTAGAAGTAGATCTCCTAGATCCAGAATTCCCGCAGCGCGATGGTGCTCCACGGTGAAGAACTGTCTCATTCACATAGCCCTTACAATGGGGCTTGGTCACAAAGAGAGGGGGAGAGAGGAGGGCACGTGTAGGTAGAATCCTCAAAGCTTTGGATTTATTGGTGTAGCATCCCAATTGTCTAACAATTGTAATGCTACTTGGTCTAGTAATATAATGGCTACTTCAAATATATAATTGTTGCATCATCATTATATCATGCTCATGTCATCATGCCACCTTGCATTTGAGCATCATACAAAACCCTCTTTGTTTTGGTTCTTACCTCATATGCATTGTTAATTGTATTTGCCTCTTGATATTGTATTTGCTTCTCGATATATTGTTGAAATGCCCAAGTGGATTTGGGGGCATATCTCTTGTTTAACTCCACCACCTTTTCTTTCACCACCTTATAATTCCACCATCCAATTAATATGAGCTGGCATTTATCTGAGTTTACCTAGCTCATGTGGGTTGGGTGGATCCAATACTTGTCCCTTTTTGCTTGGCCTTATTCCACCTTTTGGGAATGCATGGAATAATGCCATGTGATTTTATGTTGTTTTCACAATATGAATACATGGCATTTATTATTTGCATGGGCCATGCAAGAACCACCTCATATCTCTCCCTCTGTTTTGTTTTCTACAAGCCTTGGATCCATGTGAAGGTTCCCTAATTTTACAAATGATTTCATCTAAATTGCAAAAACCCCATATCTTCATAATCTTGTAAAATGCCCCACTTGGCTCATTCATAAATTATGTATGTATGCATCAATCATCTCCACTTCTTTTGTCCCCCTTTTCTATCCTTGGCCTTCACAATTCTCTGTTCAAAATTATCTGCTAGGTTCAAAAAGTTTTGAAATAAAAAGGTTGTTTGTATTTGAAACATACAAAGCAAACAAAAATAAAAGAAAATGGGATTGTGAGAAGAAGCGGCCTGGCCCTGGGCCTTACCTACCACAGCAGCCAAGTGCAACAGCCCAGAACCCCTTCTCTCCTTCCCCGGCCTAGTACCCTTCGCTCCGGACGCCGCCATGCCTCTTCTCTGTTCGCTTCCTCCTCTCTGAAGAACAGCAGAGCAGGTACCCGTCAGCGTCGCCGTCATCGCGTCACCATCCACCACCTGCCTCTTCTTCTCCCCAAGCCGCGGAGGCCCCCCTCGAACCCTCGCCTCCCTCTTCCCCTCCTCTCCGCCGCCAGCCCCTTTCCCCTGTCCTTCTCCCTCCATGAGCAGGAAAGCAGAACAGCACATTGTCGCCATGGTCGCCGTGAGCACCGCTGAGCCTGGATCGCCGCCGTCTGCTGTTTGTTTTCCTCGAGAGGAGCTGCACGATCCTGGAGCTCTGCTTCCTCTTCTTCCCGACCAAGCAGAGCAGACCGCCCGCCCGTCATCATCCCCGACCTCCCCATCCTCGTTTCCTCGAATCGGCCGAGGTGAGCACCACCTCCTGCTTCCCTTTTCCCTCCGCTCAGATCATGCACGATCATCGCCGCCCTCCTGCAGCTCGCCAGAAGGCCAGACCAAGAGAGCCCGCAGCGGCAAAGTGGCATCGAGCATTGCAGCCGCGTCTAAACCGCCTGCTCCGCTCTGCTTTCCGTGCACAGTCCTCCTTAAAATCCCCAAACATGAAAGTTGTAGCCCTACCTTTCCTCTACGTCAGGTTGACATCATCTTTAAATTCGATCAGAGCCATCGCCTTTCTCCTCGCAAGATCAGCTAAAAACCCTCTGCCCGGCGATGAAGTTCAGTCTTTTGCCCTCGGCTCACTGCTCGTCAGAGATTCCCACAGAGAGTCCTCCGTTGGTGACGCTCCAAACACGAAAGATGTAGCTCTAGCTAATCTCTACATTTTATGTTTTTGTGGTTTTTCCTAATTCGCAACAGTTTGCTCGGCATCAAGTTTAATAAAGTCGCCTAAGGGTTTTCGCGCGCCCTCGTTCAGTTTCGTCAGGTTCCGAATCGGAGCACACCTGGCAGTTTTGCACATAGGTCCTCTGCTTTTTGGTAGCTCAACCCGCGGTCCCTCCCTCTCACCCTTTTTTGTAAAAAGGCTCCCGCACTTTTGCCTCCATCAACCCGCGATCCCCGCCGTGCACACGTGTCACGGCCGGCCGTCACGGCAGTGGCCCTTCTCGCCTCGCCCACATGTCAATGACAGAGGGTAGAATGTCCCTGAGTGAGAAAAGTCGCCGAAGTTTTCTAAAACCAAATAAAATTCAGGAAATGTTAAAATCTGACTAAATTCATATAATTTGAAATAATTCAAATTTGTAAAAACTTTCAAAATGAAAAGTAAATGTTTTCCAAATATGAATTCAACCATGTTTTCGAATTTGACCAGATTTGACTCTATCTAGTCAAACCTTTGACTTTGACCCTAAATAATAATTTTGACTTTTAATAAATTTAAATTCATAATTCCAAATAATACAAATAATATATGTTTTTGAATCAGAAAAATGTGAGGAATTCAAATATGCCATTCAAAATATTATTTGGACACTTTAAATTCCAAGTTGAATATAATTACAAAAAATGCCCTTTTCCTTATTTATTTAATAACTTTTGTTTTATAACTCCAAATTCAACAAATGATATGTCTAAAATGATTAGCTCGACGAGACCTTTCTGTTTATGCATTCCATGGTTTGATTTGAAGCCTGCATCATATAAATATATTGTGAACAGCAACTTAATTGTGAATAAAATGGGGCCAAAACTAAATAAAATGGCTTATTCTTGTGTTTCACACCTCACCCTTGCCATGCTACTTTATTGACATGCAAATTGTGCATCATTCATCATGGCATGATTGTTTGCTTGTCGCATTTATTCATATGCTTGTGCACTTTATTTATGTTGGCCCTTGTTTGTTTGGTTCTTCTTCGAATAGACGCGAAAGGGGGATATATCAAGAGAACCAGGAGCACTACCCAGATCCATCCTTTGCTTCAACTGAGCTGCCAGGCAAGCACTACCACATGCTTGCATACATACAGTACCTATTGCCTCTATCTTATTCTTGCATCATTGAGTCGCGATTGCATTAAATTGAATCCCAAGTATTGCATAGCCTTTATTTTTAAACCCCACCGAAGCTTGTTCCTCCATCCCATGAGCCATTACTACAGGAGTTGTTTGAGCCATGCAGTCGAGAACAAAGCATGTGTAGGGTATGTGAGTGTCTGATGGATAACGAGGTACCTAAACAACTTAACCTGAGTAGTAATGGGATAACTAATGAAAGTGGCATCGGTGAGCCATATTCGCTAATTGGTTTTTCAGGCTCACTTGTGTCCCGTAAGACCCCAGTACTTGATTCTGTTCCAAGAATATTCGCTTATCCACATCCGGAGGCTTATGGACCCCGAGCCAGGAGCTTGATTCATTCTTATTTCTTGGGGCCACAAACTAGTTTGAGGTTTTATTTACCATCCTGTACTTATGCCATGCTTTATCGCTTTATTTAAATTGTGCGAGGTAATCGCATCAGATCGCTTTAGGATCGTGGCCCGATTTCGCTGTATCGACAAGCCCAGCCACACTTTCGGGTTCCCAGTCGTTTACAGCCTCCTCCACAACCTTAAGCCCGTTTCGGAGCCGGCCGACTTCGCTTGGGATCTACTTAAGGGGTGGCCTCTGAAATATTTCTGAATCCTGCAATTGCTTTGTCGTGACTGCCTCGTTGGGTTTTGATTTGGTTTTTCCGAGGCATATCGAGTGTGTGTTGCTATTTGTGCACCCCTGCAGGGTAAAACTTTCTGGAAGCCGTGTCCGCGGTTATGGACGACTTGGAGCACAGTTTCTCGATCATAGACAAGCATAACTAAAGTACCGCTTTTAAATTGACTAGACTAGGTACCGACTAGTAAATAGTGCAACACTCATGGAATGGATAATAAACCGCCAACGGATGGGGTTGTTCGTCCGCTTCCTCCGGGTAAGCGAGGAGGAGGATGGATCTAAGATTACCGTTATAACTGTTATAACTGTTGTTATTAATCCACGGACATCCGTCTATCTATGGTTAGGCGGATGGTTAGCGCTTTCTATAGAATTGCTAGGGTTTATCTTTTGCGGCAACTGCATCACCCCAGGTTGTGTCCCCTTTAGAGGCATAAAGACTTGCCGAAAATTCTAGGGTCTCACACGATAAATTATTTGGTTCGGATGAACAGGTACACTCACAAGATGGATACTGGTGGAAGAGACGGATGATGTGGCAACGATCATTCGGTGTAGAGATTCCGGAACGGGATCCGTGAGATCCGTGGGCGGGATGTGCTTCTTTATGGGGCATCTTATGCCGATTTGCTTCTTATCCGTATCGATTTTGTCTTCCGCTTCCGCTTGATACTCTGATGTTTGATGTATGAGGAGATATCCTGAACTATTATATCTATCTAGGATATTTGGATCTTGCCGTATGGCGTTGCTATATTTCCTTTCTTTTTAGATGGAATGGCTCTGATGTACTATTGTATGGTGGCTTGCATACATACTCATTTGTGTATGTAGTTGATCCTTCGCCGACACGATTACGCCCGTTCTTGTCGTGATGTTTGGAAATGGTTGGGACGGCGAAAGGTCTACACGTGAGTGGCATTTGGGCCCCACCGCACTATTTCAACCATTTCGATCATCCAGCTTGTACTAGGAGCGTAATTCACCGAGGTAGTTACAATTGGTATCGAGCCATCCCGACCTTCGTGGTCTCAGCCAAATGGTCGTTGTCCGCCTAGCAAATATTTTTGGTAGCTATGTATACTAAGGAAAAACAAAACGCGAGAGTAGGACTGCTTCCACTTTTCTTCTTACCCACCCACCCTTTTCTGGTAAGGAAGTGTAACGTTTTCAATCCTCGTCTTAAATTCAAACTAGGATTCACGAGTTCTGGGTTTCCGTAGTACCATAGGTTGTGTATCTGTGTGTGTGAGTGTGTGTGTGTAATCCTTTGTCAATCTGTTGCATCCAAGTTGTTATCTTATCGGCCTTTTGGTTATCAACTGTTGGTACATTCCATACCGACAGGCTTTTGCAAACCAACGCGATCTATCTGATTCGTTGTATACCGACGCGATCTATCTTACTCTTTGTTATCCGACGTTATCTTCTTTGTGGTGTTCGTTTCCGTAGTTGCTAATCTTTAGGTTCGTCGTGAGAAGAAGGTGTTGAGATATGTGTTTTACTTATTCATGTGCGGAGTAATGGTTTGAGTGCGGGATGGAGTCGCGACCATACCACTACTTTTATCATTCGCTCTTGTATATTGGATTGGCAGAGTCACTAATCTTGATTCGTAAAGTAATTTTGCGCATCTATTGGTATTTTAATGCCGAAATTTGTGGAAAATTTTTCTTTGATATATTTGTGTACCACACTCCTTTTCAGTCGTGTGCGATATGCTTAATATCTTCTAGGTGCTTTGAACTTTGTTGATATTTTAATATCATCTTAGTAAATTGTATCCTTTAATCTTGAGTAATTCCATCTTGGTACTGTTTTGGATTATTATTATTCTCCATCATAGTACTGACTTGTGTGTTATATCAATCACAGGATGGCACCACCACGCCGCTCGAGGAGGACATACAACCTGAATGGGGCAGATTTGTCAAGCATCGCCAATGCCTTGCAAGAATGCAGCAGAACCAAAGACGGTTCGAGGAAAGTGTTAGGAGGAATGAGTTTGTGCCGCTACCTCCACCTCCCAAGCGGGAGACATCAAGAGCTTCCTGAAGTTCAACCTCGCCAGCTTTGATGTTTACGATCAACCACTTGATGCTGATGATTGGTTGCGTGAGATGTCAAGGTTCGCAACCGCTGATGTTCTGAGCAAGAATGGGTAAAGTGTGCTACTCACCTTCAAGGGAGATGCAGCTACGTGGTGGGAGAATTACACAAGGCAACCGACCGGTTTTCCGCCTACTTGGGAACAGTTCCTTTGGAGCTTTCAAGGAGCGATGTCACGGAAATTGTGATGGAGAGAATGAAGGAAGTGTTTCTTAACCTGAAGCAGGGCAATGATAATGTCAATACCTACATCAGGAACTTCATGAACCTTTCTCGTTATGGTGGCGATGAGATCTCTGATGACAAGAAGAAGCAAAAGAGGTTCAGGCAAGGGCTCAATGCATCGATTAAGTATGCAATCACACATGCAAGGCCGGCGTCTTTTCTGGAACTTCAGCATACAGCTCTGCAGGAAGAGGCAAGTAGGCAAGTGTTTGAGGAGTCAAAGAAGCACAGCCGTGATGCAGCAAGCTCTTCAGCTATGTCAGCTCCTTCTAAGCGTCGTGTCTGGGTTCCTAACACCCCACCGTCGCTCCCGGCTCCACCAAGACCTTCAAGCTACGCGGCAAGGCCACCAAACTTCCTCACTGCTGCTCCCGGGGGCTACCACAACCACTACCCCGGAGCGCCTGGCGGAGTCCCTGGCTACGTTGCTCCACGTCCACGGGGTGCTTGTTACACTTGTGGAGAAACTGGGCATCCAAGCTGGAACTGTCCGATGAAGAACAAGGCTCTCCCTCCACCACCTCCAAGATCTGCGGCAAGCTCTCCTTTGGTTCGTGCACCACCACCTCGGGCTCTCAACATCAACACCAAGCCCGGGTCTACTGTTGCTCGTGCCAACTGCATCAACGCCGCTCAAGCTGAGCATGCACCTGGAGTTGTGATGGGTATGCTTCCCGTTAACTCAGTTCCTGCAAGAGTTTTGTTTGATTCTGGTGCATCGCATTCTTTTGTGTCTCACAAGTTTGCAAATGAGAATGTGTTAGCTATGGAACCTCTACTTAAGCAGTTAAGGGTCCTATCTCCTGGTTCAAACATGAGGGCTGCTTATATCAGCCATGGCAATCAAATTGAGATTGGTGGCTCTTCGTTCTCGGCTTCCTTAATTGTTCTGGGCAATTCTGACATTGATGTCATCTTGGGCATGGATTGGTTGACAGCAAATGCAGCTGTGATTGATTGTGCTGAACGCTCGGTTTCTCTGAAGATTCCTGAAGGCCATATAGTCTATTCTCCAAGTCTGACTCCTGCTTTCCAGCTTTTCTCTTTGGCAGCTCTGAATGTTGATGCTATGGAAGCTATTCAGAGTGTTCCGGTGGTCTGTGAGTTCCCAGATGTCTTTCCTGAAGAGTTGCTGGTATGCCTCCGGATCGTGAGGTTGAGTTTGTTATTGAGCTTGAACCTGGTACCGCTCCTATCTCCAAGCGGCCTTATAAGATGGGTCCTGCTGAGTTGGCTGAACTCAAACGTCAGCTTGATGAACAAGAGAAGTTGGGTTTCATTCAGCATAGTACTTCTTCTTGGGGTAGCCCAACTCTCTTTGTGAAGAAGCGAGATCAGACTGATAGACTTTGTGTTGACTATCGGGCTCTCAATGCTAAAACCATCAAGAATAAGTATCCCCTTCCGCGGATTAATGATCTCTTTGATCAGCTAGCTGGAGCGGTGGTTTTCTCTAAGCTTGACTTGAGAAGTGGTTATCACCAAATCAAGATTCGCAAGGAAGATGTTCCGAAGACAACTTTCACCACCCGCTATGGCCTGTATGAGTACACGGTCATGTCTTTCGGTCTCACCAACGCACCTGCCACCTTCTCGAGGCTCATGAACTCGGTTTTCATGGAGTATCTTGACAAGTTCGTTGTGGTCTACCTGGATGACATCCTAGTCTATTCTAAGTCACAAGAAGAGCATGAAGAACACCTTCGGTGTGTCCTAAGCAAACTTCGTGATAACCGCCTGTATGCAAAGTTCTCCAAGTGTGAGTTTTGGCTGCCTCAAGTAACCTATCTTGGTCACGTCATCTCTGCCAAGGGCATTGCAGTCAATCCGGAAACTGTGAAGACAATTGTTGAATGGCTTCCTCCTGTTAACGTCAAAGAAGTGCGGAGTTTCCTTGGTTTGGCTAGTTATTGCCGTCGCTTCGTTCAGAACTTTTCGAAGATAGCGAAGCCTCTTACCGATCTCCTCAAGAAAGGCAAGAAATACCTTTGGACTCCTGCATGTCAAGCAAGCTTTGAGACACTCAAAGAAAAGCTCACTTCCACACCAGTCTTGGTTCCTCCGGATACATCCAAGCCGTTCCAGATCTTCTGTGACGCCTCTTTGCATGGATTGGGTGCGGTCCTCATGCAAGAAAAGCAAGTTGTTGCTTATGCCTCTCGTCAGTTGAAGACGCATGAGATCAACTATCCTACACATGACCTCGAGCTCGCAGCAGTTGTCTTTGCTTTGAAAGTATGGAGGCACTACTTGCTTGGCAACCGTTGTGAGATCTTTTCTGATCACAAGAGTCTGAAGTATATCTTTACTCAGCCTGATCTCAACATTAGGAAAAGGAGATGGATTGAAGCAATCAATGACTTCGATTTGACCATCAACTACACTCCGGGCAAAGCTAATGTCATGGCAGATGCTCTCAGCCGCAAAGCCTATGTCAACAACCTAATGATGGAAGAACAACAACCTCTTTTGTGCGAGGAATTCCGTCAGCTCAACCTGGAAATTGTGGAACAAGGGTATCTCCTGAACCTTCTAGCAACACCTCTCTTGGAAAAAAAGGTTCGCTCTTCTCAGCTTGGTGATCCGCACACAAGAAAGATCATCTCTAGGCTTCAGCTTCCGAAGTATGAGTCTTTTCACGTCGATGATCAAGGCACGCTCTTCTTTGAACACCGGATGTTTGTTCCGAACTACCCGGGTTTGAGAGAGCAAGTTCTCAAGGAGGCGCATGATTCTGTTCTTTCTATCCACCCTGGCAGCACAAAGATGTACATGGACTTGAAAACACAATATTGGTGGCCTGGTTTGAAAAGGTATTGTGCCAAGTATGTCTCAGAGTGTGATGTCTGCCGCAGAGTGAAAGTTGTTCATCAGAAACCTTCCGGTCTTCTACAGCCATTGAAACCCCCGGAATGGAAATGGGAGAAAGTAGAGATGGACTTCATCACTGGTTTTCCTAGGTCGCAGAAGGGCAACAATGCAATCTTTGTTGTCATTGACAGGCTTTCTAAAGTGGCTCACTTCTTCCCCGTCAAGGAAACCATTTCTGCAATTCAGTTGGCGGAGCTCTATATCAACAGAATTTTCTCTCTGTATGGGGTTCCTCTCGAGATCAGTTCAGACCGTGGAAGTATCTTCACTTCCAAGTTCTGGGAGAGTTTCCAAAATGCTTTGGGAACAAAGTTGAACTTCAGCACAGCCTACCACCCTCAACGCAAGGACAAGTGGAAAGGATCAATCAGATTGGAGGATATGCTTCGTGCTTGCGTCATCTCGTTGGCATGAAGTGGGAAGAATGCCTTCCTTATGCTGAGTTTTCGTGAAACAACAGCCGTAAAGGTCTAAAGATGGCACCATTTGAGGCCCTCTATGGTCGCAAATGCGAACTCCGATTGGTTGGTCGGGTGCGGTGAAAGGATATTGTTTGGCCCGACATTTGTGACTCAAGCGGAGGAGAAGGTTCACATCATTCTTGAGAACTGAGGATTGCTCAAAGTCGCCAAGAGCAATTATGACAGAAGCACACGGACATGGAGTATGTTCTGGTGATCTCGTACCTTCGTGTCACTCCCATGAGAGGCACGCTTTGGTATCAAAGGAAGCTGGCTCCTAGATACATCGGTCCTTTCAAAATTCGTGGAAGAAGAGGAGAAGTTGCTTATGCTCTTGAGCTCCCGGAAAAACTCAAAGTCCATGATGTTTTCCACATCTCTCAGCTCAAGAAGTGCTTCAAGGATCCCGGCAGGACCGTGGACCATGAGCTTATCAATCTTCAAGAAGACCTGTCTTATCAAGAACACCCCACAAAAATCCTTGAAGTCGCAGAAAGAAGGACTCGCAACAAGTCCATCAAGTTCGCAAGGCAAGTGGTCGCACCATTCCGTTGATGAAGCCACTTGGGAACGTGAAGATGAGCTCCGTGCCAAGTATCCTACCCTCTTTGTGTCTTCTTCTTCCTAGAATCTCGGGGCAAGATTCATGTTTAGTGGGGGAGAGTTGTAGCATCCCAATTGTCTAACAATTGTAACGCTACTTGGTCTAGTAATATAATGGCTACTTCAAATATATAATTGTTGCATCATCATTATATCATGCTCATGTCATCATGCCACCTTGCATTTGAGCATCATACAAAACCCTCTTTGTTTTGGTTCTTACCTCATATGCATTGTTAATTGTCTTTGCCTCTTGATATTGTATTTGCTTCTCGATATATTGTTGAAATGCCCAAGTGGATTTGGGGGCATATCTCTTGTTTAACTCCACCACCTTTTCTTTCACCACCTTATAATTCCACCATCCAATTAATATGAGCTGGCATTTATCTGAGTTTACCTAGCTCATGTGGGTTGGGTGGATCCAATACTTGTCCCTTTTTGCTTGGCCTTATTCCACCTTTTGGGAATGCATGGAATAATGCCATGTGATTTTATGTTGTTTTCACAATATGAATACATGGCATTTATTATTTGCATGGGCCATGCAAGAACCACCTCATATCTCTCCCTCTGTTTTGTTTTCTACAAGCCTTGGATCCATGTGAAGGTTCCCTAATTTTACAAATGATTTCATCTAAATTGCAAAAACCCCATATCTTCATAATCTTGTAAAATGCCCCACTTGGCTCATTCATAAATTATGTATGTATGCATCAATCATCTCCACTTCTTTTGTCCCCCTTTTCTATCCTTGGCCTTCACAATTCTCTGTTCAAAATTATCTGCTAGGTTCAAAAAGTTTTGAAATAAAAAGGTTGTTTGTATTTGAAACATACAAAGCAAACAAAAATAAAAGAAAACGAAATTGTGAGAGGAGCAGCAGCAGCTCACTGGCCTTACCAGCAATTGTAGCCAAGTGCAACAGCAGCCCAGGAACCCCCTTCTCTCCTTCCCCTGGCCCAGTACCCCTTCGCTCCCGACGCCGTCGCCCTGTGCCTCTTCTCCGTTCGCTTCCTCCTCTCTGAAGAACAGCAGACGGAGCAGGTACCCGTCGCGTCGCCGTCATCCGCGTCACCATCCACCACCTGCCCCTCTTCTTATCCCCAAGCCGCGGAGGCCCCCCTCGAACCCTAGCCTCCCTCTTCCCCTCCTCTCCGCCGCCATCCCCTTTCCCCTGTCCTTCTCCCTCCTGCGAGCAGCAAAGCAGTCGAAAGGTAATCGCTCATTGCCGCCATGGTCGCCGGTGAGCACCGCTGAAGCCTGGGATCGCTCGCCTCGTCCGCGCTGTTTGTTTTCCTCGAGAGGAGCTGCACGATCCCAGGAGCTCTGCTTCCTCTTCTTCCCGACCAAGTACAGGAGCAGCACCGCCGTCGCCGTCATCATCCCCGACCTCCCCCATCCTCGTTTCCTCGGGAATCGGCCGAGGTGAGCACCACCTCCTGTTCCCCCTTCCCTCCGTTACGCATCATCGCCCGATCGCCGCATCATCGCCGCCAAGCAGCCTCGCAGGAGGCCACGCAGCTTGGCCAAGACTAGAGAGCCCAGCAAGAAGAAGGCATCGAGGCGGTTGCGGCCAGCGTCTAAACCGCCTCTGTTCCGCTCTGTTTCCCGGCGTGCACAGTCCTCCTTCGCAAAATCCCCAAACATGAAAGTTGTAGCCCTACCTTTCCTCTACGTTTTTCGTGTTGACATCATCTTTAAATTCGATCTGTAGCCATCGCCTTTCTCCTCGCAAGATCAGCTAAAAACCCTCTGCGTCTGACGATGAAGTTCAGTCTTTTGCCCTCGGGTCGGCCTCTGTTCGTCGTAGATTCCCACAGAGAGTCCTCACAGTGACGCTCCAAACACGAAAGATGTAGCTCTAGCTAATCTCTACATTTTATGTTTTGTGGTTTTCCCTAATTCATGTGATTTGCTCGGCATCGTCGACGAAGTAGTAAGTCACTAGCAGTTTTCGCGCCCTCGTTCAGTTTAAATCGGGTTCGAATCGGAGCACACCTGGCAGTTTTGCACATAGGTCCTCTGCTTTTTGGTAGCTCAACCCGCGGTCCCTCCCTCTCACCCTTTTTTGTAAAAAGGCTCCCGCACTTTTGCCTCCATCAACCCGCGATCCCCGCCGTGCACACGTGTCAGCGCCGCGTCGGCCGCTCACGCGCGGTGGCCCTTCTCGCCCTCTGGCCCACATGTCAATGACAGAGGGTAGAATGTCCCTGAGTGAGAAAAGTCGCCGAAGTTTTCTAAAACCAAATAAAATTCAGGAAATGTTAAAATCTGACTAAATTCATATAATTTGAAATAATTCAAATTTGTAAAAACTTTCAAAATGAAAAGTAAATGTTTTCCAAATATGAATTCAACCATGTTTTCGAATTTGACCAGATTTGACTCTATCTAGTCAAACCTTTGACTTTGACCCTAAATAATAATTTTGACTTTTAATAAATTTAAATTCATAATTCCAAATAATACAAATAATATATGTTTTTGAATCAGAAAAATGTGAGGAATTCAAATATGCCATTCAAAATATTATTTGGACACTTTAAATTCCAAGTTGAATATAATTACAAAAAATGCCCTTTTCCTTATTTATTTAATAACTTTTGTTTTATAACTCCAAATTCAACAAATGATATGTCTAAAATGATTAGCTCGACGAGACCTTTCTGTTTATGCATTCCATGGTTTGATTTGAAGCCTGCATCATATAAATATATTGTGAACAGCAACTTAATTGTGAATAAAATGGGGCCAAAACTAAATAAAATGGCTTATTCTTGTGTTTCACACCTCACCCTTGCCATGCTACTTTATTGACATGCAAATTGTGCATCATTCATCATGGCATGATTGTTTGCTTGTCGCATTTATTCATATGCTTGTGCACTTTATTTATGTTGGCCCTTGTTTGTTTGGTTCTTCTTGAATAGATGAAAGGTGGGGATATATCAAGAGAACCAGGAGCACTACCCAGATCCATCCTTTGCTTCAACTGAGCTGCCAGGCAAGCACTACCACATGCTTGCATACATACAGTACCTATTGCCTCTATCTTATTCTTGCATCATTGAGTCGCGATTGCATTAAATTGAATCCCAAGTATTGCATAGCCTTTATTTTTAAACCCCACCGAAGCTTGTTCCTCCATCCCATGAGCCATTACTACAGGAGTTGTTTGAGCCATGCGAGTCGTAGAACAGCATGTGTAGGGTATGTGAGTGTCTGATGGATAACGAGGTACCTAAACAACTTAACCTGAGTAGTAATGGGATAACTAATGAAAGTGGCATCGGTGAGCCATATTCGCTATTTGGTTTTTCAGGCTCACTTGTGTCCCGTAAGACCCCGAGTACTTGATTCCTGTTCCAAGAATATTCACGCTATCCACATCCGGGAGGCTTATGGACCCCCGAGCCGAGCTTGATTCATTCTTATTTCTTGGGGCCACAAACTAGTTTGAGGTTTTATTTACCATCTGTACTTATGCCATGCTTTATCGCTTTATTTAAATTGTGCAGGTACGCTTTGTCTTGTTAGGATCGTGGCCCGATTTCGCTGTATCGACAAGCCCAGCCACACTTTCGGGTTCCCAGTCGTTTACAGCCTCCTCCACAACCTTAAGCCCGTTTCGGAGCCGGCCGGCTTCATTGCGGGATCTACTTAAAGGGGTGGCCCCCTGCAATATTTCTGAATCCTGCAATTGCTTTGTCGTGACTGTCTCGTTGGGTTTTGATTTGGTTTTTCCGAGGCATATCGAGTGTGTGTTGCTATTTGTGCACCCCTACAGGGTAAAACTTTCTGGAAGCCGTGTCCGCGGTTATGGACGACTTGGAGCACAGTTTCTCGATCATAGACAAGCATAACTAAAGTACCGCTTTTAAATTGACTAGACTAGGTACCTGACTAGTAAATAGTGCAACACTCATGGAATGGATAATAAAACTGCCAACGGATGGGGGGTTGTTCGTCCGCTTCCTCGTCGGTAAGCGAGGAGGAGGATGGATCTGTTAAGATTACCGTTATAACTGTTATAACTGTTGTTATTAATCCACGGACATCCGTCTATCTATGGTTAGGCGGATGGTTAGCGCTTTCTATAGAATTGCTAGGGTTTATCTTTTGCGGCAACTGCGTCACCCCAGGTTGTGTCCCCTTTAGAGGCATAAAGACTTGCTGAGTACCCCTAGGGTCTCACACGATAAATTATTTGGTTCAGATGAACAGGTACACTCACAAGATGGATACTGGTTGGAAGAGACGGACGATGTGGGCAACGATCATTCGGTGTAGAGATTCCGGGAACGGGGATCCGTGAGATCTGTGGGCGGGATGTGCTTCTTTATGGGGCATCTTATGCCGATTTGCTTCTTATCCGTACTCGGATTTTGTCTTCCGCTTCCGCTTGATACTCTGATGTTTGATGTATGAGGAGATATCCTGAACTATTATATCTATCTAGGATATTTGGATCTTGCCGTATGGCGTTGCTATATTTCCTTTCTTTTTAGATGGAATGGCTCTGATGTACTATTGTATGGTGGCTTGCATACATACTCATTTGTGTATGTAGTTGATCCCTTCGCCTGCCGATTACGCCGCCCGTTCTTGTCGCGATGTTTGGAAATGGTTGGGACGGCCGAAAGGTCTACCTGTGAGTGGCATTTGGGCCCCACCGTACTATTTCAACCATTTCTGATCATCCAGGCTTGTACTAGGAGCGTAATTCACCGAGGTAGTTACAATTGGTGTGTTTAAATCCCTCCCTATGCCCTCTTTATATAGGGGGAGGGGAGCCCTCAAGTCCCTTGGCTTAGCCATATGGGACTAAATGAGAGGAGGAGGTGGAGGCCACCTTGTCCGGTGATGGCTGCAAGTGCACAAATCAATTGTAGCTAGTTTGAAAATAAGAGTATCGTACCCACAAAGAGCTATTTGGTTAAGGTATTTATGCCCCTCATCACTTTCCACCAAAGGAAACTTGTAAGCTGCCTTTGATCTCAAGTAAAGGGTGTTTGAAAGGTTTTTGGCTGTGTGCAAAAAACTAATTAAAACAAGTAAAATAAAGCAAGTACAATGTTGTGTGAAAACATGGTTGAACTTAATAGGGCTAAAACATTCTCAGAGATGTAGGATACACCACTAGCATGATATTATTATTATTAATTAAGATAACATACTTGTTGTGTCATGATATGTGTGGAGAGAGCTCCATAATAAGATCTACAAGGCTCGTAGGAAGCCATTTTGTTAAGCCAAGAGTGAGGTCACCTCTAAATATCCACTGCGATGTCTGAGAGCAATCACCCATACAAACCAACGCAATTAAGTGTTTCCCCATGGATATCGTAATTAGCTTAGGGAGTCCCTCTTTATCCTCCTTTGACCATGTAGGTTGATAGCCTACTCCAATTATCACGACGCTATTCCGAGCATGCTCACAAACACATCCAAAGGATTTCTCCCTCCCTTTAGTCCCGAGGGTAAATTATATGTGGCCGACTACACAAACTATCTAAAGAGAGAGATCAAACACAAATCATAAATCTATCATAGACTGGCCAGTCATACGGACACAAGAATAGATCATCTTTATTACAAGTTCATAATAGTGCTAGAGTTTTTGTATATCCCCAAGAACAAATGAACTACTCACACATGGAAGCAATCAAAAACATCATCATAATCAAATGGATGGATAAAAGTACGAGGATAAATCTAGTGCAAACCACAATTGAATCTCGAATTACAACAAGATCTAATGGATGAGAGATGGGGGTGATGAGGATGCAGCGGTTGATGATGAAGGGTATGATTCGATGTCCTCCAATGATCCGTGAAGCAACAGGGATTTTCCTTCTGCCAAGTTCCTCCTTCAGATCCCTTTTAGATGTGGTTTTACGTGGTTTCTGGTGGCTGAGAATGTTGGACCTCTGTGTCGTCTTTGCTAGGAGAAAGTATTTGATGAGGAGGACATGATGCCGCGTGGTACGGATGGACGGTACGAGCAGGCTCTACATGTACCACTGGTCGTTATCACGGAAGATGCTTTCCTCTCGCTTGGTATTCACCCAGGTGCGAAGGTAAATCAATAAAATGGATTTTATCACTTAAAATATCATATATAACATAATATGATAGTTCCAATTGATATGTTCATAATAGACTTAGTAGTTTGGGATCCTGTTGAAACAAGGGCAAAAAGGTGCACGCAAACGCAGTGAAATACCAAAATCCCTATTCTATTTATGCAAAAATAAAAGGTAAATATGCTTCAATTTTGGACTCATCAGCCGGTTGTCCAAGGACTCCATGGTCCCAACAGAAGGAAATATGCCCTGAGAGGCAATAATAAAGTTGTTATTATGTATTCCTTGTATATGATAGATGTTTATTTTACATGCTATAATTGTATTGATAGGAAACATCAATACATGTGTGTTTAATAAACAAAAAGGGTTCCTAGTCATGCCTCTCTTATAGACTAGCTTGTTGATTAACAAGATGATCAAGGTTTCCTGATCATGGACATTGGATGTTGTTAATAACAAGGTCACACCATTGGTGGAATGATGTGATGAACATTCATCCGAAGTATAGCATTACGATCAAGTCATTGTGTTTATATTGCTATAACATCATACGAAGTAATCTTTATCCTTAGACCATGAGATCATGTTAATTGCTAACACCGGAAGAGTATCTTGATAACATCAAACGTCACACCGTAATAGGGTGACTATAAAGATAGGTTCAGTGCTACGAAGGTGTTATGTTGAGGCTCATGGATCAAGAGTGGAATTTTTCAATCCAGATAACAGATAGATATACTCTGGGCCCTCTCGGTGATATCACATTAGGATAGCTTGCAAGCAAGTGATGTGATCACTAGAATGTTATGTCACGGGAACAAGAAAAGAGTGCATGTCGGTAACAAGATCAAACTAGGTATGGAGATATCGATGATCGAATCTCGGACATGTAATATATCGAGAGACAAAGGGATTTAGTTACAAGCATTAAAGGTTCTCACGATCACAGGAGTCATTATTGAATGTGTAGGAGTCAGTACGGATCTCCAGGTCCTGCTGCTGATTATTGATCGGAGAAGGGTCTCGATCATGTCTGCATTATTCGCGAACCGTAGGGTGGCACACTTAAGATTTACCGGACACCATTTTGGAGCACATATGTTTCAGACGAAAGAATTGCAAAGCGCAGGAATTGTTTCAATAGAAACCGGAAATTGTTTCGGGTGAAATTGCAGAAGGTGGTTCTGCATGTGATATTGAAATATTGCAAGGGGCTATATGTGAATGTTTGTTAATTAAAGTAATTAACAAAATTCTGAATAAATTTTATAAAAGAGTTTTATTAAATGAGAGAGCATTAAATTTGGAGAAACTTAATGCATTTAAAGTGGAGACTTTAAAAGGGAATGTGAAGAGGCATTTTAATGTGGAGGAGTTACCATCACATGAATGGGGGAGGTGAGGGGTCACCCCCCCATGCGCCGGCCATGGAGAGAGGGGGCACCCCCTCCTCCTATAAAAGGCCACCCATTCCCTCCTTCATCCACACACCTCCTTGTGAAGGATCTCTCTCCCCCTCTAGAATTATTCTCCCATGGTCTCGGATTAGCGAGATACATGTTCCCGGTGGCATTTCGTCTGGAAGGAGTTGCTGCTTCCGCTGGATCACTGGAGCGAGGAGGTGGAGGTTGTCTAGTGGCTTGAACGTGTGTGCGAGTGCGGATGCGCTGCTGAGTTGCGACGCTCGGACTTCCTCACGATCTTGAGATCGGCAAGTGTACGACTACATCAACTAGGAGTTCCTACTCGTTAACAAAGCTCACTGTCTTCGAGGGTAAGTTCTCTATGGATGTATGTCCACCCGTTTACTTTGTAAATAGTAGATAGATCTTGGCGTGTAGTTCACACCATAGGAAATTTTTTGTTTTCTATGCTGCGGACCCAATAGTGGTATCAGAGCCTGATCTATGCGTAGGTGCTTTGCACGGGTAGTACACCTATGTTTATATGTGGGCGATGATGATCATGTTATTGCATCTTCTATGTACTTTGGATATTGGTGGCATAGTGGGATGAAGCGGCCCGGACCAACCTTACATGTCATCGTAGATGAGACCGGCTCCACGACTGACATGCAACTTGTTTTGCATAAGTGGCTGGCGGGTGTCTGTCTCTCCTACTATAGTCAATATCTGATTTACAACGAGTTGCTAATAACTTGGTTATCCTCGTTGTGGTTCATGTTAAAGGTTAGACAGGTTCTATCTCCGAAAGCCCTAAGCCACGTAAAACTTGCAATTGATAAATTAGAGGCGTCTAGTTTAGATCGTTGCTGGGCTAGTGTTTTGATATGGTATTGTTGTAAGTAGATGTATAATAGATACTCTTACAACTCACTTAATGTGTAAGTTCCATAGACCTTGGCCTTACACACAAAGGAATGATAGAGATCATACCACGATGCAAATGATAGAGATCAAATGCATGGACCATATCACCTCACTTCACACATTAGATGTTAGCATCTTATATTGCTAGTTTGGCGCGTTTGGTAGCATTATAAGATGATCCCTCATTTAGATATCAACATAAAATGTGTTCTTCCTTAAGTATGCACCGTTTTTTGGATCGTGTTTTGAGGCATCACATGATGATCGGGTGTTTTCAACTCTACGCTTTCATACAATGGGTGTAAGACAGTTTTACACACGCAAATACTAAGGTTCTTACTTGACGAGCCTAGCATGTACAGACATGGCCTCGGAACACGGACCCAAAGGTTAAGCATGAGTCATATAGTTGATATGATGCCCATATAGATGCTCGCCTTTGAAGCTACACCGCCTCACGTGATGATCAGACTTGGTGTAGTGGATTTGGCTCATGTAATCACCAAAAGGACACGATGGATGTCATTTTTGAGTGGGAGTTCATTAGTAATTTGGATTAGTTGAACTCAATCTATCATAAACTTAGTCTAAATATACTTTACAAATTCTGTTGTAGATGGCACCACCTGCTTTTAATTTCAATGTGTTCATGGAGAAAGAGAAACTTGCTGCGAATGGTAGCAACTTCACCAACTGGGCTATCAATTGGAGGATTCTCCTCACTGCTGCACAAAAGCAATATGTGCTAGATGCGCCGCTAGGCCCCCCACCAGCTCCTGATGCCCCTGACGAGGAAAGGTCTATATAACTCGTCAGGAGCACCACAACTTAGTTCATTGCGGCATATTGTATGGGCTAGAGCCAGAACTTCGAAAACGTTTCGAAAATGGCAATGCCTTTGATACCATGGGAGAATTGAAAATGATTTTCGATACCCATGCTGCCGTAGAGAGTTATAATGCTACAGAAAAGTTCTTTAGCTGCATGATGGAGGAAAACAGCTCCGTTAGTGAGCATGTACTCAAAATGTCCTGCATACGCCGATAAGCTTGTGTCCTTGGGAATAACAATTCCCATTGACTTAGCATACATCATGTTCTCCAATCTACGCCACCTAGCTACAAGAGCTTCGTGATGAACTATAATATGCAGGGCATGAACAAGTCTCTTCGAGCTTACATCAATGCTTAAGACTGCGAAGTGGAGATTAGGAAAGAACATCAAGTGTTGATGATCAATAGGACCACCGGTTTCAAGAAGGACAAGAAAGGAAAGCACAAGGAAAGAAGGGTGCAAGTCATTTGCCACGCCTTGAAAAGAAACCCGAGCTGGCCTCGAGTCTAACACCGAAAGTGCTACTATTGCCGGGGAGCCATTGGCATAAGCGCCCCAAGTATTTGGCGGACAAGAAGTCCGCAAAGGCAAACAAAGGTATATGTGATATACATGTTATTGATGTGTACTTGACTAGTACTCGCAGAGCACACAGGTATTTGATACGGGATCGGTTGCTAATATATGTAACTCGGTTCAGGGGCTGCGGAACAAGCGACAACTAGCAAGGGATGAGGTCTCGATGCGAGTCGGCAATGGATCAAGAGTTGATGTGATCACCGTCGAAACGCTGCCTCTCCATATGCCATCGGGATTAGTTATAAACCAAAATAATTGTTATTTGGTGCCTACACTGAGCATGAACATTATATCCGGATCGTGTTTGATGCAAAGTGGTTATTCATTTAAGTCTGAAAATAATGGTTGTTCGATTTATATGAATAATATCTTTTATGGTCATGCACCTATGTTGAATGGTTTATTTCTGTTGGATCTCGATAGTAGTATTACGCATATTCATAATGTTGATGCTAAAAGGATTAAACTTGATAATGATATATCTACATATATGTGGCATTGCCGTCTAGGTCATATTGGCGTTAAACGCATGAAGAAACTCCATTCTGATGGACTTTTGGAATCACTTGATTTTGAATCATTTGATACATGTGAGCCATGCCTTATGGGCAAGATGACTAGAACGCCGTTTTCCGGTTCAATGGAACGGGCGACAGATCTATTGGAAATCATAAATACCGATGTGTGTGGACCAATGAGTGTGTCGTCAAGAGGTGGATATCATTATTTTGTTACTTTCACGGATGATTTGAGTAGATATGGGTATATCTATTTGATTATACACAAGTCTGAAACTTTTGAAAAGTTCAAAGAATTTCAGAATGAAGTGGAAAATCATCGTAACAGAAAGATCAAATTTTTGCGGTCCGACCGTGGAGGAGAGTATCTTAGTTACGAGTTTAGCACACATATGAAAGACCGTGGAATAATTTCACAACTCACGCCTTCCGGAACACCACAATGTAATGGTGTGTCAGAACGTCGTAATCGTACTTTATTGGATATGGTTCGATCTATGATGTCTCTGACTGACTTGCCACTATCATTTTGGGGTTATGCACTGGAAACCGCTACATTCACTTTAAATAGGTCACCATCTAAATCCGTTGAAAAGACACCGTATGAATTATGGTTTGGAAACAAACCTAAGCTGTCATTTCTTAAAGTTTGGGGATGCGGTGTTTATGTGAAGAAACTTCAACCGGATAAACTCGAACCCAAAGTGGAAAAATGCGTCTTCATATGATACCCTAAGGAAACGATTGGGTATACCTTCTATCACAGATCCGAGGGCAAGGTCTTTGTTGCCAAGAATGGATCCTTTCTTGAGAAGGAGTTTCTCGCGAAAGGTGTGAGTAGTCAGAAGGTAGAACTCAAAGATGTTATTGAACCTTCTCTTCATGAAATGGCGAGTAGCGCAGCTCCAGAAGTTGTTTCGGAGTTGACTTCACCTAATGAAGAGAGAGCTAATGATATTGATCATGAAACTCCGAAAGAGGACACTACCGAACCTCGCAGGTCAATCAGGACACGTGCAGCTCCTGAACTGTATGGCAATCCTGTTATGAATTTCATGATTGATGACCCTGCGACGTATGAAGAAGCGATGATGAGCCCTGATTCCAACAAATGGCTAGAAGCCATGAAGTCCGAGATGGAATCCATGTACGAGAACCAAGTTTGGAACTTGGTGGACTTACCTCACGACCGAAAGGCCATTGAGAATAAATGGATTTTCAAAAGGAAAACTGATGCTGATGGTAATGTGACCATCTATAAGGCTCGACTTGTCAAAAAGGGGTTTCGACAAATTCAAGGAGTTGAATACGATGAGACATTCTCTCCCGTAGAGATGCTTAAGTCGGTTAGGATTATGTTAGCAATTGCTGCATATTTCGATTATGAAATATGGCAGATGGATGTCAAAAATGTGTTCCTCAATGGTAAGATTGAAGAAGAGTTGTATATGATACAACCTAAGGGTTTTTTCGATCCTAAGGATGCTAATAAGGTGTGCAAACTTCAGCGATCCATCTATGGACTAAAGCAAGCATCACGGAGTTGGAATCTCCGCTTTGATGAGGTGATCAAAGAGTTTGGATTTGTCCAAACTTATGGAGAGGCTTGTATTTACAAGAAAGTGAGTGGGAGCAATGTGGCATTTCTGATATTATATGTGGATGACATATTATTGATTGGAAATGATTTAGATCTTTTAAACAGTGTTAAAAGTTATCTAAATTTTCGATGACGGACCTTGGTGAAGCTTCATATATATTAGGCATTAAAATATATAGAGATAGATCAAGACGCCTAATTGGGCTATCGCAGAGTACATACCTTGATAAGATATTAAAGAAGTTTAATATGGACGGAAGTAAGAAGGGGTTCTTACCTATGTTGCAAGGCAAGACATTGAGTAAGACTCAAAGTCCGGCTACGGCGGAAGAAAGAGAGATAATGGATAAGATCCCCTATGCCTCAGCCATAGGCTCTATAATGTATGCCATGCTATGTACAAGACCGGATGTGGCACATGCTATTAGTTTGACTAGTAGGTCCCAATCTGATCCAGGTTCGGAACACTGGATAGCGGTCAAGAATATCCTTAAGTACTTGAGAAGAACTAAGGATATGTTTCTTATATATGGAGGTGAAGAAGAGCTAGTCGCTAAGTGTTATGTTGATGCTAGCTTTGACACTGATCCGGATGACTCTAAGTCTCAATCCGGATACGTATTTCTCTTGAACGGAGCAGCAGGTAGTTGGAGGAGCTCCAAACAACCTGTGGTGGCTGGATCAACAACGGAGGCGGAATATGTTGTCGCTGAAGCGGCAGAAGCAGTTTGGATGAAGGAGTTCATAACGGAACTGGGTGTGGTTCCCAGTGCGTTGGACCCGATGGTGATCTATTGTGACAACAATGGAGCCATAGCCAACACCAAGGAACCAAGGTCTCACAAGAATTCCAAGCATATTAAGCGCCGGTTTCACTCCATCCGCGAACATGTCAAGGATGGAGATATAAAGATTTGTAAAGTGCACATTGACCTGAATGTAGCAGATCCGTTGACTAAAGTACTCCCTAGGGCAAAACATGATCAACACCAGAACTCCATGGGTGTTAGATTTATCACTATGTGAACTAGATTATTGTCTCTAGTGCAAGTGGGAGACTGAAGGAAATTTGCCCTGAGAGGCAATAATAAAGTTGTTATTATGTATTCCTTGTATATGATAGATGTTTATTTTACATGCTATAATTTTATTGATAGGAAACATCAATACATGTGTGTTTAATAAACAAAAAGGGTTCCTAGTCATGCCTCTCTTATAGACTAGCTTGTTGATTAACAAGATGATCAAGGTTTCCTGATCATGGACATTGGATGTTGTTAATAACAAGGTCACACCATTGGTGGAATGATGTGATGAACATTCATCCGAAGTATAGCATTACGATCAAGTCATTGTGTTTATATTGCTATAACATCATACGAAGTAATCTTTATCCTTAGACCATGAGATCATGTTAATTCTAACACTAGAGGAGTATCTTGATAACATCAAACATCACACCGTAACAGGGTGACTATAAAGATGGGTTCAGTGCTACGAAGGTGTTATGTTGAGGCTCATGGATCAAGAGTGGAATTTGTCAATCCAGATGACGGATAGATATACTCTGGGCCCTCTCGGTGATATCACATTAGGATAGCTTGCAAGCAAGTGATGTGATCCCTAGAATGTTATGTCACGGGAACGAGAAAAGAGTGCATGTCGGTAATGAGATCAAACTAGGTATGGAGATACCGATGATCGAATCTCGGACATGTAATATATCGAGAGACAAAGGGATTTAGTTACAAGCTTTAAAGGTTCTCACGATCACAGGAGTCATCGTTGAATGTGTAGGAGTCGATGCGGATCTCCGGTCCCGCTATCGATTATTGATCGGAAGGGTCTCGATCATGTCGCATTATTCGCGATGAGGCGGCACACTTAAGAGTTATCGGACACCATTTTGGAGCACATATGTTTGACGAAAAGAATTGCAAAGCGCAGGAATTGTTTCAATAGAAACCGGAAATTGTTTCGGGTGAAATTGCAGAAGGTGGTTCTGCATGTGATATTGAAATATTGCAAGGGGATATATGTGAATGTTTGTTAACTAAAGTAATTAACAAAATTCTGAATAAATTTTATAAAAGAGTTTTATTAAATGATAGAGCATTAAATTTGGAGAAACTTAATGCATTTAAAGTGGAGACTTTAAAAGGGAATGTGAAGAGGCATTTTAATGTGGAGGAGTTACCACCACATGAATGGGGGAGGTGAGGGTCACCCGCCATGCGCAAACCATGGAGAGAGGGGCACCCCTCCTCCTATAAAAGGCCACCCATTCCCTCCTTCATCCACACCTCCTTGTGAAGGATCTCTCTCCCTCTAGAATTATTCCCCATGGTCTCGGATTAGCGAGATACATGTTCCCGTGGCATTTAAATGCGGAAGGAGTTGCTGCTTCCGCTGGATCGCTGGAGCGAGGAGGTGGAGGTTGTCCGGTGGCTTGAACATGTGTGCGAGTGCGGATGCGCTGCTGAGTTGCGGCACTCGGACTTCCTCACGATCTTGAGATCGGCAAGTGTACGACTACATCAACCACGAGTTCCTACTCGTTAACAAAGCTCATTGTCTTCGAGGGTAAGTTCTCTATGGATGTATGTCCACCCGTTTACTTTGTACCTAGTAGATAGATCTTGGCATGTAGTTCACACCGTAGGAAAATTTTTGTTTTCTACGCTGCGGACCCAACACCAACATGGGCACCAAGGGGCCCAACCGACCTTTGCTTCCCTCTCCCCTTTGGGTGCCCTCCCTTTTGGGCCTTTTCCCCTTAGGGAATTGGCCCATTAGGCATGGCTTCCCATTAAATCATTAAAAAATCTAAATAAATGTATAATTCAATAATTAACATATATTTACACATTATTTAATTCCCATTGCATTGGAACTCTTTCTGGATAACTCTGGACACCCACCGGACTTTCTGGAACCCTTCTAGTTTCCTCTTCTCTTTTCTTCGTCGATTCCTATTATACCAAAACAATCTCCGAGCGTTATCAAACCCTTAAGTGTGTTACCCTAACGGTTCGATAACACTTCAAACATGGTCGATACCCCTCTCGGACCAATGATCATCAGTAGGACCTAGATGCCCATAATAACCCCTATGCATTCCACAAGAATCTTTATCGTTGAACCATTAAGCATAGAGTCCTTTTCCCTTTGTTACTTCGATACTTGACTTGTCTGAGACTTGATGAAATACATCGCCATGTCTGGTTCAATCTTGTTACTGACAAGTACAACTTTACTCATTCCGAGCTATCCATCTCTGTGACCTAATCACATAATGTAACTTTATGGATGTCATGTCTCCGACTAGGCCCAGAGTATCTCCCCATCACACGGAAGAACAAATCCCGCTCTTGACACATACGCCTCGACATGCCCCTCTGAATACCTGAAGACACCTTTATGATCACCATTTTACCGAGTGACATTTTGTGTAAACAAGGCACTCTCGGGTGATAGTGATTAAATATGGTCACATGGTTTAAGGAATTGGTTACTACATTTCCTAGTCATTATTATGGTGAACTTCGTGACTTGATCATGTTACAATTACTATTTTGGGTATGTCTATCACCTTCATTCACCTAATGAAATTACCCCATTTTCAATTGACATAAATGTCCATGATCGGGAAACATTGGTCATCGATTGACCAATGAACTAGTGTCTAGAGGATCACTAGGGACTCTGGTGGTTTACATATCACACGTGCATTGACATTCCTATCAATACATTTATAACATGATATAAAACCTATTATGAACTTGATGAAATATGTCAATAATCTATATTATTATTTGCCTCTAGGGCATATTTCCAATAGTCTCCCACTTTCACTAGAGTACAAATAAACTAGTTGTATTTGATACAAAATCATTACACCATAACACTTTTCGTGTTTTGATCATGCTTACTCATGGAAGAGGTTTTGTCTATGGACTATACTATACAGATCCTTATGTCTTTGTGAATTGTTAATGTCACCTAATTTGACATTCTTCTTATCATCACATGATACTCTTGCGGTGTAAATATTATGTTTTGGTCACAAAGTGTTGTGTTTGTTCCTTTTGTCATGACATTCGATTAATCAATCAAAAGATGACGTTTTCATTTCCCTACGCATTAGTAACACACTCTGTGGAAAGATGAACTTCCCCAGCCGTAACATTGCATATTTTACCTTTGAAGTAACCATATACTTCTTATGTCAATGTAAATCTTATCGATAGTGTAATAAATGCCACTTCAATGTCTAACCATGCTTCTCTTATTCTAAGGCACTCAACGTTGTGAGAATTCCAATCATCTAGGTTGGGTAAAACTTCCTAGGGTAACCCTTTCATGATCACGTTCACCATCCTTTACATATCACATGTATACCTTCAGTTCTCTCTAGACACTAAATACTATACTTAACTTTTTCTTGAGTGATTCACTCAGATATCACTTTGGAACCTATTCTTTTGATCAAAAAATTGGATCATATTATGTCGAGTATACAACATTGTTTTAGAAGATGTAACCTATGACTGAGGCATAGTAGATGTTACACATATTTTCCTTCTTTTAACCATCATCGTATCGAGACAATCTCAATGCTTCACCTAGTTAGAAAAGTAAGAACTTCCTTCTTAACTTATTCCATTCTAAACTTCTTCAGAATCCAATCTAGGAAAACATTCTGAATTAATGCTATTAAACGTATTAATCTATCTTGATAGATTTCAATGTTCAATATTCGTTCAACTTCATTTACTTAATATTCTCTAATAATTACTAATACCAACAATACCATTCACAATATGTCAATCACATATGAGACTGTTTCATCAATCACCCACTCAAATATGTTAGTTACATATAAGAGTATGGAACTCTCTTAGCTCCCACTCAGTTTCTTGTAACTGTAGGTCTTCTCAATATTCTGGGCACAATCCCAAAATCCTTTGATCATTCATCAAATTGAGAATTCTAGCTACGAGATTCCATTTGTCTGACTTAAGCATTGCTACACATTGTAGTCAACCATTTGAATTTGTTCAAGACATTTCTTGACACAAATCAAGTTTTATGTCTTACTTTAAGTTTCATTTCTTACTTTCTACTCATATAAAGAGACTATGAACTTGGGCATGGAGGCACGAATACTTTTGACCTTGCCCCATGATCATGTACTCTAGAAGTCCCTTTGGAAGATCAAGTAACATCTTTACTTTGATAAGATCAAGTAACATTTTACTTTACCATCTTAAATGTAACTTAATGTATAGGACTTCATGACTCTAAGTCATTTCTCGTATTTTGGTTCACCATTGCTTCTTTGTAGTTCATAGGTATATCATTGTTCCATTAACATGACATGAATCATGAATTCAATTCTGCAATGAGGCAGAACTTATTCATGAATCCTACTTTCTTTTAGTAAAATATCCCATTGAAACTTTTGATAATTATCATTAGTTTCTCATCTATTTGTAGAGGTTTGTTCCAGAATCAATTCTGTTGCGCTACTCTAACATTTGGAGGCAAGGTTCTCAACCTTATTTGAGCTTTCACCTTTATCCATCAAATCTTTTATTGAGAAACTCTTCTTGATAAATCACCACCTTGAGAAATACTAACTTGCCAGTTTGGTTGTAGTTATGGAATACATATTCTTAGTTTCCTAGGAACACACAACAACGTTTCATTCGTTCTAATTCTGAATTATCACAGAACTCTAGAATTTACAGAAACCACATTGTGCCATACACTTATGGTGTCATTTCCATGAATCCTTGATGATTCTTTATACAATAAGTAAGTGTTTGCTATTCTGATTTATCTTATCTAAATGCTGATGCTAACACGATAAGAGATTACTTTAGACCATATGATATCTAATATGGTATGATTACAATTCTTTATACATGTCAACACATTGACATATTCTTAGCATTGTAATTTGTGGAACACTTTTCACAAGTCTTATATGCCTGAAACGCAACTCAAATACTTGTCGTTTTGATCAAATCGCAAAGACTCGTATTCTTGTTCAATATTCTTCTTTACTCTGAAATTCCTTGTCCATATCAAATAGTTTCAGACTTGTGTCTCATTCAGGGAATACATTTATTTGCTTAAACTCACAATGAATTTTTACGAAATAATGATATCCACCATTTGTTTAAAAATATAACACATCATCATGTATAATATCTAATTATTCAACACACACTTTGTCTTACTAGAACATGGGGTTTTAGTCATTTTTCCTAACAGGGACATGGTCTGTATGTGTCATAAGATCAAGTATATTTAAGACCTTGGTTTCATCACTTATGAAACCTTTCATTTGTACCATTATGACTTAACACACTAGTGTCATTCAAAATGATGTCATTATCAAGTTTGAATATCTTTTGGCATTTTCACAATCTTATAAACATTTAAATTTCTATCATCAAGATCAAAATATGTGTAACCCATTCATAATCAAAACCATGAACATAAAATATATTACTCATAGGAATAAAACAACTGATTTATCTCAAATTCATATGAATAACTGATACGTCCAAAACGTATCTACTTTCCCGAACACTTTTGCTATTGTTTCTCCTCTAAACTTGTGTGATTTGGATGCAACTAGAACAGACTAACGCTGTTTTCAGCAGAATTGCCTTGGTGTCTAGTTTTTGTGCAGAAAATCAACTATCAGGAAAAATCCCGGAAAATATGCCAAAAATCCTATTTCACCAGAAGACTCCCGGAGCCAGAATATGAGACGGAGGGGGCTAGGCCCAGGCCACACCACCTAGTCGCGTGGGCTAGGCCTGGTCGAGCCAGGGGGTGGTCTGGCCGCCCCAGACACCCCCTCGGTCTCCCTCTTCGCCTATAAGATGCCTTCTGACCTAAAAACTCAGGGGGGTTCGACATTTTTCTAGAAGGAGTTCCGCTCCGCCGCCACCACCAGATTCCATGATTCAGAACCAGAAACTCCATTCTGGCACCCTGCCGGGATGGGGAATTGGAGGAGATCATCGCCATCATCATCACCATCGCTTCTCCATCGACCATCCATGTTCCCCCATCTATGAGTGAGTAATCCCCCGCTGTAGGCTATGGGGATGGTAGGGATTGGATGAGTGTGTTCATGTAAGGGCATCGGATTGTTAGGGCATGGTGCCTACTATCTTCTATTAGTGCTTTATGACTTTGTTGCGACTTGTTGTGCTTAATGCTTGTCACTAGGGCCCGAGTGCCATGATTTCAGATCTGAACATGTTATTGATTCATTATGATAGTATTGTTTTTGGTCTTATCTGCAAGTTGTATACACACGTTGTTGTTCGGAACCAATGGCCCCGAAGTGACAGAAATCGGGATAACCGGAGGGAATGGCTTTGATGTGAGGATCACATGTGTTCATGGAGTGTTAATGCTTTGCTCCGATGCTCTATTAAAAGGAGCACATTAATTGTCAGTAGTTTCCTTGAGGCACCACTGCAAACGGCCTGGCAGGACAAAAGATGTTGTGCAAGTTCTCATTGCGAGCATGTATGACTATACATGGGACACATGCCTAGGATTATCTAGTGCTTGGATGCTTTATCTTATTTATCTGTAATTTCCCTATGTTCTGATTGCTATGAAAATTGTCTTGTCCATGCAACGCCCGTCCATCCATCCCTATGCCTACCGCACTCGAATCCTACTATTTACTGCTATTGTTACTACTGTCTTTGCTTTTACAACTGCTGCTACTTTACTATTCCTACTACAAAGCTGTTGCTACTGATAAACTGTTGTGAGCAAGATTTTTTCTAGGTGCAACTTAATTGACAACTCAGTTGTTAAGGCTTATAAGTATTCTTTGGCTCCCCTTGTGTCGAATCAGTAAATTGGGTTTCACTTCCCTCGAAAATACTGCGATACATCCCCTATACTTGTGGGTCATCAAGACTATTTTACATTGTTGCCGGGGAGCATAGCTTTATTTATCAAGTTCACTTGGATTCTCTATTGTTCGCTGCTATCCTTCCATCATGGGTAAGTCTCGTGATGGCAAGGTTCCTATTTTACCATCCACTACAAGAAGAGGTACAGTTATGAACACCTCTGTTGCTCTTGATTCACCATCCGTTATGAGTAAGCTCGTTACACCACCACATACACATACTACACACACTACTACTACTGCTGAATCAGAAACTTCTGATAGTTATGATGCTGCTTCTACTGTGCTTGATAAGAGTGGTTCATTAGGTCCTTTCCTAGATGCTACGATTGCTAGAACTATAGCTGGAAATACTAAAACTCCTAATGAAGACACTACTACACCTGTTAGTTCACCTGAGTCTAGTGAGAGCTATGATATTGAAGACGGTTATGTTGAGATGATCAATGAATTTATTAAGGAATGTAAAAACACCCATGATAGGAGCGCTGCTAAGAGTCTCCTTGAGAGGTGTACTATTAGACCCAAATTGTCTCCTATTGCTAAGTTTGCTGCTTCTCCCATAAACATTAAAGATAAAGATATGATTTCTCTCTTGATCTATCTTACATATCTATTGTTGAGAAAGAACCTTTTTGTGGGACTAAGAATGAAAGTGCGGTAGCACATATGAATGAACTTTCTACCATGAGTGGCTTGTTTTCTGATGATATTAAGATGCGTACTTACTTTGTTGCTAAGATTTTCCCCTTTTCACTGAAAGGAAAAGCTAAAGCTTGGTTTAGTAATTTACCTCCTAGATCTATTGATAGCCCTGATTGCTTGATTAGTAATTTCCTACAGAAATATTTTCCTCCAAGTGCTAGACATGCTATTTTGCAGGAACTTTTTGATTTTAAACAGGGAGAAAAAGAGATATTGCCTGAATCATGGGCAAGGTTTTGTGCTTTGATTCATGCACAGGTTGGAAGTCCATTACCTAAGAATGAGCTTCTTGATATATTTTATAATGGGCTAACTGAAGAATCTAGGACATACCTAGATAGTTGTGCTGATTGTGTTTTCAGGAATAGGACTCCCAAGGAAGCTGAGGAATTAATGGCTAAAATAAGCAAGAACTATGAAGATTGGACTCCTCCTGAACTAGCTATACCTGAAGTAATCATACCTGAACCAGCTATACCTGAAGTAATTATACCTGCACCAACTATTCCTGTGCCTATTCCAACATCAAAGAAGAGGGAGTTATTGAATTAAATGATGAAGTGATGAAGGAAGGTAAGAAATGTCTTAAGGAGAAGGGAATTAAAGCTGCAGATGTCAAGAATTTACCTCCTATAGAAGAACTATGTAAGCTTATCCCCTACTCATCCACTATTGAGGTACACTCTCTCCAACACTTTGATGAAGGTGATATCCCTTACTCTAAACCTCCTGATCAATGCTTAGAAGAATTCAATATCTTTATTGTTAAGCAGGATACTTTTAATAAAAGGGTGCAAAATCATCTAATGGAAAACACTAGAGCTATTATTGAGTTAAAAGATATTGTGGAAAGAACCTCTAATGATGTTAAAATGATTGTTAAACACTTTCAAATGGTTCAAACTCAAATAGATCAACTCATTAAAGTGCAAAAGACTTGCTAGTTAATGCTGCTAAAGAAAAACATGCTTATGAAATTAGAACTAGAAGTGGTGCTGCTACCCAGGATCCTCTATATCCTGAGGGGCATCCTAAAAGAATCGAGCAGGATTCTCAACAAGCTGAAAATAGTAGTTATACTCGTAAGAAAAGAAAAAAGAAACATAAAACTACTGTAGAACCCCCTGAACCTGCTAAAGACCCTAATAGTATATTTGTCTCTAATGCTGAAACTGAAAGTGGTAATGAATAAAATGATGTTCATAATGAAGAAAAGGTTGAAGAAGAACCTGAAAAGCATACTAAGAATACTAAATACACTAAAGAAGATTTTATTGCTAAGAAACATGGTAGTGAAAGAGAGCCTTGGGTCCAAAAACCTATGCCTTTCCCTGATAAGAAACACAAGTCAAAGGAAGATGAACACTATAATAAGTTTTGTGAGTGGATGAAACCTTTATTCCTGCAAATTCCTTTGACTGATGCTATTAAATTGCCTCCTTACTCAAAGTATATGGAGGATATTTTCTCGAATAAAAGGAAGATCCCTAATGAAGAAATCTCTACTTTGCTTGCTAATTATTCCTTTAATGGTAAGGTTCCAAAGAAACTTGGAGACCAAGGGATTCCAACTATTCCTTGCTCTATTAAGAATAGTTATGTTAGAACTGCTTTGTGTGATTTGGGAGCTGGAGTTAGTGTTATGCCTTTCTCTCTCTATAAGAGACTTCAACTGGAAAAATTAATACCCACTAATATATCTTTGCAAATGGCTAATAAATCTACCAATATTCATGTTGGTATATGTGAGGATGTACCTATTAAAGTGGCACATAATTGCTTGATATTAACTGATTTTGTTGTGCTTGAAATGCCTGAAGATGATAATATGTCTATTATTCTTGGAGACCTTTTCTTAATACTGCAGGAGCTGTTATTAATTGTAATCAAGGAAAGGTGACCTTCAATGTTAATGACAAGGAACATACTGTCTATTTCCCCAAGAACATTGATATGACTTATGGTTTGAATTCAATTGAACATGTTGAGGGCATTCAAGTTGGAGAAATATATTGTCCCATACCAAGAGAAAAATTTGAAACAATTATGATTGGGACCATTGCTATCAAAGTTGAGGTAACATAATCACTAGTGAAATACAAAGTTTTGTCTCATATGAAATTGTTTTGGTAGCAAGACCTGATCAACCTTGTTAACAAAAGGATTTCATTGAACAAAACTATTGGGTCTGTAGCATAGAAAACAAAAAATTTCCTACGGTGTGAACTACACGCCAAGATCTATCTACTAGGTACAAAGCAACGGGTGGACATACATCTAACGAGAACTTACCCTCGAAGACAACGAGTTTTGTTAACGAGTAGGAACTCGTGGTTGATGTAGTCATACACTTGCCGATCTCAAGATCGTGAGGAAGTCCGAGCGCGCCAACTCAGCAGTGCATCCATACTCGCACACACGTTCAAGCCACCGGACAACCTCCACCTCCTCGCTCCAGCGATCTACTGGAAGCAGCAACTCCTTCCAGACAAAATGCCACCGGGAACATGTATCTCGCTAATCCGAGACCATGGGGGAATAATTCTAGAGGGGGAGAGAGATCCTTCACAAGGAGGTGTGAGGATGAAGGAGGGAATGGGTGGCCTTTTATAGGAGGAGGTGCCCTCCTCTCCATGGTCATGGATGGGGGTGACCCTCCCCCATTCATGTGGTGGTAACCCCTCCACATTAAAATGCCTCTTCACATTCCCTTTGAAAGTCTCCACTTTAAATGCATTAAAATTCTCCAAGTTTAATGCTCTCTCATTTAATAAAACTCTTTTATTAAATTTATTCAGAATTTTGTTAATTACTTTAATTAACAAACATTCACATATAGCCCCTTGCAATATTTCAATATCACATGCAGAACCACTTTCTGCAATTTCACCCGAAACAATTTCCGGTTTCTATTGAAACAATTCCTGCGCTTTGGAATTCTTTCGTCTGAAACATATGTGCTCCAAAATGGTGTCCGGTAACTCTTAAGAGTGTCACCCTACGGTTCGCGAATAATGTAGACATGATCGAGACCCTTCTCCGATCAATAATCAGCAGCGGGACCTGGAGATCCGTACTGACTCCTACACATTCAACGATGACTTCTGTGATCGTGAGAACCTTTAACGCTTGTAACTAAATCCCTTTGTCTCGCGATATATTACATGTCCGAGATTCGATCATTGGTATCTCCATACCTAGTTTGATCTCGTTACCGACATGCACTCTTTTCTTGTTCCCGTGATATAACATTCTAGTGATCACATCACTTGCTTGCAAGCTATCTCAATGTGATATCACCGAGAGGGCCCAGAGTATATCTATCGATCATCGGGATTGACAAATTCCACTCTTGATCCATGAGCCTCAACATAACACCTTCGTAGTACTGAACCCATCTTTATAGTCACCCATTAAGGTGATGTTTGATGTTATCAAGATACTCTTCCGGTGTTAGCAATTAACATGATCTCATGGTCTAAGGATAAAGATTACTTCGTATGATGTTATAGCAATATAAACATAATGAATTGATCGTATGCTATACTTCAGATGAATGTTCATCACATCATTCCACCAATGGTGTGACCTTGTTATTAACAACATCCAACGTCCATGATCAGGAAACCTTGATCATCTTGTTAATCAACAAGCTAGTATATAAGAGAGGCATAACTAGGAACCCTTTTTGTTTATTAAACACACATGTATTGATGTTTCCGATCAATACAATTCTAGCATACAAAATAAACATCTATCATATATAAGGAATACATAATAACAACTTTATTATTGCCTCTCAGGGCATATTTCCTTCAGTCTCCCACTTGCACTAGAGACAATAATCTAGTTCACATAGTGATAAATCTAACACCCATGGAGTTCTGGTGTTGATCATGTTTTTCCCTAGGGAGAACTTTAGTCAACGGATCTGCTACATTTAGGTCCGTGTGTACTTTACAAATCATTATATCTCCATCCTTGACATGCTCGCGGATGGAGTGAAACCGGCGCTTAATATGCTTGGAATTCTTGTGAGACCTCGGTTCCTTTGCGTTGGCTATGGCTCCATTGTTGTCACAATAGATCACCATTGGGTCCAATGCACTAGGAACCACAACTAGTTCCGTAATGAACTCTTTCATCCAAACTGCTTCCTGCGCCGCTTCTGAAGCAGCAACATATTCCGCCTCCGTCGTTGATCCAGGCACCACAGGTTGTTTGGAACTCCTCCAACTAACTACTGCTCTGTTCAAGAGAAATACGTATCCGGATTGAGACTTAGAGTCATCCGGATCAGTGTCAAAGCTAGCATCGACATAACACTTAGCGACTAGCTCTTCTTCACCTCCGTATATAAGAAACATATCCCTAGTTCCTCTCAAGTACTTGAGGATGTTCTTTACCGCTATCCAGTGTTCCGAACCTAGATCAGATTGGTACCTACTAGTCAAACTAATAGCATGTGACACATCCGATCTTGTACATAGCATGGCATACATAATAGAACCTATGGCCGAGGCATAGGGGATCTTTCCATCATCTCTCTTTCTTCCGCCGTAGCCGGACTTTGAGTCTTACTCAATGTCTTGCCTTACAACATAGGTAAGAACCCCTTCTTACTTTCGTCCATATTAAACTTCTTTAATATATTATCAAGGTATGTACTCTGCGATAGCCCAATTAGGCGCCTTGATCTATCTCTATAGATTTTAATGCCTAATATATATGATGCTTCACCAAGGTCTTTCATCGAAAATTTGCTGTTTAGATAACTTTTAACACTGTTTAAAAGATCTATATCATTTCCAATCAATAATAGGTCATCCACATATAATATCAGAAATGCCACATTGCTCCCACTCACTTTCTTGTAAATACAAGCCTCTCCATAAGTTTGGACAAATCCAAACTCTTTGATCACCTCATCAAAGCGGATATTCCAACTCCGGGATGCTTGCTTCAGTCCATAGATGCATCGCTGAAGTTTGCATACCTTATTAGCATCCTTAGGATCGACAAAACCCTTAGATTGTATCATATACAACTCTTCTTGAATATTACCATTGAGGAACGCAGTTTTGACATCCATTTGCCATATTTCATAATCGAAATATGCAGCAATTGCTAACATAATCCTAACTGACTTAAGCATTGCTACGGGAGAGAATGTCTCATCGTAGTCAACTCCTTGAATTTGTCGAAACACCTTTGTGACAAGTCGAGCCTTATAGATGGTCACATTACCATCAGCATCAGTTTTTCTTTTGAAAATCCATTTATTCTCAACGGCCTTTCGATCGTGAGGTAAGTTCACCAAGGTCCAAACTTGGTTCTCGTACATGGATTCCATCTCGGATTTCATGGCTTCTAGCCATTTGTTGGAATCCAGGCTCATCATCGCTTCTTCATACGTCGCAGGGTCATCCATTTCATCAACCATGAAATTCACAATAGGATTGCCATACAGTTCAGGAGCTGCATGTGTCCTGCTTGACCTGCGAGGTTCGGTAGTTTCCTCTTTCGAAGTTTCATGATCAATAACATTAGCTCTCTCTTCATTAGGTGAATTCAACTCCGAAACAACTTCCGGTGCTGCGCCACTCGCTATTTCATGAATAAAAGGTTCAATAACCTCTTCGAGTTCTACCTTCCGACTACTCACACCTTTCGCGAGAAATTCCTTCTTAAGAAAGGATCCATTCTTGGCAACAAAAACCTTGCCTTCAGATCTGTGATAGAAGGTATACCCAATTGATTCCTTAGGGTATCCTATGAAGACGCATTTTTCCGCTTTGGGTTCGAGTTTATCCGGTTGAAGTTTCTTCACATAAACATCGCATCCCCAAACTTTAAGAAATGACAGCTTAGGTTTGTTTCCAAACCATAATTCATACGGTGTCGTTTCAACGGATTTAGATGGTGCCCGATTTAAAGTGAATGCTGCTGTTTCCAGTGCATAACCCCAAAATGACAGTGGCAAGTCAGTCAGAGACATCATAGATCGAACCATATCCAATAAGGTACGATTATGACGTTCTGACACACCATTACGTTGTGGTGTTCCGGCAGGCGTGAGTTGTGAAACTATTCCCACTCTTTCATGTGTGTGCTAAACTCGTAACTTAGATACTCTCCTCCACGGTCAGACCGTAGAAATTTGATCTTTCTATTACGATGATTTTCCACTTCATACTGATGTGTTTCATCAAATAGATATACCCATATCTACTCAAATCATCCGTGAAAGTAACAAAATAATGATATCCACCTCGCGCCGACACACTCACTGGTCCACACACATCAGTATGTATGATTTCTAATAGATCTGCCGCCCGTTCCATTGAACCGGAAAATGGCGTTCTAGTCATCTTGCCCATAAGGCATGGCTCACATGTATCAAATGATTCAAAATCAAGTGATTCCAAAAGTCCATCAGAATGGAGTTTCTTCATGCGTTTAACGCCAATATGACCTAGAAGGCAGTGCCACATATATGCAGATATATCATCATCAAGTTTAATTTTTTAGCATTAACATTATGAATGTGCGTAATATTACTATCGAGATCCATCAGAAATAAACCATTCAACATAGGTGCATGACCATAAAAGATATTATCCATATAAATCGAACAACCATTGTTTTCAGATTTAAACGAATAACCACTTTGCATCAAACACGATCCGGATACAATGTTCATGCTAAGTGCAGGCACCAAATAACAACTATTTAGGTTTATGACTAATCCCGATGGCATATGGAGAGGCAGCATTCCGACGGCGATCACATCAACTCTTGATCCATTGCCGACCCGCATTGTGACCTCATCCCTTGCTAGTTGTCGCTTGTTCCGCCACCCCTGAATCGAGTTACATATATTAGCAACCGATCACGTATCAAATACCCATGTGCTACTACGAGTACTAGTCAAGTACACATCAATAACATGTATATCACATATACATTTGTTTGCCTTGCCGGACTTCTTGTCCGCCAAATACTTGGGGCAGTTGCGCTTCCAATGGCTAGTCCCCTTGCAATAGTAGCACTCGGTATCGGACTTAGGGCCAGCTCGGGGTTTCTTTTCAGGCGCGGCAACAGATTTGCCACCCTTCTTTCCCTTGTGCTTGCCTTTCTTGTCCTTCTTGAAACCGTTGGTCCTATTGATCATCAACACTTGATGTTCTTTCCTAATCTCCACTTTTGCAGTCTTAAGCATTGACAGAAGCTAGAGAAGAGTCTTCTTCATGCCCTGCATATTATAGTTCATCATGAAGCTCTTGTAGCTAGGTGGCAGAGATTGGAGAACACGATGTATGCCTAAGTCAACGGGAATCGTTATTCCCATGGACACAAGCTTATCGGTGTACCCAGACATTTTGAGTACATGCTCACTAACAGAGCTGTTCTCCTCCATCATGCAGCTAAAGAACTTTTCAGTAGCATTATAACTCTCTACGGCAGCATGGGTATCGAAAATCATTTTCAATTCTCCCATGGTATCAAAGGCATTACCATTTTCGAAACACTTTTGAAGTGGCTCTAGCCCATACAGTATGCCACAATGAACTAAGTTGTGGTCCTCCTGACGAGTCACATAGACATTCTTTTCCTTGTCAGGGGCATCAGGAGCTGGTGGGGGACCTAGCGGCGCATCTAGCACATATTGCTTTTGTGCAGCAGTGAGGAGAATCGTCAAATTCATAGCCCAGTTGATGAAGTTGCTACCATTCGCAGCAAGTTTCTCTTTCTCCATGAACACATTAAAATTAAAAGCAGGTGGTGCCATCTACAACATAATTTCTAAATTTTATTTAGACTAAGTTTATGATAGATTGAGTTCAACTAATCCAAATTACTAATGAACTCCCACTCAAAAACGACATCCCTCGTGCCTTTTTGGTGATTACATGAACCAAATCCACTACACCAAGTCCGATCATCACGTGAGTCGGTGTAGCTTCAAAGGCGAGCATCTTTATGGGCATCATATCAACCATATGACTCATGCTTAACCTTTCGGTCCGTGTTCCGAGGCCATGTCTGTACATGCTAGAGTCGAGTACACCCGATCATCACGTGATGTCTCGAAACACGATCCATAGAACGGTGCATACTCAAGGAATAACACATTTTATCTTGATATCTAAATGAGGGATCATCTTACAATGCTACCAAAAGCGCCAAACTAGCAGTATAAGATGCTAACATCTAATGTGTAAAGTGAGATGATATGGTCCATCATTTGATCTCTATCATTTGCATCGTGGTATGATCGCTATCATTCCTTTGTGTGTAAGGCCAAGGTCTATGAACTTACACATTGAATGTGTTGTAAGAGTATCTATCATACATCTACTTACAACAATACCATATCAATACACTAGCCCAGCAATAATCTAAACTAGACGCCTCTAATTTATCAATTGCAAGTTTTACGTGGCTTAGGGCTTTCGGAGATAGAACCGTTCTCACCTATGAACATGAACCATAACGAGGATAACTAAGTTATTAGCAACTCGTTGTAAATCAGATATTGACTATAGTAGGAGAGACAGACACCCGCCAGCCACTTATGCAAAACAAGTTGCATGTCAGTCGTGGAACCGGTCTCATGTACGATGACATGTAAGGTTGGTCCGGGCCGCTTCATCCCACTATGCCACCAATATCCAAAATACATAGAAGATGCAATAACATGATCATCATCGCCCACATATAAACATATGTGTACTACCCGTGCAAAGCACCTACGCATAGATCTGGCTCTGATACCACTGTTGGGTCCGCAGCATAGAAAACAAAAAATTTCCTACGGTGTGAACTACACACCAAGATCTATCTACTAGGTAAAAAGCAACGGGTGGACATACATCCAACGAGAACTTACCCTCAAAGACAACGAGTTTTTTTAACGAGTAGGAACTCGTGGTTGATGTAGTCGTACACTTGCCGATCTCAAGATCGTGAGGAAGTCCGAGCGCCGCAACTCAGCAGTGCATCCGTACTAGCACACACGTTCAAGCCACCGGACAACCTCCACCTCCTCGCTCCAGCGATCCAGCGGAAGCAGCAACTCCTTCCAGACTAAATGCCACTGGGAACATGTATCTCGCTAATCCGAGACCATGGGGGAATAATTCTAGAGGGGGAGAGAGATCCTTCACAAGGAGGTGAGGATGAAGGAGGGAATGGGTGGCCTTTTATAGGTGGAGGGGGTGCCCCTCCTCTCCATGGCCGGCGCATGGGGGGGTGACCCCTCACCTCCCCCATTCATGTGGTGGTAGCCCCTCCACATTAAAATGCCTCTTCACATTCCCTTTTAAAGTCTCCACTTTAAATGCATTAAAATTCTCCAAGTTTAATGCTCTCTCATTTAATAAAACTCTTTTATTAAATTTATTCAGAATTTTGTTAATTACTTTAATTAACAAACATTCACATATAGCCCCTTGCAATATTTCAATATCACATGCAGAACCACTTTCTGCAATTTCACCCGAAACAATTTCCGGTTTCTATTGAAACAATTCCTGCGCTTTGCAATTCTTTCGTCTAAAACATATGTGCTCCAAAATGGTGCCCGGTAACTCTTAAGAGTGTCACCCTACAGCTCGCAAATAATGCAGACATGATCGAGGCCCTTCTCCGATCAATAATCAGTAGCGGGACCTGGAGATCCGTACTGACTCCTACACATTCAAAGATGACTTATGTGATTGTGAGAACCTTTAACGCTTGTAACGAAATCCCTTTGTCTCGCGATATATTACATGTCCGAGATTCGATCATCGGTATCTCCATACCTAGTTTGATCTTGTTACCGACATGCACTCTTTTCTTGTTCCCGTGATATAACATTCTAGTGATCACATCACTTGCTTGCAAGCTATCTCAATGTGATATCACCGAGAGGGCCCAGAGTATATCTATCCGTCATCGGGATTGACAAATTCCACTCTTGATCCATGAGCCTCAGCATAACACCTTTGTAGTACTAAACCCATCTTTATAGTCACCCTGTTACGGTGTGACGTTTGATGTTATCAAGATACTCTTTTGGTGTTAGCAATTAACATGATCTCATGGTCTAAGGATAAAGATTACTTTGTATGGTGTTATAGCAATATAAACATAATGACTTGATCGTAATGCTATACTTCGGATGAATGTTCATCACATCATTCCACCAATGGTGTGACCTTGTTATTAACAACATCCAATGTCCATGATCAGGAAACCTTGATCATCTTGTTAATCAACAAGCTAGTCTATAAGAGAGGCATAACTAGGAACCCTTTTTGTTTATTAAACACACATGTATTGATGTTTCTGATCAATACAATTCTAGCATGCAAAATAAACATCTATCATATATAAGGAATACATAATAACAACTTTATTATTGCCTCTCAGGGCATATTTCCTTCAAAAACAATGTTTTCACCGTGATTATCTCCGCTTACTTTTATTCTATCCGTTTTATTTTTTGCTTTCGTTTAGTTTTCTTTGTTGTTAGTTGCTTGTATGTTAGAGTGTCTTAGAACTTCTGTAGTTCTAGCCTTGTTTTGTCATTGCATCATTCCAAAAAAATCTTTTTGTCAGAAAATCATTCATTTATACCTGAAAATACCCAAAAATAAAGTGTCTCGAAAAATTCCAGAAAATTCATATTAAATTTTTACATGAAAAAAGGGGCAGAGGAGTGCTTGGAAGGTACCAGAGGGGGCCCACCAGGCAGGCACACCACATGGTGGCGCGGCCTGCCCTGGGTGGCGCCATGCCATGCTGTGGGCCACCCCTAGCCCTCCACTCACTCTCTCACTTGCCACTTTCTTCTCTCTCTCGAGTAAACTCCAGTTCATTGCTCAAAATCACGTTCTTGCTGTGCCTGCCCTCGATTTTTTGATCTCCTTGCTTAGCCCATGTTTGCTGCTGAAATTTGGAGCATTTGTTCTCCGGTATGTGACTCCTCCGCTTGTCCAAGTAGATTTGTGTTTAGTGGTTTATATCTTGACTATTTTGCTGCTGTAGGTGACAGGTTATGAGAGCTTGTAAGCTTGTTTGATTCTTAGAGATATAGTTTTGATGCATGTTTAGGCCTCTTACAAGTCCCTATGAGTAGCGCCCTTCATTATATTCACTTTGCAATCACTTGTTTAATAGGTGTTTAAATTTCAGAATAGAAGATGAATGAGCATCAACTAAACCAACATGAACTATGGGTGCCTGAGGTCATGAAGGTTCACCGGGAGGAGGAAGCTTTTCCTTCCATTTACCCATGCTCTGAATTCATGAGAGCTTCAGGAATTCTCCAGGATTTCCACACTTTGGTTTCTAATGCAGGGCTGGAGCACTTTTTGGAAGATGAACCTTGTCAATTTGTGAAGCTAACCATGTATGTGGTGCAGGATTTTCAATTTAGTTACTCTTTTCCTAACCCCATAGTCCACTACAAAATTTACAATATTGATGTCGACCTTTATCTCGATGACTTTTGTGTAGCTATTAAGGTACCTCAGTGGGGATCATGTAGAAGGATTAAAGAGCGACTTGCACCACTCATGGATTTATACGCAGAAATTTGCCAAGGGTGCAGCTTTTCAAAGGAGAGTGGAAAAATCCGTAACATTCATCTCCCCTCTATTCGCTACTTTGCTTACTTTATTGCCAAGTGTGTTCTTGCTAGGAAAACTGCCAGTAAGTTATCTTCGTATTATCTAGCATTCATCTCTGCTGCTCTTAAACGAGATAGGACTTATAACTTGGGTGCTTTGATAGCTTTCCGTCTTGCTGCTAACCGCGAGAAAGGTGGAATTTGTGGAGGCCTCATTGCTTCTCGTTTATTAGCGTTGCATGGTTTAGTGCCTCATCATCTAGACCTACAGTTCCCCATAGAAAGGCTTGACCTTAATTCCATGATACGACATAAATTTGTTTCTTCTTGGGCTAATTTGAGTGAGCTATCTTATGAAATAACCTTTCTCAAAGCTGGTTGGAGAAAGAGCAAGTCCGAGCGTGTTGTTCTTTTGCCTGCACCTGTTTTTTTAACGTTGATAATAGGGTAGGATGGTCTCTCACAGAGGAGGAGTTTGATACGTACTTGGGAGAGCTCTCCCAACAGGAGCAGGATACTAGAAGGGAGGTCACGGATGATTCGGCCTAGCCCTCGAATGGGGGGGAGTCTTCATATCAGCAGCCTATCTACGATTGGGGAGCTTCTTCTTCCTCCCAAGGGCCCAACTACGATCATTCTTATCATGACCCGCCTGCTTGGAACCCTTACTCATACCTGGATTGATACCCACTTAGGCCAAAATCCTAATCTTGGGGGGAGGTACACCGTCATCGCACTCATCTCCATATCATTTTGCATCGGTACTTTGTATATTCATGTTTTGTTCTCTTTTTAGCTTTCGTTCTTTCTTTGCTTTTGCTTTCTAAAACACAAAAAGACCAAACATATTTCTGTTGTTTCTCTTTGGTTTGCTTCTTTTTCTCTTTGCCTTGGTTTGTTTTTCCCTTTTTGCTTTGTTTGAACTATTTGAAAAACCCAAAAAGATGTTGCTTTGCTTGTTCCTCCTTTTTGGTTCTTCTTTTAAAAATCAAAAACACCAAAAATATTTGTTGTTCTTCTTTGGTTTTGTGAGTTTTGTTGCAGGGTTCAACAGTCCTCGGTGGGATTTGGTTTCATATTATTATTCAAGCCACACAAGTGAAGGGCAACAATGAGGATTAATGATAGCTTGAGGTCTGGTAAGAGGCTGGTAACGAACTCTATTTGTTTTCATTTTTGTACATATACTCATCATTGTGGGCATGCTTAGCATGTTCGTGTAGGGTGTATGTTATTCATGGATGCTTAGTAGTTTTTGCTTTCATATGATTAGTTCCAGCTTGCTAATAGTTTGTAGCTTGTCTTATGAATGTTTGCTTGCATTACTCTATTCATAACTTGGTATGACACCATGGTATCCTCCTCTGCATGTTTCACTTGAATTGACTTGGCACATGCTCATGCATGCATATGACTGAAATAATCAGTTAAGCCTCGATGGATTATTTTTCCTTGAGGGTCTTGAATCACTTTCATGCCATGATTAGTCCTGTTTTGTTGCAAGCATGATTATGACAGCTATTGCTCTCTCATTTGTCGCTCCCTTACTATTGCTAGCCTTCACTTACACTGAGTATGTTTTACTCATGTTCCCAACTCCCTAAAACCAAATATTTCCAAAAGTGTCCACCATACCTACCTAGTAGCATCATTTGCTATTTCCGTGCATATTCAATATGCCTTGTTTTCTTCCGAAAAAAATGTTTGCTTGTTATGAGAAAGTTATTTAGTAAAGCTCTCATGAACTTGATGGCACACTTTATTTTCTGCACTTAATAAACCGGAACCATTGTGACTATCCATGAAAGTTATATGCTTGCAAATTATAGGTTAGGGATTAGCAAAACCGTGCTATCACGGGGAACGCTTTCAACACCTGTAAATATATACCCAGTTGATACCATGTTCTTTTGTTTGCGGATGTCGTCAGAGTGAAATAAAAGGGGAGCTTGTAAGTCCATGGAGTTATGTATGTGTGTTAGAGAAACGCCTGGGCCGCCGGTCTAATCCATGCCGTCATGGTGGAAACCTGCAGCGTAACCATAATAAGTATCTATGAAGCATTCTTCTTATAAAAAAGAGAGAGATAGCTATTGAGAAAAAGAAAAAAAAAGATTTGAGAAAAGAGGATAGAGAGAAAAAAGCACCATTTTCCCACGGTAAATAAGAAGATTGCTGAGATACTCATTGTCTGCTTGCCTTGTCATTTTGATATGGGGATTCTTCTATATCATCGGGCAAGGGGTACCGCGTTGGCGATTCTCTATGATACGCACGTATTTACGATGACAAGAACTTACCGATAACTAAAGTTGAGTAGCATGAGGAGCGGCCCTCGTACTCAAGGGACATGGGATTTCTAGTTTATAGTCTGTCAAGCATATAACTCAGATTGGACCTCACTTTCACCTTAACCATATTAAAGATGCTTATGATAGGGGTAATGAGAGCTCAAAGCTAATGAGTACCATACTTTCAGCATTTGGAAGCCTTTCAAACTTTTCAAAACCTTTTTCATTTCCTTGTTGAGTCTCCATTTATTCTACGAGCACTTCCTTGAGAGAACAGTTGTCAGTCTTTGTGCCTGTCTCATTACTTGACTATTTGTGTTATGAATTTGATGCTTGTATCTTTGACATCTTTACTTCTAGTCTTCACCTGAACTTCAGAGGTTCCTTGGCATTCATAATCAAAGGCAAGCAAGATACCACTCTTTCATACCTTGTTATGATCATTGTAATATTGCTTATATTTATACTTCATGCTATTTATTATTTTTAAGTTGGAATCTCTTCATAGCTTGCAATGCCTATTAAGTAAACTTAGTTGCATACTCTTTATTATGAATTGTCTAAGTAGTTGATCACATGCTGAGAATATATACATCATATGAAGCAAATGTGTTCGTGAAAGTTTCTTTTATCGCACTCAGTTTTCAACTGAATTGCTTGAGGACAAGCAATAAGCTAAGCTGGGGGGAGTTGATACGTCCAAAACGTATCTACTTTCCCGAACACATTTGCTATTGTTTCTCCTCTAAACTTGTGTGATTTGGATGCAACTAACACGGACTGACGCTGTTTTCAGCAGAATTGCCTTGGTGTCTAGTTTTTGTGCAGAAAATCAACTATCAGGAAAAATCCCGAAAAATATGCCAAAAATCCTATTTCACCAGAAGACTCCCGGAGCTAGAATAAGAGACGGAGGGGGGCTAGGCCCAGCCCACACCACCTGGCCGCGCGGGCTAGGCCTGGCCACGCCAGGGGGTGGTCTGGCCACCCCAGACACCCCCTCGGTCTCCCTCTTCGCCTATAAGATGCCTTTTGACCTAAAAACTCAGGGGGGGTTCGATGTTTTTCCAGAAGGAGTTCCGCTCCGCCGCCACCACCAGATTCCACGATTCGAAACCAGAAACTTCGTTCTGGCAACATGCCGGGATGGGGAATTGGAGGAGATCATCGCCATCATCATCACCATCGCTTCTCCATCGACCATACATGTTTCCCCCATCTATGAGTGAGTAATCCGCCGCTGTAGGCTATGGGGATGGTAGGGATTGGATGAGATCGTTCATGTAATGGCATCAGATTGTTAGGGCATGGTGCCTAGTATCTTCTATTAGTGCTTTATGACTTTGTTGCGACTTGTTATGCTTAATGCTTGTCACTAGGGCCTGAGTGCCATGATTTTAGATCTGAACATGTTATTGATTCATTATGATAGTATTGTTTTTGTTCTTATCTGCAAGTTGTATACACACGTTGTTGTCCGGAACCAATGGCCCAAGTGTAAATCGGGATAACCGGAGGGAATGGCTTTGATGTGAGGATCACATGTGTTCACGGAGTGTTAATGCTTTGCTCCGGTGCTCTATTAAAAGGAGCACCTTAATTTCCAGTAGTTCCCTTGAGGCCCCGCTGCAAACGGGCTGGCGGGACAAAAGATGTTGTCCAAGTTCTCATTGACTATATATGGGACACATGCCTAGGATTATCTAGTACTTGGATGCTTTATCTTATTTATCTGCAATTGCCCTATGTTCCGATTGCTATGCGAATTGTCTTGTCCATGCAACGCCCGTCCATCCATCCCTATGCCTACCGCACTCGAATCCCAATCACATTTCGCTATTGTTACTCTTGTCTTTCTTTGTTACTACTACAGCTACTTTACTATTCCTACTACAAAACTATTGCTACTGATAAACTGTTGTGAGCAAGATTGTTTCCAGGTGCAGCTGAATTGACAACTCAGTTGTTAAGGTTTATAAGTATTCTTTGGATCCCCTTGTGTCGAATCAATAAATTGGGTTTTACTTCCCTCGAAAATACTACGATACACCCCTATACTTGTGGGTCATCAATAAATGTCTTACAAATGCAAGAGACACACTAATGTAGTTCACTCTCATTGATTACAATTTTATTCAAATATTCTAATCCAAATGATAACTTCAGAAGGAGAGTGTCATTGGCATCTTTTTTCCATCAACAGGCGTTGTCGCACCCACTCCTTCAATCACTTCTCAAGCAGCAGGTCTTGTTTTCACAAAATAGTACAAGTATCAAATACTTTGTAAACTACTATAAGTGTTTGAAAATTAAACATTTATAACTTTGTATATCAAATATATACCTTTCCTATTGATGACAGCTCCTGGAGTAGGCACTACATTTTGGGTTCTCGTATGAGCCATGAACTCAAGGAAGTAAACTATTTCCCTTCCACGAGGTAGTTCTAGATGACATCTTTGTAGCTATGGGGCTAGCGAGCACAAAACCACATCTATGACAAATTTTTCATTCACCCACTAGTCCATAATGTCCAGGCGCTCATGACTTCTTTCCTTGATATCCAAGTGGTCTTCTAGGCTGGTGTCTTCCCTCATCTTGGTTGAGAGGAATTCATCCATGTATTCAAATACCATGATTCTGACTTGAGATGGAAAGAACATCTAAAGTCCTTCAGCCAGGCTGAAGGCCTCAATCTCATGGAATGGTGCTCCCAGAGAAGACTCTAGGACATGAACCATAGTGTATTTGACTGTCATGAAGGCATCATGTCGGGCACGATAATCATGATCATCGGGCAATCCGGTGAAGCCCATGGGAAAATCTCCTAGCGGTTCTTGCAGCACATAGAACATATCATGGAAGGTGAGTAGTTTCCTTAGGTGTTGGTACCAGTCTAGGAAGTTGGATCCATCTACTTTGAGTTTCTCACCAGCCATGATACCCTCAAAACTAAACAGAGACTTGGGTTTAGTGATTACACGATCGCAATTCACTATGTCACCTCGATCGTCACGACCGACAACATAGCTGCAAAGGTAGACATTTTCCAATGTAAGTCACATCATTCATGTGACTCATGCTCAATATTTCGATCATCCGTGTTTCGAGGCCATGTATGTACATGCTAGGCTCGCCAATCCAACCTCTAGTGTATTCGATGTGCAACATGTCTTACACCCACCGTATGCGAACGCAGATATGTCTAACACCCGATCGTCATGGTGTGCCTCATAACGGAGAACTTTCTTGGTGGTGCACACTAAGGGAGAACAGAATATTGGTATTATATTAAGGGATCCTCCTATTAATGCTACCATCGAGTATATAATACTAGCATAAACAAGATGCACACAATTAAACATCAAATGTAAATAAGTGTGACATGACATGGTCGTAGATTGTCGTACCATGATCTTCATCATGCGCTCTGGTGTGTGGTGCCAAGCCCTTGATGCTACCATCCTATTACTACAACTTAGCAACAGGAAAGTAAACTACTTTACCTTTTACTTTGACCATATCATATCACAAGCCCCTGCAAAATAAAGTTAGACACCTCTACTTTATCCTTTGCATATTTTACGTGGCTACTAGGGCTTTCGCATAACAATTGTTTCTTACCTACAAACATGAACCACATTGTTGATTAAACAATTGTCGCTATTACACTCCTTTCGGGGCCCTCCATTGTAAATGGTTTACCAACTATTGCGAGAGTAACTGACACCCCCCCAAGCCACTTATACGGTGCAAGTCATATGTCAAGCATGGACTAGTCTCACGAATGAACATGTAATGTTAGTTGGGGGCCACTTTGATCAAGTAGAGTTGCGGTATACGCAAGTACATGTGAGAGGGTAACAATTATATGATCAACACCCACACAATCAACATGTGTTCTACCCGTAATAGCACAACTACGCATATATCGACTCTAATACCACTGTTGGGGTTTAGCACCTGAAAACAATAAATTTTCCTACGCAAACCACCGACTGCCATGATCTATCTTGGAGTAATGCGGTAATGGGAGGGGCTTTTCACGAACTTACAAAGTTGAAGATCAAAAATCTTTGTCAATGTTTGGGAGAACATGGATGATGTAGTCATACAGACGCCGACCTCAAGGTCACCCTGAACTCGGACGGCTCCACCAGCTTTAGTTCCACCGGCTGCAATGACTCCAATGGCTCAAACAACTCGAGCGCCACAAGTGCAGCGCCTCGTATGGGGTCACACGCATACAGTGCTTGACAATGACTCCCGGACTCTAATCCAGCAGAGGTTGCAAAAGTAGATCTCCTAGATCTGGAATCCCTATAGCGTGATGGTGCTCAGCGGTGAAGAACTCTCTCGTTCACACAGCCCTTACAGTGGGGCCGTGGTCACTTGAGAGAGAAGTAGAGAGGAGGGCACTTGGAGGGAGAAGACCCAAAGCTTGGGATTTATTGGTGTGTTTAAATCCCTCCATATGCCCTCCTTTATAGGGGAGGGGAGCCCCCAAGTCCCTTGGCTTTTCCATATGGGACTAAAGGAGAGGAGTTGGGAGGCCACATTGGCCAGCCGTCCAAGGCCTCCTTGGTCCCCTCGTGGGAACCAAGGGGCCCAACCGGCCTCTACTTCCCTCTCCCCTTTGGGTGCCCTCCCTCTTGGGCCTTTCCCCTTAGGGAATTGGCCCAATGCTGCCCATTAACCCCATTGTCAATTGACATAAATGTCCATGATCTAGAAACATCGATCATCGATTGAACAATGACCTAGTGTCTAGAAGATCACTAGGGACTTTGGTGGTTTACATATCACATGTGTATTAGCGTTCCTATCAATACAATTATAGCATGATATAAAACCTATTATGAACTTAATGAAATGTGTCAATAATCTATATTATTATATGCCTCTAGGGCATATTTCCAACAATCATGTATTCAAAGTTTATATTGCTATCTCAATCAAAGTAACACTAATCCTTAGACCATGAGATCACGTTAATCACTAACACTGGAAGAGTACTTTGATTCCATCAAATGTCACACCATAACAAGGTGATTATAAAGATGTCATTGGTTTCTTGGAAAGTTTTAGTTGAGGCTCATGGATCAAGAGTGGGATTTTTCCATCCTGATGATGGAGAGATATACTCATGGCCCTCTCGGTGATATCACATTGACGTAGCTGCAAGCAAGTGATGAGATCACTAAGAATCTTATATCACATGAATGAGAAAAGAGTACTTATCGGTAGAAAGATCAAACTAGGTATGTATGATACGAAATGATCAAATCTCAGACAAGTAAAATACCGTGATACAAAAGGAATTGGTTACTGCGAAAAAGGTTCACGCGATCACTAGTTCATCATTGAGTAAGTGGGAGTCATTATGGATCTCTAGATCTAGCTAATGATTATTAATCAGAGAGAGTCTCGATCATGTCCACTTAGTTCATGAATCCATAGGGAGACACACATAAGACTCGTCGATGCATTTGAGTGGATATGGAATGCATGAGAAAATATTGGATAACACCAAAATTGTTTTGATAAAACTACCGGAATAGTTTTGGTGTATCGAAATATTGCAAGGGATTAAATTGTTAATGTGTTCATTAAATGAAGTTATCATTAAATGAAGTGCTCATTAAAATGAGTGGAATTAAATCAAGTGAATTAAAATTAATTTAATGGAAAGAATCTTGATTTTGAGTGGAGATTAAATGGGAGAAAGTGGCTCTTGATATTTGTGAGTGGAGAGTCCACTAGCCATCAAGAGGGGAGAGGTGGGGGCACCACCATGGGGCGCAGCCATCTCCTTGGTGTGCCTCCCCCTCTCCTATAAAAGGAGTGGTGATCCTCTCCTCTCACTCATTCCGTCTCCTCACATATGCCCTTTGGTTGGCATATTCTCCCCTTGCTAGATTGTCTATTGCCACGAGCACAGTGTTTAGGCGAAGCTCTACTCAAGATCTTCTCCACCACAACCACCATGTCGTAGGGTTATTGGAGTTCCCGAGGATTCCCTACTTCCGCTGCCCAACTGGAGAAATGGACGGAGGTCGTCGTCATGCCGAACATGTGATCGATTACCAAGGCACTGCCCGTTTATGGCACTGGTCATCTTTGCATCCTTGAGGACGGTCGAGTACATTCTACACCAGCCATGTTTGTTTGCGGGAACATTATCCCTCTTACGGTCTTCGAGGGCGAGTCTTTCTGAAACCATTACAAGTATCGCATAGATTCAATCTTGGCAGTTGCTATCGTAGGGATTTTTTGTTTTCCACATAGCGATCCCCATCATTGGTATCAGAGCTATGTCTATGCGTACATGCTTTGTATGGTTAGAACACATAGAGATGTGGACATTGATGATCATGTTATTGCATACTTTCATGAATTTGGATCATGGTGGCATGTTGGGATGAAGCGGCCCGAACTAACTTTACATGTCCTCACACATGAGACTAGTCTCATGCTTGACATGCAACTTGTATTGCATAAGTGGCTCAGTGGGTGTCTATCTCTCCTAGCATAGTCATGATATAATTCACAATGGTTTGCTAATAACTTGATTATCACCGTTGTGGTTGAAGTTCATAGGTAGAATGATTCTTTCTAGAAAGCCCACAACCACATAAAATATGCAAAAATAAATTAGGGACATCTAACTTGTTTTTGCAGGGCATGTGATGTGACATGGTTGTTGATACAAAAATTGTTGTATGCAATGAGATCTATTGTAAGTTAAACAACCGACAAGAGCCATATGGTTGTCTTTATCTTTTTATGGCATGTGTGTTGTGTATATCTCCATGAGAAATATTGTAATGGTGGAGACAGCCATGATGGAGGCACCATGGACCTTGGTGCCACACTAGCGGAATGATGGAGATGATACCATGATGCACAAGATGGAGATCGAACGCGAGAAGGACCATATCATATCACATTATTCTTGCATGTGATATTTATCCATTGATGCATCTTATATTACTTTTATTTGATCGCCATAATAGCATTATAAGATGATCCCTCCCACTATATCAAGATAATAATATGTTCTTCCTTAGTATGCACCGTTAAGAAAGTTTGTCGAATAGAAGCACCATGTGATGATCGGGTGTGATAGACTCTACATTCGCGTACAACAGGTGTAAAACAGTTTTACACACGCGAGTACTAAGGTTCTTACTTGGCAAGCCTATCATATAAAGACATGGCCTCGGAACATGAACCAAAAGGTAAAGCATGAGTCATATGAATGATATGATGTTCATATGATGCTCGCCATTGCAGTTGCACCACCTCATGTGATGATCGGTCGTGGTGTAGTGAATTTGGTTCGTGTAATCACTAAAAATGACTAGAGGGATGTCATTTTGAGTGGGAGTTCTCATGGTAATTTTGAATTAACTTGAAATCTATCTATTATAAACTTAGACTAAATAGCCTTTGCAATTATATTGTAGATCATGCCACCCCCTACGTTCAATTTCAATGCATTCATAGATAGAGAAAAGCTGCAAGATAATGGGTCTAACTTCACCAAATAGCACCGCAATGTGAGGATTATCCTCGCGGGCATGAAGAAGTCTTATGTGCTAGATGGTCCTCTAGGTGACGCCCCTACAGAAATTGAGGCTCGGGAAGAGCATAATGTGTATGACACAAGGTATGATGACTACACTCTTGTGCGGTGTGCGATCCTCCAGTTGCTGGAGCCTGAACTCCAAAAGTGCTTTGAACTTACTGTTGTTGATGTTGTGGTGGTGGAACTCAAAACTATGTTTGGGGACCAAATCCATGCTGAGAGATATGAGATCTCTTATAAGTTCTTTAGCACAAAGATGGAGGAGCATAGCTCTATGAACGAGCACGTCATTAAGATGATGGGCTACACTCAACATCTTGAGACTTTGGGATGTGACATTACAGTTGATCTCATGACAGAAAGGGTTCTACACTCTCTCCCACCAAGCTACAAAGGGTTTGTGCTGGATTACAAGATGCGTGGTGCGAATAAGTCGCTGACTAAACTCGCCGCCATGTTGAAGACTACCGAGGTAGACATAAAGAAAGAGCACCAAGTGTTGGTGGTCAATAACAAGACCACCAATTTTAAGAAAAAGGGCAAGAAAGTAAAGTCCAAGGGTAACTTCAATAAGGAAGGCAAATATATTGTCGTGCCTGAGAAGAAGACCAAAGTAGGCCCTAAGCCTAACACTGAGTGTTTCTACTACAAGGGGAATGGCCACTAGAGGCGGAACTGCCCGAAGTACTTGGTAGATAAGAAGGCTGGGAACATGAACAAAGGTATATGTGATATACATGTTATTGATGTGTACCATACTAGTAGTTGAAGTAGAACCTGGTTTTTGATACTGGTTCAGTTGCTAACATATGTAACTCAAAACAGGGGCTAAGGAATAGTCGACAACTAGCAAAGGATGAAGTGACGATGCATGTCGACAATGGATCAAAGGTGGATGTGATCTCTGTTGGGACACTGCCTCCTCATTTGCTGTCAGGATTGCTAATAAACCTAAACCAGTGTTATCTGGTGCCTATGTTGAGCATGAACATCGTATCTAGATCTTGTTTAATGCAAGATGGTTATTCATTTGCATCTGAGAATGTAACACCCCTAGTTTTATTAGTCTCTAAGTAGGGTTTGTTTTGTGCATAACATGAGGCAAAAATCTTCTTAGTTTTATTTTAAATGTTTTATATAATATTTTTTGAATATATAAATAACTCTGTGGGCCGCAACCTAGATCATTTTATTGGAGCTTGGCAATGTAATCCATGACTTGAGAATCTAGTAACTCTACCTTTGTGGTAAATGTTGCAACCTTTCTATTTGGACATGCTGAGTATGAAGTATCTTTCCACTTAAACAAATCAGAATCTCAAGAAAATATGACGGCTAGTGATCATCAAGGTTTTTGACATAGGTCTCTTTGAAAGTCCGGCAATATTGACGTAATGGTTGGCACAATTAGCTAGAAGACCAATTGCCGCATTATCTTGATTCAGCAACAACAACCACTCCTCATGAGGCATCTGCTATGATTTGTTATAGGAGTTGTGCTTATGGTTCCCTTGTCTCCGAAGTCCGACCTTCACTTAATGTCTCGTGTCTCGAACATCAAGGAGAACATTTAAAGTAGTGTTGCTAAATGTCTCTCGGTTGATCCTCCAGATCCTTTATGTTGGCAAGCTTCTTGCTGTGCCAAGGTAATTGAAGTCTGAGAATGAAGTTTGTTTTTCCTCGTGTCATCAGGAATCTTATATATTCATCTTAGTGGTGTGAAGTGATATCATTATCGCTGGCAAGATTCTGATAGACCTGGATGAATAAAGAGTTTCCTTCGGTTCATCTAATGTGTTTGAAGAGTGACTATGATATTGGTAATCAAAAGTTCCTCTTGTTACATGTTCTTTGTGACTCTTATGAGTCCTTGCCACAAAACAACCTTTCTGTCTTGACCTTCTGTTGACTGAAAAGTGATCCTTCTGTATCAAAAGTAGTTTAATATCTTGGTTATCAGTATCTCCGTACCCTAGAAGCTCTACTTAAGTTGTATAGTAGAGGTTCATCTCTCGAAGTCTGTGGTCGTGTTCTTTCCGTTGTATGCTCTCCTTTTCAGAAGCTTAAAATATTTTGAAGTTATGATACGTTGCTAACGTATCCATAATTTTTGATGTTCCATGCTTGGTTTTTATCTACTTTCTTATGTTTTCTCCACACTTTGGAGTACTTTTTATACACTTTCTTGGACTAACCTATTAACAAGATGCCACCGTGCCAGCTGCCTGTTTTCTACTGTTTTTGGTTCCAGGAAAGTCAGAAAATGAATATTCTCGGAATTGGATGGGACAAAAGCCAAAGTCAGTTTTTCACCGAGGGGGACACGGAGCCAGAATACGAGATGGAGAGGGGCCAGGGGCCGGCCACACCACCTAGTCGCGCGGCCAGGTCTGGCCCGCGCCAGGGGGTGGTCTGGTCGCCTAGGGCAACCCCTCGGCCTCCCCTTTCGCCTATATATCGCCTCCGATACAGAAACCCTAAGTACCCGATCACAATTCCACGAAAGTCTATAGTCGTCGTCATCTCCATCCCTAGATCGGGAGGGATATGAAGCTCTTCCCGGCACCCTATCGGAGGGAAGAATTCACCCTGGAGGCCTTCTTCATCACCATGCAAGCCTCCAGTGTGATGCGTGAGTAGTTCATCCTTGGACTACGGGTCCATGTAGTAGCTAGATGGTTGGTTCTTCTCCTTTGTGCTACCATGTCTAAATCTTGTGAGCTCTGTTCATGATCAAAATCATCTATTTGTAATCCTACATGTTGTGTTTGCGGGGATCTGATGGATATTGAGATGCTATTTCAGATTGATTATTGATTCTATCATGTCTTTGTTATTTGTGATCTTGCATGCTTTTCGTTGTTAGTAGCTATCTTGGCCAAGTAGATGCTAACAACTCCAAGAGTTAGTATTTATGCTCGATAGTGGGTTCGTGCCTCTAGTAATTTGGGGAAGTGACAGAAATCTCTAAGGTACTAGATGTGCTGTTGCTACTAGGGAGAAAACAACAATCCTTTGTTCATAGAACAATCGTGTTGTTTACTTTACATGCAATGCGTAATGCAATTATCTGTTGCTTGCAACTTAATACTGGAGGGGGTTCAGATGATAACCTGAAGGTGGATTATTAGTCATAGATGCAGTTGGATTACGGTCTATGTATAATGTTGAAATGCCCAATCAAATCTCAAAGAAGTCAAGATGAGTAGTATATGCTTGTATGCTTTCTCGATGTTTGTCAATTGCCCCTCCGTAATTTGTTCACCCAACATGTCATCTATCTTAAGGAGAACCACCACTAGTGAACTATGGACCCCGGTCCTTTCTTTTATCATAAATCTACAATTGTTTACTACTTTATGTTTACTTTCTACAAACTATTACTTTCTTCCACACAATATGTTTAATCCTTTTTGTTCAGCAAAACCGGTCAGATTGACAGCCTCACTGTAAGTTGGGGCAAAATTATGTGGTTGTGTTGTGCAGGTTTCCACGTTGCTGCTAGCACCGGTAGTGCGCCCTGCCAAAGGCCATCTAGCAACACCTTGGAGGTGTTTCCTTGCTCCTACTGGTTCGATAACCTTGGTTTCATAACTGAGGAAAAACTTGCTACTGTGCTCATCATACCATCCTCTTGGGGTTCCCCAACGACCTCGATATATTTTGGGCCATCAAGCTATTTTTTAGGCACCATTGTTGGGGAGTCAAGGACATCTTCACAAGGGGAGTCCCTCATAACCAATCTCTTTACTTTGTTATTTTTCTTTTGCTTAGTTTTGTTTGCTTTGTTTGCTTGTTTCTTTATCAAAAACACAAAAAATTAGTTTTACTACTTTGCTTTCTTTATTAGAAAACACAAAAAATGACTACTCTTGAAAACACTAAGTTGTGTGACTTCACTAGCACCAACAACAATGGTTTCATGTGCACACCTATTGCTCCACATGTTCCTGAAGCTACTTTCTTTGAAATTAAACCTGCTTTACTCAATCTTGTTATGAGAGAATAATTTTCTGGTATTGGTAATGAAGATGTTGCTGCTCATATAAATAACTTTATTGAACTTTGTGAGATGCAAAAGCATAGGGATATAGATGGAGATATTATTAATCTTAAATTGTTTCCTTTCTCTTTGAGAGGAAAAGCTAAAGAATGGTTGCAATCCCTAACTAGGAATAGTATTGATTCTTGGACTAAATGCAAAGATGCTTTCATTGGAAAATACTATCCTCCTACTAAGATTATATCCATGAGAAGTGAAATAATGAAGTTTAAACAATCTGATAATGAACATGTTGCTCAAGCTTGGGAAAGAATGAAATCTTTGGTAAAGAATTGTCCCACTCATGTACTGACTGCTTGGATGATTATCCAAACCTTTTATGCAGGGTTGAACTATTCTTCAAGAAATCTATTGGATTATGCTGCTGGAGGTACCTTTATGACCATTACTTTGGGTGCTGCAACAAAGCTTCTGGATAATATGATGGTTAACTATTATGAATGGCACACTGAAAGAGCTCCACAAGGTAAGAAGGTAAATTATGTTGAAGAAACCTCCTCCTAGAGTGATAAAATTGATGTTATTATGTCTATGCTTGTTAATGGCAAGGCTCATATTGATCCAAATCATGTTCCCTTAGCCTCTTTGGTTGCTCAAGAAGAGCAAGTTGATGTGAACTTTATAAGAAATAACAATTTTAGCAACAATGCCTACAGGAATAATTATGGTAATAACAATTATAGGCCCTACCCTCCTAATAATACTTATGGTTATAATGGCAAACCTGGAATACCTAGTGAAGGAAGAATTTTAGAAGTTGAAAGAGCCACTAAAAACTTCATCCAAATGCAATATGAACAAAATAAACTATTTACTAAAACTATGGAGGAACAATCTACCATTTTGAAGAATATTAGTCATCAACTTGAGAGTTTAAATAGGTAAATTCCTAGTTTGCAATTGAAACTTTCTAATGCTGAAAGAAATATATCATCTTTGTCTGAAGCACAATCCTCTTTGATTAATAAAATGCCTGTTAAACCTGAAACTATTGATAATCCCTTTGCTGCTACTAATGCCATACAAGTTAGAATTGATGAAAATGTTAGACTATTAGCTGAATTGCATGCTAAGTGGGAAAGAGAAGATGAAATTGCTAGAAACATTAGTGTTTCTACTATCACTACCACTAGTGTTGAGGCTAGTAATAGCTCTACTACTTTAGATGATAATTATGATTTTGATCTTGATGGTTGCAATATCTCTGAAGTAATTAAGTTCCTACAAAAGCTTGCTAAAAGTCCTAATGCTAGTGCTATGAATATGGCCTTTACAAAACACATTACTGATGCTCTCATAAAAATTAAAGAAGAAAAGATGAAACATAAAGCTTCTATTCCTATAAAACAAGAAGATGGTTGGGAACCCATCATTAATATGAAAGTGAATGATTTTTATTTCAAAGCTTCATGTGATCTTTATAGTAGTGTTTCTATTATGCCTAGAAGGATTTATGATATGCTTGATTTGCCACCATTGGAGGATTGTTATTTGAATGTCCCACTTGATGATAATGCTAAAAAGAAACTCATGGGGAGTATTAATTATGTTTTTATTATGGTTAACAATGCCTATGTCCCTGTTGATTTCTATGTTTGGAATGTTTAATGCAATGCTTCTTGTTCTATTACTTTGGGAAGACCTTTTCTTAGAACTGTTGGTGCCATTATTGATATGAAAGAAGGCACCATTAAATATCAACTCCCACTCAAGAAAGGTATAGAACACTTCCCTAAGAAGAAAGAGAATATTTCTTTTGCCTCTCCTATGAAAACAAAATTTGCTCTTAATGCTTCTCATTTGAGAACACTTGATTCTTTTTCTTGCTTCTTATGCCTAACTTAAAGGCGTTAAAGAAAAGTACTTATTGGGAGATAACCCAAAAATTTTAGATGAGTCTTGGAAGTTACTGCTTCAGTAATAACCTCTCCTTATCCTTTTTATTTGCTTTTTGTGACAAGAGTAACCTCTAATGAGAGAGAAGTAATGATTGGGAAAGTTGCTGTCCCAAAACAGATTTTTGTGCTTCACCGTAAAAAGTCGTGTAACATCTCTGTACGTATTTTTGAGGTGTAAATTCTTGTGCTTCTGCCCCAGGTTGTTATCTAACTTTTGTTAGTTCAACACTTTTCGATTTGAGCAACAGAAGGGCTTCGAAAAAATTGGTTTTTACCTGCTGGTCTGTTTTGACAGATTTCTGTCATTATTTGCATTTGCTTTCTGTTGGTTCCTTTTTGAGTTCTTTTGGGGAATTGAGATTTTTGAGGGAAGTGCTACAGTAGCTTGTGTTTTAATGGAAGTTTTATTGGTGTGGAAACTGAACCTAAAGACTTATTATCTTGAGTGCACTAATGTTGCTAATAAAGATTGTGTGAAGTTTTGTATGAAGGAAAAATTTCAGGTGTATGGAGAGAATGATGTAATGAGATGAAGAATGGACTAAAGCTCAAGCTTGGGGATGCCATCCCATGTCACCCCAATAAATATTCAAAAGTTACAAGCATAAAATCTTGGAGATGCCCAAGGCATCCCATTCTTCATCAATAAAAATCCCAGCTTTCTTCCAAACACTTCATTTTTATTGTTTTATGCACAGTTGTGTTGTTCTTGGAGCGTCTGCTTCTTCATTTTTTTGTTTTAATTTGCTTGGTTTTCTTAGTTTGCTGAATAAATTGGTCGGACCCCCTCTTTCATGCATTGGCTTTCAAATAGTTTGGTTTGGATTGGAAGAGAGTAGGAAAAGTTCATGCTTAAGTGGTAAAGAGAGCTTGTTTTTGACTGTGGCCTATGCTTTGTCATGCCATGCTTGATATTGTTTTGGATTTATGCTTAGTGATATTTTCTGTAGCATGACATGTTATAAAATATTGAGATTGCTTAATGTGCCTTGGAAGAATCAATTCGTTGTTTTAGCATATTAAAACATAGTATTGTGGTATTCTCCTTTGATGCTTTATTTGGGTTGACTTGGTGCATGCTCACACCATGTTATGACTATCCCAAGTCACCATAGCCTCTATGATCCTTTAGTTTTCGATTTGGGGAAGTGACAAAAATCTCTAAGGTACTAGATGTGATGTTGCTACTAGGGAGAAAACAGCAATCCTTTGTTCATAGAACAATCGTATTGTTTACTTTACACGCAATGGGTAATGCAATTATCTGTTGCTTGCAACTTAATACTAGAGGGGGTTCGGATGATAACCTGAAGGTGGATTATTAGTCATAGATGCAGTTGGATTACGGTCTATGTAGAATGTTGTAATGCCTAATCAAATCTCAAAGGAGTCAAGATGAGTAGTATATGCTTGTATGCTTTCTCGATGTTTGTCAATTGCCTCGCTGTAATTTGTTCACCCAACATGTCATCTATCTTAAGGAGAACCACCACTAGTGAACTATGGACCCCGGTCCTTTCTTTTATCATCAATATACAACTATTTACTGCTTTCTATTTACTTTCTGCAAACTATTACTTTCTTCCACACAATACGTTTAATCCTTTGTTTTCAGCAAAACTGGTGAGATTAACAACCTCACTGTAAGTTGGGGGCAAAGTTCTATCGTTGTGTTGTGCAGGTTTCCACGTTGCTGCTAGCACCGGTAGTGCGCCCTGCCAAAGGCCAGCTAGCAGCACCTTGGAGGTGTTTCCTTGCTCCTACTGGTACGATAACCTTGGTTTCATAACTGAGGGAAAACTTGTTGATGTGCTCATCATACCTTCCTCTTGGGGTTCCCCAACGAGCTCGATATATTTTGGGCCATCAAGTTCCCTGGTCTCAATCCTTATGAAGACCAGCTATCTACCACCTTGACACCATCTCCTTTTGTTTCCTCTGTTACCTTGGCGTGTTTCATGCTCGTTGGCTCTAGAGATGTTCGCAAAACATCTATCCACGAGTTGACCATGGATACTCTGTTTGTGGTTCTGTATCTTTCCCTATGATCTTTAGTGTGTGCAACTACCTCGAAGAAATGAAGTGCTTCATTCATTCAATAATGATGGCATGGATCAACCTCTTCGAGAAGATCGTCAAAGTCTAGTGTAACCCTATTCCTTCTATCTTCCTACCTAGGAATCTCGGAACGAGATTCTGTTAAGGGGGATAGAGTTGTAACACCCCTAGTTTTATTAGTCTCTAAGTAGGGTTTGTTTTGTGCATAGCATGAGGCAACAATCTTCTTAGTTTTATTTTAAATGTTTTATATAATTATTTTCTGAATATATAAATAACTTTGTGGGCCCCAGCTGTTAGGATTTTAATCTTTTTGGAAATGTTTTCGGAAATGATTAAATATATGACATGTGGGTCCAGGGTGGAAAATAATTTTAATAAACTCCAAAAATGTTTAATTATTTTAATAATGATTTAAAAATGGATTAAAATTGGAAAAAATCATAACTAATTCATTTTAAATCAGAAAAATATGTATAATACATCAAAATATTCAGAAAAATGAGATCTACACAATAGACTCATAATCATGCATTGTTGAGCAACTTACATGACAAGTTTAATTAGAAGAACAAAATAACCCCTCTCATATGCATTCGGGGTTTCTCTGAATTAGGGTTTGGACCCTTCGGATCCCCTTTAAATTGCTAAGCATGCTATAGGGTTACATTTCAATACAATTTAACTTGTCATATCATCATCCTTGATTGAGCATTGCATCGATGCCATGTGTTGATTGTTGTTTCCCTTTCTTTCTGGTATTTGGTTCTTTCCGGTAGAATATGATATCAAGATCGAGATCGAAGACCGAGATCAACACCATCGAAGCTTGAAGACCGAGATCAACACCATCGAAGGTTATCGACGAATGACGCCAAGCAGATGAACCTGAAGTTCTATATCTGAGTATCAACAGCCAAAGGCAAGCATAGCCCCACACATGATATAATCCTATGCTTTCAAAGTATTTCATTCTTACCATGTGCATACGATTCCAAAGTCTTTTATGATAGTTAGTTTAATCCTATCTGATGCATGTTTCCTTTGTAGCCTATGTTTCCCTAATCCACTGCTCCTATCATAACTAGGGTTTGGCTTATGAGCTTCGCTAGAGCTGATATATCTGTTGCGCTTAGCCATGCTTAGTTGCTACCGCTGGTCCATCCGATTAATGAATCAGAGCTGCGAATGAATCTCGTTGGACAGGATGATGTGGTATGATCAGAGATGAAAGTTAAACATGATAAGGCTTGTATGGGAGGCCACGTCGGGTTGTGGTTCTTGCAGTCCCATACTTGCCACTAGTAGGACCTAGTTCTTGCCTCTTGAACCAAGACGACCATACAGCCACATGGGGGCCTAGAAACCCCCTCGACCAACTAACTTGCCTAGTAGATTCCATGAGTCACATAGTTTGGGCGTTCCATTCGACATATGCATTTTGGTTGTTCTCGAAGGCGGTGGAGGAGGTGCATTCATACAGGTAGGTAAGCGTGGCCAGGAACAAGAGAGGCATGGCCTCCATAATCTTGAACCCTGCGCACATCTCTACGGACCGACTTCGGGACTTGACCCTCCTTAGGGCGTGACTCATGGCCTCGGCGAAAGCAAGGTAAAGGTCGTGGTCAAGCACTCTTTGTCGGCCTTCCAAGGATGAGGTATAATCTTAAGTGGCATTAAGAATCGGTTGGTACGTGTGGGTAAAGTTGTGCACCCCTGCAGGGTATCAATCTTTTCAAAAAGCCGTGTCCATGGTTATGGACGACTTGGGAATGGACGTGAAGATCATAGAGAACTATAACCTAATCGTAAAATTGGGCAAGTAAGTAAGTGTGCTTAAGGATGCTTCCTCCAGGATCGAGGGGGTGATCCTAGTTGGTAGGTTCAGCTGATAAACGTTCGATGGATATCAAAAGAAGATCGAAGCTAGTGATATCATTTTTCTTATCCCCTTTTAAAAGGTTCTATTTAGTCGAGCTTCTTCTCCCTCTTTTACAAAGAAAGTTAGCTTTATGCAAAGTAACCCCACTAGCCATAAGTCTTGCGGAGTACACCATGTACTCAGCCTTGCTTTGTTGATACTTTTGCAGCAGGTAATTGTTACCACAGAAGGTGAGTTTGTTATAGCATCGACATCGACGAGTAGTTTGGGGTTCCCGGTCGGCAGCCTAGAACCTATGGATTGGGACGTCATCATTATTCTTTAGGCCTCTTAGGCTATTTGTTAAGTTTGCTATACTTAATATCATAATCTGCCTTCCGTTGTTTGATGTTTGTGGTTAGTGACCTCTGCTTGTAATAATTTGGTTCTTTGCTCAGTTATGAGTTTGCCGTAATAATTTTTGTGTCGTAGGGTCACTGTAATGTTACCGATTCTTTCTATGTATGCTTCCGAGATTTAGGTTAGGCTTATATCAGACAGAGGTCTAGGATTTTTCTAGCCCTAATCCTGGGGGTATCACAGGTTTTGGTATCAGAGCAGTACCGTCCGTAGGAAAACCTTTCTACTGGTCGATGTTGAGTCTAGTGTTTGATAAAACTATTTGAAAGCTGAAAAGTATTTGTGAAAACTCTGGTATGCTTATATTCTCCTTATCCAGTTTCGCTCTAACTGTGGGTCATCTTATCTTGTGTTGATTTTGGAAAAGATTTTACTATCTCGACTCGTCTTTCAAAACTTAGGTGCCTTTTTGGCATGCCGTTTCTTAACCAGTTGACCTAGTGTTAAGTTCTCCAGAGTCAGTTGTGTGTGTTCCTTGTTTCCCTTTGCTCTTATTCAGTTGAGAGATTCATTTCCATCATGATCTCTCTATCTTATGGGCCCACAACATTGTGTTGATGGTTCCATAGTGTTCTGTTCTAGGCCTCGAGGTTTCCTTTCGTCTCATGTGCCTCCTTTTCATTTGTTTGGGTACTTTAGAAGTTGCGACTTATCCTGGAAGCTGCCTCGTGGTTACTAGCTTGTAGTACCCTTTGTACTACCAAGATAGTAGTTACTCCTTTCTTGGGTTTTAACCCTTGGACTTGAACCGAAGATCCCGGATTATGCTGGATTCTGGTGTTGTGAATCTTGTACATGAATCTGACCTTTAACCCAAGATCCATTTTGTTGATCCCTGTTGTTAATGATTTAACATTACCTCGGGATGGCTAGTACCTTCTAGTATAGCCTTCAAGCTTGTGGTATTTGTCGTGATTGAAGTGTGACAATTAAGGACTTCCCCTACCACATGTTATGGCAGATGTTCTTTAATGGAACCAAATAGATCACGACAAGAGTACTCCTCGTAAGTCTCACTTCTATACTCGTAACTCTATCACACCTTCCCTTTTCAGCATCGGTCCTCGGAAGATTGTTGACTTATGCATCCACATCTCAAGATTCCATCCTGAGCATGTTCCTTTTCCCTTGTTGTTTCTGACCTTTGTCTGTCAGTTGGTAGCCAAGTAGTAAATGTGCATCAGTGTCTTTAGATGCAAGATACTCTTGTGGTTCGTCAAGACAAACCATTTCGGGATTCTAGGAGAAACAAACTCCAGTACCTCGTCATATCTAGGACCAGGTCAAAGTGTTGTAATCCGCAGATCAAAAAGCGTCGATTAGCTTCTGATCTGTTCTACCTTAAAGTATCACACCCTTATATACTGAGAGGTCATGTTGAGTTGCATGACCCCTTAATGAAGTGATGCTCTTACACATATTTACACACCCTTCCTCTGAGCTTTCGTGCTCGTGAATGATGCGTGTGCGTAACAATGTGGCCATCTCAGATTCTTAGCAATCATTATTGCTTTGGACCTCAACAAGGATATTTGTGTCATTCTTAGCATGATTGGTTAACCCTGTCATGAAGCGAAGATTGATTGTGCTATTAAGTCCGCTATTCTAGTTCACTCTCCTCAGTCAAAAAGTTAGGATCGTGCCGAAGCTCTGAGACTATGTCTTCTTTCCTTACCAAGCAAGTTCCCTCTTTAACTAAATGACATACTGGTAGTTCGTGATATTCTAGATGTATCTCTAGAAGTATTGCCATGTTGCCACATGACCGTGTTTGTCAAGTTCTTGAGCAAGCAAGTTCTCTAAATTGCTTCTTTCTCCAAGGATCCGTACTGGATAAACCAACTAGTTGATTGAGCTTAAATAACAACTTGGAGAGTTGTAAGACAAAAGTTCTATCAGACTTGTTCCACCTAAAGGGATGTCTAGTTTTGTTCGCGCCGAAGAAAGATGGTGTTTTCTTCGTGGAAATGTTATCTTCCCCACCTTTGATTTGATTCGGGTTATCATCAAATCAAACTCAATCACAGGGATTATCCTGATGATGTATTTACTCGTGATGTTTCACCTAGGTACATCTTCATGTCCTTTGGTCTGACCAATGTCTATGCCTTGTTCATACAACATATGAGTCCATCTTCTTGGAGTATATTGGTAAGTTTGTTATTGAGCCCATCGATGACATTCTTATCTTCTCCATGCTAGATTAGATTCATATGGAATAGTTAGCAGTAATGTTGGAAACTTTTGAGTACCGTCTTTGTGTTATCTCAAAGCATGTGTTCTAGATGTTGGGAGTGACCTTCTCCGGTTCACGTGCAAAAGTTGAAAGTTGTCACAGTGGATTCGAGAAGAGTTATGTTTATTTCCTCAGGAAATCATTTCAAGTCAATCAAGCATGTGCGAAGTATTCTTGATATGGTAGGTCAATACCTTTCCATCTCAAGAGCATCCTCTAATCACGCAAAGCCACTGGCTGATTTGTCATGGAAGAGAAGAAGTTCTAAAAACTTCAGTATCCTCATAAATATTTCTCAACAAGGATGCAATTGTGTTTCATTGCAAACAAATTATGTAGGGGCAATTTTCTTTTGATAACTTGCTAATGCATGGGTGCCGCAACCTAGATCATTTTATTGGACCTCCTAACAATGAATTTCCTATGATTCAATATGCTGATGATACATTGGTTGTTCTTAAGGCAGATGCTACTCAATTATTATGCTTAAAAGCTCTTCTTCAAACTTTTGCACTGTCCACTGGTCTCAAAGTTAACTATTTGAAATCAAGCACGATGCCAATAAATTTATGCAATGATAGGTTGATACACTTTGCTCAGACAATCAATTGTCAAATTGGCAGCCTCCCTTTCACTTATCTTGGATTACCACTAAGCTTATCAAAGCCATCCATGGAACATTTTCTGCCTATTGTTCAAAGAGTTGAAAGAAGACTTTGTGGTATTGCTGACTTCTTAAACTATGGAGGAAAACTGCAACTAGTTAAATTTGTACTATCCTCACTTCCTCTATTTTTCATGAGTTGTCTGGAGTTGCCAATTACCATCAATGATCAAATCATAAAATATATGAGACACTGTCTTTGGAGAAAAAAGACTGATGATGTTCAAGCCAAGGGACAGGCACTGTTGTCTTGGGATAAGATTTGTCGTCCTAAAAATCAAGGGGGACTTAGAGTCATGGATCTTCACATTCAAAATACTGCCCTCCTTTTAAAAAACCGGGACAAATTCTACAATCACCATGATATCCCTTGGGTACATCTCATTTGGGAAACTTACTATAAGAATGGAAAATTACCTGGAAGAAGCATGGAAGGATCATTCTGGTGGAAATCTCATATCAAATTAATTGATAATTTTAAGGCCATGGCTAAGTGCAATCTGAAATCTGGGAAAACTGCTTATTTTTGGTCGATCTTTGGCATGATGAGTGCTTTATGAATAAATTCCCACATCTGCTGTCCTATGCAAAGTCTTCAAATATCAGTGTACAGGAATTTTTATAGGCTGAATTCTTAGAGGATAATTTTCACCTCCCTCTTTCCCAACAAGCTTACTCTGAGTTTTTAATCATGGAAGAAAGATGCCAGGAGATCCTTCCAACCATACATGAGAATCTCCATGATAATTGGAATTACATTTGGGGGTCAGATAAATATGAAGTGAAAAAGGCCTACTCCTCCATGATTGGTTATTCCCCTTCACCACCTCATTTCTCTTGGCTTTGGACATCCTCTTGTCAGAATAAGCACAAATTCTTCTTTTGGCTTTTGCTTCTGGATAGACTGAATACAAGAAATCTTCTAAAAAGGAAACAGTTTATTCTGCCTGACTACAATTGTGCAATTCTGAATTGCCACTTGGAAGAATCAGTTAACCATTTATTCTGGGAATGCTCTTTTGCAAAAAACTGCTGGGATCATATTTGCATAGACAGAACAGCAAATTTATCAGGATTGGAGGCTTTTTCAGACATCAAAAACAAGCTGCGTCTGCCTTTTGCAATGGAAATCATTGTCTTGACTACCTGGGGTATCTGGATCTGTAGAAATGAGAAATTTTTTAATGATCAAATACCTACATTAGAAAGATGGAAGGCAATTTTTTATCAAGAGATGAGATGGGTACAATTCAGAATCAAAAGAAAATACCAGGAGAATTTCGAAACCTGGCTGAGCCAACACTTAGATCAGAGATAGAGTAGACCTTTTTTTCTCTTTTTCTGATCTTCCTCAGATCAGTAGACTCATCTATAATCTCTCATTGTAACATACTCATACCTTTATAATAAAAATTGCAGTGGGGACTTTCCCTACTGTTTCACCTCAAAAAAGTAACTCTACCTTTGTGGTAAATGTTGCAACCTTTCTATTCGGACATGCTGAGTCTGAAGTATCTTTCCACTTAACCAAATCGGAATCTCAAGAAGATATGATGGTTAGTGATCATCAAGGTTTTTGACGTAGGTCTCTTTGAAAGTCTGGCAATATTAATGTAATGGTTGGCACAATTAGCTGGAAGACCAATTGCCACATTATCTTGATTCAGCAACAACAACCACTCCTCATGAGGCATCTGCTATGATTTGTTATAGGAGTTGTGCTTATGGTTCCCTTGTCTCCGAAGTCCGACCTTCACTTGATGTCTCGTGTCTCGAACATCAAGGAGAACATTTAAAGTAGTGTTGCTAAATGTCTCTCGGTTGATCCTCTAGACTCTTTATGTTGGCAAGCTTCCTGTTGTGCCAAGGTAATTGAAGTCTGAGAATGAAGTTTCTTTTTCCTCGTGTCATCGGGAGTCTTCTTATATATTCATCTTAGTGGTGTGAAGTGATATCATGATTGCTGGCAAGATTCTGATAGACCTGGATGAATAAAGAGTTTCCTTCGGTTCCTCTAATGTGTTTGAAGAGCGACTATGATATTGGTAATCAGAAGTTCCTCTTGTTACATGTTCTTTGTGACTCTTATGAGTCCTCGCCACAAGACAACCTTTCTGTCTTGACCTTCTGTATCAAAAGTAGTTCAACAGCTTGGTTATCCATATCTCCGTACCCTAGAAGCTGTACTTAAGTTATATAGTAGAGGTTCATCTCTCGAAGCCTGTGGTCGTGTTCTTTCCGTCGTATGCTCTCCTTTTCAGAAGCTTAAAGTCTTCTGAAGTTCCATGGTATCAATCCTTATGAAGACCAGCTATCTACCACCTTGACACCATCTCCTTTTATTTCCTCTGTTACCTTGGCATGTTTCATGCTCGTTGGCTCTAGAGATGTTCGCAAAACATCTATCCACGAGTTGACCATGAGATACTCTGTTTGTGGTTCTGCGTCTTTCCCTCTCCTATTTAGTGTGTGCAGCTACCTCGAAGAAATGAAGCGCTTCATTCATTCAATAATGATGGCATGGATCAACCTCTTCGAGAAGATCATCGAAGTCTAGTGTAACCCTGTTCCTTTTATCTTCCTACCTAGGAATCTCAGGACGAGATTTTGTTAAGGGGGATAGTGCTGCAACACCCCTAGTTTTATTAAGCTCTAAGTAGGGTTTGTTTTGTGCATAGCATGAGGCAACAATCTTCTTAGTTTTATTTTAAATGTTTTATATAATTATTTTCTGAATATATAAATAACTCATGGCCCCCTATCGAGATTTTAATCTTTTTGGAAATGTTTTCGGAAATGATTAAATATATGACATGTGGGTCCAGGGTGGAAAATAATTTTAATAAACTCCAAAAATGTTTAATTTTTTTAATAATGATTTAAAAATGGATTAAAATTGGAAAAAATCATAACTAATTCATTTTAAATCAGAAAAATATGTATAATATATCAAAATATTCAGAAAAATGAGATCTACACAATAGACTCATAATCATGCATTGTTAAGCAACTTACATGTAAAGTTTAATTAGAAGAACAAAATAACCCCTCTCATATGCATTCGGGGTTTCTCTGAATTAGGGTTTGGACCCTTCGGATCCCCTTTAAATTGCTAAGCATGCTATAGGGTTACATTTCAATACAATTTAACTTGTCATATCATCATCCTTGATTGAGCATTGCATCGATGCCATGTGTTGATTGTTGTTTCCCTTTCTTTCTGGTATTTGGTTCTTTCCGGTAGAATATGATATCAAGATCGAGATCGAAGACCGAGATCAACACCATCGAAGCTTGAAGAACGAGATCAACACCATCGAAGGTTATCGACGAATGACGCCAAGCAGATGAACCTGAAGTTCTATATCTGAGTATCAACAGGCAAAGGCAAGCATAGCCGCACGCATGATATAATCCTATGCTTTCAAAGTATTTCATTCTTTCCATGTGCATATGATTCCAAAGTCTTTTATGATAGTTAGTTTAATCCTATCTGAGGCATGTTTCCTTTGTAGCCTATGTTTCCCTAATCCACTGCTCCTATCATAACTAGGGTTTGGCTTATGAGCTTCGCTAGAGCTGATATATCTGTTGCGCTTACCATGCTTAGTTTCTACCGCTGGTCCATCCGATTAATGAATCAGAGCTGCGAATGAATCTCGTTGGACAGGATGACGTGGTATGATCAGAGATGAAAGTTAAACATGCTAAGGCTTGTATGGGAGGCCACGTCGGGTTGTGGTTTTTGCAGTCCCATACTTGCTACTAGTAGGACCTAGTTCTTGCCTCTTGAACCAAGGCAGCGTCTGACCACACGGGGCACAGAAACCCCTCGACCAACTAACTTGCCTAGTAGATTCCATGAGTCACATAGTTTGGGCGTTCCATTCGACATATGCATTCTGGTTGTTCTCGGAGGCGGTGGAGGAGGTGCATTCATACAGGTAGGTAAGCATGGCCGGGAACAAGAGAGGCACGGCCTCCATAATCTTGAACCCTGCGCACATCTCTAGGGACCGACTTCGGGACTTGACCCGTTACGGCGGCATCTCCTTAGGGTGTGAGTCATGGTCTCGGCTAAAGCAAGGTAAAGGTCGTGGTCAACCACTCTCTGTCGGCCTTCCAAGGAAGAGGGATAATCTTAAGTGGCATTAATAATTGGTTGGTACGTGTGGGTAAAGTTGTGCACCCCTGCAGGGTATTAATCTTTTCAAAAAGCCGTGTCCACGGTTATGGACGACTTGGGAATGGACGGGAAGATCATAGAGAACTATAACCTAATCGTAAAATTGGGCAAGTAAGTAAGTGTGTGATGTCTACGCACTTCTATTCTTGTAGACAGTTGTTGGGCCTCCAAGTGCAGAGGTTTGTAGAACAACAGCAAGTTTTCCCTTAAGTGGATTACCCAAGGTTTATCGAACTCAGGGAGGAAGTGGTCAAAGGTATCCCCTCTCAAGCAACCCTGCAATCAAGATACAAGAAGTCTCTTGTGTCCCCAACACACCCAATACACTTGTCAGGTGTATAGGTGCACTAGTTCGGCGAAGAGATAGTGAAATACAAGTGGTATAGATAATTATAAGTGGTAAAGGTGCTAGAAAATAACTTGATGGCGTGGAAGAGACTAAAGGCAAACTGAAATAAAGATGGCAACAAGCAAACATGTAACAGATCTAATAGCAAACGAAGTTTCAATGCTTATAAACAAGGCCTAGGGATCATACTTTCACTAGTGAACACTCTCTCATAAATATATTATCTTCATGATACTACTCTTAACTACTCTCTGGTTGGACACTCTAATCAACGGTAGGGCTATAACAGCACACCTCAAAGTAAGCCTTTCCCATCTAGAAACCCCACACTGTCACCTTGAGTACTAGATGAGTCCAATAAACACCACAATTTCATAAAGACATCCAACTCCAAATATAACTCATAACAAGTATTTGAAATTTCTAGCCTAAGTGCCACCATGGTGTGCACGCTGTCACTTTCACACACATGGGGAGAGCAGAGATCTATTAAAGCACTTGAGTAGCAAGGTAGATCTATAGATTACAAGCTCATGACCACAACAAGATCATGCATAGATAGAGAGATGAACACATAGCTACCGGTAGAACCCTTAGCCTCGAGAGAGAACTACTCCCTCCTCATCATGGGAATCAGCAACAGTGATGAAGATGGCGGTGGAGATCGATGGAGATGGCTTCGGGGGCACTTCCCCGTCCTGGCAGGGTGCTGGAACAAAGACTTTCTGTCCCCCGAAACTCCCCTTCGGTGGTGGCGGCACTGCGGAACTTTTCGTGGATTTCTGGTTGACGATCTAGGGTTTATGCATCGGGAGGCTTCTTATAGGTGAAGAGGCAAGGTCGGTGGGCGGCCAGGGGGCCCACACCACCTGGTGGCGCGACCACGGCTAGCCTGTGCCACCATATGGTGTGGCTAGGCCTTGGCCCTCCTCCGTCTCGTATTCTGGCTCCGTGAGTCTTCCGGTAAAATAGTAACTTTGGCTTTTGTCCCGTCCAATTCTGAGAATATTCATTTTCTGACTTTCCTGGAACCAAAAACAGCAGAAAACAGGCAACTGGCACTATGGCATCTTGTTAATAGGTTAGTACAAGAAATCATATGAAAAGTACTCCAAAGTGTGGACACAACATAAGAAAGTAGATAAAACCAAGCATGGAACATCAAAAATTATAGATACATTTGTAATGTATCAGTGTGCTTAAGGATGCTTCCTCGGGGATCGAGGGGGTTATTCTAGTTGGTAGGTTCAGCTGATAAACGTTCGATGGATATCAAAAGAAGATTGAAGCTAGTGATATCCTTTTTCTTCTCCCCTTTTAAAAGGTTCTATTTAGTCGAGCTTCTTCTCCCTCTTTTACAAAGAAAGTTAGCTTTATGCAAAGTAACCCCACCAGCCATAAGTCTTGTGGAGTACACCCTGTACTCAGCCTTGCTTTGTTGATACTTTTGCAGCAAGTAATTGTTACAACATAAGGTTAGTTTGTTACAGCATCGACATCGACGAGTAGTTTGGGGTTCCCGGTCGGCAGCCTAGAATCTATGGATTGGGACATCATCGTTATGCTTTAGGCCTCTTAGGCCATTTGTTAAGTTTGCTATACTTAATAGCATAATCTGCCTTCCGTTGTTTGATGTTTGTGGTTAGTGACCTCTGCTTGTAATAATTTGGTTATTTGCTCAGTTATGAGCTTGCTGTAATAATTTTTGTGTCGTAGGGTCACTGTAATGTTACCGATTCTTTCTCTATATGCTTCCAAGATTTAGGTTAGGCTTATATCAGACAGAGGTCTAGGATTTGTCTAGCCCTAATCCCGGGGGTGTCATAGAGAACAATGGTTTTTTCCTTTTATATGAATAATATGTTTTATGGTCATGCACGCGAGAAGAATGGTTTATTTATTTTGAATCTTGATAGTAGTAGTACACATATTCATAATGTGAATGCCAAAAGAATCAAGATGAATGATGATATAGCTGCATATATGTGACATTGCCGTTTAGGTCATATTGGTGTTGAACACTTGAAGAAGCTCCATTCTAATGTACTGCTAGAATCACTTGATTATGAATCATTTGAGACAAGTGAACCATGCCTTATGGGCAAGATGACTAGAACTCTGTTTTCTAGAAGAATGGAGTGGGCGACCGACTTATTGGAAATAATACATACCTATGTTTGTGGTCTAATGAGTGTGTCAACACATGGTGAATATCATTATTTTGTGACTTCCACAGATGATTTGAGTAGATATGGGTATATTTACTTAATGAAACACAAATCTGAAACATTTGAAAAGTTCAAGGAATTTTAGAGTGAAGTAGAAAATCATCATAACAGAAAGATCAAATTTCTATGATCTGGTCGTGGAGGAGAGTATCTTAGTTACGAGTTTGGCACACACATGAGATAATGTGGAATTGTTTCACAACTCAGTCCCACTGGAACACCACAACGTAATGGTGTATCTGAATGTCGTAATTGAACTTTATTAGATATGGTACGATCTATGATGTCATTTACTGATTTTCCACTGTCATTTTGGGGTCATGCATTAGAGACAGTTGCATTCACTTTAAATAGGGCACCATCAAAATCCGTTGAAATGACACTTTGTGAATTATCATTTCTAAAAGTTTGGGGTTGCGGTGCTTATGTGAAGAAACTTCAGCCTGATAAGCTCGAACCCAAAGTGGAAAAATGTGTCTTCATAGGATACCCTAATGGAACAATTGGGTACAAATTCTATCACTGATCCGAAGTCAGGGTTTTTGTTGAAAGGTGTGAGTAGTAGGAAGGTAGAACTCGACGAGGTTGTTGAACCTTCTCTTCCTGTAATGGCGAGTAGTGCAACATCGAAAAATGTTCCAGTGATGGCTTCACCAAGTGAAGAGTGAACTAATGATGAGGATCATGAAATTCTAGAAGAGACCACTACTGAGCCTCACAGGTGAGGCAGGATACATACAGCTCCTGAACTGTACGGTGATCCAGTATTGAATTTCATCGTAGATGGAAGCTATGACCCTAGGACATATGAGGAAGCGATGATGAGCCTGGATTCCAACAAATGGCTTGAATCCATGCAATCCTAGATGGGATCCATGTACAAAAACCAAGTTTGTACTTTGGTGGACTTACCTCACGACCGCAAGGCCGTTGAGAATAAATGGATCTTCAAGAAGAAAACTGGCACTGACGGTAATGTAACCGTCTATAAAGCTCGACTTATCACGAAAGGGTTCCGAAAAATTCAAGGAGTTGATTACGATAAGACTTTCTCACCCATAGTGATGCTAAAGTTTGTTAGGATTATGTTAGCAATTGTTGCATTTTTCGATTATGAAATCTGGCGGATGGATGTCAACACAACATTCTTTAATGGAAACATTGAGGAAGAGTTGTATATGATGCAACCCAAAGGTTTTGTTGATCCTAAGGATGCTGACAAGGTATGCAAACTTTAGCGCTCCATTTCTAGATTGAAGCAAGCATCCCGAAATTGGAATCTCCGCTTTGATGAGGTGATCAAAGGGTTTGGATTTGTCCAAACTATAGGAGAGGCCTGTATTTACAAGAAAGTGAGTGGGAGCTTAGTAGAATTTCTGATATTATATGTGGATGACATATTATTGATTGGAAATGATATAGATCTTTTGAAAAGCGTAAAGGATTACTTAAATAGTAAGTTTTCAATGAAGGACCTTGGTGAGGCTGCCTATATTTTGGGCATCAAGATCTACAGAGATAGGTCGAGACTCTTAATTTGGCTATCGCAAAGTACATACCTTGACAAGATTCTGAAAAGGTTCAGAATGGATGAAACTAATAAAGGGTTCTTACCTATGTTGCAAGGTACGACTTTGAGCAAGACTCAAAGGCCATCTACAACACAAGATAGATAAATGATGGATAAGATCTCCTATGCCTCAGCCATAGGCTCTCTTATGTATGCTATGCTGTGTACAAGACCAGATATGGCACATGCTATTAGTTTAACTAGCAGGTACCAATCTGATCCATGTTTAGAACACTAGAAGGCGGTCAAGAATATGTTTATGGACTTAAGAAGAACTAAGGATATGTTTCTCATCTATGGCGGTGAAGAAGAGCTCGTCGCAAAGTGTTACGTTGATGCTAGCTTCGACACTGATCCGGTTAACTCTAAGTCACAATCCAGATATGTATTTCTTATGAATGGAGCAGCGGTGAGTTGGAAGAGCTCCAAGCAACATGTTGTTAATGACAAGGTCATGTCATTGGAGAATGATGTGATGAACATTCACCCATAGTAGTTTTAGCAATACGATCATGTCTCAAAGTTTAGATTGCTATATCATTCAAAGTAACACCGATCCATAAACCATGAGATCACGTCAATCACTAACACTGGAAGAGTACTTTGATTCCATTAAATGTCACACCATAACATGGTGATTATAAATATGCTGATCGGCACTTGGAAAGTGTCAGTTGAGGCTCATGGATCAAGAATGGGATTTGTCCATCCTGGTGATGGAGAGATATATTCAGGGCCCTCTCGATGATATCACATTGACATAGCCTACAAGCAAGTGGTGAGATCACTAAGAATGTTATATCACAGAAACGAGAAAAGAGTACTTGCCGGTAGAAAGATCAAACTAGGTATGGATGATACCAAATGATCGGATCTCGGACAAGTAAAATATCGCGAGACAAAAGGAATTGGTTACTGCAAAAAAGGTTCACGTGATCACTAGTTCATCATTGAGTAAGTGGGAGGCGTTATGGATCTCCAGATCCCACTAATGATTATTGATCGGAGAGAGTCTCGATCATGTCCACTTAGTTCATGAACCCGTAGGGAGACACACTTAAGGATCATCGACGCATTTTAGTGGATACGGAACGCAGGAGAAAATATTGGACAACAGAGAAATTGTTTTGATAAAACTGCTGGAATAGTTTCGGTGTGTCAAAATATTGCAAGGGATTAAATTGTTAATGTGTTCATTAAATTGAGTGGCATTAAATCAAGTGAATTAAAATTGTTTTAATGGAAAGACTCTTGATTTTGAGTGGAGATTAAATGGGAGAAAGTGTCTCTTGATTTTTTTGTGAGTGGAGAGTCCACTAGCCATCAAGTGGAGAGAGGTGGGGGCACCACCATGGGGCGGCGGCCACCCCCTTGGTGTGCCTCGCCCCTCTCCTATAAAGGGAGGAGTGGTGCTCCTCTCCTCTCACTCATTCCCTCTCCTCTCATATGACCTTTGGTTGGCATCTTCTCCCCTCGAGCATGGTGCTTAGGCGAAGACCTGCTCAAGATCTTCTCCACCATCAGCACCACCATATCGTAGTGCTACTGGATTTCCCAAGGATCCCCTACTTCCGTTGCCCAACTGGAGTAAGGGACGGAGGTCATTGTCACGCCGAACGTGTGACTGATGACGGAGGCGTTGCTCGTTTGTGGCGTTGATTATCTTCACGTCCTTGAGGATGGTCGAGTACATTCTACACCAGCCATGTTTGTATGTGGGAACATTATACCGCTTACGGTCTTCGAGGGTGAGTCCTTCTAAAACTGTTACAAGTATTGCCTAGATTTGATCTTGGCAGTTGCTATCATAGGAAAAAATTGTTTTCCATGCAACGATCCCCATCACCTGTGCCTCCTTCTTCGCCTTGAATTTCTTCTCTTTGTACTGGCGACGGTCGTTCTCCACCTTCCTCCGGGCCACAAGCTTCACCCAATCAGCATTTTTGCTCATGCCTTCGGGATTTTCCTTGGGCTTCGTCGGCTTGCCGCCAGCGACGACAGCGGGTCTCGGGCCGTTGAATCTCTTCGGTGGCATGGTGGCGGTGCGGATGTAGACGAGGCGGCGGGAGGGAAGGTGGGGGAAATGGAGGGAAGTGGAGAGATGGCGGCAGTTGGCGGGTTGGGAGGGAAAAGGGGGTAACACTAGTACAAAGTCGTTAGTTAGAGACTGTGTCTAGAGCCGGTTTACCCCAATAATACAAACCACCGGCTGTGTTCATCAACCTCAGGCGGTCGTAATTTTTTGACCGCCTCTAACTTTGATCTCATACAGTTTTTAATATACACCGTCTCTAGTACGATTTCCCCTTAACCGGTATTTAAAACAAACCACATCTAGACTGAAGCCGAGACGATGGAAATTATTGTTCATCTCTCTAAATCAGTCAACCACAGCCAGTTAGAAATATTAAATGCCTCTAGGTGTCTACTGAGGCGGGCCATTATGCCACCCGTATCGAAAACTAGCATCGTGCACCTTCCCAAGGTAGCATGCACATGTTTTTTTAGGGAAAACATGTGTGTGTTGTTAATGTAGTTAGGAAGTGGAGATCGTTTTAGCCCCCCACCCACACGATTCCACACCCACGTGTTCACTCGAGGACTACCAAGGGTCCCCTGTATATAAACCCGCTCGACCTTCTTCTTCCATGAGCTCATGTCATTTTCCCCAATTTGTCAAGTCACAAAACCCCAATCTGCACCTTCCGCACGCGTCGAAGCTCCTTCGCTTGCACCACCTCCCTCCCTACCTGCACCATGAAGTGTACGCGTGGAGACGAGGCGGAGGTGAAGCCAGTTGGAGGCGCAACCGTAGATGGCTCGGTCATTGCTGAGCAGGCGGGGCGGCTTCTCCGGGCAAGCACGCGGCTCGTCGCCGCACCATCGAGGCTTTGAGCTCATCCGTCCACGTCATTGTCGCCGGAGAGCGGTGGGGCCGATAACATCGTGGTGCGCGCGTGATCTGGATGAGGGGCATGCGGTAGGCGGAGGCAAACGGTGCTCTACATCAACGACCCTATCCTCCACCAAGAAATCATGGACGCAATTGTGGAGAATGACAAGTTCGAGGAGGAGGTCTCCGATGAGGAGTCCGAGGTACTACTTTGCTAGCTTCTCTAGTTGCAGTCGCAGATTTCTCTATTTAATCGTCTATAGATTCTTTTGCTATTGAAGTAGGGTATTAGTATATATATGATTTGAATGGTCGATTGATGCATCTGCCATCTAGTCACAATACCCCAATCTGTCTAATCACAAAACCCCAATCTGCTCATATGCTATCTAGTAAATTTACATATGCTTAACTCGTTGTTGTTCATATGGTTCTTCTTGTGCTGTAAATTTAATCGGTCTGTAACATTTGACTTAGGGGTTTTAGGGTTTGCTAGTTGAGTGTTGATTTCGATACACAACATTTATATTCCTTACTAAGGCCAATGATTCAAATTTGCCCCAAAAGAGTGCAAGGGGAGACACATATATACGATAGTGTCAGAATTTTTTAGGGATGGTTAGTGGACCTGAGGCAATGTACAACAATATAAGTTGTGCAATTGGTACTTTGGTTCACTAACTCCATCTCTAAAAAAATACGAGGCCCTAGATTTATTCTACACATATAAACTATGATCTTTGAACTCTGATCTTTGAACTATTTCTCACTGAGGCCGAGATGATTGAAATTTGCTCCAAAAGAGTGCAAAGGAAACACATAACTGAAAACCTAAGGCAGCAATATACACAAACAATATAGGTTGTGTTGTTGGTAATTTGGTTTCCCCAAACTCTATCTCTGAAAAAATTATGAGTCCTTTGATTATTCTCATATGGAACTAGATCTTAATTGTTCTGATCTTTTGAATGATTCGTATGATGCATATGGTATATGCATGGTTTTGTTCATAATTTGTTTCTACGTACATGTACCTGAAGATTGTTTTTTACCTAAATATGTATATCCCTGAATATTGTTTCGTATGATTACTATTCATGAGATGCATTCTCTTTGATATCAATTTGATATTGTCTTACATATATGTTGTCAATTCTTGAGTTGTAATACAATTCAATCATATGTATGAGTTCTAAGTTATGTTCTTAAAAATCATATGTAGGAGGTTTCTGATGAAGTGGGCAGTAGCAAGTACTCCAGGGACAATAAGAGCCGCTACGTGTTGAGGCGGCTACGGTGTGGGCAAATCCCTTTCTATCATAGGGAGACTGTGTTGCCCATTCTATGGCAAAGCCATTGACACGGACCTCGACAGCATGACCAGCACACGGTGGACGTTGTCAAAGGTCGAGGCTGAAGGCATCAGCCGAAGACCATGGTGCGGCACGCAGTCTTCGGCAAATTCCTCCGGGAATATGTCGGGACTAGCCGGTATCCCCTCGAGTAGGCTATCCCGACCTGCTACAGTTGCCCCTATTAGGCGTCTCCGTGTCCCAGCCTCCTGCTGCGGCCCCTGCTTTTATTTTGTTTTAGTTAATTATTACCTGTGGGATGAGTAAGACAATATATATTAATCTACTCCATTATATGGAGTTCCTTAAAATTTCTAATGTTCAATTATATTACTGATCATGCTCATACACACTACCACATATTTGAATTAGTCAAATTGGTGGAATACATCAACAAGATTTTAAATTGGTGAAAAATTCGTATTGAAGTAACTAAATGATCTCACATCGGTATTAAACATTTGAATTAGTCAAATTCAAAAGAGTTGCTCTGCAGCATGGTATGAACCTCATTTACTCTTAGGACTCAAAGTTTCACTGTAAACACCTCCCTTGGCCTTTAAATTATAAATTATTCTCAAAATTTAGGATTAACAAAATCTGGAGTTCTAAATATTTCCGCCTGTCCGAATATTCAATCGACGAGATTTCCTTCAAAGAATACATGAAAAAATATTATATTGGTGAAAAATTCATAATTAATTAACCAAATGATCTTACTTCATGATTAAACATTTTAATTAGTCAAACTCAAAACACTCGTACCTTATTTCTCTGCAGCAAAGCGCATGAACACTAGTCGTCATGCCTTTCAGGATAAAGATCCAAGGTTTGTACTATGCCAAATTTTTTCTTCAATTTATAAACCTCATTTAGTCTTAGGAGATTCAAATTCACTCTAGCAATTATGTATATACACCTTTCTTTGCTTTAAATTATGAATAATTTTCAAATTTTAGGAAAATCAAACACTAGAGTTCCAAATATATCCGGAGTTTCGAATATATCCGGAGTTCCGAATATTAGCCTTTTCAAATTACTAGTGGTCAAGTACTTGGCGGCAAAATATGAAATATTCATAGAACGGACGTTCTTAGAGACTTTTTACACTTGCAGCCGTCTAAGGCTAGTACTTGGCACCAAATATCTGAAAATATTTAGAAAAATATTTCAGATCTATGGCACTTTTGTTCTTCCCCGCTCGCCTAGACCACTGTCCACCGCCGTGGCCTCCGGCCCCTGCCTCTCCACCACCGCTGCCTCCGGTCCCCTGCGGTGCAGACGCTCTCCCTCACCTCTGAGGACCCCTTCGTCGTCTAGGCAGGTATGCGTGAAAGCCAAACCCCCAAAACCCTAAATCAACAGCTTTGATTTAGGAATTTTGCCATGGGATTTACCATTTTGCTTCTCGAATTTAAGGTTCAGGGTCATCGAGCTACGAAGACCCGACGGCGTCTGAAGGGTTTCGCAGCATAGTAAATCAAAATTTTCTACGGAAGCGAACAGAGGGAAAGCCAAGATCTAATCTAGGAGATGCAAACAACGAGAGAGATTGGATTAGATCTTCATACCCTTGAAGATTCACAGAGCGGAACGTTCGTCGGAACGTGGGTGATGTAGTCGTACTCGCTTCTCCTCCTCGCGATCCGATCCGATCTAGCACCACAAGTGGCGGTGCCTCCGTGAGATGCACACGTGCAGCACCTCGACGTCTCCTCCTTCCTCGGACCAGCAAGTAGGGTGGAGAGATAGATTGGATCTACAACACGACGGCGTGGTGTATATGGTGGAGAATTTCTGCAACAGGGCTTCGCCTACAAACAGTCGGGAGGGAGAGAGGAGGGCAGCAGGGAAACTAGGGTTTGGAGGAAGGTGTAGGTTGGGGGGAGAGGGCGCACCAGCCCTCTATATATAGAGGGGGGTGCGGCCAGCCCTTTCCCATCCTCCAAGCCTATCTCTAGTTTAAACAATTTAAACTCTCCCTTATCTAGAAAACCCTATCTTATCTCTAGTTTAAACGATTTAAACTTATCTAGGATCGGCTGGGCCCTATGGGGCCTTGTGCCCCTGGCCCAATGCGGCTAGGACACTCCCTCATAGGCCCATGCCCCCTCCCGGAAGGTGGGACCAGGTTGGCCCCCTTCCAGAAGGTTCTAGAAGCTTCCGGTACAATACCGATTAATCCGGAACAATTCCGAACTCCAAAACTGCCTCGCCTTATATGAATCTTATTCTCCGGACCATTCCGGAACCTCTCGTGATGTCCCGGATCCCATCCGAGACTCCGAACAAAAATTCATAAACCAATTATCCAATCTATCCTAGCGTCGAGACACGTTAAGTGTGTGACCCTGCGGGTTCGAGAATTTGTAGACATGATCTTCTATCAATAATCAACAGCGGGGTCTGGGCACCCATATTGACTCCCACACATTCATCGATGATCATATCGGATGAACCACGATGCCAGGATTCAATCAATCCCATATATATATTCCCTTCGTCTCGCGATATTTTACTTGCCCGAGATTCGATCGTCGGTACCGTCATACCTAGTTCAATCTCGTTCACGTTAGTACTTTACTCGGTCCGTAATCCGATATCACTTTGTGATTAACTCCTTAACCACATGCTTGCAAGCGGTGTTGATATCGATTACCGAGTGGGCCCGAAGTATATCTCTCCGACTTGGGAGGGACAAATCCCATCTCGATACATACAACCCAACAGATACTTTCCGATCACCTGAGAGACACCTTTATGATCACCCTCTCATAGGATGAAGTTTGATGACCTCAAAGCTTTCTTCCGATACCAGGGAGTTTCATTATCTCATGGTCTAAGGAATACAATATTTGACATAGGAAAAGCTTCGCAAAGATGAACACAATGACACGATCTAATTGCTTCGCTTAGTTTGGGTCTGTCCACCATATCATTCTCCCAATGATATGATCTCATTATCAATTGACAACTCATGTCTATGGTTAGGAAACCTTAACCATCATTGATCAATGAGCTAGTCCATAGAGGCGTACTAGGGACACGGTGTTGTTCACAAACCACACAAGTATTAATGTTTCCGCTTAATACAATTCTAGCATGGAATATAAACTTTATCATGAACAAAAATTATAATAATAACATCTTTATTATTGCCTCTAGGGCATAATTCCAACAGTCTCCCACTTGCACTAGAGTCAATAATCTAGTTTACATTTGGCAACAATCTTACACCCATGGCACCGAGGTCTGATCATGTTTACACGTGGAAGAGGTTTAGTCAATGGATCTGCGACATTCAGATCTGTATGTACTTTGCTGATCTTCAGATCTCCATCGCTATATAATCTCGGATTATATGAAACTTATGTTGATATGCTTGGTCTCTGGATGATATCTTGGTTCCTTAGCGAAGTTCTATGGCGCAGTGTTGTCACACAATATCTCCAGGGTCCAATGCACTTGGAACCACGCCAAGCTCGATGATGAAGTTTGATCCAAACTCCTTCACTTGACGCTGCAGCAGCCATGTATTCCGCTTCTCTGTAGATCCCGACCACGCTTTGCTTGCTTCTCCACTCACAGCTCCTCCATTCAAAATATACACGTATCACCGCGAGATTTAGCATCATCCTTGTCGATTGTCGAAACTAGCATCGACGTAACCTTTTCTGACAGCTGTTCATCACCCCCATAGACTAAGAACATTTCTTTAGTCCTATTTAGGTACCTTAGGATGTTCTTCACGGCTATCCAGTGTTCCACTCCTGGATCACTTTGATATCTGCTCGTCAAACTAAGAGCATTGGACACATCCGGTCTAGTACACAACATGCCATACATGATGGAACCTATGGCGAGGCATAAGGCACTTTGCTCATAGCTTCCTATCATTTATCAGAATGGACACTGAGCCTTGCTCAATATCTTACGACAACATAGGCCGAACCTTTCAATGCCTTATCCATTCTGAACCTTTTGAACTTTGTCTAGGTATGTACTCGCTTAAAGCTATCGAGCGTCTTTGTCTATCTCTATAGATTTTGATGCCCAATATATAAGCAGCTTCACCTAGGTCTTTCATTGAAAAACACTTGTTCAAATAACTCTTCACATCGTTAAGCATGTCGATGTCATTTCCAATAATCAGTATGTCATCCACATATAGTACCGTAAACGCCACCGAGCTCCCACTCACTTTCTTGTAGATGCAAGCTTCAGAGCAATTTGGAACAAATCCAAAGCTCTTGATCACTTGATCAAACGAAGGTTCCAACTCCGAGACGCTTGCTTGATCCATAAATGGAACGCTGAAGTTTGCATACTTTATCAACATCCTTAGGATCGATAAAACCTTCGGGTTGCATCATATACAACTCTTCATCAATGTTGCCATTGAGGAAAGCGATCTTGACGTCCATTTGCCATATTTCATAATCATGAAACGCAACAATTGCTAATAAAATCCGAATGGACTTAAACATCGCCACGGAGAGAAAGTCTCATCGTAGTCAACACCTTGAACTTGTAAAACCTTTCGCAACAAGCCGTGCTTTATAGACGGTAACATTACCATCTGCGTCCGTTTTCTTCTTGAAGATCCATTTGCACTCAACGGTCTTTCGCTAGGAGGGTCCACCAAAGTCCATACTTGGTTTTCGCTCATGGATCCCAATTGGATTTCATGGCTTCTAGCCATTTCTCGAGTCTGGGCTCATCATCGCTTCCTCATAGTTCGTAGGTTCACCGTCTTCTACTAACAAGGCATCAAGACAGGGTTGCCGTACCACTCGGGAGGGGCACGCGACCTTGTCGACTGCGACGTTCGATGTGACATCGTCCAAGCTTCATGATCCTTGTCATTAGCTTCCTCTATTGTTGGTGCGGTGACCTTTGGAACAATTTCAGGTGCCGCTACTCTCCAATTCAAGAGAAGGTTCAATAACCTCGTCTAGCTCTACTTTCCTCCCACTCACTTCTTTCGAGAGAAACTCCTTCTCAAGAAAGGAACCGTTCTTTTGACAAACACTTTGCCTTCGGTTACGTGATAGAAGGTATACCCAATAGTTTCCTTAGGGTATCCTATGAAGACGCATTTCTCCGCTTTGGGTTCGAGCTTGTCCGCATCAACTTCTTGACGAAGCTTCGCATCCCCAAACTTTAAGAAACGACAACTTAGGTTTAGCACCAAACCATAGTTCATACGGTGTCGTCTCAACGGATTTAGATGGAGCCCTATTTAAAGTGAATGCAACGGTTTCTAATGCATAACCCCAAAATGATAACGGCAAATCAGTAAAAGACATCATCGATCGGACCATATCTAATAGGGTTCGATTCGGTGCTCAGACACACCATTCATGTTGTGGTGTTCCGGGTGGCGTGAGTTGTGAAACGATTCCACTTGCTTTGAGATGCGTGAGAAAATCATAACTCAAATATTCGCCCCCGATCGGATCGTAGAAACTTAATCTTTCATTACGATGGTTCTCCACTTCATTCTGAAATTCTTTGAACTTTTCAAACGTTTCAGATTTATGTTTCATTAAATAGATATACCCATATCTACTTAAGTCATCGGTAAAAGTGAGAAAATAGCGATATCCACCGCGCGTCGAAACACTCATCGGTCCGCATACATCGGTATGTATGATTTCCAACAAGTCCGTTTCGCTCCATCATACCGGAGAACGGGTTTTGATCATCTTGCCCATGAGGCATGGTTCGCATGTGTCAAATGATTCAAAATCAAGAGACTCCAAAAGTCCATCGAATGGAGTTTCTTCATGCGCTTTACACCAATATGACCTAGACGATTGCCACAAATAAGTAGTATTATCACTATCTACTTTGCATCTCTTAGCCTCAATGTTATGGATGTGTGTTTCATCCCTTTAGATTTAGAAGAAATAAACCATTTACAAGGGGTGCATGACCATAAAAGATGTTACTCATATAAATAGAACAACCATTATTCTCGATTTAAATGAATAACCGTCTTGCAATAAACACGATCCAGAAATAATGTTCATGCTCAACGCACATAATAACATTTATTAAGGTTTAAAACTAATCCGAAGGTAAAACTAAGGAGAGGCGTGACGGCCATCACATCAACTCTTGATCCGTTGCCAAGCGCATCGTCACCTCATCCCTCGCAAGCCGTCTATTCCATAGCTCTGTTTCGAGTTACAAATATTAGCAACGAACCAGTATCAAATACCCAGCACTACAACAAGGGCTAGTAAGGAAAACATCAATAACATGTATATCAAATATACCTTTGATGGTGCCAGCCTTCTTGTCCGCTAAGTACTTGGACGATTCGCTTCTAGTGACCCTTGTCCTTGCAATAGAAGCACTCGGTGTCCGGCTTAGGTCCAGACTTGAGCTTCTTCTCCAGCAGGGCAACGCGCTTTTCTTGAAGGGCTTCTTTGCACCTTTACCTTTCTTAAAGGAGGGCTTGTTGACCATCAACACATGATTATCCTTCTTGATGTCCACCTCGCAGCCTTCAGCTGCGAAGAGCTCGGTGATCGTATCGATGGAACCAATCTGATTATGAGTCACTACAAAACTTTTGTAGCTGGGAGGAGTGATTGCAAAACGCTGTCAATCTTGAGCTCCTCCGAATCTTGCATCCAGTTGCTCAAGGCGTTGAGTGTAGCCCGACATCTTAATGGCGTGCTCACTAATGAACTCCTTCCTCCATCTTGCGTTAAAGAACTTCGGAGATCTCATATCTCTCGAACGGGCTGAGTCCGAAACATGGTTTTCAGCTCCTCGAGAATCTCAAAGGGCCGGGATAGTTTTCAAAACGATTTTGAAGTTCGGTTCCATAGCAAACAACATGGTGCTCTTAATCACACCATAATCATCTTTTGCCGATGATAGACAGCTTTCTCATCACCGGCGCAGCTTGCAGGGGTCACCTAACGCTTTCCCAAGGACATAGTCCTTTTCCCATGACAGAATGATTCTTAGATTGCGGAACCGATTGGTGAAGTTAGACCCATTGTTTCTAAGCTTTTCTTTCTCAGCAAAAAGCGTTGAAGTTGAAGTTGGACTTGGCCATGTGATCTACTGATTTGCAAGTACAATTTAGACTATGTTCATGATAAATAGTTCAACTTAATCAAATTACTAGATGAACTCCCACTAAATTCAACATCCCTCAAGTTGTTTAGTGAACACGATCCAAATTTACCACACCTAATCCGATCATCACGAGAAGAGATGTGGTTTCAATGGTGGACAACGAAGTGTCGATCATATCATTCATATGACTCATGCTTAACCTTTCGGTTCTTGTGTTCCGAGGCCATGTCTGTACATGCTAGGCTCGTCAAGTTAGACCCAAGTATTTCCGTGTGCAAAACTGGCTTGCACCCGTTGTATGTGAGCGAGAGTCTATAGCACCCGATCATCACGTGATGCTTGGACACGACGTTAACTTTCATAACGGTGCATACTTGGGGAGAACACAGTTTTATCTTGATCTTTAAGTGAGGAATCATCTTATAATGCTACCGTCATGATCTAAGCATAATAAGATACATAAAAGGATAAACATCACATGCATATAACTTTATGTGACATGGTATAGCCAATCTTCGCGCAATGATCTCCATCTTGTGCATTCCGGCATGATCTCCATCACTCCACCATGATTGCCTCCACCACGAATAGCAACTACAACTATTGCTAACTACTTAGCGATAAAGTAAAGCTATTACATGGCGTATAAGAAGTTGACTTCAGGTCATACACAATTATAAAGACAACCATATGGCTCCTGCCGGTTGTGTACTCATCGACATGCAAGTCGTGAAACATTACAAAACATGATCATCGCATACAATATACACATCACATCTTGGGCCATACCATATCACAGAAAACACTCCCTGCAAAAACAAGTTAGACGCCTCTACTTTGTTGTTGCATGTTTTACGTGGCTTATGGGAGTAGATGCTAAGAACGATTCTTACCTACGGAAAGCCACAACGGTGATATTATGGTTGCCAAACTCCGGTGTTCATCCCATGACAACTATAGTGAGAGAAACGACATCCACCAGCCGCATGTGTGGTACAAGCCACACGTCAAGTGCGGAGCGGTCTCATGACGACGCCGCGTAAGGTTGGCCTGGACCGCTTCAATCTCACTATCCCGCGTCATAAGAAGAACACAAATAAGAGGCTTGCAACAGAAAACATCAACCCGCAACAACCATGTTGCGTTCTACTCGTGAATCACATCTACGCATAGATCTAGCTCTGATACCACTGAAGGGTTTCGCAGCATAGTAAATCAAAATTTTCACTGAGCGAACAGAGGAAAGCCAAGATCTAATCTAGGAGATGCAAACAACGAGAGAGATTGGATTAGATCTTCATACCCTTGAAGATTCACAGCGGAACGCGTTAAACGGGCGTGGGTGATGTAGTCGTACTCGCTTCTCCTCCTCGCGATCCGATCCGATCTAGCACCACAAGTGGCGGTGCCTCCGTGAGATGCACACGTGCAGCACCTCGACGTCTCCTCCTTCCTTGGACCAGCAAGTAGGGTGGAGAGATAGATTGGATCTACAACACGACGGCGTGGTGTATATGGTGGAGAATTTCTGCAGCAGGGCTTCGCCTACAAACAAATGGGAGGGAGAGGAGGCAACTAGGGTTTGGAGGAAGGTGTAGGTTGGGGAGAGGCGACCAGCCCTCTATAGAGAGAGGGGGGTGCGGCCAGCCCTTGCCCATCCTCCAAGCCTATCTCTAGTTTAAACAATTTAAACTCTCCCTTATCTAGAAAACCCTATCTTATCTCTAGTTTAAACGATTTAAACTTATCTAGGATCGGCTGGGCCCTATGGGGCCTTGTGCCCCTGGCCCAATGCGGCCAGGACACTCCCTCATAGGCCCATGCCCCCTCCCGGAAGGTGGGGCCACGTTGGCCCCTTCCGGAAGGTTCTAGAAGCTTCGGTACAATCGATTAATCCGGAACAATTCAACTCCAAAACTGCAATCGCCTTATATGAATCTTATTCTCGGACCATTCCGGAACCTCTCGTGATGTCCCGGATCCCATCCGAGACTCGAACAAAAATTCATAAACCAATTATCCAATCTATCCTAGTGTCGAGACACGTTATGTGTGACCTCGGTTCGAGAATATGTAGACATGATCTTCTATCAATAATCAACAGCGGGTCTGCACCCATATTGACTCCACACATTCATCGATGATCATATCGGATGAACCACGATGCAGGATTCAATCAATCCCATATATATTCCTTCGTCTCGCGATATTTTACTTGCCCGAGATTCGATCGTCGCATCGCCATACCTAGTTCAATCTCGTTCACGGCAAGTACTTTACTGCTCCGTAATCCGATATCACTTTGTGATTAACTCCTTAACCACATGCTTGCAAGCGGTGTTGATATCGATTACCAAGTGGGCCCGAAGTATATCTCTTCGACTTGGGAGGGACAAATCCTATCTCGATACATACAACCCAACAGATACTTTCCGATCACCTGAGAGACACCTTTATGATCACCCTCTCATAGGATGACGTTTGATGACCTCAAAGCTTTCTTCCGATACCAGGGAGTTGCATTATCTCATGGTCTAAGGAATACAATATTTGACATAGGAAAAGCTTCGCAAAGATGAACACAATGACACGATCTAATTGCTTCGCTTAGTTTGGGTCTGTCCACCATATCATTCTCCCAATGATATGATCTCATTATCAATTGACAACTCATGTCTATGGTTAGGAAACCTTAACCATCATTGATCAATGAGCTAGTCCATAGAGGCGTACTAGGGACACGGTGTTGTTCACAAACCACACAAGTATTAATGTTTCCGCTTAATACAATTCTAGCATGGAATATAAACTTTATCATGAACAAGAATTATAATAATAACATCTTTATTATTGCCTCTAGGGCATAATTCCAACAGCGTCATCGGGAGAGCCTCCCCCAGACGGCCTGCATCTGTCCCAACTCTTTTCCTGTTGTATAAATCTCAAAATCTGTAGTTGTCACTTCTGGCAATTGAGATTTAATTACCACTTCTAGCAATTGAGATTTAATTGTCACTTCATTGGTCTATTTTGATTGTCACTTCATTAGTCTGCTTGCATCTTGATTGTATTAAGATGCTCTCAGTTTGTATCTATTTAATAGATGGGATACTACTGTTACGATGCAGTCATGTTGTCTAGCGATGACGGTTTTTGTTTTAACTTTGGTGGTTTTGAATTCTAGTCAACAGATGAAGAGTCTACTGAGGGGATTGAGTTTAGAGGTATCAAAAGAACATCAAAATTGTAGTCATTTGTTTTGTATGCGTTTAGACGGTAAACATTAGTATTCTACCCCATTGAAATTTTTATGTGTTGTGTTGCATCAGGGCCTCAACACAAGGGGGCACTGATTTTGATAAGCAGAGCCTTTTGGAAACGACATGTATCTGAAAGAAGTTCATTTAAACTGGTGTGAACCCGAATTTCCACCAGAAATCAAGTACTACGTCTACAGGCTGCCCTATTCATCTGTCATGGAAAAGAAGTGCAAGCTGGTAAGATAATATATTCTTGATCATGTTATCAACAAGCTACCATGTGATATTTAAATACTTCCAGTAATCACAACATGCTAATTCTTCAATTCTATGTGCTTTCCTAGACATTTGGAGCTGAGTTCATAAGAAAATACCTAAAGAACCGCCTTGATGAACCTATTGATGTCCATGTTTGGCAAATGAAGAGAAAAAGACAAAGATGATTAGGATAAAGATGGGACATGGGTCAAATGCAATCTTGACGACTAGATGGGAGAAGGTTGTGAGAAGTTTTAACCTAAAGCAGGATACCATTGTTCTTTTTTGCTTCGATGAAAAAGATAATGGAGAGGTACATATTCTGGTTCAGCAACTTCCATCGGGCAGTCGATTCTAAATGCAATCCTGGTTTGTTAGAGTACTCATTATGCTACCTGATTGATTTATGGACTGCAGTTTGTATGTACTGCCATAACATGTAATTGCTAAATTTGTATGGATTTCCCAAACTATGTGGCTATTGTTACCGTGATCGAGCTGCTATAATAAGTTATTTAGATAATATGTCTACATGTCTATTGAATCATGATTATGTGTCATGTCAGCTATGATCGAGTTCGAATTAGCATGCTATTATTTAAAATGGTTTACACACACTAGAGACGGTCACTCTAAAAGCCACTTCGAGGCACACTAGTTGTGGAGACGGTCTTTGTTAAAATCCAACTCAGATCGCCTCACTATTGGAGACGGTCCCTAGTATAGGCCGTCTGAGGATGACAAGTTCTTGCAAGTGGTTCTAAATACGGACCGTCTCCATCTCGTACATCTTAGATGTGTTTTTCTCTTTGCACCATCTGAGGTCTCGTATCTTAGAGCCTCAAAGAAAAACCGGCTCAGGAGGTATGCTCTTAGAAGCTATGCGTTTGAGCCGGAACGAGAAACCGGCCGAGGCCCATGGAAAATTTGACGTCTGTAACTAACGCGTTTGTTAGTGTAAAAGGAAAGAAAAGGAAAGGAAATCGGCTTTTGTCGCGGACAGGCCAGGCCCGCTCGGATTTTCTCTCCATCCGGCGCCCCCAGGCGAACTCCGGGACTCTGAGTTTGGCCTGAGTTCGCCGGATAAATTTTGGATCTAATCCGACGAATTTCGGGCTCCAAGGGACGTGGCTAGAAGAATTCTCGCCGGGGGAGCCGAAAATAGACCGGGGGACGTCCGGGGGGGGGGAGTGGAAATGCTCTAGGTTGCTGAAAGTTTTTGCAAAGGCCATGACTAAAAGTTTGGCAAAGCATAACTGACCCGTTCTAATGCATTCACTTCTAGAAAGCGAAACAAACTACTTAGCGCGTGTTTGATTCAAAGGATTTTAGAAGTTCAAGAACAAGAAAAAACAAGAACAATATGTATGGCATGTGAAATCCTACGGGAATAAAGAACACACGAATTAGTTGTAGAAGTCCGTTTGGTTGCACCATAAGAAAAATGGAGGAAACTTTTATAGAGATTGTTTCTCGCAAAAAAGAGAGTGCATATTATAGTTGTCATAGACACATACTCCCTCTGTCCCAAAATAAGTGACTTCGATTTGTCTAGATTCGGATGCACCTAGACACGTTTTAGTGTATAGATACATACGAATCATCCAAGTCACTTATTTTGAGACGGAGGGAGTAGAAAATTTTCCAAGAGGTCTAACCTCTTACTAGAAATCTTATGCGATTGTAGTATAGGAAAGCAATTCATAGGAACTTCAGAGGGTTCAATCCTCTAAATCAAATGGCCTCTATAGGAATAAATCCTATGCATAGGAATGCTACAAAATACCTTTGGAAATCCTTTGAATTAAACAGCCCCTTAAATTGTACTACCACCTTGAATCTCGCAAGAAAATATATTGGGGTGGTACATCTGGACACTTTACACTTCAAAAACTCATGGTCGATAGCTAATCTTGTAGATCTTTGCTAAAATATCTTGTAGTTCTACAAGTTACAACATCATCACAAACATGAGAATACTACGGCCTTCAACATCACCCATGACAGGAACCTAATCAAGCATATTTAGTATGTCGTTGTGGGATTGCTGTTGTTTTTCCACCTTGTCCACAGCAGGACTTCCAGGGTGATAATGGTGATAAGAAGGATGGCCACGTTGAAACCGTAGCCGACCTTCCAGGAGTTACCAGCACCTCCAACTTTGATTCCCACGACAATGTTGACTGCTGCAAAGAAGAGCACAAGCCTACCTACCCAATGGTGATACCAGTTCCAGTATTTCCGGTATTTGGAGTCTTTGTTGGGTCGCAGGAAGAATGCTAGAATCTGCAAAGTTACACATACATTCAGATCTTTGTACAATTCCTTTCGTTCATAAAAGCAGATATTATACTGCTCACATTTTCCGTGGCAGTTTTCGAACTTTGCTTCACTAACAATGACATAAAAACACAACACGGTATAGCAAGTATGACATTACAACTGACATGATTATTGCAAGCCGAAAGCACATACCTGGAGGATACCTAGCACAAGCACAAATATGCCAAGGCCTCTATGTGCCGGAACATCTGCCTGGATCTTGCCGTATAGTGACACTCCAGCCACAACACCGGCCAGACCGAGGATGAAGCCCACGAACTGGATACCAGCATGAAGGTAGAACCACAATGGGTCCCAGCCCCTGCAGTACCGAGCGATAATGGCTCCGATAGGCAGGAGAACACCCCAAGCGAAGAGGTTGAGTGCCCCATGAGTCCTTTTCAGGCCATTCGGAAAGGAGGAGCCTGAAGAGCTGCCTGCAAACAAGGAAGTTTCAAATTGTTTGATGATCTTCCGAATTGCTGATTTGCAAACTGAACTGATCGCGTGAGTCTGAAGAAAATAATGAATTGGTGATTGAGTGAGTCATCAGTCATCACATCGTTTATGGTAAAACTGACATCCTCAGATGATTTGTAGAAGATATGGTATCTTATTCGATCGATCAGCAGATCAGATCACGCTTCACTGTCACAAGCAATTTCTTATACAGTACAGTTTAGCTTGATTTTTTTTCTTCAGTAATCCCCGAGGTACTCGACGATGAAAACTCTCAACTAATTAACTTTACCGAAGCAGCAGTTCCAGACATACAGGTACTGAGATACTATCACTTTTGTGCATTCATCATGCATACGAGGGACAGAAGTGAAATCTCTTCCCATTTTCGTTCGATCAGGATAACCTTTGGCATTGGATTGTTAGCAGAAGCGGAGGAGGTGACTCACCAGTGGTGAAATCAAAGTTCATGGACGTTTTGTCCTGGTGCTCGGCGAGGCGGTCGTTGACGGGGATGGCGGAGCCGAAGGCGAAGAGCACCTGCTGCTGCTTGAGCGGCGAGTTGAAGCTGAGCTGGAATGCGAGGTAGATCTTGGCCTCCTTGACGACGACGGTGTGGTCGCCGTTGTTGGAGATGAGGAACCCCCTGTCGGCGATGACCAGCGAGGGCGCCTTGCCGTTGAGGGCGAACTGCTTGACGTGGGACTGCCCCGTCTTGCCGACCCACCCGACCATGGCGCTGGAGCCCACCATCAGGCCGTCCTTGGAGAAGCCCATCCCCACCCAGCCCGAGCTGTACATCGCCGACAGCACCACCCGCAGCACGTTGTCCCCGTCCTGCGCGTACTGGAGGAGACAGCAGATTCGGCTCGGTGAGAGCAAATCAAGTGCGAGAAAAACTCCTGACCCCTAAGATCGGCGCGGATCTAGCCTACTGGTTCGCGGCGGCAAGATGGAACAGACGGCGAGCATTGGCGTCACGTACCCGGAGCACGAAGTTGTTCCAGACGGGGCGGCAGGCCATCCCCGAGTAGTTGCCGGCGAGCTCGGTCGGCAGCGCATCGTCGCAGCTGCCGGTTACAGCCGGCACGAGGAAGACCGACACGGCGGCGAGCACGGCGACGAGCAGCACGCGCGCCATTGCGACTAGCAGCGCCGACCCGGCGGCGCGAAGGATCTACTGCTACGCGTCCGTATTACAGTACCTCGGAGCTAGTAGTAACAGGCAAATGGCAAGCTGGATTCACTAGCTAGGCTCCTGCTCGAGAGCAATCATCAAGCAAAGCGTTGATTCTTTTCAATTCTGTCTCTCTGTTTGGATTGGGATGGTAGTGGTGGGGGTGGTTGGCAACTGCAACTGGACCGACGTGTGTAGCATGTCGTTGTGCTTAAGATATTCTTTGCTTCGCTGGTGAGCTGGGCTTGGAGGCAGAGAGCTTTCGTCTTGTGACGAGCACTGTCACTCGCTGGATCTGGAACCAAACCAGCACACGAGGGTCGCGAGGCAAGACTGCCATCCCCATGTGTGCGCATGCGCCGCTACTTTGCCTTTTTCTCCCAGGCGTCTGCTTGCCTCGATCCGGTTCCCATAAAAAGCGCAAGGATGTTTAAAGTGTTTCTCGGAGGGACGAGTTTTCGCGGAAATCATCGTGTTTCCTATGTTGATTTTGCAGAAAATGGGGTAGTAGGGAACCTGCACACCGAATTTTTTTCGAGTTCCTGGGAGCAACTTCAACAAATTACCTAGTACAATTTAGGTACTCCCTCCAATTCAAATTAATTGACTCGGATTTGTCTAGATTCGTATTTGGGTTGGAGGAAGTACTAAATTAGGTTTGGATAAAGGAAAGAAGATATGGGTAGCCATTCTCGGAGAAGCTTTTCCAATTTAGAGCATATCGAATGAGTTTTTTTAGTGCATCTAAAAGCTCCAAACAATTGTCAAAAAGAAGACTAGTATAATTTATACTAGTGAGGAAATCAACACCACAGGTTAGACAGGCTTTAGTTGGGCCCGTCTCAAATGTTTTCCATGCCCAAGGTTGTGAATAACAGTGGTGGCAATCCATCTCGACGAATCCTGCTAGCTTGCATGTCTTTTTTCTTTCATTAGCTTAGTAGTATAGTCCATGTTGCTAGGATGTGTGGGTCTAGTCAGGTCGTGACCCTCGATCAAACCATCCTAATATTTTTAAGATCAAAAGGGATTTTACTCCCCCTTTCCCTTTCATAGTGAAAAGAAACAACAAGAATCCACCAGGTTGTTCTTACAATAGGCAAACTAAAGGAAAACGACCAAAAGAACTGAATCTAAAAACACAACTACCAGATAACAGCGACCCAAAGTTCTAACTAGAGAGAACCGCCACATAGATCATCCACTAAGCCACATAACCCAAAAAACAAGAAGCACCCCGTTGTATGAAGGGAAGAAGCACGGTAGCACCCAGAGCTTCAAACCACCACATGGATGGAGTTCTCTTCACACGGGTGAGCCTGCAGATAGTCTAGCAACACCTTTCCTCCATGCGCCTTCCCCAGAGATGTGGTCTTTCAGGTAGAAACCCAACCAAAATTAGGATAGGTCAGCACGCGGGGAGACTTGGTGGTCTTTTGAGATTTTGCACCAGGCGATCTGTAAATTGGGCGGCCCCTCCCCCTTCTCAGATAGTTCAACACCAGATGCCACACCTATTTCATATTAATCTAGGTAGATTTGTTAAAAATAGTCTATTCCTAGCATTCCACAACCCCCAAAGAACAGCTGCAGAGACTACGTTGAAATGTAAGAACTTCTTGTTGCATAACCATCTACTAGCTACCGACTCATAGTCAGGACCTGAATATGGAAAATTCTGAAAACATTAGACAAAATAAGTTTAGCAACAATACAATCAAACATCAAATGATGAACTGACTCGATTTCTTTACAGAATTCACACTCTGTTTTGGGATGCCTCTAGCTCTCAAATTATCCCTACTCATGATTTTATTCTGAGAAAGAAGCCACAGAAAGACTTAGACCCTTGGTGGGATTTTTAAATTCCACACCGCAGGCAAGAAAATCTGCTTGACACCCCTAAAATTAATAATAGAGTATATAGAACTAGAAGAGTAAACTCCTTTTGACTCATATTGCCAAATGAGTTGCTCTTCCTAATCACTAAAAGTAATACTCCTAGAAATTACCAACAGCTCTTGCCATTGAATCATCATGCTCTCAGTAAAAGTCCTTCTAAAATTACCCCTAATCTGCACTCCATCCCAAAGCTCAGCAATGGTCTGAGTTTGCTGATTAGAAATAAAATAAATGTCCCAAAACTAAACAGCTAGGGGGTATTACCAAACCAAATATCTTCCCAGAACTTTATCTATCTACCATCACCTACCTGCCATTTATATCCTATTTTAACTACCCTGGAAGCCCACATCACCATTTCCAAAAGGTAGAAGGATGGACATCCCGACAACATAAATTATTGGGATTTCTAGTCTCATATTTAGCATCTATCACTCTCTTCCATAAGGAACCTTCCCCCTAAATGTATCTTTCAATCCAAGATCCAATTAGAAAGATATTCAAATCATGTAGATTACGAATATCCATAGCCCCAAACTCCTTTTTCATACAAATGGAAGGCTAGTTCTCTAGATGTAATTTATGATTCCCTTCCTCGTCATTCCACATAAAGTTGGCTAATTGAGAATTAAGAAGTTTCAAAGCCCACTTCGGAAATTTGTAGAAAGAAAGTAGGTAAACAGGAATACTAGCCAAAACTGCTTGGATGAGAGTTCTTTTAGAAGAAGAAGAAAGTAATCTGCCTCTCTAGCTAGATACTCTGGCCAGGAGACTGTCAAAAAGAGGTCGCAAATCCTCCCTACTAAGTCTGTCAAAATGCAGAGGTATCCCCAAGTACTTTACAGGGAAATCCCTAGCAACACAATGAAAGATATCTAAAAAGGAAGCAATTCCTCTTGGCTAACATTAATGGGGAGCATTTCACTCTTATGGAAATTAATCCTCATGCCAGAGATCTGCTCAAAATAGGTAAGGATTCATTTTAAATTTCTAGCTACTCTAGGACCATTTTCTAGGAAAAGAAGAGTGTCATCAGCATATTGCAAGCTAATCACACCACCATGAATAAAATTTGGGCACAAACCTCTAATTAAGTTATGATGAGAACCTTTAATTAGCATCCTAGAGGAAACATCCACAACAGAATTCAAGATAAGAGGGGCAATGGGATCCCCTTGCCTCAAACCTTTCCCAGCAAGGAAAAATTTCTCTCTACATCATTTATCTTAACACCAACATATCCTCCTGTTGTGATTTGTCTAATCATTCTAATGAAGGTTGGAATAAAACCTCTACACTCTAAATATCATAAAGAAAATCTAGGTTAACTCTATGAAAGGGTAGTTTACCCTCTACTGTTTTTGATTGACAATGACACCGTAGTTAGAGCGGACTAATGTTATCTACTAGTGTCTTAAACAGGTTTTGGTCCGCTGGTATGTTGGAAGATCATCGGAGACCCCCCAATTTTGATAACAAAGAGAAGTGCCGGAGTTTTGCCTTTTGAATGTTTCTTGAGTCTTTAGGAACACCGCACTATTAAGAGGGGTTATCTCGATGAGCTTGTTGGGGATGAATTTCTAAGCCTTATACACATCCCTTACACCCACTTGTTCCATCACCAAAGAAAGAGGAGAGACAGATCTACACTTTAGAGCATCTCTGCCAAGTTCAGTTCTCAAGCCGATTGAACCGGCTCCTAGACAGGGCGGTCCGGTACCAGCACCGGAAAACCAAACCCAAACCGGGATTATCGGTTTATTATACTGATTCTATCCAGGTTCACGAACAGTGAACATTCCGGTTTGGATTCCGGTCTTCCGGGATGTATACCGGGCGGTCCGGTGTGTGGGCCGGTCCAAGCGAACTTGAAACCGGACTTCGCAGAAAATGCTCTAAATGGCTAGATTTCTCCCTTGGGTATAAATACCTCTTCTTCCACAATGAGGAGGTTAGGCATTCAGTTCATATTTCATTCTTGAAGCTCTCTCTCTCCCCATTGTTGAAACACAATTCCTTGAGGATCTCCCATTATACCCAACCAAATCCAAATCCCTTTGGTAGAAAGCAAGAGGAGGTCCCGATCTACATTTCCACCAAGCCAAAGTTCATTCCCCCTTGAGTTCACCGAGTTAGCTTGTTACTATTGGGTTTGTGGGAAACCCTAGGTGGCTTGGGTCGCCCGGAGGCATTCGACTTGTGATTTGCTCTGTGGAAAATTTGTGAGGGTTTGGAGACTACCTTAAAGTCTACCACGAGTAAGTGAGCTATTCCTTGGTGGGATAGGCTCGGAGAAGAAGGTGAGCCTTCGTGGCGTTGGGAAATCCTTCGTGGAACCTCACACCTCTCCAACGTGACGTGCCCCTCTTCCCAAAGGTAGTGAACACGGGAATACATCTTCGTCTCCGCGTGCTTTGGTTATTCCTTAACCACTCCCTTACTTGTGTTATTTACTTTGTGATAGACTTCATGCTTGAAGTATCTTGTATCATCATCTAGGTTGCCTCACCTAGTTTTGCATTTAGGCACACTTATATTCTGCAAAGCCTAAAACTTGCAAAAGACTATAAAGAATTTTGTAGAAACATATTCACCCCCCTCTAGGTAAACCATCTTACACTTTCAATTGGTATCAGAGCCTAGTGCTCTTCTAAGGGCTTTACCACCTAAGAGAAAAGGTGGTTTTCTCCGATGATGAGGAGGGAAAGACTTATTCAGTCAAGGAAATCCATGAACTCTTTGCCAAACAGTCCCTTGAAAAGGCTAAGGCGGATTCCGATCTCCTTGCTTGAATAAGTTTTCTTGAGGGACGTTTTACGGGGATGGGCGAGGGGGTCATGCTTGCCGGACCTTCGGTAGTACCTCAAGGGAGGCCGATGGACTTCGATAAGGAGGCTATGAACCTCTAGCGAGAGTGACCCGACAAAAGCCTCTATGCCTCCTAATCCATTTCCGTATATATATCCTAAACAAAAGAACATCATGCCTCATATTAATGGTTCAGGTCCCGTACCTCACTATGATGGAACTCACTTCTCTCATTGGAAAGTTTCTATGGAATCTCATCTTCGCGGCTGTAGTGTGGAGCTTTGGGAGATTGTGGGTAAGGGCTTCTATCCACAAGATCCCAACAATCTCACTCCGGGAGAATACTATGACTGTCAACTAAATGCAATGGCTTGTGACAAGATAATGAGTGCCATTCACTGCATTCTCTATGATCAAGTTAGCAACATCCCCACTGCAAAGGAGCTTTGGGAGAGGATTGTCATTCTCCAAGAGGGAACTTCCCTTATCCAAAAATCCAAGTATGAAGCTGCCAAGTCGGAGATGAGCATGTTCATGAACAACGATGGTGAGTCCATCGCAGAAGCATACAAGAGATTTGTTGCCCTCCGTGCAAAGATTGATGGTCTTGGTTGTGACAAGTATGATGATGGGTTCAACTTGAATGATGAGCTCATCAAGTCCAAGGTTCTCTCCATGATTGCCGCCTCCGACAAGAAGCTTGCCTTGAACTTGCAACTTCTAGATTCAGCTCGCCACTTCTCGCCTAATGATCTAGTGTCTTATCTTGTTGCCACAGACAATATGGTGGATGAAGGACAAAAGATCAAGGATATCAACCGTGCCATTGGGCCTTCTCAATCCCTAGCATTGAAGGCCAAGTATGTGAAAGAGAGTGGTGCAAATGATGAAGAGAGTGATAGTGAGGGCATTTATGACATGCTAGCTCAAGTTACTCTCTTCACCAAGAACTTGAAGTTCCGAAGAAGAAGAGGCTCAATCGGACCAAGCGAGAAGAAGAGGAATTGCTACAATTGTGATTAGTCGGACCACTTTGCCGACAAATGCCCATATGAGAAGAGACTTGACAAGCCCAAGTATGAAGAGGGCGCCAAAGCCAAGATTAAAACCAAACCCCATCAACGAGAGATACAAGATGAACAAGAAGCGTGATGGCAAAGGCTTTCTTGGCCAAGAGTACCTATCCGATGCAGAGAGTGAAGATGAGGAGAAGGTTGTGGGAGTGGCCGATTTGGCTTTTGCCGAACCCAGGTCACTCTTCACATATGACTACACCAAAGACTATGCCGATGACTCCATCACTCCCAAGGTCGCTGGTACTTGCCTCATGGCGAGGAGTACCAAGGTAATCTCTTCCCCTCCATCTCTCTATAGCATCTTGGATGATCATGTTAGTACCAATGATAGTGACGATGATGAATTCGATGAAAACTATGTACATGAAATGTGTAAAATCATGAAGTCCCTTCCTAACAATGCTCGTGCTAGATTCAAACAATTAATGTGCCTTGTCAATTCACGTGACGAGACCATTGATAGTTTGGAGTCCCATATTGATGATGAGAAACTAAGATTCAATCTTCTTGAGCAAGATATAAGCAAGGAAAGGGACATTACTTCCCTTCTTAAAGAACGAATTGAAATCTATGAACTAGATAAGGCAAAAGATATGGATACCATAGATAGAGCTATCACCTTGTCCCAAGAGCTTGATACTTCAAAGAAAGAACTTGAGGTTGCTCATGCTTCTCTCACCAATGACCTTGATAACCTTGAGAAAGCTAATTTGCTTGTCAAGCGTGAGCTCATAAAACTTGGGGAGAATCATGATCAACTACGAGTGTCCTATGAGAAGGCTCTTGGTACATTGAAGGATCCTATTATTGTTGAGGATATTACTTGTGCTTCTAACCCTTCCTTGGATCAAGCTAGTCTCCTTAAGGAGAATAAGAAGTTGAAGGAACAACTTGAGGTGGAGCATCTCAAACCTACCACCAAGGGCAAGGTTCTTGATGAGATTCTTGCTCGACAAACAATGAGAGCTCCAAGGCAAGGTATGGAGTATGACCCCAAGAACGGCAAGAATGGTGCCAACCCACCTAAAAGGATCAACTTTGTGCGTGAAGGGCACAAGGTGGTTGACCAAGTAAAGAAGAATGTTGTGAATGGGGGAGTGATACGTTGGAAACGTATCTATAATTTTTGATGTTCCATGCTTGTTTTATATCTAATTTCTTATGTTTTGTCCACACTTTGGAGTATTTTTACACATTTTCTGGAACTAACCTATTAACAAGATGCCATAGTGCAGTTGCCTGTTTTCTACTGTTTTTGGTTTCAGAAAAGCTAGTAAGGAAATATTCTCGGAATTGGACCGGACAAAAGCCCAAGTAAATATTTCACCAGAAGGAATACGGAGTCCGTAGGGGAGACGAAGAGGGGAGCCAGGGCGGCCACACCCTAGTGTGGCGTGGCCATCCCTAGCCGCGCCACCACCTGGTGTGGGCCCCCTGGTACTCCACCGACCTTGCCCCTTCGCCTATATATTGCCTCCGGGACGAAATCTTAGTACCCGATCAAAATTCCACAAAAGAGTCTGTAGCCGCCGCCATCTCCATCCCTAGATCAGGAGGGATCTGAAGCTCTTCTCGGCACCCTGCAGAAGGGGAGAGATCACCATGGAGGCCTTCTTCATCACCATGACTGCCTCCGGTGTGATGCATGAGTAGTTCATCCCTGGACTACGGGTCCATGTAGTAGCTAGATGGTTGGTTCTTATCCTTTGTGCTACCATGTTTAGATCTTGTGAGCTCCGTTCATGATCAAGATCATCTATTTGTAATCCTACGTGTTGTGTTTGCGAGGATCCGATGGATATTGAGATGCTATTTCAGATTGATTATTGATTCTATCATGTCTACGCTATTTGTGATCTTGCATGCTTTCCGTTGTTAGTAGCTATCTTGGCCGAGTAGATGCTAGCAACTCCAAGAGGGAGTATTTATGCTCGATAGTGGGTTCATGCCTCTAGGAATCTGGGGAAGTGATAGAAATCTCTAAGGTACTAGATGTGATGTTGCTACTAGGGAGAAAACAGCAATCATTTGTTCATAGAACAATCGTATTGTTACTTTACATACTTTGCTTAATGCAATTATCTGTTGCTTGCAACTTAATACTAGAGGGGGTTCGGATGATAACCTGAAGGTGGATTATTAATCATAGATGTAGTTGGATTACGGTGTATGTATAATGTTGTAATGCCCAATCAAATCTCGTAGGAGTCAAGATGATCAGTATATGCATGTATGCTTTCTCGGTGTCTGCCAATTACCCCGCTGTAATTTGTTCATCCAACATGTCATCTATCTTAAGGAGAATCACCTCTAGTGAACTATGGACCCCGGTCCATTCTTTTACCATCAATCTACAATCTATTTACTGTTTACTGTTTACTTTCTGCAAGAAATTACTGTCTTCCACACAATACGTTTAATCCTTTGTTTTCAGCAAAACCGGTGAGATTGACAACCTCATTGTAAGTTGGGGGCAAAGTTCTGTGGTTGTGTTGTGCAGGATTCCAAGTTGGAAACAACACCTTGGAGGTGTTTCCTTGCTCCTACTGATTCGATAACCTTGGTTTCATAACTGAGGGAAAACTTGCTGCTATGCTCATCATATCTTCCTCTTGGGGTTCCCCAACAAGATCGATATATTTTGAGCCAACAATCAAGCTTTTTCTGGCGCCGTTGATGGGGATCAAGGACATCTTCACAAGGGGAGTCCCTCATAACCAATCTCTTTACTTTGTTTTTTGTTTTGCTTAGTTTATTTCTTCTTTGTTTGCTTGTTTCTTTATCAAAAACACATAAAAATTATTTGTACTAGTTTGCTTCCTTTATTAAAAAGACACAAAAAAATGACTACTCTTGAAAATACTAAGTTATGTGACTTTACTAGCACCAAAAACAATGATTTCATGTGCACACCTATTGCTCCACCTGTTCCTGAAGCTACTTTCTTTGAAATTAAACCTGTTTTGCTCAATCTTGTTATGAAAGAACAATTTTCTGGTGTTGGTACTGAAGATGATGCCGCTCACCTTAATAACTTTGTTGAACTTTGTGAGATGCAAAAACATAGGGATATAGATGGAGATATTATTAAGCTTAAATTGTTTCCTTTCTCTTTGAGAGGAAAAGCTAAAGAACGGTTGCTATCCCTAACTAGAAATAGTATTGATTCTTGGACTAAATGCAAATATACTTTCATTGGAAAATACTATCCTCCTGCTAAGATTATATCCATGAGAAGTGAAATAATGAAATTTAAACAATCTGATAATTCACATGTTGCTCAAGCTTGGGAAAGAATGAAATCTTTAGTAAAGAATTGTCCCACTCATGGACTGACTGCTTGGATGATTATCCAAAGCTTTTATGCAGGACTGAATTATTATTCAAGAAATCTACTGGATTCTGCTGCTGGAGGTACATTTATGACCATTACTTTGGGTGCTGCAATAAAGCTTCTGGATAATATGATGGTTAACTATTCTAAATGGCACACTGAGAGGGCTCCACAAGGTAAGAAGGTAAATTTTGTTGAAGAAACCTCCTCCTTGAGTGATAAAATTGATGTTATTATGTCTATGCTTGTTAATGGTAAAGCTCATATTGATCCAAATCATGTTCCCTTAGCTTCTTTGGTTGCTCAAGAAGAGCAAGTTGATGTGAACTTTATTAGAAATAATAATTTTAGCAACAATGCCTATAGGAATAATTTTGGTAATAACAATTATAGGCCATATCCTCCCAATAATGGTAATTCTTATGGAAATTCCTACAACAATAATAGAAGTGCACCCTCTGAACTTGAAGTCATGCTTAAAGATTTTATTAGTAAACAAACTGCCTTCAATAAAACTATTAAGGAAAAACTCTCTAATGCTGAAAGAAATATATCATCATTGTCTGAAGCACAATCTTCTTTGAATAAAGTGGCTACTAAACCTAAAACTATTGAAAATCCCTTTGCTGCTACTAATGCCATACAAGTTAGAATTGATGAAAATGTTAGACTGTTAGCTAAATTGCATGCTAAGTGGGAAAGAGAAGATGAAATTGCTAGAAATATTAGTATTTCTACTATCACCACCACTAATGTTAATGCTAGCAAACCACGTGAAGTTCTTTCTGCAACAATGCCTAAAACCAACAGAACCTTTTCTAATAAAAATGCCGAAATTCTTCGAAATATGGGAAACAATAGCTCTTCTACTTTAGATGATAATTATGATTTTGATCTTGATGGTTTCAATATCTCTGAAGTAATTATGTTCCTACAAAAGCTTGCTAAAAGTCCTTATGCTAGTGCTATGAATATGGCCTTTACAAAACACATTACGAATGCTCTCATAAAAATTAAAGAAGAAAAGATGAAACATAAAGCTTCTATTCCTATGAAATTAGAAGATGGTTGGGAACCCATCATTAATATGAAAGTGAATGATTTTGATCTCAAAGCTTTATGTGATCTTGATAGTAGTGTTTCTATTATGCCTAGAAGGATTTATGAAATGCTTGATTTGCCACCATTGGAAGATTGTTATTTAAATTACCAACTTGATGATAATGCTAAAAAGAAACTCATGGGGAGTATTAATGATGTTCTTATTATGGTTAAAAATGCCTATGTCCCTGTTGGTTTCTATGTTTTGGATGTTGAATGCAATGCTTCTTGTCCTATTATTTTGGGAAGACCTTTTCTTAGAACTCTTGGTGCCATTATTGATATGAAAGAAGGCACCATTAAATATCAATTTCCACTCAAGAAAGGTATAGAAAACTTCCCTAAGAAGAGAGAGAAGATTCCTTTTGCCTCTCCTATTAAAACAAAAATTGCTCTTAATGCTTCTTCATTTTACAATACTTGATTCTTTTCTTGCTTCTTATGCCTAGCTCAAAGGCGTTAAAGAAAAGCACTTATTGGGAGATAACCCAAATTTCGTTAGGAGTCTTTTGTTGAGTCTTGGAAGTTATTTCTTCAGTAATAACCTTTTCTTATCATTTTTGTGTGGTTTTTGTGCCAAGAGTAACCTCTAATGAGAGAGAAGTAAGACTTGGGAAAGTTGCTGTCCTGAAACATATTTTTGTGCTTCGCTGTAAAAATTCGTGAAAAATCCTTGTACGTTGGTTTGATCTTCAATGTTTTGTGCTTATGCCACAGGTTGTTATCTAAATTTCGTTAGTTCAACACTTTTCGATTTGAGCAACATAAGGTCTTCAAAAAAATGGTTTTTACCTGCTGGTCTATTTTGACAGATTTTTGCCATTATTTGCATTTGCCTCTTACTCTCTTTCTCTTTGAGTTCTCTCTGATCATTTGAACTTTTTAAAGGAAGTGCTACAGTAGCTTGTGTTTTAATGGAAGTTTTACTTGTGTTGGAACTTAACCAAAAGACTTATTATCTTGAGTGCACTAATGTTGCTAATAAAGATTGTGTGAAGTTTTGTATGAAGGAAATTTTAAAGTGTAGGGAAGAGTAATGTGATAAGATGAAGATGGAAAAAAGCTCAAGCTTGGGGATGTCACCCGTGTCACCCCAAGAAATATTCAAGAAGTACAAGCGTCAAAGCTTGGGGATGCCCAAGGTATCCCCTTCTTCATCAATAAAATTTTTAGGTTTCTTCCAAACACTTCATTTTTATTGTTTCATGCACAATTCTGTTGTTCTTGGAGCGTCTTCATTTTTGTTTTTAGTTTTTGTTTGCTTAGTTTGCTTAAATAAGTTGGTTGGACCCCCGCATTCATATATAGTTTCAAATAGGTTGATTTGGATTGGAAAAGAGTAGGAAAGTTCATGCTTAAGTGGTATAAAAGGAGCTTGTTTTTGACTGTGACTTAGACTTTATCATGTCATGCTTGATATTGTTTTGGCTTTATGCTTAGTGATTATTGATGTAGCATGACTTGTTACAAACAATTGAGATTGCTTAATGTGCCTTGAAAGACTCATGCATTGTTTTAGCATATAAAAGCATAATATTGTGATATTCTCCTTTAATGCTTTATTTGGGTTGACTTGGCGCATGCTCACACCATGTTAAGACTATACCAAGTCACCATAGCCTCTATGATCATTTAGTTTTCAACTTGTAATATCACTTTATGCTTTCATTAATAATGTTTTGTCGCTTTGCATGATTATGGCCATTATTGCTCTCTTAGTTTGTCGCTCCTAGTCTTTTGCTAGCCTCCATATCAAGTATGAGTCTCACTCATGCATCCAACTCTAAATAAAACCAAGTTATTCCAAAGAGTCCACCATACCTACCTATTAGCATTTGCTATTCCAAGTATATTCATGTTTTGATCTACCTTCCAAATAAAACTTGTTATGTGAAAACTAGTGATTAAAGCTCTCACGAACTTGATGGCACACTTTAGTTTTATTGCACTTAATAAAGTTGAACCATTATGCCCATCTATGTTGTGTATATGCTTGAATTTTATAAGTTGTGAATTAGCATAACCATGTTATCATGGGGAACGCTTTCAACATTGCACTTTATTTAGTTGATATCATGTTCTTTTGCTTATGGATCCCGGCGGTATGAAATGAAAGGGGAGCTTGTAAGGCTCATGGAGTTCGTATATGTGTTAGAGAAATGCTTGGGTGGCTGGTCTAAGCCATGCCTAATCATGGTGGAAACTTGCAGCGTAACCATAGTGAGCAATTTATGAAGCATTCTCTATATAAAAAAACCTATGCAAATAGGAAAGAAAAAAATAGAAAAAAAGAGAGGCCTATGCAAATAGGAAATAAAAGGATGCTGAGATGCTCATTGTCTGCTTGCCTTGTCATTTTGATATGGGGATTCTTCCGTATCATCGGGCAAGGGGTACCCCGTTGGCGGTTCTCTATGATACACATATACTTACAATGACAAGAACTTACCTATGACTAAACTTGAGTAGCATGAGGAACGGTACTCGTAAGTAAGGGGCATGAGATTTTCAGCTTACAACTTCTCAAGCATATCCTCATATTTGTTCACTTTAACCTTAATCACCTAAATATGCTTATGATAGGGGCAATGAGAGCTGAAAGCTAATAAGTACCATAATTTTTGGAAGCTCTTTATGAGACTTCAATCCCTGCTTCCTTCTATGAAGGGCCTTTCTTTTACTTTTATGTTGAGTCTCCATCTTCTATCTTTATGCACCTATTAAGAGAGCATAGCGGCCATTCTTAGTTTAATGTGCATTGTCCCAATACTTGTTGATTGATTCATAACTTTGATATTGCTTGTTCTTAAACTATGTGTATCTAGTCACCCTTATGAACTTTGAAGGTGTCCTATGCATTTATGTTTTGCTACACTATGAGGGACAAGCTGAATACCATTCTCATTATGTTTTCTATATGTGAAACAAACAAACATTTTTCAAAGCATCGTTATTCATGAATCTTTTGTTTGTACCTTTTCATGTTATAGCATAGTTGCTATGTCTTATTGTTAGAACTATATCTTTCATGCTATGCTAAAGTACTATGATCCCAGCTATCAATGTTTTACAAATACCTTGATCAAGATTATGATGGTGCATGTCACCTCAAAAATTATTCTTTTTTATCACTTACCTACTCGAGGATGAAAAGGAGTTAAGCTTGGGGATGTTGATATGTTGGAAACGTATCCATAATTTTTGACGTTCCATGCTTGTTTTATATCTACTTTCTTATGTTTTGTCCACACTTTGGAGTATTTTTACACATTTTCTAGAACTAACCTATTAACAAGATGCCACAGTGCCAGTTGCCTGTTTTCTGCTGTTTTAGGTTTCAGAAAAGCTAGTCAGGAAATATTCTCGGAATTGGACCAGACAAAACCCCAAGTCAATATTTCGCCAGAAGAAATACGGAGTCCTGAGGGGAGACGAAGAGGGGAGCCAGGGCGTCCAGACCCTAGGGTGGCGCGGCCAGCCCTAGCTACGCCACCACCTGGTGTGGGCCCCCTGGTACTCCATCGACCTTGGCCCTTCGCCTATATATTGCCTCCGGGACGAAAACCCTAAGTACCCGATCAAAATTCCACGAAAGAGTCTGTAGCCGCCACCATCTCCATCCCTAGATCGAGAGGGATCTGAAGCTCTTCCCGGTACCCTGTCGAGGGGAGAGATCAACCTGGAGGCCTTCTTCATCACCATGACTGCCTTCGGTGTGATGCGTGAGTAGTTCATCCCTGGACTACGGGTCCATGTAGTAGCTAGATGGTTGGTTCTTATCCTTTGTGCTACCATGTTTAGATCTTGTGAGCTCCGTTCATGATCAAGATCATCTATTTGCAATCCTACATGTTGTGTTTGCGAGGATCCAATGGATATTGAGATGCTATTTCAGATTGATTATTGATTCTATCATGTCTATGTTATTTGTGATCTTGCATGATTTCCGTTGTTAGTAGCTATCTTGGCTGAGTAGATGCTAGCAAGTCCAAGAGGTAGTATTTATGCTCGATAGTGGGTTCATGCCTCTAGGAATCTGGGGAAGTGACATAAATCTCTAAGGTACTAGATGTGATGTTGCTACTAGGGAGAAAATAGCAATCCTTTGTTCATGGAACAATCGTATTGTTTACTTTACACACTTTGCTTAATGCAATTATCTGTTGTTTGCAACTTAATACTAGAGGGGGTTCGGATGATAAACTAAAGGTGGATTATTAGTCATAGATGCAGTTGGATTATGGTCTATGTATAATGTTGTAATGCCCAATCAAATCTCATAGGAGTCAAGATGATTAGTATATGCATGTATGCTTTCTAAATTCTCATCAATTGCCCCACTGTAATTTGTTCACCCAACATGTCATCTATCTTAAGGAGAATCACCTCTAATGAACTATGGACCCTGGTCTATTCTTTTACCATCAATCTACAATCTATTTACTGTTTACCATTTACTCTCTGCAAGCAATTACTATCTTCCACACAATACGTTTAATCCTTTGTTTTCAACAAAACCGGTGAGATTGACAACCTCACTGTAAGTTGGGGGCAAAGTTCTGTGGTTGTGTTGTGTAGGATTCCAAGTTGGAAACAACACCTTGGAGGTGTTTCGTTGCTCCTACTATTTCGATAACCTTGGTTTCATAACTGAAGGAAAACTTGCTGATGTGCTCATCATACCTTCCTCTTGGGGTTCCCCAACAAGCTCGATATATTTTGAGCCAACAATCAGGGAGCCACAAGGGGCAACCCCAACCACAAGTTTGCGGGAAAATCTAATCCCCCCTATGTGCTATGTAAGGGCACCCCAGGAGATGTATATGCCAAATATGTTGGCCCTCACAATGGTTATGCTTATAGGTGGTACTCAATTTGGGTACCAAAAGATATTGTTGCTAATGCTAGGGGACCCATTGCTCAATGGGTTCCTAAACCAAAGAATTGATGTTGTAGGGGTATGCCTCTCGTGGAACAAAATGGGTGTTTGATAGTGGATGCACCAATCATATGACTGGAGGTAGAAGTGCGCTTGACCAATTTATTCATGATGTTAATTCAACGTCAATCATCACTTTTGGAGACAACTCTAAAGGAAAGGTACTAGGTTTTGGCAAGTTGGTGGTCTCTAAGGCCTTGACCCTAGAGACCGTCATGTTGTTGAAAACCTTGACTACAACTTACTTTCAATAAAACATCTGGCGGATGCCGGTTATGATTCCTATTTCTCTAGAATTTGTGTGAAAGTATTTAGGAGTGATAATCTCAAGTTGGTCCTTGTTGGATATGTGGAAGACAACCTCTATGTGGTTGACCTCTCGCAAGAGAGTCAATCTCTTCCTACATGTCTAATGGCCAAAGTTGAGGAGGGATGGCTTTGGCATCGCCGCCTTGGCCATGTCAACATGAGAAATCTTAAACAACTCCTAAAGAGTGAACATATTGTTGGACTAACCGGTGTGTCTTTTGAGAAAGATCGTGTGTGTAGTGCTTGCATTTTAGGAAAACAAAATGGGAGGAGTCATCCATCAATATCCAAGGTGGCCATGTCAAGACCTTTGGAGCTTCTCCATTTGGATCTCTTCGGGCCATCAACATATGATACTCCTGGTGGAAGGAAGTATGGTCTTGTCATCATTGATGATTACTCAAGATACACTTGGGTATTTCTTCTCAAGTCAAAGGATGAGACCTACAAGTACTTCATGACCTTCGCCAAGCAAGCTCAACGCACCCATGAAGTGGAGATCAAGACCATTAGGACCGACAACGGCACCGAATTCAAGAATTATACCATGCAAGTGTTTGTTCAAGATGAGGGGATCAAGCATGAATTCTCGGCTCCATATACTCCTCAACAAAATGGTGTTGTTGAAAGGAAGAATCGGACTATCATTGAGATGGCAAGAACTATGTTGAGTGAGTTCAAGTCACCCCACAGCTTTTGGGGAGAAGCCATCTCCACCACGGTTCACTATTCGAACCGGCTCTTCCTCCGAGCTCCCTTTGACATGACTCCATACGAGATTCTCACAAAGAACAAGCCCAATGTCAACTACTTCCGAGTATTTGGGTGCAAGTGCCTCGTCAAGAACAAGAAAGAAAAACTCGGTAAATTCGAATCTAGAACTATCGAGGGTATTTTTGTTGGTTCTGCGGAAAACTCTCATGCCTATAGATACTACAACAAAGCTAATGGTTGTGTTGAAGTGTCTTGTGACGTGGAGTTTTTGGAAGATAATGGTCCCCAAGGGGGGCAAGTTGTTCCACATGTTGTAGGCGATGGAGATTCCACTCAAGTCATCAAGTTGATGGGAATTGGGCATATCTTGCCCATCGAACATCACCCTCATGATCAAGATGTTGATGGGGGAGGATCAAGACCAACTCAAGAAGAGCCTAGCTCTACTCAAGTTGAACCATCAAGTGCACCTCATGACGAACAACTCTCGCAAACCGAAGAACAAGAACCAATCCCTCAACCCGTTGAGCAAGACCAAGAAGACATACTAGTTCCCCAAAATCAAGGTCAAGCTTAAGATGTGGTAAATGATCAAGGACCAACGAAGGATGAATTCGTTGATCATGAAGGAACTATCCGGAAGATCAAGTCTGCCTCTATTGCAAGTGGACTCCAAGTCAATAATATACTTGGAAGCATATCAAGAGGAATCGAGACTCGCAACAAGAATAAGCAACTCACTACCTTTTGTGGCCATCATGCATTTGTGTCCAACTTTGAGCCACTCAAGGTCCATGAAGCTCTAGAAGATCCAGATTGGGTCATTGCCATGTAAGAAGAACTCAAGTGCTTCACCCGCAATGAAGTTTGGTCTCTTGTGGAGAGACCTAAAGATCATCGCATCAATGTCATTGGGACCAAGTGGGTATTCAAGAACAAGCAAGATGAGAATGGAACCGTCACAAGGAACAAAGCAAGGTTAGTGGCACAAGGGTATGCTCAAATAGAAGGTATTGACTATGAGGACACCTTTGCGCCCGTTGCTCGCCTTGAAGCTATTCGTCTCTTGCTTGCATATGCATCTTTTCATAATTTTAAGCTTTATCAAATGGATGTGAAGAGTGCATTTCTTAATGGTCCCTTGAAAGAGGTTGCATATGTAGCTCAACCCCCGGGTTTCGAAAACACACGCTTTCCCAACCATGTGTATCTACTCCATAAGGCGCTCTACGGACTAAAGCAAGCTCCACGTGCTTGGTATGAGCACCTTAGGGATTTCTTACTCATGGACGGGTTTAGCGTGGGTAAAGTCGATTCCACCCTTTTCACCAAACGGGTTAAAGAGGGTGGCTTATTTATTGTTCAAATTTATGTTGATGATATTATTTTTGGTGGAGCTAACGAATCACATAACAAAGCTTTTACCGAGTTGATGACCCAGAAATTTAGGATGTCCATGATGGGGGAGTTGAAGTATTTCTTAGGCTTCATTGTGAAGCAACTTGCTCAAGGCACCTTCATCTCCCAAGAGAAGTACGTGAAGGACATGCTTGCGAAATTTGATATGACCAATGCCAACCCCATGAAGACACCCATGCCACTCAATGGGCAACTTGGCCTTGGAGAAGGTGAGAAGGATGTGGACCAAAAGGTATATCGCTCCATGATTGCCTCCTTGCTCTACCTTTGTGCTTCTAGGCCGGATATCATGTTAAGTGTTGGAATGTGTGCTCATTTTCAATACGCTCCCAAGGAGTGCCACTTGATGGCGGTCAAACGGATTTTTAGGTACCTTGTTCTCACTCCTACTCTCGGGCTTTGGTATCCAAAGGGGTCAACCTTTGAGCTTGTTGGCTATTCGGATTCCGATTGGGCCGGTGATAAGGTTGACCAGAAGTTGACCTCCGGAGCTTGCCAATTTCTTTGCCGGTCGTTGGTGAGTTGGTCATCCAAGAAACAAAACTCCACCGCCCTATCCACTGCCGAAGCCGAATACATTTCCGCGGCATCTCGTTGCGCTCAATTGTTATGGATGAGGCAAACCTTGAAAGACTATGGTGTGTCTCTTGGTACGTTGCCTCTTCTATGTGACAATGAAAGCGCAATAAAGATCGCCAATAACCCCGTCCAACATTGCCGCACCAAACATATTGACATCCGCCACCACTTCCTACATGACCATGTCGCAAATGGTGACATCAATCTCACTCATGTGGGAACGATGTTCCAATTGGCGGATATTTTCACGAAGCCTTTGGATGAAGCCCGTTTTGTCATGTTGAGGCGAGAACTTGGTATTCTAGATCCTAAAAACTTGGATTGATTCACTTCTTGCATTATATTCCTGCTCTTAACTTGCTATGTAGCCTAGTCGCACATCACACATAGGGTAGTCATCTTACCATGTCTTCGTTTGATGCATACCTATGCGTGCGACATTAATTGATCTTGTGTCATGATATGGGTCTAAGCATTTATCTTTGAGGCGCCATGACATGTGTGCTTAAACATAGGGGGAGAAATCCCCCGCCAACTTTGGTCTCTTGTGGGTCTTGTTACTTTCAAATCATGCCTACTGTTGCTATTGAGTGTGTTGATTTGGTTCTTCTCCAATAGGCATGCCTAGATCACCTGCCTCCTCTACCCTTTTGGAGTATACTATCTTCTTCTTTATACACATGCCATTCTCAAAAAAAAAATGTTTTCACAATTTTTTCCGAAGTTTTTTGGATGTTCGGTTTCTGGCCCGGTCCAACCGGCCCCAGAACTGGACCGTCCGGTTTCTATCCCGGTCTTAACCGAGTCTATCCGAACCTGCAGACAGAAGTTTACTGAACGAAGTTCGGTTGCCAGTCCGGTTTCCAACTGGGTACTTTGGTTGTGGAGCCGGTTGACCGGACTGCCAACCGAATCTTCCTCGCAACAACATATCTACAGATTCGGTTTTAAGCTCGGTTGACCGGCTTGTACACCGAGCGACCCGGTTTGCATCTCGATTGGACCGAACCTCAACCGGGATCTGAAAAAATTTCCCTTTCTTCTTCCCTGGCCGCCCCCACCCCTCCATAAGTTACCTTTTCACTTTCCCCGACCCGTTCTCTCTCCATTGTCTCCCTCCCACCTTCCCCCTCTCCTAGGGTGTTTCCACCCCTAGGATTCATAGATCGGGCCACCAAATCACGGAGAAGGACCTTTGGAGGCTCTCCACCGAAGGAATCTCTCCATCTCGTGGTGGTTTGGGAGCATTTTTGATCTTCTTTCTCAAGGGCTTTTGGTGCTTTCCTCCACGGGAAGCCATGCCCTCGGGCAATCCCTTGCTCCTTTACCTTTTCCTTGTCAAATCCCCATGTTTTTCTACACATCTTGATGGATTTGCCAAGTTAGGGTTTCCACCTTTGTCTTTGTATGCCAACCACATCAAACCATGGCCTACACCTCTTGAGAAGTTTGTATTTGTGCAAGTATTGAGTCATGGGTAAAAATTTTACACTGCAAAGGTCAGTTTTGGGTCCTCCCCGACTGGTTCGGTTCTAGGCCCGATTGAACCAGCTCTGACACCGGGTCATCCGGTTTGAGTCCGGACAATCGGTGCTGCCACCGGGTCATCCGGTTTGAGTCTGGTTATCCGGTGCTGACACCAGACCATCCGGTTCTAGAGCCGGTCCGACCGGCCCTGGCACCGAATCCCTCTGCAATGTCTCTTTTCTACCGTGCACTGGCCCAAATCCAAGTTTTTCCTCCGTTTTTTCCTTATGGCATGTGTACTTATCCTTGTGCTCCCCAACCTATCTCTCTTTTTCACAGGTGCAGATGATGATGACTATGTGGACGATGAGTATGTGCCTGAGGAAATTGGCAGGGGTAATAGGGCTCGTCGAGCCAGTCAGTCAGTGCAGCGTGAGGAAGAGGGTAGCGCCCGTTTTGGTCGCATCAAGAGCAAGGCTATCAGGGGTAAGAACCCTGCCGTGCAGGATGACGAAGAAGATGTGCCTACTCAAAACCTGAAGAATATGGAGATTGCTATGTACCGGACCCTTCGCAAGCAGAATCCCTATCGCTTCAAGTCTCGCACTTACTCTGGCACTGACAAGAAGTTTTGGACTGAGACTCAAGCCTTGATGTGGGATCACATTTTCACTCAGTTCAAGGTCACCTCCTGCGATAACATTGCTGCTTTCAATGTGGACTAGTTCAACATGTATGCTGCCTCAGATTATCGTTTTGTTGATGATTCCTTGAATAAAATGGATCCTTTTGACCTTGTGTGTCTCAAGGAGGACTACTATCCTGAGTATATCCGCCAGTTCTTCTACACAGTCTATTTTCATGATGATGCAGACCGCACTATGTCTTGGATGACTGGCACACAGCGCTTTCGTGCCACCTATGCAGATCTGGTTGAGGTCATGGGCTATTCTAGCAAGCCAGGTGCTTTTTGCATTCATAGTGAGAAGATCAAGCCTGCTGACTCTCTTGCTTTCTGCTATCCCAAGGATTCTGAGTATGCTCCTCCATGCATCTCTAGCATGTACTTCTACTATCACACTTTGGCCAGCATCTTCCGTCAGTCGCTTGTTCCCCGAGTTGGAGATACTACAAACTGCCATGGGTACTTGTCAACACCCGGATTTTTAATCCCAGGTGCCTGTTATGCCATACATCGCAATCCTAGGATTACCATTTTTGTGAGACATAACAGATTGGATATCATAGTACATCATCTATTACAAACCATAATAAGGTCTTACACAAATAAAGGATCTCATGATCTAGTCTTAATACAAACAAGCAGCGGAATAATAAGCGTAGCAGTGGGCTCCATCTTCAGTGTCACAGGCAATGCTGACGATGTGAGATGATCCTAGTTGTCGTAGCCGTCCTGCTGTCCTTCCTCCTGGTAGTCCTCCTCATAGTCTGGCCACGGGAATAGCCAGGGAAAAAGCCATGAGTACTCTTTAAGTACTCGCCAACTATCACTAACAAGTAAGGCAGTTCTAGTAGGAATGCTAAGCTCTAAGTTTATTTGCAAAAGCTAGATTTATCTTAAGCTGAGTTCAGAAGTAAAGAAAGTTAACTTAATGTTCTAAATCACTTTAAGTTGGGAACCTAGTTTTCATAGTCACAACCCTGTTGTGGTCAAGTCAAAAGTCATAGTTCACTTCACAAGTCATTTTGAAAACATCTGACGACGGAACAGTATGCCACTCCAACTGTCCATGACCGCGGACGTGGCTATACGAATAGTTTGACACTCTGCAGAGGTGGTACACTTTCACCACAAAATTCGATACATCCGTCAGGGATAATCCTGAATCATCATAATTAGTATGCGGATAATCAATCATAACCTTTCCTTTACACACTCTAGTATAAGCACCTCTCCTATGAGCTTGGCCTCCCAGCCATGGCCATCTGCCATCCTGGGCACTGCATAGGTGGATATCATCAAGAGGTAGCCTTAGCTCAAACCTCCTCTGAGAGGGAACCCATACTAATGCATATAAACTTCCGGCTAAGCCTTACCCAATTCAGGTATTGTGGTTGTACGGTAAAATTGGAATGGTATCGCATCCGAAGCCAACCATCAGATTTTATAAAGGGCTAAGGCTCATGCCTCAACATTTTCATCATCAAATCCATTTGTGTTTCTCAACACATGTCAAAACATTTCAATAGAATGACTCATCATTCCAAGGTTTTCATAATCATTTTTACCAAGTATTCCCATCTAAAGTGATCAAGTTTTATGCTTAGAACTAGCCACCAAGTTAAGAGTGTTCACTAATGAGGCATGCTAATCTCAATCTCATGCCATAGAATGACATCTAGTATAGGCCTATTTTTATACTCTTTATGCTATCTATACTACTTTCCGAAATCTCATAAAGCATTACTAAAAGTAAAGGACTTTGGTAAAGCAAAAGAGTAAAGCTTGCAAGTAAAACTTGGGATGGGTATAAATCAAAATGTATAACCCAAGCATGCCTAAGGCATCTTGCTTAGGTTAACTTGCATCTAGTGATGGCTTGCCTTGATTGGTGCAGTGATTGAAGTTTTCTTCGTCTTCTTCGGGGTCGAACTCCTTCTCCTCGTAGACTTGGTCGGTACTATTGTCTATAAATGAATACGGGGTACACAATCACCAAACAATACTTAACTAGTTTATTTAACACACTAAGGCTCACACTTGATGATCTAGTATCATCACAATCATCACAAGATTTAAACAACTAGTTTTATTTATCTTATTTGAGAAAAGTAATTTCTACTCATTGAAATTACTTAAGATTTAATATTCTCCAATTAAAATATGGGATCATGTGGACACATGTCATCACCACATATTCTAATACATGGGAATGTGGTTTAAAGGGTTGGTCATATTTTATTAAGTTTCAGATTATCATTTAATAGATTTTAAAGTGACTAGAAATTCCCTAATAGCATTCTTTTGGTACTATTCCAATGTAACTACATGAAAACCTAAATATTATTACATATTCAGATAGGTATTGTCAAATGTGATTTTTGAGAGTTGGAATCAACTCAAAAACTATTATGGTTGATTTTTGAAAAATGTTTGAAGTTGCAAAAGTCTCTGTTTTGTTATTTTTGCTATAGATTATCTCTAACTCCAAATGATTTAAATCCAATGGGCTTGGATAGATATTTTAATTATCTTTCTAAAAAAAATTTAATCATGCTATTTGGTTAAGTGAAACTCTCTGAATTGATTTTTGAATAAGTTGATAGAATATGATTTCAACTAAATTGGAAAATTACTTATTTGAATTTTTGGGCCAGCGCGGGAAAGCTAACGGGCCGGCCCAGTGGCACTCCGCACCACAGCGGGCTGCTAACAGCACGGACCCACTGGTCAGTGAAACTAACTAAGCGAAATGGTATGGGCGAATCTAAGCCGTGCGATCAACTTCTAATCTAACGGTCAAGAGTCATCGTCGACGACGAACAGGTCCAGCGGGGAACTAGACCTAGCGCGGCGGTGGGGGTCTGGCAGGGCTCACCTGGGATCCAACTAGGCTCGGCGACGGGGGCAAATGGCGTGCTAGATGACGGCGGAGCGAGGCGCTATCATGGCGAGGCTTGGGGTGGTCGCAATCGACAATGCCCTTCTCCTCCAGCAGCGTCGGACTCCGGTGCAATTCCGGCACGGTGGTGCTCACCTTGCTCCGGGAAGGGGTGTGGAAGGCTAAGTGGTGAGTGGGGAGTCGAGTGGTGTGAGGAATGGAGGCTGGGGTGGCCTCCTTTTATAGCTCGACGAGGGGACCGAGCGGTGTGGGCTATCGTCTCCGGTGAGGGAGGGATAGAGAGCTAAGGGCATGACTAGGGTAGTTGGACGGTGCGGTGTCTCCTGGTGGTTGTTGCTAGCTTAAAGGCGAGGTGTGGGGCGGCTGGGTTTGGTCGGGCGCTATGTGCTCGGAGGCAGAGGTGTTTCTGTAGCATGCGGTTGTGGAGCGCGGCTTAACGGGGGTGTCTGCCAGGGTGCTGCTATCATGGTGGGTCTGTGCACGCGAGGGGAGGTCAAGGCGCGGCGCGTGCGAGCTGGTCGGACTGGCGTGCTCTGGACACGGCGCAGAGAGGCGGTGCGTGGCGGTGCTAGTGTGGTTCAGGGCTGGGCTTCGACCGTGGGGTAGACAGGGGGTGGCGGTAGGAGCTCGCGTGGCTGGTGCGCATCTTGGGCGAGGCTGGTGTGGCTCTTGGCGTGCTGCCCACTGTCGACCGGCGACGACCAAGAACGGGCGATGCTCCACTATGCCAGCGGCGAAGGAGGGAGCTGGTCTGGGGCTGGGTTAGGTTTAGAGGGGACATGGGTTTAAATTGGAGACCAAATGGTCGATGCTCACTGTACCAAACAGTGGAGCTAGTCTAGTGTTTATTCTGTGCCTGCCAAGTGTTTAATGAAATGGCCGCATGAAAATTATTTTTGAAATTTTGATTCAAATTTTTTGGGTGAACTTTACTTAAGCTTGAGAGACTAGGTTTGCTTGGGATTGTCAAGGTGAATTCATTTGATGTGTTTTTGAAAAAGTGTGATCTTCACATATGAATTGGATTCAATTTTCAAATGTGCTTTAAATTGATTTTCTAGATGTTTTCGTAAGTTTGTAAAGTGGGCCTTGGTACATATTTACTTGGTCTAATAAGGGGTGAAAAGAGATAGAAATGTTTATGTTAAAAAATTTCCTCTAGGAACACCTAAAGTGGCCTAGTGGTTTAAAATGGTCAAAATGACCATTTGCTTTCTTTATTCTTATTTGATTTCTTTCTCTTTTGATTTTGCTTGTAAGTGGTCTAGATGATGTGGCATTCAGCTTTAAACCATTTCACAACATTTAAAACAATCAAGCATGGCATTTTCAAACAATTCTATACTAATGCAACACACACATGCATTCATATTCATTATCTTAATAAAAGTTTTTGGTTAACCCTAAATTGGGTGATTAGGAACTTGATAACCTTGATTAAAGATTTGGGGTGTTACAGTACTTTGCTAATCCCCTGTATTATTATCACCCTGACAGGTTGAGGAAGAATGATGGTTGTGACTTTGTGTACTATGAGCTGCGGCGGGCTGCTTTGGACAGGATGACCCCCACTTTCTGCGTGTATGTTCAAAAGCTGCTCAACAAGGTTGTGCCTTTTGGTGTGATGGCTGGTGAGCGTGTGGAACAAGAGCAGCTTACCCTTTATCTTCGTGGTCTGTCTCCTGAGGTCCCTTCGATGAAGCCTCCCGAGCAGCGCACCAAGGCTGCTCATGATCCTCAGCCTCACTTTGCTACTAGGTATAGTTCTTGTCGTCCTATTGGAGAGTCCTCCTCCTCTCGTCCCAGGCACAAGGGTGGTGCTGCAACTTTCTTCAAGCGGCTATTTCAGATGTGTCGCTCGTCCTATGATGTGATCCACAAGGCTCTTGAGATGAGCCAAGAGACTCGACGCAGGCACAATGAGTTTCTCGTGACCCAACATGTCACTCCTCCACCGGATGGTCCCGAGATGACTCTAGTTCCTTATGTCAACTATGAGATGCCGCCTCTTAATGATGATATGCTCTTTGGCTACTTCCCAGGTCAGTTTCCTCCTAGTGGCCCCAGTGGTTCCTCTACTGTTCCTACTGGTTATGATGATGACGAGGAGGATGATGAAGAAGAGGAGATCCATGAAGACGAAGATGCCCCCGTTCACCCTCCTCCGCCTCCTATGTTCTTCTAGTTGGGTTCCGCTAGCATCACTCTACTCCTCTTCCTTTTTGGTGTTTTGATGCCAATGGGGTAGAAGAGTAGAGTTCATTTAGGTATCTATGGGTTCCTTGCCGGGGTTTTCCGGGGAGAGACATATGTGAGCTACCCCATAAAGTATGCACTTGGTTGAATTTGCATTTGAATGCAAGGTGCACCTAAATAGTGTATGGAGAGCTTCCCACATGTCTTTATGAAAGCAAGCATAATATGACAAGATATAAAGCATGGATATCTATGCAAAGCTAGACAAATAATAGAAGTACACATAGTCATAGCACAATAGACATATACATGGTTCACACACATAGCACAAACTTGTCCAACACCCGTAAGTAGAGTAAATAGTTCCATCACTAAAGCAAATGGGAAGCACAATGCCAAAAGAAGCAAAGAGAAGGCAAGGGGCATTGTGCAACCGCTCACATAGCTCTCTATTATATCCTTGTGAACTCTAGCTCAGTTTGTCATCGCCAACCAAAAAGGGGGAGATTGAAAGGGTAGTTTACCCTCTACTATTTTTGGTTGACAATGACACCGTAGTTAGAGCGGACTAATGCTATCTACTAGTGTCTTAAACAGGTTTTGGTCCGCTGGTATGTTGGAAGATCATCGGAGACCCCCCCCCCCCATTTTGATAACAAAGAGAAGTGTCAGAGTTTTGCCTTTTGAATGTTTCTTGAGTCTTTAGGAACACTGCACTATTAAGAGGGGTTATCTCGATGAGCTTGTTGGGGATGAATTTCTAAGCCTTATACACATCCCTTACACCCACTTGTTCCATCACCAAAGAGAGAGGAGAGAGATCTACACTTTAGAGCATCTCTGCCAAGTTCGGTTCTCAAGCCGGTTGAACTGGCTCCCAGACCGGGCGGTCCGGTACCAGCACCGGAAAACCGAACCCAAACTAGGATTCTCGGTTTATTATACCGAGACTATCCGGGTTCACGAACAGTGAACATTCCAGTTTGGATTCCGGTCTTCGGGCTATATACTGGGAGGTCCGGTGTGTGGGCTGGTCCAACCGAACTTGAAACCGAACTTCGCAGAAAATGCTCTAAACGGCTAGATTTCACCCTTGGGTATAAATACCTCTTCTTCCACCCTGAGGAGGTTAGGCATTCAGTTCATATTTCATTCTTGAAGCCCTCTCTCTCCCCATTGTTGAAACACAATTCCTTGAGGATCTCCCATTCTACCCAACCAAATCCAAATCCCTTTGGTAGAAAGCAAGAGGAGGTCCCGATCTACGTTTCCACCAAGCCAAAGTTCATTCCCCCTTGAGTTCATCGAGTTAGCTTGTTACTCTTGGGTTTGTGGGAAACCCTAGGTGGCTAGGGTCGCCCGGAGGCATTCGGCTTGTGATTTGCTCTGTGGAAAATTTGTGAGGGTTTGGAGACTACCTTAAAGTCTACCACGAGTAAGTGAGCTATTCCTTCGTGGGATAGGCTCGGAGAAGAAGGTGAGCCTTCGTGGCATTGGGGAATCCTTCGTGGAACCTCACACCTCTCCAACATGACGTAGCCCCCTTCCCAAAGGTGGTGAACACGGGAATACACCTTCGTCTCCGCGTGCTTTGTTTATTCCTTAACCACTCCCTTACATGTGTTGTTTACTTTGTGATAACCTTCGTGCTTGAAGTATCTTGTATCATCATCTAGGTTGCCTCACCTAGTTTTGCATTTAGGCACACTTATATTCCGCAAAGCCTAAAACTTGCAAAATATTATAAAGAATTTTGTAGAAACCTATTCACCCCCCTCTAGGTAAACCATCTTACACTTTCACTCTATCATAAGATTTCTCAAAATCTATTTTAAAGACTAAACCCTGTTTTTTCTTCCTATGGACTCCGTGAATAATCTCATGAGCTGTTACTATACTCTCTAAAATAAATCTCCCCTTAATAAAGGCGTATTGGTAAGAAGAAATCAATCTCCCAATTATCTTAGCATATCTATTAGTTAGGACCTTAATGAAAATCTTAAAAGAGCAATTAAGCAAACTAATAGGTCTAAATTTTTTCATAGATCTAGCATCATTCTCCTTAGGGATAAGTGTGATCAGGGCAAAGTTAAGTCTATATATATAATTTATCCTTGCACCAGGCCTCAAACATAGCTAACAAAGCATGTTTGATGATATCTTGAAACTAGTGATAAAACATGAAAGAGATACCATCTAGATTAGGGGCACTGTCTGAATAGGAATCAAATAAGGCAGTCCTAACTTCTTCCTTAGAGAAGGATCCCCCTAACATGCCATTTTCTTCTACACTAACTTTCTCCTCTTCAGAGAAGAAATTATTTTCTAAGATTAATGTCAGCTCTAGGTTCAAAACCAAAAAGGTCTTTGTAATAATATAGTGTCACCTTAAGCATATCTTTCTTCAGCGAAAGGCCCATCAGGTCCATCTAGAATAGGAATAATCATTTTCCTTCTCTGATTTACCACAGCATGAAAATATGTTATGTTTCTATCCCCCTCTAGAATATCCCTCTCCCTAGACCTTTGTCTAGCTTTGGTTTCTTCCATAATATAGTAGCCATTCAGACCTCTGAGAATAAAATCAAATCTAGTCCTCTCCTCGTCACTTAGAGGAGTGGTTTCAGATTTGATATCAAGAATGTCATATTCTTTCATCAAATATTTTTTCTCTTTTCTAATAATAGCCTCTAAATTTGCATTCCACCCTTTGGCTAGTTTCCTAAAGTATCTAATTTTGGCTTGCCAAATATTTACTACATTTACACTATTTACATTAATAGCCCAAGCTTTAATCACTATATCTCTAATGTCTGGTCTAGAAATCCACCACTTCTCAAACTTAAAACTATTCTTCTTGGGGATATGAGTTTCCCTAGACTCCCAAATAATTGGAGTATGATCACTACCAATTCTAGCTAAAGTTCTAGCACTAGAAATGGGAAAGAGAGACTCAAAAGTAGTATAACATAAAACCCTATATATCTTACACATGATAAGATTTTCCTGGTTATTACCCCAAGTATATGCTCTACCACCCAACCCAATTTACATAAGGGCCCACATTTCTATCCACTCATTAAATTTGTCCATCCATCTAAAATCTACATTACCACTACTCTTATCACTAGGATACTTAATCAAATTAAAACCCCTTACAATCATGGTAGGACCATCCCAATTAATGAAGAGCTCATGGAGCTCAGAAATAAAACCTTGTCTCTTATCCTCATAAACTGGACCATAAACAGTAGTGATTCTAATAGTAGACCCAGACATTTTATTCTTAAGGACTATACTTACTGAAAAAACTCTAATATCCCAAGCAATAATTTCAAACAAATCACAATTAATCCGTACCAGGATACCACCTGTAGAACCTATAGTAGGCAAGTAGTTCCAGGAAAAATTTCTATTTCCTAACAGAGATTTCAGAAAGGAATTACTAAATTGTTCGTTCTTAGTCTTTTGAAAACCTATGTAATCAACATTTAAAGGAACTATATTATCATCTATGAACTTTTTCCTACCAGGAGTAGAAATACTCCTACTATTCCAAAAAGCACAAACCATTGAAACTTCTTCCTGAGGTGCTTGCCCCAAAATTTGTTCACCACTTATATCCACCCCCAGCTAGACTATCAAATTCATCAACATTATGTGATGAAGCTATTTCTACAGCTAGATTACTATTAGAAAGAATACCTGGTTCTTCAACCAAGTTTTCTTGAAACTCAACACCTACCACTAAAGCCATACTTTCTAGTTCATCAACAGGTAAAACATGGAAAGGATTGGAAACCATTATACCTTTCATTTTTGGCTTCTCTAGGTTGACCACTTTCTTCCTTTCCATTGCTTTATCCATCACTTTCTGAGACCTATCAATTCTATAGCTCTGCCTTGTAGGTTGAATAGGCCCCCACACCTTTTGCTTCTTACCCTTTCCACCATCAACTCCCAAGTTTATTTTGGTGAGCTCCTCCTTGGTGGGAAATATACATTCAGGGAAGTGTAGACCCGAACCATCCTAATTCACTGATTGGATCCGGCCTCTCACACGAGATACATTGGTTATTCCTCCTCTACGATGGATCAAGTATCAACTTCTCATGTTAATTCCGCTTAAAAAATGCTCATGTTAATTAGTCTGGGCAGTTTACTAGTACTGCTACTGTATCACGGACATCTGTTCTCCACATCGATGGTGTGGCGGCTACCGTGGCAAGAAGGAGAGGTAGACACCATGCGAGCCATCGTCGGCAATAGATGCGTCCGGACGTGAGGCCGCTGCCCGTGGACTCAAGCGACCCTGTTGAGATTTTGGAATCTTGAAATTTGTCCATTAGGTGTTCTTCTTGATGGGATGAACTCTAGAGATTACAATCGATCAAGGTCCTAGCCGTACTGCTACTGGAATTTTGGAATTTGTCCATTGGGTGTTATTGTTGATGGGAAGAAATCTAGAGATCTTCCTAATTTTTTTTATGAAATTGTCAGCGACATGACGAACAATACGACTAGCAACAATACATGGATAATTGTTCGTAGACTACATTAAAAACATTACTTTTTATAGCATTGAGTATTCATTGCATGTGCTTCAGCGCATCACTGCTGTCCTGGCTGCCGTTGGGTCGCACAACAGCTTCAGTAACCTGTTTGTTGGGTTCGCTATTTTTTTTCAACATAATTACATGCTGAACTTGTTGGGCCAAATCTCTCGATCTAACTATACTAGTCATATTTAAAGAGTAGTAAAAGATACTATAAAAGTTGCCATCTCCAATAGCTTACCTATAACAAGTAAAGCTAAAGTAGATATGAGTAAAGGACAAAGAAGATATGGATAAGCCAAAAATACACAACTTCAAGAGCTTACCCATATTTTAAGTGCTAAAACCATGTTTGCTTATTTCCGCTAGTTTATATGTGCATATGCAAACTTATAAATCACCATAGAATTAATTCAAATGATATAAATAATATCAGAATAAATAAAAGGCAAATAGTATGCAATTATTACAACATAATGTTCACGATTCGGCCACACTCGAATGCATCAAATCACAAAATCCAGGAAAACTGAAATAGAAAATCAACGAGATTGTTCGTCACTCCACTTCCATCACTCATCTACAAGATCATTCTTGAGCTGCTCATGGGCATCCAAATTTCTAATTTCCCCATGAATTTCAAGGCACGCCTCGGAGGATTCACCACCCTCCCCATAAATTCATAGTGATGATAAAAATCTTGGGCAAGCTCATTCTCGAGGATCATGTTGTGCAATAGTACACATGCTATCATTAGCATTTTCTCATCCAAAAACTTCGTCGGTCCATGCACAATAGTGAAATGTGCTTGCAAAATCTGAAACGCCTTCTCCACATCCTTCCTAGTAGCTGCTTTGGCACTATGATACTGATATTCTTTCACACTTTGGGTTTGATGAATTTTCTTCACAAATGTTGCCCACTATGTGTATATCCCATCTGCTAGATTTTTTTTAAATGGAGGGTGCGACCCCCAGCCTCTGCATCGAAAAGATGCATACGACCTTTATATCTTTATTATTGATAGATCAACAAAGAAACAACAAAGAATATACATCACCAAACACGAAGCCACCACACAACACTTACAAACTCGATTATGGAGGAAAATTGTGTCAATGGGACCGCTCTGCTAGATAGTATCATTTGCTGTACTAGTGCCCATTAACTCATACTCGACCTCGGGCGATTCTCCATTGACTAAGTTTGAAAACAAGAGAGATCGGTTGAGCACATTGATATCATTCAAAGACACTGGCAGTCCAAAGTAGGCATACCAAAACCATGTATCCTGATCTGCAACAACCTCTAGGATGATTGGGTATTTTATATGTCTTGTGAACTGTTCATGCCATGATGAAGGATAATTCTTCCACCTCCAGTGCATGCAATCAACCGAGCCAAGCATACCTGGAAACCCCCTTGCGGCATTCATCCCAAAAAGCCCCTCGGTGTCCTCAATATTAGATGATCTCAAATACTTCTCGCGGGCGCTTGATAATTTCTTTGACAAAGCACCTCACATATAATATGACCATGCTCTCACCCATTGCAACATGATCATCCCCCAAAACTGCATGAATTCGACATACCAAAATGTGTATAGCCATTGTGACCTTCTAGGTAGTGTTGTGACCCAACAAACCCGAGAAACTCCACCTTTGGGTGAACAAGGGGTCTTGAGTAAAACCTCGCAGCAAATGTGCTGGAAAAATTTAGTATCCATCCTAAACCTCCCGCAAAAGTATCGCTCAGAATATGTTGTTGGCCTTCTTGGTCCTCCTACCCATATTTCTCCCTCTTACCTATTATAGGTAAACTATAGGACATAGTCTTACCGAAAAATGGGATTGAAAATTTTGAGCATTTTATTATCTCTAGTACTCTTTTACATTATGCATACATCATTAGAACTAACTAAAATTATACACGTGATAATTAAAACAATTCACCATAAATAGAAGCATTACAAATCCATAATAAAAGTGCATATGTTAAGCATATAACCAGTAGCAAAACAAAATAATAGTTCATCTTTGCATAAGCAAACACTACAAAACAAAAGTTGATCCCACCATCAATGCATAGAGATATCTCTCGAATGTTACCACCACTTTTGTTGGCCCTAAAACAATGCCTCCCACGTACCCTCTCGACAACAATATTTTTTCATGGCAAAGCTCCAAGTATGCTCGACCCATCTCATCTAGATCACATGGATCCATGAACATTATCATTTGCTCATTTTCCATCCTCTTGATTAATTCCTCATTTGCCACCTTCCTCTCCTCGATCTCGACAAGCTTCTCCCTGGACACCACCCTCCTCTCCCTAGTGTCCACCTTCATTAGTTCGAACTCCTTCCTCTCCTTCATTTCTTTGGTCCTCAACTCCCTCCTTTAGGATGCAAGCTTCTTCCTCACCGACATGTTGTACAGTGGCTCTTTGTACAAATTGTCTCCTCCTTTCACCCTCACATCCTTAGCTTTCTTACTCCATTTGGCCTCTTTCTAGTGACCACAGAAAGAGTAGGGATACATGAGCCTTCATCATCTACCACCAAAATCTCTACAACTGAAGTAGAGAGGGGTTTCCTCTTGTTTGGGATTTTGTTTGGGGGGGGGGGTCCTCCAATTCTCATCGCGCAAGAGAATAGTCCAACAATGGAGTAAAGTGAAACCCTTATCGAGCTTGCCACCTTTCTTCTTATCTTTTCCCATGAAGAAATTTTGAGCATTGTTGAGCTATAAATATAAAAACAAGTTAGCATAAAGTGAACACAATAGGTGATCAAACATGAAAAAACATCATTAGCTCGAGCACACCTTATCTCCACCATGAGTCTCACTTGGATTGAGACGATCAACTTGAGATAAGCAACATGACCATTTGAAAAAAATTGATGTTTATGGTGTAGAAACCATGTTAGAGAGAATCTTGAGTCCTTGGCATTTAAATTGAAGTTCTATTTCTCACGTGTACACTCCCAATAGAAGTTTTTTTTTGTTAATTCCCCATGATGGGATCTATCCCATCTTCCATGCATTGCACAAGGCCTCATCTTCATTCTTGGTAAAATCTTATCCTCTCACGACCCTATACGGAGTAAGTTCAAAGAAACCCTCACCATATCCTTTGCCAACAAAACCATCACCATCATATTGTGATGCAAATTCTTGTGATGAAATTTCATCCAATGCATGATCTTCTGTGAAATACGAAAGAATTTCCGGTGGACCGCAAGTGTAATGCAAAAATAACTCATCGTCGAAACTATATGCAACAAAACAAAAATATTTAGAACATACAGGAATTTTACCAATTTTGGCATAGATACATAAAAATCAATGTAAGATTGTGCATTTTCATAACTAAAATGGACCACATGGTCAAGAAGATTATTCACCTTCGTGGCATTTCTACGAACACGACGAGTGAGTCATTAGCCAGTAGGGAACGTCGGTTCATGTCCCAATCGGTAGTACAAGTGTGGCTGGAGGGGACATAAGTTCCAGAGTTGTAGGATGGGGCATGACCACAGTCGTCGTCGCAGCAATATCCGAGCCAGGTGACGGCCTTTTCTTGTTGTGCTTTGACATGGAGGCAATCGGAGGGCAAGCGGCAGTGCCTAGCATCTCGGTCTTGACAACGATGGGACACAACGGCAGAGATAACCCTAGGCACTGCATGTCCTTCATATTGCCTCCCGTAGCGGCGGGAACTAGGGAGGGGTTGTGATAATGGTGGGAGTGGTTGGGGAAGGTTATCCATGGTAGGGGCTACCGAAGATAGGACGGCCTGATGCCCCCCAAGAGGGTAATGATGTTAGGCACCACCATCGCTGAGACCAAAACGGTCAAGGGTTTTCACCCAGAGCCCTCAAACGATGGCGGTGAACACAAGGGCGCCCCCAAGAGGGACATGACACCCGCAAGATCGTTTCCACTTGTGCTAAAGCACTAGCGCTGAAGCACTAGCCTTTGCCGGAAATCACAACCACATCACACCAAGGTACCAAGATCAGCCCATCATCAACAAACCAAACTTCCAAGACACACTCTAGTAGCCTCCACTACCAAAGCACCATCAACCCTAGGATCCATCGCTGTCCTCTCCTCAGCACCCACACATCCAAAGAGATGGGCCACCACCACCGAAACGTCACTCACCGGAGAGCCGAACGGGCAGACCACCTTCTAGGACCACTACCCGAGCATCCAAAGACTCGCACGAGCAGAACAACGAATGACACCACAACTAGTAGAACAGTATGGGCAAGAGATGTCGGATTGGGATGAAGGCGGCGAGAAGGACAGACGGGGAACCTCCACACCGCTTGCAAGCCGCACTTTACATAGAGAGACCGCCAGATCTAGGATTTCCTAGCCTAGATCTGATCCCCGGACACGCTTCCACCAGGAGAGGAGTAATCCCTACCACCCACACAGGTCGCTACCATCAGGAACTGCCGCAAACCACGCTCCTGGTCGAGGCCCGCCCGAGCCAGATCGGGCCCACGCTGAGATCTGACTAGAGCCTCCCCTATCTATTGCATGGCCATGGTGTCTTCACTACACACGTCCTCTACCACCGCCATCACCAGCTGGCTCACGCCACCATCTGCTGGCCCAGTCTCGCGCCGCCCGAGGCCGCTTCTGCCACGGGTGTACCAGCTTGTCCTGAAGCCACCACGCTGCTGCAGAGCACGACCATACCACCGCACTAGATACAAACACCATATATTTTAGAAAGGACGGATTATAATTTTTGGCTTTGGACCCGCCGATGGGTAAGCAGCTGTAGTTGTTTTTTTCTCAATAACAAACTTTTTATCGTTGTTGTTTTTTCTTTTGGGGATATAAGTGTTGAAGTTGCTCTTATAAAACGCTCGAATCTAGGCCCAGGCATGCAAAGCACCTTCTTCCCCCAACTGTCAAACGCTGAAAGTCGTAACTGAACAGGCAACATACTTATCGCAAAAAGAATGAGCAACATGCTGGACATTTTCTTTAAGCATTTTTTTAGCAGATGAAGGAGCTTCGGGCCCAGATCATGTAAGTTGATCCAGTCCGTACTATATATACTCTATTCATCCCAAAATAAGTGAAACGGCTTGTTTACATGCACATGTATCTAGATGTGTTTTACTGTCTAGATACATTGATATTTGGACAAAATTGATCATTTATTTTAAAACAGAGAAAATATATTACTCCTATTTAACAAATACTGACTGGACATAAGGTTGTGCCGTTGGGCACCAATTGTGTTTACATTTCCCAAGATTAGAGGGCGGCCGAATGTCTGCCTTTGTCAGTGTGAACTAGTGTAAGTTGATAAAACGGAGTAAGTAGCCATGTTGCATGGAGAGCCTCGAGGGAGGCATCTACGGACTGGAAAGGAAAAAAGGAAAGCAAAATTAGTGTCCATTTCCTTCCAAATGATATCAAGTTGCGTCGTTTGTTTCGAGTACTATCTGTATATTGGGTTATATTTAGTTTAGATTTGGAGTTGTAGTATGCCTGGACAAGGGTTTAGGTAGTGCTAGAGTTAAACAACTTTTTTAAAAGGTAATATAATACTTCCTCCGTTTCAAAATATAAGATGTTTTAGCTTTGTGAAAGGAGTGTATCTAGACCTCTTTTAGTGTATAGGTTCACTCCAAACATAAATGAACCTACACACTAAAAGGAGTCTATATACACTCTTCTCATAAAGCTAAAACATCTAATATTTTGAAACAGAGGGAGTAATATGTAGAAGATAACAAGTACACCCGACTTATGCAACAAATCAATTCACGAGCAACTTGAGACATGGAAGATGCACACAATCTCTCTCCCCCTCCCCCCTCCCTGCTAAAGTTCCAAGAAAGCTTCCGCGGGCCCCAGGCCAAACCGACGCCTTTCTCGCCGGTGTTGCCGGTGAGAGATGGCGGAGGGGCGATGCCGGTGGCAGTAGTCTAGGTAGGCTTTGGGGCTTTATGGCTGTAGTTTGGAGTAGGGCGCCGGGTTTTGTTGGCCGGATCTAGCGCATCCAAAAGGGGTCTTGCGGCGGCGTCGTGCTCCGATGGTCGGAGAAGGCTGCGTCCAAGTCCACACCCGGGATCTCTGCAATAAGTGCCATGGCGTGCCTCTCCTCTCTGATCTACTGCTTTCTTCTTCTCGTTTCCCTCTTTCCGGCTGGCCGTGGTGGCGAGGGGGTAGGATTGGAAGGAGGAAGCTTTGCGGGTTGCAGGGAGCACCAGAGGTCTTTTGTCTCGATGCGGTGGCGCGGCGTCGAACAGTTGCTGATAGAGGGATTCGCTGGGCGTCCGTGGCGGAGGGCGGCGGTTTTCCCTTTTGGCGGTATGCCTCCTTCTCAATAATTTCTGGTGCTGCCGTCGTCCATCTGATGGCTCTGGAGCTTCCCTCTCTCTCTTGGCAGGCCGTGGTGGCGGGGGAGAGGGCGTGGGGAGCTCCGCTGCTGCTAGCTCTAGGCGGCGGCTTGATCTGCTGCTTCGTCATCGAGCTCATCTCGCGCTGGCCTTGGGCGCCACCGCGAACTCCCTCCGCAAGAGCGGCAGTTTCTTCAACCTCCAGGATGGAGGCCTTCCTTGGAGCTTCTCGTCGGACCTCCCTTCGTTGTTCCGTCAAGTGGTACGTCCCCGAGGTTGCTGCGGTTGCCGGTGCTGGAGGCTCCGCCGTGGTGGAGGAGGACCAGGACTTGATCGCTTTTTTATTTTTAGTCCTAGGGTCCTTTTTGCAAAATGCAAGGCCTTATCTTTGACCTGCAAGTTGTGCGAGGTCTTTAGTGCAAGTTCGATTCTGGGCCTTGTTGTAACATTGTTCACACCCGTTGATTGGGTTATTTGAAGCAGCTTCAGGGTCCTTCGTGACCCCTTTCCATTCAGAAAAAAAGTAAAAAATAAAAAACTAATATCTAAGGTGATAGAAACCAACAATGACATCAACCACTACCCTAACAACACATGAACGTCGTGAGAAGGTTCTCCAAAAGCAACCCTGTCAGGAAGGGTAATGACACACAAATGTCGCCACGCCTAATCCAATCAAAGACTAGATCATGGGTTTTCACCAAGGAGAACATGAATGAGTAAATTACATATTGTGCCTTGAACAAGTTAATGATGCCGAAGCACCACCATTGCTTGGTATGAACTATAACATCCCAGAATTAGAGGGTAGGATTTAGATGTGTGCATGGCATTCATTAATAGAAAATTTGGAAAAAAATTGCGCAAACTTCTGAGGTCAGAAAGAGGTTAGAGTTCCTCTTACTCTGATGATTTCATGAAAATATCCAGTTTTTACATGATATTTTTCACAACAGGAATTACTAGTGTTGTAACTTGAACCAGAGAGAGACCCACAGGTAAGCAGCTCACACACACAAGCAAGTAGTTGTGTTGTCAAAACAGCAGCAGTAGCCAAACCACCATTTAGATAGAGCTCAGTCGCAACTCTACACTAGCACATCTCCATAGCTACCCATTTCCACCACAAACAACCAAGAACACTACTAGTTCATCCACAAATCTTCACCACAACCACACAAACCACTAGATCAACATGATGGTTACTTGAAGAAAATCTCCAAGAGAAGCTCAAGGGCAGGCCAACAACATAGGAGGAACATGCCAGCTCATAAAGAGGAGAAGGTGATCCAGAAGCTAAGGAGTTTCTAGAGTTGGAAGAGAAGAAGAAGGCCATCAAGCAACAATAGGAGTTTTAGCACGTGGTAATATAAGAAGAAGTTTATCAAAAAAATCATTGGAGCCAAACCAACAGCCTCAATGGAAGCTAACCAAGGAAATTCATTTGAACAAGGGTATAATACTGTTATCCATAGAAATAAGAAATGTTCTCATTTGATTATACCAATAGATCCATTCATGCATTCAAGGAACACTAGCATCAACTAGAATCTAGTAGAACTTTGATAGTGTCTTATGGGACAAATCTCACCTGTTCTCATCAACCTTGGATAGAAGACAATCATAGGAAAGCTATAGTGTAGAATTATAGAAAGGTGTTACTCTCAGAGTAGCATAGAATTGTTATGCTCAATTCATCCTAGAGTTTTTCTTTTGGAAATCATAACATCTATTCTTACCAACAACTAAACCTCAGCCTATGCATCATTGGCAGTAGAAAAGTAACTAAAACATGCATGTAGTAGATATGTTCTTGCTACAACAGGGGTCCTCAGGCTTGTGCATCATTGGTAGGGATCATTCCAAATAGATTTCTTACACCAAATAACATCTATAGTGTGGTTTCCATCCAACATGTTTAGCCAATAGCAGCAGGTCATGCTATAAGGGTACTCTACTGTGCACAGTCTATATAGAGGCACCATAGTAGCTAATCCTAACTACCAGAAGCCACTAATTAAACTTTAAATAGCTCATCATCAAGTTAGCAGAACATGAGCAAAGCAATCCACCAAAGTAAATCCAAATCATCTAGGAATCATCCTTATATTAAGAATTACTATCACATTGGATAGTGATCAGGCTCAGAAGGTAGTTATTGAGACCAATTTCAGCTAACATCATCACTACTAGAGCACAAGTAAATCGAAGGGGGGTCTGGATCATTGAATTCCACTATTTGAAATCCATCAAATATATCACTACAAGACCATGTCCAATTTAAGGAGAACAACTAGGTAAAACCTAGTACCAATTCACATAAACAATCATATGAGCCAAATAGTTTAAGAATGGACTAGGTGTAGACTTAACCCTAGGATCCAACCAAAGTACAAGGAAGTCACAGGTTAACCATCACCTTAGATAAAAAACTTGCATGAGCAGAGTGTGCTCAACAAAGAACACCAAGACATATAATGTCAGACTAGGAGGGGAGGAACCCTAAATAGACTCGGCCACTAGAAAGTAGAAAGTGACTAGGGATAGAGAAGAAAGGGGAACCTACCTGACGTCCTCGCTGTAAACCGAGAAGAGGAAGCATACCGACGATGATGACCCGACGCAGCGGCATGAGGAGCATCGAGGCACTCGACCCGCGCCGAGCCATGCTAGTAGCACCACCTAGATCAAGACGGCACTAGCGACCACCACACCCCAAGCCATCAACACAACAATGGAGAGTCACCGGAGCACAGCAAGGCTGTGGCAGCCGAACCCTCGCGTCGTAGAGGTGAAGGGGCGAGTAGGTTAGAGCTCAATTTCCAGATCGTGCAGGACTAGTCGAAGCAACAGAGAAGGTCGCAGTGATAGCCACTGGTGGCTGGAGTGGCCGATGTTGCTAGAATTGAGAGCAGCAGAGGCAACGCCATCACTGTCGCCAAAGAGAGAGGAAGGGAGAGAGAGGAGCATGCGAGGGTGAGAGTCGACCAAGTGGGCTGCCCAATCAGTGAGGGTTAGGCCTTGACTCCAACCCTTTGGGCTGGTCAGTAGACTAGGCTAGGCCATGGGCCATCCTAGTTATAAAAAGAAAAGAAGAAAAACATAAAATAGACTAGCAATTACCAAAATAACCATGTAACTGTTTTAGCTCTATAGAAGTGCAGAAAAATCCTAAAAATGCATTTGATATATCAAAATGTTTACAAAAATAAGATCTACCCAAGAAATATATAAATTACTTGTTTGAATTAAAAATACAACTAATTTAAAACCATTAAATCTCTTAATGAAATAAGAAAAAAGGGAAAAACTTAAAAATAAATAAATATCTCTTTTGTGTATTAAACATAATCTATTATATTATAAAAATATTAACTATGAAATTCTAAGTCATTTTGGTCATAAAAAATAGGAGTCCTCAAAAGACTTTATAAAATCCTTTTCCTATATTAAAAGAGAAGAAATATATTTTCTGTATATATCCAGAATCTAAATTATGCCTATTAAACTTTATTAAACTACTTAAAGATTTATTGTACCATAAAAATGTAATTACTATCTTTAAATTAAAAATATAATTCTTTTCATACTTTAAACCCTTTTAAATTGAAGAGAGAATTACTTTTACCCTAATAACTTTGGCCTTTAAACATTAGTCCTTACTATACCAATGATGCTATTTCAGATTGTTGGAGTTTATATTGACTTGAAGACCTTGGTGGTGTAATCTTGTAGTCAAAAAAGAAAGTTCATACTTGGTCATGTCCTTTGATTATTTTCTATCAAGTATTTGCAATCTATTATTGTTATCACCTATATTTCGTAAAGGATGGAAGAAAATACTATTTTCATAATAATATGACTTATTGTTATCGGCCCGATTGGTGGTAACCTATTATGGCTGGCAATGGAAACATGGTATGATATAAGTGGTTGGTGGAGGTTTTATTTGCACGGAAAAGTATCATCCAGGACTTAATAACGAATGTCACTAGTGATTCTAACACCGTATAATACGTGTTAACCATAAGATCTGGAATGGGTTGGTGAGGTCAGATGTATCTTCTTCCATTTGTATGCTGATGGACGACCTTTTCGTCTCGCTATAGATTCCTCGCGTATGATCTAGCACATGGGTGGGACCCCTTAGTGCCCCACAATACTTGGAGTCTATGATGGTCTGTAAAGGGCTATCAGAGGTAGGTTTTCCATTACGATGGGCGATACCAGGGGAAGATACTATTTACAAAATTGGATGGGCATGTGGGGTTGTGGACAAGAACGGTGATTTTATTGGATCTTAGGCCGGTCCTCATACCAAGAGAGTGTGAACGAGATTCGCGACCCGGATGTGCAATAAAGCTAAGATCTCTCATGGCTAAAGCAACGCACCTCTACAGAGTGTAAGAAGTGTGACATGTTACTCTCAGTTCCAAGAAGGAGCTATGAACGTTGCAGGAAAGGATATCCATGAAGTTCTGGTAAAACTATGAAATATGACGGATATAGATCTTTAGAATAAAAGCAACCTTTGAAGAAATTTCTATGAAAATATGCATAGCCTACGACCTATGGTCTATGGTTGTAGATAGTGCATAGAATAGTCCTTTTTAATGAACTTGCTGAGTACACTCGTATTCAATCATATCTTCTTAACCCTAGCTAGATTCTAAAGCCATAGGAGACATCACCAACAAAAATTGATGCTCAGGAGGATTACTACAAGAAGCTAGAGTCACTCCCTGAAGCCATTGAGTTAATATATACATCAAGCAAAAGTGGAGGCATAGTTCTAGAATATATGGAAATAACATCTCTAGCTCATAGAACCTATTTCTATAGGGAATTGCTGCAATCGCAAGCCAAATAATAATAGAAGTAGCTTTATTCGTATTATAGTTCTTGAGTTATTATTTTTGGTTTTTCTTCTACCTTCTTCACTATATTAAAGTCTTGGATCTTCTGTAAGACATTGAATTGTAATCATGCATTGGACCCATGATTCTATTATACCACTCTAACGGATGTAATACTAGTGAAACGCTGCTTCATTGATGTTATGTCAATAACTTGCAGACTACACCATGCAGTGGTATGCTGGATCACCGCATGAATAAACAAGGTTAGACCAAGGGTTTTCACCCTCGAGCTCCATTCCTGGCACTGAAAGAGAACCACCAAATTTAAACCTCAAACATGATGTACTATCACATTTTATTGACTACCACCTTCTTTCCTCTAGATTTGACACTCGCGAACACATACGTATGCCATAATCATGCATATATGTGTTGCGTCCTAGACCACTCGCATAAGTCTTGCACACAAGATCATGGAACATGACATAGTAGAAATTGCAGGGCCCGAGAATCCATGCTCTGCCACGCACATAGCCAACATGCAGGGCCGTCACCGCTATCTAGGCCAGAGATCTCCTGCTGCTGGAATAGATGAGGAGACGAGACCCGTCGTCAGCCGTACACACGTAGGAGCTTTGTCTGAAGACTTCCTCTAGCGGCCGCGGAGAGGTTGAGGGGAGAAGTTATTACAAGAAATGTTTCCATCCATAATGATTGGACCCGTCGGTTGTTATAGAAGGCATCTCTTCCACAATAATTTGCTTCGCTCGATCGTGGTCGATGAAAAAAATCCCGGTTTCACGGCCCTCTACCACGATGAAACTGCTAAAAACATAGACGAAGCTTGGCCGACGCGTGGCAGAAGTACGATTTTCGATTCCTCGCGTGATGTTGACTCACCAAAATATTTTGAGGCGTCGAATGGAATCCTCTCTCAAATTTTAATTAGAAGGTTTTTTTTGCTAAAGAGGAATCGAATGTGCTAGCTTCAATATGCTTGTTAGCTATTCTAAAAAAGTGCTCGTTTGTAAATTCTCAAAAAAAACTGCTTGTAGTAAAAGTTTCATTGTGTTGTGGCTTGGTTGGGTTGGAAAAAACCTCACCAAGGAATGGAAAAAGCGATAAATTATGTTGACATATATTCATGTAAAAAATCTAAAGAACCAGGAACACACACATCACGTGCGGCAAAACTGTACTGCTATCTGGTGAAATCACGCTATATCTTTGCCCCTCTCATCTCTATCCAAACCACATCCAATGGTTCCAATAACACAAAGGCAACGACAAAACTTTTGAGAAATTTAGTAGCATTTGAAAGATAGAATAAGACAGAAAATATCAACAGATATCCAGTTCATATTCAGCGGCACTTGACATATTCAGTAACATTTTAAAATGACCGATTCAGTAATGCGGAAACTGAAATTCAATAGTAGTACAGAGAGAATCAGATCTTGTTTCAGCAATATAAACCTGGCGCACGATCAGTTTACCCATTTCTTCAAACACACTCGATCCTTGGACCAAGCAAAGCAGATGATCAAGTCTATTTTTGTGTGCATACCTCGTTCTCGTATCAATGCATGTGTGTGACCTCCATATGCAACCCAAAATGACCAAGCCTCTTCTAGAATATGAGTTTATGACATGCCAATGCCAAGTTATAAAAGAAAAGCAAGACCATTTACTGCAGTTGATCTAAATAAGTATCGGTACATGAGTTTTATTTCTATAAAATACTTTAGTTATAGTAATAATAGAACAAAGACAAAGTAAGACCATCTCCTGCCCTTAATCTAAACAAGTACTACCAGTATATAGTACAAAAATACTTTAAAGTACAAGAACTAGTACTATTTTGCAACCAAAATCCACCAACCAACACACTGAAATCCCTCATATCTAGAGAGTGGGATACGTAACTTCTGCGGTAAAGGAAGAATCAACTGAGAATTCTCCCTCGCGATAGAAGCATATTGAGTAATGCAGACACTGGGTGATGTCATGTATCTCCGGGAAAATCAAGATGGAATGATTTTCCTTCTAGATGATGCCTGACGCCACCCTGCTTCCAGGCGTGAAGGAATTACGCGTTGTACCCTCCCAATACCCTGACTCTGTTGATGGGAGATAGACGGTGAACTGCACATAGTGCCCGAGTTACGAGCACACGTCCAACCTGATGCACACGACGGATACGACCATGTCGCCGCTCTCACGCTTGTCAAATAGCACAGAGAACACCATACCATCGTTCCCGGATCTGATGTTCTCTACTGTCGACGAACGCAGTGCTGACAGTGGCTGGGAGATGTATCAACAATTTCTAAAGGAAGTAAGAATTGGCAGACTAAATTGCAGCATGCTAAATATTCAGAGAAAAAATGATCAAGTAAATATGAGTAACTGAACTGACTGCGATAAAACATATGTAGTATGTACATGTGCAATGCCATGTTTCAAAGTAAAAGCTATTTTATATAAACAAGTACTACTAGCTATTAGTACAGGGTGGTTTCAAAAGAAATGCTAGATCATCTCCAGTGTTTGATCCAGTACATACTGCAAAATACCTTAGTACTAGCATAACTAGAAACAAAATACTACAAAGTACAAGAAATATTACTATAATATAGTACTATTTTGCATCTAAAATCCATCCATCCAACACACTGAAACCCCTTACCAAAATCGAGATCAATATTCAATCCCAAATTTGAACTCCATACCATCATCAGAATCAAGACAACCATATTTGCCATCTCCTACCTTGTTGAAGCAAAATGAGTAATCTAGGGTAATACTATCATGTTTCTTAATCAGGAAATTCCAGAAATCTTCAATAATCTTGACGGCGGCCGGTGAGGCGCTGCTCTTTGGCTCGAAAAACAGGCTATCTTTAGTGAATTCCTCCAACTACCCTCCCATCATTGAAGGTTCATAAAAGTGAACTCCACCATGTACCGCAAAATAAGCACGTTGCCAACCTGACGGACTGGATGGGTACAGGGAGGCCATAGTCGAGCATGTCAAATCACACGGCGAACACCATACCATCGTCCCCGGATCCGACGGTCTCTACTCTCATGCCAGCAAATGCTGAGAGATGTACTTGTGTTCCTCGCTGTAGTGGAAATTGTGCACCTTCATCGAGTGGGATTCTGCGAGATGGGCAAGGAGCGCTGTGTGTGGGGCAGTGAACACGCAGCCAGGCTCAATGCAGTAGCACGGGACATGCGGGAACGCGATCTTGTGGTTGTGGAGGTCGTGGAAGGCGACCAACTTTCCACAGCCATCGTTGGAGCATTGGCTGCCTTTTTCCTTGGCGACTTGGCGACACAACTCCTTGGAGCATCCGGCTAGCCGGACGGTGCTGGTAGTGTCCATACGCATAGAAATTTCGTTGAAGGCATCATCGCTGACCTTGTTCCTGCCACCATACCGCCTGTTATGACTCGAATCCTCCATCGCGTGCAGATGGACTAGGGGCGAGGGCAGATTCAAATATGACTGTTGGGAGTTCTTGGAGGATAGGGGTGGCAGTCTGCAAGAATAGATGGAGCGAGCAAGATGGCTAGATAAAGTTATGAAGTGCAAGCTCAAGAGGATCCAAAATGCGGTTAGGCAGTATTGGCGAATGGAGATAGGAAAGATGTGAGGCTCTTTGAATGAGGGGTGTTAATTTTGCATGTTCCCTAGAGCTCTTCTGCAGTGCGCAACTATATTGAGGAGGCACGTCGACTGGAGTTATAGCAAGCTGTCACGTCCTGGCGCAATATTGTATCATCACATTAGTATGATTTACAGCTTCCATTTTAACAGTACTCTAAAAATATAAGTAGTAAGTACGTACATCAGAGGTATAGGCAACCTGTAGAGGTATAGCAGCTACTAGAATGTAGATTATTTCAAATCAATTTTTTCTTTTGAATGTAGAATATTTTAGAAGAAAACCTATATAGTCAACCTATAGAGGTATAGCATCTAGGACTGCTATACCACTATCGTTTCCCTATACGGGTTTTAGGCATATTCGTTTTGCTATAGGAGTAGTAGTACGTGCACTAGCTAAATAAAACTATAAATAAATTCTATTGCGTTTCAGGAAAGTACGTGAATCCACATTTCTCTCTCGCTAGATAGGGTGCATGGTAGAATTATAATTATCGCATGCAAAATGATTTGAACACACATGTCAAAATAAAAGGATGTCAATCCTCAAGCCAGTTAGTGTTGATGGCCCAAAATATATCGAGCTCGTTGAGGAACTCCAAGAGAAAGGTATGATGAGCACAATAGCAAATTTTCCCTCAGTATGAAACCAAGGTTACCAATCCAGTAGGAGCAAGAAAACACTCCAAAGGTGTTGCTAGCTGAACATTGGCAGGGCGCACTACCGGTGCCAGCAGCAACGTGGAGACCTGCACAACACAACCATAGAACTTTGCCCCCAACTTGCGATGGGGTTGTCAATCTCACCGGTTTTGCTGAAAATAAAGGATTAAACGTATCGGATGGAACAAAGTAATAGTTTGTAGAAAGTAAACACAAAGCAGTAAACAGTTTGTAGATTTGAATGTAAAACAAAGGACCGGGGTCCATAGTTCACTAGAGGTGGCTCTCCTTAAGATAGATAACATGCTGGGTGAACAAATTACAGCGGGGCGATTGACAAACATCGAGAAAGAATACAAGCATATACTAATCATCTTGACTCCTTTGAGACTTGATTGGGCATTACAACATTATACATAGACCGTCATCCAACTGCATCTATGACTAATAATCCACCTTCAGGTTATCATCCGAACCCCCTCCAGTATTAAGTTGCAAGCAACAGATTATTGCTTTACGAATTGCGTGTAAAGTAAACAATATGATTGTTCTATGAACAAAGGATTGTTGTTTTCTCCCTAGTAGCAACATCACATCTAGTACCTTAGAGATTTCTATCACTTCCCCAGATTACTAGAGGCATGAACCCACTATCGAGCATAAATACTAACTCTTGGAGTTGCTAGCATCTACTTGGCCAAGATAGCTACTAACAACGGAAAGCATGCAAGATCACAAATAACAAAGACATGATAGAATCAATAATGAATCTGAAATAGCATCTCAATATCCATCGGATCCCCGCAAACACAACATGTATGAATTACAAATAGATGATCTTGATCATGAACAGAGCTCATAAGATCTAAACATGAAAGCACAAAGGAGGATAAACAACCATCTAGCTACTACATGGACCCGTAGTCCAGAGATGAACTACTCACGCATCACACCGGAGGCTTGCATGATGATGAAGAAGGCCTCCAGGGTGAATTCTCCTCTCCGGCAGGGTGCCGAGAAGAGCTTCAGATCCTTCCCGATCTAGGGATGGAGATGACGGCGGCTACAGACTCTTTCGTGGAATTTTGATCATGTACTTAGGGTTTCCGTATCAGAGGCAATATATAGGCGGAAGGAGAGGCCGAGGGGGTGCCTGGGCGGACCACCTGGCGCGAGCAACCTAGCCAGCTGCCAGTGGTGTGGCAGGCCCCAGCCCCTCTCCGTCTCGTATTCTGGCTCCAAGTGTCCCCCGGTAAAATAGTGACTTTGGCTTTTGTCCCATCCAATTCCGAGAATATTCATTTTCTGACTTCCTGAAACCAAAAACAGCAGTAAACAGGCAGCTGGCACTGTGGCTCTTGTTAATAGGTTAGTCCAAGAAATCATATGAAAAGTACTCCAAAGTATGGACAAAACACAAGAAAGTAAATAAAACCAAGCATGGAACATCAAAAATTATAGATACATTTGCAATGTATCAGTTCGCGTGCATGATAAAAATTTGTGATTCTACAATTGAGATGGTTCGATGAAGTGCGCTTTGGAGAGGATCCAAATGTGGCCTAGCGGCATTGACAAGTGGGGATGAATGCATAAAAGGAAGATAGGATGACTCTTTGAACGAGGGTATTTTTGTGTATTCCTTCGACGGTCTTCTATAGAGAAAGTTCAATAGATAGCCGACTACTAGACACTGTCATGTCATTTATAGCCAAAACTATAACCAACATGAGCAAGTACAATAAGTACTAGTCAGCTGGCTATAAGGACAAAAAATATTATACTTTTGCCTAGTTGGATGAGAGAGAAGAGGAGAAATAAAATAGGTGGGCTCTCATGCAAGATCTAGCTACAACACCTTACTATTGTACATGTTGGCTATTAGCTTGACTCTAAGTGACTTAGCAATGACTTATAGCCAGCATCAGGCTTTATTATTGAACTTTCTCAATAGCTAGTTATACAAATGTGCTACTTTATTAACATATGGCCCACTTTCCAATATCACAAAGTGTCTAGGAGGACGTGCAAGATCTGTCTCTTGCATGAGAGCCTACTTCCTTCCTCTCTTATTGACGAGGATTTAACTCATCAATGCCCATTGTTATGGAGTTGGGTTTTGGAGAAGGAGGGAGCACTGGAGACATCTATCGGCTAGCAAACAAGCACACAGGGGACTTGAAGATTTACCTAGGTTCGGGCCTCGCAGAGGTCCCTACTCCTGCTTGTCTGCTCGTGGAATTATCAAAGGAATCGAGGATTACAATGGTGCACAGATGCAATCTGGCGAGGGTTGTGGAAACTAGGGTTGCGTGTGTCCTCCTCGCCGCCCCCTCCTAGCCTTTATATAGGTAGGCTAGGTCTCGGGTAGCAGGTCGAGTCGGTTACAGGTTAGGGGTTTTCCCCTTTGAACTTTCTATCTTTAGCTTCTTATTGTTCTTCAAGCAATCGAGAGTCCGTAGGTTACTCGAGTTCTTCATTTGGGCCTTGGCGACACCGTGGGCCTCTACTATATTCAGGCCGTATATACCAAGCTCGAGTACCTATAGGGTATACCCATGTCAGTAGCCCCCGAGTGTCCAGTGGAATCGCAGATTCGACTGGGGACTTTATGAATCCTTTCGAGTGCATGATTGAGTATGTTTTTTGACTGCTCTATTTGAGTCATAGGGATTGCTGATGTGCGTGCCTGATTTAACCGATGTATCGGTATCAGTTAACTACCTTAGGGTAAAAGAACGCCATCTACTCGAACTCGAGTCCTCGGACTCGAATCCAGAAAAGTGCTGGTGTAATTCGACTCAAGCCGCGGAGGTCTTACAGGAGTCAAATTCCAGTATATGGGTGTGAGCACTCGACGCGTCCGTCAAGGCATGTTCATCGTACCTGTTGGCACAAATATATTTCTGGTTGTGCGCAGAAAATGCGTTGCCAGGCCTTATTCAGGTCTTATCTTCACGCTGCAAGCGTGGCATCCGAATTTTGTCATCGCGGAGACGATTCGGGTGACCCAGGAGAGGCGATCTCTTTGTAGGGTAATGTCATGAGGCGGTGTCACCATAAGCTTCGAGTGTTGATGTCATCAACACATATTATGATGTACAAATAATCATAGGGTGCGCGGCCAGCGCTCCCTATGGGAGTAGCCCCCGAGTGCCTGGTTGAGTCAAAGACTCAGGCAGGGACTAAAAACTTTTGCGATAGCTGTCGTCTTCTGTTTGCTTGTTTCAGGCGAATTTGCTTCTGATGGCTCAATGCACGGCGCCCAGAAAAATTCTTGATGGCGGTGTTGATGTAGAGCTTGTTGGGAATCCCAAGAGGAAGGTATGATGAGCACATCAGGAAGTTTCCCTCAGTATGAAACCAAGGTTTAATCGAACCAGGAGGAGCAAGGAAACACCCCAAAGGTGTTACTAGCTGAGCTTTGGCAGGGCGCACTACCGGTGCTAGTAGCAACATGGAGACCTGCACAACACAACCACAGAACTTTGTCCCCAACTTGCGATGAGGTTGTCAATCTCACCGTGTTTTGTGGAAAACAAAGGATTAAACGTATCAAATGGAAACAAGTAAAACTTTGCAGAAAGTAAACACAAAGCAGTAAAAGATTGTAGATTGAATGTAAAAGACAAGGACCGGGATCCATAGTTCACTAGAGGTGGCTCTCCATAAGATAGATAACATGTTGGGTGAACAAATTACAGTGGGGCAATTGACAAACATCGAGAAAGCAATACATGCATATACTAATCATCTTGACTCCTTTGAGACTTGATTGGGCATTACAACATTATACATAGACCGCATCCAACTGCATCTATGACTAATAATCCACCTTCAGGTTATCATCCGAACCCCCTCTAGTATTAAGTTGCAAGCAACAGATTATTGCTTTACGAACTGCATGTAAAGTAAACAATACGATTGTTCTATGAACAAAGGATTGTTGTTTTCTCCCTAGTAGCAACAACACATCTAGTACCTTAGAGATTTCCGTCACTTCCCAAGATTACCAGAGGCATGAACCCACTATCGAGCATAAATACTAACTCTTGGAGTTGCTAGCATCTACTTGGCCAAGATAGCTACTAACAACGGCAAGCATGCAAGATCACAAATAACAAAGACATGATAGAATCAATAATCAACACAACATGTATGATTACAAATATATTATCTTGATCATGAATGGAGCTCACAAGATCTAAACATGAGAGCACAAAGGAGGAGAACTAACCATCTAGCTACTACATGGATCCGTAGTCCAAGGATGAACTACTCACGAATCACAACGGAGGCTTGCATGGTGATGAAGAAGGCCTCCAGGGTGAATTCCCCTCTCCGTGGTGCGGGAAGAGCTTCAGATCCCTCCCGATCTAGGGATGGAGATGACGGCGGCTACAGACTCTTTCGTGGATTTTTGATCAGGTACTTAGGGTTTACGTCCCGAGGGCATCTTATAGTTGGAAGGAGAGGCCGAGGGGGTGCCAGGGGCCACCACACCACCCCCTGGCACGGGCCTAGCCTGGCCGCGCCGCCAGGTGCTGTGGCCGGCCTCTGGCCCTTCTCCGTCTCGTATTATAGCACTTGATGACTTCCGGAAAAATAGGCACTTTGGCTTTTGTCCCGTCCAATTCCGAGAATATTCATTTTCTGACTTTCCTGGAACCAAAAACAGCAGAAAAGCAGGCATCGTGTGGCTCTTGTTAATAGGTTAGTCCAAGAAATCATATGAAAAGTACTCCAAAGTTGGAACAAAACACATGGAAGTGGATAAAACTAAGCATGGAACATAAAAAATTATAGATACATTTTCAATGTATCAACATCCCCAAGCTTAACTCCTGCTCGTCCTCGAGTAGGTAAGTGATAAAAAGAAAGAATAATTTTTGAGGTGACATGCACCATCAAAGACTTGATCAAAGTATTTGTAAAACATTCAAAGATAGGATCATAGTACTTCAATCGTAACATGAAAGACAAGGTTCTAGCAATAAGCAAAGAAACTATAATGCAACATGAAAAGGCACAAACAAAAGATTCATGAATAACAATGCTTTGCAAGACGTTTGTTTGTTTCACATAAAGAAAACATAGCATAATAGTATTCAGCTTGTCCCTCATAGAGTAGCAAATATAAATGCATAGGACACCTTCAAAGTTCATAAGAGTGACTAGATACAATAGTTTAAAACAAGCAATATCAAAGTATGCACCAATCAACTAGTCTTGGGACAATGCACATAGAACTAAAAATGGCCACTATGCTCTCAAAGTAGGTGCATAAAGATAGAAGGTGGAGAGTCAATATAATGGTGGAAGAAAGGCCTTTTTGTAAAAGGAAGTAGGGATTAAAGTCTCATAAAGAGCTTCCAAAAATTATGGTACTTATAGCTTTCAGCTCTCATTGCCCCTATCATAAGCATCTTGAAGTGATTAAGGTTAAAGTGAACAAACTATGGTGTACATGCTTGACGAAGTATAAGTTGGAAATCTCATGTCCCTTGAATACGAGGGCCGCTCCTCATGATACTCAAGTTTATTCACCGGTAAGTTCTTGTCATCGTAAGTACATGTGTATCATAGAGAACCGCCAACGGGGTACCCCTTGCCCGATGATACAGAAGAATCCCCATATCAAAATGACAAGGCAAGCAGACAACGAGCATCTCAGCAATCTTCTTATTTACCATGGGAATATGGTGCTTTTTTCTCTCTTTCCTCTTTTCATAATATCTTTTTTTTCTTTTCTCTTTTTCTCAATATAGGAATCTTTTTTATAAGAAGAATGCTTCATAGACAGCTCATTATGGTTACGCTGTAGGTTTCCACCATGTCAACATGGATTGGACCAGCGGCCCAGACGTTTCTCTAACACATATACATAACTCCATGAACTTACAAGCTCCCATTTCATTTCACACCGACGACATCCATATACAAAAGAGCATGATATCAACTAGGTACAAGTACCATGTGCAATGTTGAAAGCGTTCCCCATGAAAGCATGGTTCTGCTAATTCCCAACAAATAAGTGCAAGCATATACAACATAGATGACACAATGGTTCAAGTTTATTAAGGGCAAGAAAAGTAAAGTGTGCCATCAAGTTCGTGAGAGCTTTAATCACTAGTTTTCTCATAACAAGTTTAATTTGGAAGGTAAACAAAAGCATGAATATACTTGGAATAACATAATCTAGTAGGTAGGTATGGTGGACTCTTTGGAATAACTTGGTTTAGGGAGTTGGATGCATGAGTGGAACTCATACTTTGTTGTGGAGGCTAGCAAAAGACTGGGAGCGACAAACTAAGAGAGCAATAATGGCCATAATCATGCAGAGCGACAAAACATCATTGATCAAAGCATAAAGTGATACTACAAGTTGAAAACTAAAGGATCATAAAGGCTATGGTGACTTGAGATAGTCATAACATGGTGTGAGCATGTGCCAAGTCAACCCAAATAAAGCATCAAAGGAGAATACCACTATACCATGCTTTAATATGCTAAAACAACGCATGATTCATCCAAGGCACATTAAGCAATCTCAATTGTTTATAGCAAGTCATGATACAACAAATAATACTAAGCATAAAGCCAAAACAATATCAAGCATGGCATGACAAAGCATAGGCCACAGTCAAAAACAAGCTCTTTTTACCACATAAGCATGAACTTTCCTACTCTTTTCCAAACCAAACCAAACTATTTGCAAACCAATGTAAGAAAGAGGGGGTCCAACCAATTTATTCAGAAAACTAAGAAAACCAAGCAAACTAAAAACCAAAACGAAAACAAAAAGGAAGACGCTCCAAGAACAACACAACTGTGCATGAAATAATAAAAATGAAGCGTTTGGAAGAAACCTAGAATTTTTATTGATGAAGAAGGGGATGCCTTGGGCATCCCCAATCTTTGACGCTTGTACTTCTTGGATATTTCTTGGGGTGACACGCGTGGCATCCCCAAGCTTGAGCTTTAGTCCATCCTTCATCTCATTACTCATTCCTTCCATACACTTGGAAATTTTCCATCATACAAAACTTCACACAATCTTTATTAGCAACATTAGTGTACTCAAGATAAAAGGTCTTAAGGTTCAGTTCTAACACCAAATAAACTTCCATTGGAACACTAGCTACTGAAGCACTTCCCTCAAAAATCTCAATTCCCCAAAAGAACTCAAGAAGGAACCAACAAGAAGCAAATGCAGAAAATGGCAGAAATCTATCAAAACAGAACAACAGGTAAAGACGAATTTTTTAGAAGACCTGCTGTTGCTCAAATCAAAAAGTGTTGAGCTAACGAAAGTTAGGTAACAACCTGGGGCAGAAGCACAAAAACTACAGCTCAATCCGACATACAGAGCTCTCTGACGAATTTTTACGGTGAAGCACAAAAATCTGTTTCGGGACAGAAAGTTTCCCAATCATTACTTCTCTCTCATTAGAGGTTAATCTTGGCACAAAAAGCAAATAAAAAGGATAAGGAGAGGTTATTACTGAAGTAATAACTTCCAAGACTCATCTAAAACTTTTGGGTTATCTCCCAATAAGTACTTTTCTTTAACGCCTTTAAGTTAGGCATAAGAAGCAAAGAAAGAATCAAGTGTTCTCAAATGAAGAAGCATTAAGACCAAATTTTGTTTTCATAGGAGAAGTAAAAGAAATCTTTTCTCTCTTTTTAGGGAAGTGTTCTATACCTTTCTTGAGTGGGAGTTGATATTTAATGGTGCCTTCTTTCATATCAATAATGGCACCAATAGTTCTAAGAAAAGGTCTTCCCAAAGTAATAGGACAAGAAGCATTGTATTCAACATCCAAAACATAGAAATCAACGGGGACATAGGAATTGTTAACCGTAATAAGAACATCATTAAGACTCCCCATGAGTTTCTTTTTAGCATTATCATCAAGTGGGACATTCAAATAACAATCTTCAAGTGGAGGCAAATCAAGCATATCATAAATCCTTCTAGGCATAATAGAAACACTACTATCAAGATCACATAAAGCTTTGAAATAAAAGTCATTCACTTTCATATTAATGATGGGTTCCCAACCGTCTTCTTGTTTAATAGGAATAGAAGCTTTATGTTTCATCTTTTCTTCTTTAATCTTTATGAGAGCATCAGTAATGTGTTTTGTAAAAGCCATGTTCATAGCACTAGCGTTAGGACTTTTAGCAAGCTTTTGTAGGAACTTAATAACTTCAGAGATATTACAACCATCAAGATCAAACTCAAATTTATCATCTAAAGTAGTAGAACTATTACTAGCCTTAACACTAGTGGTGGTGATAGTAGAAACACTAATGTTTCTAGCAATTTCATCTCCCCTTTCCCACTTAGCATGTAATTCAGCTAATAGTCTAACATTTTCATCAATTCTTACTTGTATAGCATTGGTAGATGCAAAGGGATTGTCATTAGTTTCAGGTTTAGCAGCCATTTTATTCAAAGTAGATTGAGCTTTAGCCAAAGATGATATATTTCTTTCAGCATTAGAGAGTTTTTCCTCAATAGTTTTATTGAAAGCAGTTTGCTTACTAATAAAGTCTTTAAGCATAACTTCAAGTTCAGAGGGAGCACTCTTATTATTGTTGTAAGAATTTCCATAAGCATTACCATTGTTGGGAGGATATGGCTTATAATTGTTGTTACCAAAATTGTTCATATAAGCATTGTTACCATAAGCATTGTTGCCAAAATTGTTATTTCTTATGAAGTTCACATCAACTTGCTCTTCTTGAGCAACCAAAGAAGCCAAAGGAACATTATTTGGATCAATATGGGCTTTCCCATTAACAAGCATAGACATAATAATATCAATATTATCACTCAAGGAGGAGGTTTCCTCAACAGAATTTACCTTCCTACCTTGTGGATCTCTCTCAGTATGCCATTCAGAATAATTAACCATCATATTGTCCAAAAGCTTTGTTGCAGCACCCAAAGTGATGGTCATAAAGGTACCTCCAGCAGCAGAATCCAATAGGTTCCTTGAAGAATAGTTCAATCCTGCATAAAAAGTTTGGATGATCATCCAAGCAGTCAGTCCATGAGTGGGACAATTCTTTACCAAAGATTTCATTCTTTCCCAAGCTTGAGCAACATGCTCATTATCAAGTTGTTTAAACTTCATTATTTCACTTCTCATAGATATAATCTTAGCAGGAGGATAATACTTTCCAATGAAAGCATCTTTGCATTTAGTCCAAGAATCAATACTATTCCTAGTTAAGGAATTCAACCATTCTTTAGCTTTTCCTCTCAAAGAGAAAGGAAACAATTTCAGCTTAATAATGTCACCATCTATATCCCTATGCTTTTGCATCTCACAAAGTTCAACAAAGTTATTTAGATGGGAAGCAGCATCTTCATTACCAATACCAGAAAATTGTTCTCTCATAACAAGATTGAGCAAAGCAGATTTTATCTCAAAGAAAGTATTTTTAGCCACAGGTGGAGCAATAGGTGTCCTCATAAAATCATTGTTGTTGGTGCTAGTGAAGTCACACAACTTAGTGTTTTCAAGAGTAGTCATTTTTTTGGGTTTTCAAATAAGAAAGCAAACTAGTAGAACTAATTTTTTTTGTGTTTTTGAATAACAAAACAAGCAAACAAAGCAAAAAGAAACTAAGCAAAACAAAAATAACAAAGTAAAGAGATTGGTTATGAGGGACTCCCCTTGTGAAGATGTCCTTGACTCCCCGGCAACGGCGCCAGAAAAATGCTTGATGGCTCTATGTATGGTGCCCAGAAAAATGCTGGAGCAATGATGATGTAGAGCTTGTTGGGAACCCCAAGAGGAAGGTATGATGAGCACAGCAACAAGTTTCCCTCAGTTATGAAACCAAGGTTTAATCGAACCAGTAGGAGCAAGGAAACACCCCAAAGGTGTTACTAGCTGAGCTTTGGCAGGCGCACTACCGGTGCTAGTAGCAATGTGGAGACCTACACAACATAACCACAGAACTTTGTCCCCAACTTGCGATGAGGTTGTCAATCTCACCGTGTTTTGCGGAAAACAAAGGATTAAACGTATCGAATGGAAAGAAGTAAAAGTTTGCAGAAAGTAAACACAAAGAAGAAACAGTTTATAGATTGTATGTAAAGAAAAGGACCGGGATCCATAGTTCACTAGAGGTGGCTCTCCTTAAGATAGATAACATGCTGGGTGAACAAATTACAGCGGGGCAATTGACAAACACCGAGAAAGCAATACATGCATATACTAATCATCTTGACTCCTTTGAGACTTGATTGGGCATTACAACATTATACATAGACCGCCATCCAACTGCATCTATGACTAATAATCCACCTTGAGGTTATCATCCAAACCCCCTCCAGTATTAAGTTGCAAGCAACAGATTATTGCTTTACGAACTGCGTGTAACGTAAACAATACGATTGTTCTTTGAACAAAGGATTGTTGTTTTCTCCCTAGTAGCAACAACACATCTAGTACCTTAGACATTTCTGTCACTTCCCCAGATTACTAGAGGCATGAACCCACTATCGAGCATAAATACTAACTCTTGGAGTTGCTAGCATCTACTTGGACAAGATAGCTACTAACAACGGAAAGCATGCAAGATCACAAATAACAAAGACATGATAGAATCAATAATCAATCTGAAATAGCATCTCAATATCCATCGGATCCCCGCAAACACAACATGTATGATTACAAATAGATGATCTTGATCATGAACGGAGCTCACAAGATCTAAGCATGAAAGCACAAAGGAGGAGAACCAGCCATCTAGCTACTACATGGATCTGTAGTCCAAGGATGAACTACTCACGCATCACACCGGAGGCTTGCATGGTGATGAAGAAGGCCTCCAGGGTGAATTCCCCTCTCCAATGAGGTGCCGAAGAGCTTGGATCCTCCCGATCTAGGGATGGAGATGACGGCAGCTACAGACTCTTTCGTGGATTTTTGATCGGGTACTTAGGGTTTACGTCCCGAGGGCATCTTATAGTTAGAAGGGTAGGCCCAGGGGGTGCCAGGGGCCACCACACCACCCCCTGGCGTAGGCCAGGCCTGGCCGCGCGGCCAGGTGGTGTGGCCGGCCTCTGGCCCTTCTCCGTCTCGTATTCTGGCACTTGATGACTTCCGGAAAAATAGGCACTTTGGCTTTTATCCCGTCCAATTCCGAGAATATTCATTTTCTGACTTCCGAAAAAATAGGCAGAAAACAAGCAGCTGGCACTGTGGCTCTTGTTAATAGGTTAGTCCAAGAAATCATATGAAAAGTACTCCAAAGTTGGAACAAAACACAAGGAAGTGGATAAAACTAAGCATGGATCATCAAAAATTTTAGATACATTTGCAATGTATCAGCTTCCGGCGCTCCCTATGGGAGTAACCCATGTCCATAATCGAATCGTGCTTCGAGTGGTTGGGTTTGCTTTGATTGTCCATGTTCCTATAAAAAGAAGAAGAAAAATCGTAGGGTGGGCGACCAGCGCTCCCTATGGGAGTAGCCACCGAGTGCTTGGTGGAGTCGAAGACTCGAGCAAGGACTAAAGTATTCGAAATCTTCTGTTGCGTAATTTTGGATGGCATCAGTGCTGATGATTCTATGACCTCAGTTTCCCACATGAGCGAGTTTAACGGGACGTAACGAGCGGTGGGTCCCATTTCCTGACTCTGATTTGACCGGGCGTGCGTAATCTTTTTTTAACTGTGCCTCATCGATTTCCGTGCGTAATGGGAGTAGTGGGGGACGGTTCGCGCTTCAGATCCTCCATGTGTCGAGCACGATGAACGCCACGCGTCTGATAGGGTTTTTCTTAGCCGTTGGATTGCATCTTCTAGGAGGTTAAGTAGCGACGCAGCGACGGTAAATTTCACATCTGCTCCTTTTCTGCCTTTGCCTTCGTCGCCATTGCCGCTGCTCCTCTGCTTCTTTGCGCTCCTTTCCTTCGCGGCGCTGGACCAGCTCCGCGTATTTCCTAGATACTTCCTTCGGTCACATCGCCGCCGTGGAATGGGGAAGAAAAAGGGAGGTGCTGCGGCTGATTCCGCTACCGCCGTAGCTGCTACGAAGAAGAAGGGTGGCTCCGCTGCTGCGGGCACCAGCACCGTTGTTGCCGGAAAAAAGAAGGGCAAGGGCACTCGCGTCACCAATGGTGCGTGGCGCACATCCGTGATAAAGTCTTATGAGCTTCGTCTTCTGCGCCAGGACGGAGTTTTGTCTTCCGTAGTCACGGACGCGTGCGTCCCTGGCAGCGAGGTAATCCCCTCTCCTCCTACCGGCTTTCGGGTGATGTTCCTAGCGTTCGTCATCTGTGGTCTTTCGTTGCCCCTGCATCCTTTCTTCAGGGGCCTTCTCTGTTTTTACGGGCTCCAGCTCCATCAGCTGTCCCCAAACTCCATCCTCCATGTAGCTTGCTACATTACTCTTTGCGAGTGCTGGCTCGGAATCGAGCCGCACTTCGGCCTCTTCAAGTGCCTCTTCAAGTTGAAGCGCCAATCGGCATTTGGCTTCATAGTCTATGATGTAGGCAGCTGCGGTATCCACGTCGACCCCTCCATCACGTATTTCGACATCAAGCTGATGATGTCCGTCCAAGGGTGGAGGGACAAGTGGTTCTATGTCCGCGACCAGAAAGCCGACGAAGACCACTACGGACTCGCGCCCTTCGACGCCGTGACGCCGTGCAAGAGGAGGCGCTCCTGGAAGAACGTGATTATGCCCGGCTAGTCCACGGACACGGATGTGCTATACGAGCGCGTCTGCGACCTCGAGACTCACATGGGCAAAGAAGAGGGAGGCTGCACCCTCATTCGCACATGGTTGCGCCATCGCGTCCAGCCCCTGCAGGCTAGAGTCCACCCCATGTTCTAGTGGGCTGGCGCGGACGATGTCACTCGCGTGTCTGCCGATAGCATGTCTGCGAGTGAGGTAGATAAAAGGGTGTGACTGGTCACCAAGTACACCGTCAAGGATGTGCTTCCCAATGAACAAGACGTTCCTCCGTTCGATGCTACTAACCCTCCTCCTGAGGTAGAGTTGTGCTACGTAGTAGCGTTGTTTGTCGATTGCTTCTTTGCTGTTTCTTGACTTTGTGCTAAATTGTTTTCTGTATGCAGGATTGGGCGGTGTCACCCTGTATGCCCCCTCTTCCTGAGGGGGTTATTCCTCGTGAAGACTTGGAAGAGGACGAGTCGGAGTCAATCGCCCCATCTGATGTCGAGGAGGAAGTCCCCGAGTCGAGTGGTCCGGATACTCGCAAGTGTTCGCACAACAAGGATTCAGATGCGTCGTCCCCTTCGACTCCGGAAGGTGCAGGTGTTAGTGCAGAGTCGCCGATCCCTGCCGTTCCTGTGAGTGCCATGGCGCCATCCTCTCGCAAGAAGATGCGTCTTCCGAAGGAATCGTCGTCAGTGTCGGGGGATCAAACCTTCGATTTTGATAAGTTTGATTGGTAAGCATTCGAGTCTTCCTTTTGGTTCTTCTTTGGAGTTGCATTCTCTTGATATTGGTTTGATTTTGCAGTCAGCAAGCATCGTCATCTTCTGACGATGTACAATTTTTGAAAGAATCTGGAGTCACGACCTCCAAAGCCAAGAAAGTGGCTGAGCGCACTCCTTCTCCTCCATTGGCGGCCGACTACGGCCATAATTCATCGAGTTCTCCGCATGATGTGGAGCACCAGATGGTTATCGGGACGACTGCGAATCCATCGACTTCAGAGTCTTTGGAGGATCATGTAAGTGTAGTACTTGTTTCCTCTATTTTTTGCAGTCGAATGTATCATCTTTTACCATCTTTCTTATCCTTTGTTGTTTTCTTCCGTCGTAGCTTATTGTGAAGGAATCCACTCATTTAGCGGAGCAAGTCATTGCGATTGGTCGCCAGCATGCAATGCTGGATACTCGCCACCGTGTAGTTGAAAGTAAGTGTCCTTCTTCTTTTTCGTCCTCCTTGTGATATATTCGATTGATAGCTTATATTTGTTTATTTTGTAGCTGAGCATAATGCACTCCTCCGCGACACCGCTTCCCTTGAAAAGGCGCTTGCCGCAGCGGTAAAGAGTCGTGATGAGGCAATCGCAGCACGTGATGAGTCGCGGAAACGCAAAGAGGATCTGCGCGCCTCCGTCGTGGCTAGAGAGAAGTTATTCGAGGAACAACTTTTCTCGATCGCCAAGGCTCTCTCAGCTACCTTGTCTAGATTTCATTATTGTTCTTCTTTCGAATTTGTCATTGGCGCTGACCTTCGTGCCCATGCATGGGTTCTATGTAGATGTCGGTGATTTGAGCTTCGACCCTCAGGCCCTCCGTCGTGACGATGCCTTGGCGGGTGCTGTTTCAGTAGTCGAGGACCACAACGCCACCGTTCAAGGGATGCTCTCCAAGGCCAAGGGCATGCTCAGTCGCCTCCAGGAAGAGCTGGCGCCCAAGGCTGAGCTGATCGAGAATATGGACGAACTGGTGGAGTCCCTCGCCGGGGGCGTCCCTGCAAGCTTCAAGAACTCGCTTCGTGCGGCTGGTGCTTCGATGTCACTCGCAATGGTGCAGGCCCATGGAGTCGAAATTGATCCTGCGATGGTTTCTAAGGCGATGCCTGTCAGCGCCGATGGCTATCAGGTAGTCTTTGCTCCCTTCGCAACTGCTTGTGGCAAGTATGGCCCGCAGCTGATCAATACAGTTGCGAAGTACTCTGAGGAGCTTCAACGCACCAAGAAAGCTGCGAGGGCTGCGACGTCAGGGGCCGGCGGGAAGTCTGTGGCATCTGATACTGCCACAGACTCGATGAGGCTCCCAAAACCGAAGTCGAAGTCGAAGAAGCCAGTCACTCCTCAGTAGTCGCATCTTGTAATAGTTAAAATAGATTATGTTTTTTTGTGAAGAACATGTATGTTGGCGAGTGTATCTGCTGATACTTTTGTTAGTCTTGAATGCACTCGAATCGTTTGTCCATGCCTTGCCTTAGTCCTCTTATTGTCTCTTGCTTGACTTGTGGTAGGGCACATCAAGTGATCCTTTGAGGGAGCCTTAGGATTCACCTCCCCTTGATGACACTTTGGCATCGCCGCGCTCAAGGGTGGAGGAGCTCTCTCTGCTCTCGCGACTCCATGACCGCGTGAAGCAGTTGGAGCGTGAATTGCTCGTACTCCACAAAAATGCGGACGTATGGAAGTCGAAAGTGGAGAAAGCCGCCTCCCGAGAACAATATCTGCTAGGGGAGGTGACGCAATTGGGTGATCAATTCAAATGTTAGTCTTCATCTTTCCTGTCGTTTCCTTGTAGTCATTCGCAGTAGTTCATTGTTCTCATATTTTGCCTTTGCTTGGTATAGTTGTCAGTGCCCGCCATCCGCTGGATGAGAAGGATCGCATTGCCATTCACATGAATGACCTGATCCAAGAGCACCTTCAGGCGAGTGGGTACTTCTGGGTAGATAATGATCGCGCAATCGCATTGGCGACCCTACAGGATCGTGCGTCGCGGGTGCTTCACTTCTTGAATAAGTCACAGTCATGCTTGAGGAATATTTACCAGACGATGTTCCCTTTGGACGTCGTTCCGTCAAGCCTACTGGCCCTTCTCGCTAAATTCCATAACTTGAGTGCGGTACGCGAGTGTGTGCGGCAACAGTTAGTGGTTGGTGCCAAGGCTGCTCTGTCACTGGTGCGACTGCATAGGCCTGATGTGGATGTTGCGGGAATTGTGGCTGGGCCACCTGCGCCGCCAGCGGGTTCTACTTGGAACATGGTGCCACACTACCAGGCAGTGGATCGCCCAGCAGAGGAGATCGTCGATTTCTTCGAGGAGCAGACCAATGTTCTCTTGCTGCAACAGTAGTTTTAGTTTGTATCCTACACATAGTTGTACCAGTGTTGTAAAGTTCATATGTATGCTGTGTATAATTGATTGACGATAATGTATAAAAGAGCTTGTTAGCGTGTATGTTTTGCGAGTGCGTTGCACTATGCGATTCCTTTTCGTTAGCCCGGTTTTGTGTTTATCTCAGTCCCTTGTCAACCTATTAGGTGCGTTGCAACTGGGTTGATGTTTTGTCAAGGGTTTCGATTGGTGTGCCAGCTACTCAGGATATCGCGTTTTAGTTCGTAGAATAGATGTTTATAGGGTGGCGCAACCCTCGAGTGGATGATTTGCGGAAAATTTAAAGAAAAACACAGAGTTTCGGGACACTTAGATTTATTTAATTCCAGGGTAGTACGAATTACAATGTATGGCTAAGTAGCCTTGGCTGAGTAGCCTTATTTGCAATGTAAAAGTAAAAAGCGACTAAGGGTAGAAGCGTCGCAGCTGCGCGACGTTCCAGTTATTGGAGTATGCGACTCCTGTCTCTAAATCTTGAAGGCGATAGGCACCACCTGGGATTACTTCTGTAATCATGTATGGTCCCTCCCAGGGGGACTCGAGCTTGAGATGCCCTTGCTGCTTTAGTCGCAGGACTAGGTCGCCTTCGACGAAGGATCTGGGGCGTAGCCTCCTGCTGTGGTAGTTGTGCAGGTTCTGCTGGTAGATCATTGATCTCTCCGCGGCGATTTCCCTTGCCTCGTCAAGGAGGTCGACGGAGTCTTCGAGTGCCAGAGTTTACTCATGCTTGCTGTAAGCGACCACGCGCGGTGCTTTGTATCGTACTTCGGCGGGTAGTACCGCTTCAGCCTCGTGCACCATGAAGAACGGGGTGTATCCTGTAGCACTGTTTGGAGTTGTGCGTAGGCTCCAGAGTACTGATTATAGTTCGTCTGGACAGCAACCCGCGGCCTGTTCGAGTGGCCAGAGGAGTCGTTCCTAATGCCACCGCAAACGAGCCCGTTAGCTTTTTCGACCTGACCGTTGGTCTGTGGATGTGCCACCGACGCATAGCTGATGTTGATTCCCAGGTTCTCGTAGAATTCTTGGAACTCCTTGGATGTGAAGTTCGTCCCATTGTCTGTGATGATCTTGTGTGGTACTCCGAAGCGGTAGATGATAGACTCGAAGAACTTGACTGCGCTGTATCCAGATTGATTGGTCACTGGTGTGGCCTCTATCCACTTGGTGAATTTGTCAACTGTGACCAGGAGGTAGACGTAGCCTCCTCATGAGGACTTTGGGAGCTCGCCGACCATGTCGAGTCCCTATTGCACGAAGGTCCAGGCCAATGGTATTGGCCGGAGCTCTGCCCCAGGTGCGTGCGGCTTGTCCGTGAAACGCTGGCACGCGTTGCATTTTTGGACGATGTCCTTGGTGTCGCGCATGGCCGTAGGCCAGTAGAATCCAGCTAGTAGAGCTTTGGCAACGAGGGCGCGGCTGCCGGCGTGGTGCCCGCAGGTCCTCTCATGGATGTCAAGGAGAATAGCTCTTCCCTTGGCCACAGAGACGCATCATTGGAGCACTCCTATGATGCTACGCTTGTATAGTTCGCCGTTGATAACAACGAATGCCTTGGATCACCGCGCGATGTGCCATGCATCATTTGGGTCATCCGGTAGCCTTTTGCTAAGAAGGTACGTGATGTATGGTTGAGTCCATGATGGCTCGATCATCATGACTCTCATTGGTCCTTCGAGCCCTGTATCCAGCTCCAAGTCGTCGAGTGCCATTGGCTCATTGGGCAGCATAGCCCCCGAGTTCGTTGCTACGCTTGTTTTCTTCTCTGCGGCCTTTGGCTTGATTGATCATTCGCAGATGCGCTCGAGAAATACCCCAGGTGGTATGGGGGCACAGGTAGAGCCTATGTTGGCGAGTGCATCCGCCTCTTCATTGCTTTCGCGACCTATGTGTCGCAGCTTGCAACCGTCGAAATCCCCTTCGAGTGTGTCATAGAGGTCGCGGTAGGCGATCATGTTGTCGTTCAGTGCGTCGCACTCGTGCATTGTCTGGTTGATGACCAGCTTGGAGTCGTCGTATATTATGAGCCTTTTGGCGCCGTAGGCTTTTGCCATCCTCATCCCGTGTAGCAGGGCCTCGTATTCAGCTTCGTTGTTGGAGGCGGTGAACTGCATTCGCAGGATATATTTTAGCTTGTCTCCCTGGGGCGATGTCAGTATGACACCTGCGCCAGCTCCGTCCTTCCGCTTGGATCCGTCGAAGTGCATTGTCCAGAGGTAGGACATATCTGGCTTTTCAGGGAGCTGATTCTCCATCCAGTGCACGAGGAAGTCAGGGAGAACTTGCAATTTGATGGCGTCGCGTTTTTCATATGTGATGTCTCGTGGAGACAGTTCTATTCCCCAAAGTGTGACTCGTCCGGTGGCGTCGGGATTGTTGAGGATGTGCCCAAGCGGGACGTCATTGACTACCACGATTGGGTGTTCCTGGAAGTAGTGGCACAGTCGCCGAGCCGTCATGAAGACGCCGTACACCAGTTTCTGGTAGTGCGGGTACCGCTTTTTTGTTGGCGTAAGTACCTCGCTGAGATAGTAGATTGGGCGTTGTACCCCGTGGACCTTGTTTTCTTCGGCTCATTCGACTACAAGCACTATGCTGACCACCTGGTTGGTGGCGAAGATGTATAGCAACAACGGTTCTCTTTCTTGTGGGGTCACCAGTACTGGCGAGGTGGATAGCAAGCGCTTGAGGTCTTCGAATGCCTCCTACGCCTCATTGGTCCACTCGAACTTGTCAGCTTTGCGGAGGAGTTGGTAGAAGGGCAGTGCCTTTTCACCCATCCGACTGATAAATCGACTGAGAGCCACGATTCGCCCAGCCAGCTACTGGATGCCCCTTATGTTTTTCGGCTTCTCCATGGCCAGTATAGCTTTTATTTTCTTCGGGTGTGCTTCGATCCCTCTCGCAGAGATAAGGTACCCGAGTAGTTGTCCAGATGGTACGTCGAAGGCACACTTGTCTGGATTGAGCTTGATCCGGTAGCGATCGAGGTTGGAGAAGGTTTCGCGTAAATCGTCGATTAGTGAGGCTTCCTCTTTGGTCTTGATTACTATGTCGTCGACATAGACTTGAATGTTGCGACCGAGTTGGTTCTTGAGGCAAGCCTGCATGCCCCGTGGTAGGTGGCTCCTCTGTTTTTAGCCCGAATGGCATTGTGTTGTAGCAGAACACACCAAAAGGCGTTGTAAATGCTGTTTTTTCTTGGTCTTCCTCCTTCATTCGAATCTGGTTATAGCTTGAGTAGGCGTCGAGGAAGCAGAGGCGCTCGCATCCTGTCATGGTGGTGTCATGGCAGATGCCATGGATAGGCTAAAGGTGGGGACTAATATGCGCTAGGGGAATCCAGGGAGGGATAGTAGAGTGATTCTCCACACAGAAGTTTGTATTGCTATATCTTCAAGATTACAAGTGCTCCTCGAGCTGTATTGGCGAGAGGAGGAAGAAGGAGCTCTCTTACTCTTGCCTAGATCTCCTAGCCCTAAGGAATCACCAAATCAACCAGTGCTCAACCAACCCCCTCTACCAGAACCCTAACCCCCCTTATATAGTGGAGGTTCGGTCCTGGCCTAGGGCATACGTGGAGGCATATTCCTAAGAATATGCCCCCTCCCAAAGTGGTAACCCGACCGGGGTGCTTTTCCCCCGCGTCACACATGCTTTAGCGACGTAAGCCTCTGCGGCGCCTGCGTCAGCCGACGTGAGCGTCGTCACCCTTGTCGGCCATGACCCGGTGGTCCTGCCCTTGCTTTATTCGCTCATGCAGTGCGTACCGAACCCTCTTTTTTGACCAGAGAGATTCCTTCCTTCTCCCAGAAGCTAAGCGAGGATCCGGATCATAGTAGATCCTGCCACACCTGTTCCTGCATATAAGTTAGACAAGCACTCCCGACTTACTCCTTAAGTCGGATGAGACAACATCAGGCGACCCCCCCTGGTCCGGGTTACTCCGTGATTTGGACTGCCTTGAGGTGACCCGGTCAGCATCCGCTTTGACCTTGCCGGACCTCGGCTTACTCGGCCGTTATACCTTGGAGTGACCCTACCCAGGGGTATCCCCCAACATTAGTCCCCGAAGCTGGTGCGGTCTTTGCTGCCTCGGCCTCTAAGGCCGCATCAGGTTCATTTATGTTCGAGCCTCGGACGTTTAATTCCGAGTTAGCTCCTTATCTCAGATTATATGGATTTACGTTTCCTTCGCACGTTCCAAGTTTTCACTTGCCGACCGTGTCACCACTTTGGCTCGGATCCCATGGTTATCATGGCTTGATCCGGGCCCCATTTCCTTCTCTCATACGCCAACCCACGTGGAGGCTAATCATTACCTTGTCTTATTTTAAGGGCCTGCACAGTAACCGCCGCAGTAATTGTTAGTTTCACTGTGCGTGGGTCACGTTATGCCTGCCTCCTCGTTTACCGCAACAGCACGTCGCGTCATGGGATCACATCTACTCTGTGGCCCCCTGTGTGGCTTTTCTCTGATTGGCTGACGCCGGTGATACACGGCCACACCGTGTGGCCCGTCGGCGCAGCGCGATCCCACTCATCGATCACTGGGGGTGGTTAAATAGGGGAGGGGCGCGTCCCTTAGCGTTTTTCCACCTCCGTGGCCCTTTGCCTGTTGCATTTTCTCCTTCGTCTTCCTTGCGACCACGCCGCCGCCGGTGCTTTCTAGCAGCAGCGCCGCCGCCGCACTCTCCCCGTGCTTTCGCTTCGCAGCCACCGCTGCGCAACTGCTTAGCCACGGGTCCTCGTCAATCTAGGCCACAGATCCCCGCTGCTGCTAGCTCCAACGAGGATAGCGAATACGAGATGACGGAGGAGGAGCTCGTCATCACCGAGCAGGAGATGGAGGAGGACGCCGGCGTGGCGGACCGCGGCGCGTGGGCCGGTTCGTGGGTCTGTCAAGACGACATTGACTGGCTCTACCGGACCAGGCGTATTCCCGCCGGCGTCGCTTCTCGTCTCCCCTCCGCTGAACTGGCCCCCTCACCCCGGGTGAGTTCGTTGTATTCCTGTCCCACTTCCAACGGGGATTTGGTCTCCCGGTGAGCGATTTCTTATGGGATTGGGTTAGGACATACCACCTGCAGCCGCACCATCTCCCAGCAAACGCTATCACCTCCCTTTCCGCCTTTGCCTCTACGATCGAAGGCTACACCAGACTATGGCCCACGAAGGAGCTGTGGATCCGGTTCTTCGGCCTCCGTCACAACGTTGTCCCCAATATCCACGTTGAGTTGGAGGACAAGCAGCTCACCTAGTTCGGAGCTGCCTCCATCTTGCCCCGGAGATTTTCAGTCTTTCCCCGGGTTACCGGGCTCGACTCCTGCAAAGGATGGGCCCGGACCTTCTTCTACGTCCGGAACGAGGGTACCGAAGACTTGATTCGGTTGCTGCCCTACGCTCCGGGCCTACCTGGCACGGATTTCTGGGAGGAGGTCCCCAAGAAGCCTACCGCTCTGGCCAAGCAAGTCAACAAGAGGTTCGCGGAGCTGAAGAAGCTCGGATTGTGCAACGAGGATGCTATGATCACGTTCGTGTGCAACCGAATCTCTCCCCTCCAGAAGCGCACCCACAAGTTGTGCCATATGAGTTTTGGCCGTGACCCCAACCGAACCTCCTCCTTCGAATTGAGCAACACAGAGATCTTTCGCCGGGTCAAGGCTCTTTTCACCACCCACAAGGATTTCTCTGCCGAATGGACATGGGGAATCGAGCACTACTGTCATGACAAGCTCCCTCCCGCGGTAAGCTTCGCGGGGCAAACTTATTTCGGATCAAGTATGTGTCGGTTTTTGTTATATTTCTGACTCTGTTCTTCATGCTTTTTCTCAGCTGTTCCTTCAGGAAACTCTCGAGGATGGTATGGATCCGACCCTTAAGTGGGCGCCGGATCGTGAAATCCCGGATGAGGAGGAGCCGGACCAGGAGATGTTCCTCCCTATGACCGACGCCACCAAACGACCCAGCGGTAAATTCTCTTCTCTTAGAGATTGACCCGATGATGAGGATGACTCGGATATCGACGTGATTGAACCCGTTGAGGTTGTCCCTCTTTCTTTTGCCTTTCCGGCATCATCTAACCCCGGTGGGCATATCCACGAGGATCCTCCACTTGCCACGGGCGATCCGGTTCCGGTGGCGTCAAAGAAGAAGCGCGGAGCCGCATCGAGTTCTTCCTCCGGACCTTCTCAGCCTACAAAAAGGAAAAAGAAGGCCGGAGACAAGACTGCCTCCAAGCGGGCAGGCAAAGCCCCGACACGGAGGGCCCGGAAACCCAAGGAGGCCGAGACCTCGGATGCGTAAGTCATTTTTCACTGCACAACTCACTTCTCCTTGCATCGGGGTAATTTCACTCCTGACATCATTCTCTTTTGCAGGCCTCCTGTGGAGGTCCCTCAGAGCGGATCAAGCATCTCTTCTCCCCTTCGGTCCGGCCCTTCTCCTCCTCGTGACAACGAGTCACGCTCGCTGAGCCCTATTCCGGAGGGCTCTGCGGCTGCTCCGGGTTGCGCAGTACCTCATCGAGAGGAACACGACCTCGGAGCAGGAGGGGTCGGTTCGGCCGAGGCGATGGCGTCCACCACTTAGGCATTGCCGCAACCAGCAACCACTGAGTCTACCGCAACACCAGCACCAGCATCAGCTCCAGTACCAGCTACCGAGCCAGCACCTGTCCCGGCACCAAGGAAACCCACAACAGCTCCAGTGCCAAGTTCTTCTGCCTCGTCCGAGTCATCTCAGCCTCGGCGAGGAACTATTCCAGCAGCTTATAAAGGAAAGTCCACCGCAGTTACCTCTTCCGAGCAAGTTAAAGGCAAGAAGGCCCCGGATACTACCAAATCTGCATCCATCGAGGCCGGGAAGCGAACTCTATCGTCAATGCTTCCGAAGAAATCACCAGCAGCAAAGGATCTTCCTGCTGAGCCAACCGATGCGCAGCAGATGGTTCTGCACACCAGCCCAACTCTTGCTCTAGTTGAGAGGAAGGAAGATCATGCGAAGGGCTTGGTGGCACCCCACATGCCCACTGGCGAACGGTACCCTCCGAGCCTTATCGAGTTTGTTATGAAATGGAACAAGGCGGAGTTCGTCCACAACGACGATCTCCCGGAAAAGTTCGGCCCCGCAGAATTTTCTACCCAGATGAATACTGCCGCCAAGGCAATTAACCTCGCGGGGAAAATGATGGAGGTATGTAAACTTCAAAACCAACATAGATAATAGCCGGGTTTGGGAAAAGTCATTTACATGCTGTAGATGATAACTATTAGTCCCCGATCCTCCGGGGGAGTAGCTTGTTACTCGGTCGGATGCTCATTAGAAAACCAACGTAGCTGCATGTAAATTTCAAATATGCACACACCTAGAGACGGGTTAAGTTCCACTTGGCCCGGGTCTTGCACACTTCGAATATGCACACACCTAGAGCCGGGTTAAGTTCCACTTGGCCCGGCTCTTGTACACTTCGAATATGCACACACCTAGAGCCGGGTTAAGTTCCACTTGGCCCGGATCTTGTACACTTCGAATATGCACACACCTAGAGCCGGGTTAAGTTCCACTTGGCCCCGATCTTGTACACTTCGAATATGCACACACCTAGAGCCGGGTTAAGTTCCACTTGGCCCTGATCTTGTACACTTCGAATATGCACACACCTAGAGCCGATTAAGTTCCACTTGGCCCGGATCTTGTACACTTCGAATATGCACATACCTAGAGCCGGGTTAAGTTCCACTTGGCCCGGATCTTGCACACTTCGAATATGCACACACCTAGAGCCGGGTTAAGTTCCACTTGGCCTGGATCTTGTACACTTCGAATATGCACCAAGATAATTTTACACTTCTATACTTCTTTCAGGTAACTACCAATCGCCGGAGCACCGAATTTCAACGCCTGCTTGATACCCACAAGATCCTACGCGCAAAACATGTTGCACTTGGTGCAGAACATGAAAAGAGAGGTAATTTTCTCCCTCAGCACCTCTCCGTTTTTCTTCACTTTCTTCCGCCGAACTAATCTCCTCATTCGGTTTCTGCAGCTGGGGTGGAGGCGGAGAACAAAATCATGCGGAAGAACTTGGAGGAAATCCGGGGTATGTTCTCTTTTGTTCGAACTCTCAGTGTTTTCCATTTCTTCTTCTCCTTGGCTCGGCAAACATTCACTCCTCGGCTCTGCCGGGTCAACATATTATTTCAGCATCGCTTGAGGATAGTGTGCTCATGCCGGATATGATGCTGCATTTTCTCGAACAAGCAGGGCAACATCAAGCGGAGCTGAAGAAGAAGAATGATGAGCTTGCCCTCCTCCGAACCAAGGACAACGAGATAGCCAAGCTCAAGGCTGAGATGGAGAAGATGAAGGCCCAACACAAAACCGAGCTCCAAAAAGTTGGCCAGAACTTCACCGAAGAGCGTGAGAGCCTTACTCTCCAGATCTCTAAGGGCCAGGACCTACACAGAGAATCCGACGTCCATCTTGGGCCGGCAAACGCTGAGCTTGAGCAACTTCGTAAAAGATGCGATGCCTGCATCAAGGAGTTAACCGGATCCATAGCCACATTTCTCGTAAGTTCCTTTCCCTTATCCGACATACTTCTCCGGGTTACCTCATATGTCTTTCCTTCACCTTCTTCCTTTGCCTTGTTTCTAGACCACTTTCCAGAGGGTACTGCCATTGCAAGCGCTGCTGACGCCAAATTTCGCCGAGAGAGGGGTAACCCCATTGCTCCTGATGGTGAGAACATTCCCTTGGACATGGAGGACCTATTGGTCAGCTTGTCCTCTCGCATGGAGACCATCAAGAATTATGGCAAGGATATCCTCCACGTTGCAGTGCGCATCTTCAATATGTTCTGGCCCGGAGAGAGTAGCCCGGAGACCATCACAACTCTCGTCGAGAAATTAATGGAAGTTGAGACCCAGCTTGACCTCTGGAGAGAGTCCGCTGGTCGTGCCGCAGCTGATACCATCCTTCACCACATTCTCACATGGTACGAGAAGATCGACCTCAGCCTCCTCACACGCCGGCGTACCGGATCCAGATGGACCAATGATCCGGAGTGGGTAGCTCGGCGCCAGGCCTGCGCCTACAGCCTCGTCGAATATTCTCCTATTCATGACTGGGTTGAAGGACCGAGCTTCCTGGAATCCGCTAGGGACGAGCAGAATGAGAATGTTGAAGATGGGTCGGATGAGGACGGGAAAGATGATGCTTCAGATATTGAAGACATCGATGACGACGCCGAACCTGCTCCCCCTGCTGCTCCTTAGTTCTAAAAAACTTGAAAATTTATCAGATCCCCGGTATGCCGGGTGCAATTGTATGCTGGATATGTGATATTTTGCTACTACGTTTTTATGCCGGATTAACTTGGGCGTAGTCCCCGAGTTTCATTTTCTTGTTCGTCCAATTCCTTGGCTCTGTCCGTGTCTACCTTGATTCGGTTTTACGACTTACGAATCCGAGCTTCAAAAATTGTCTTAACAATACTTAGAAACTTTTGGGGCTTGGCTCAAAATTATTCAGCATAATAACTTGAAAATAAAAACAGGGTTAGTCCAAAAAAACAAACGTTAGCTCGAATAAATTCGTTTCCTTAGCCGTTTTTCATGTGCTACGCAATTCCAAACTTGTTCCCTTGCTTGCCATGAAGCCAATTCTTGTTGGACAGCAGCAAGTCGAAGGGTTGGGTTTTTGGTGCTCACATATTACTAATCCGGGTTAAGTAGAACGACTTATTCCAGATACCGCATAAGAAATTACAACAAGTATTATTAAGGCAGTCCCCGAGTTACTGCTCGAGGCGCTGCTATTTCATTGATAAGCTCATTGCCGACATACATACCGACATATGAGATGACTCGGATACATACACTTCTTAGCTAAGTGTAGAAGGGACGAAGTAGTGCTACATTCCACGGTCGCTTGTATTCCTCTCCGGACCTGTCCGCCTTGTTCTTTTCCTATGGCCTTGCATCTATAAGATAGTAAGAATCATTGTGCAATGCTTTACTCACAATGAACGACCCTTCCCATGGGGGGGATAATTTATGCATGCCAGTAGTACGTTATACCAACCGGAGCACCAGATCGCCTTCTAGAAGACAGGGGGCACTTCTCACAGCTGATATGCTATGAGCGTTTTTTTTATATTATATATGGGGACAGTGCCGGACTTTGTTGCTTAGCTATGAATTCGAATTTTTTTCTTGATATAGCGAATCTGGGGCGTTGCTTCTCTTCTTGCAGCAGATCAACATCATTTGCTTCTTGCGGGCTTCTTGCGTGACACATTCATTGGGTGACCCTAGGCGAATCATGCTCTATGTCGGCTGGTAATACAGCTTCTGCCCAATATACCAGAAAGAATGGCGTACAGCCTGTTGATTGATTCAGAGTTGTTCTTAAGCTCCATAGTACCGCTGGTAGTTCTTCTATCCAGCACCCCGCTGATCTTTGTAGCGACTCAATGAGCCGGGGTTTTATCCCGGATAATACTAATCCGTTGGATCTTTCCACTTGTCCGTTCGATGCGGGGTGGGCTACCGAGGCGACATCGAGTCGGATCTTCTTATCTCGGCCGAAGCGCGCAAATGCTCCTTCCGCAAAATTTGTTCCATTATCAGTTATAATATTGTGTGGATAACCATATCTCAAGATGATGTCTTTGAGAAATGTCACCGCCGTAGCTCCATCACATTTTCTTATAGGTTTCACTTCAATCCATTTTGTAAACTTGTCCACCATGACCAAAATGTGTGTCATGTTTCCTCTCGCCGGTTTGAATGGGCCAACCATATCCAAGCACCATACAACAAATGGCCACGTAATTGGTATGGTCTTGAGTTCCGACATAGGCATATGTGTCTTGGTGGCGTACCTCTGACAACCATTGCATTTTCTCACCAGATCTTCTGCTTGTTCCAAGGCACTTGGCCAAGAGAATCCATGCCGAACGCTTTGCCACCAAGGCTCGGATGAGGCATGATGCCCATTCTCCTTGGTGTATATCTCGGAGGATGTCAAGCCCTTCTTACGGGTCAATGCATCTTTGGAGAACATTGGTTACACTCGCTTTGTATAACTCGAATTGATGATTGTGTATACTTTTGCTCTCCTCGAGTTTGCAGCTAACACCTCCTCGGCGGTAACGTTATCTTTTCAGGAATTGGAATATAGGCAGTTCCCAAGCTGGTATCGCTCGTGGAGGGAACATCTCCTCATCAATTTCCATCTGATCCACTGGCATAACTTTAGCCGGATCACGCTGAGCAGTCCCCGGGTCTAGCGAGGTAGTCCCCGGGTTTGCTGATGTAGTCCCCGGGTTTCGCGTACTACTTCCCGTGTCAATGTCCATGGGCTTAGCTCCGGATTCCGTATTTTCCGGGACATAGATCGAGTCGGTTCCTGGGGATGGCCTGATAGATAGTTTTCTGAGGTGTTCCAATGCTACGCCCGGTGGAATTGCCTGTCTGGTCGACCCGAGCTTTGACAACATGTCGGCAGCCTCGTTTTCCGCCCGGGGTACATGGTGAAATTCACACCCCTCGAAGTAACCAGATATCTTCTGCACGTGAAATTTGTATAGTGCCATGTTTGGATCGAGGCCCCACACGGACACCCTGCACCACCAGGTCCGAGTCGCCAAAGCATATTATCCGACGTATGCCAATCTCCTTTGCCACTTTGAGCCCATGCACAAGAGCCTCATACTCAGCGACATTGTTCGATGCCGCGAAATGGATCTGCAATACGTACTTTAGCTGATCCTTCTTTGGCGAGGTAAGCACAACTCCGGCGCCCAATCCAGTTTTGGTTTTTGACCCGTCAAAGTGCATCCTCCAGTAATTCGGATCCGGTGGAGGTGGTTCATATTGTACCTCGGCCCAATCCACAAAAAAGTCCGTCACAGCCTGAGATTTGATCGCTTCTCTTCTGTTGTATTGGGGCGCATAAGGGGCTAACTCAATTGCCCATTTTGCAATTCTGCCACTCACATCCTTATTACCCATTATCTCGGATATGGGAGCTTCACATATTACTTTGATGGGGTGCTCCTCAAAGTAATGCTTTAACTTCTTCGCCGCCATATAGACACCGTATGCCACCTTTTGAAAGTGCGGTAGTTCTGTTTTGAGGCAGACAGTACCTCGCTCAGGTAATACACTGGCCTCTGCACCGACTTACCCTTTTCACTGCGTTCCACTACAATTACTGCACTTACAACTCGGTTGGTTGCGGCTACACAGAGCAACATTGGCTCCTTTGATAGTGGAGAGGCTAACACTAGCACAGTGGCCAACATCTTTTTCAAGTGGGCAAAGGCTTCATCGGCCTGTGGCATCCAAACGAATTTATCCGACTTTTTCATGAGTTGGTAGAGAGGCAGTGCCTTTTCTCCTAACCGACATACAAACCGACTCAATGATGCCAGGCATCCAGTGAACTTCTGGACATCATTGAGACACTTTGGCAGCTCCATTCGTTCGATGGCTCGGATCTTAGTTGGGTTAACTTTGATACCTCGGCTGGAGACGAGAAATCCGAGTAATTTTCCAGCCGGGACACCGAAGGTACATTTTTCCGGGTTAAGCTTCATCCGGAACCTTCTCAAGTTCGCGAATGTTTGCCTTATGTCGTCGAGGAGCATTGTGCTTTCCTTGGTCTTGATAACCACATCATCCACGCATACTTGTACGTTTTGACCTATTTGGTCGTGCAAACATTTTTGCATACATCTTTGGTACGTTGCACCTGCATTACGTAAACCAAACGGCATAGTGCGATAGCGAAGCCCGTCACGGGTAATAAACGCCGTTTTTATTTGATCATCCGGGTTCAGAGGTATCTGGTGGAAGCCAGAATATGCATCAATGAATGACAATAGTTCGCATCCCGTGGTTGAGTCTATGACCTGATCTATCGTCGGCAGTGGAAATGGATCTTTTGGACACGCCTTGTTCAGGTTCGTGTAATCGATACACATGTGCCAAACCACTGCCACGTTCGGATCGTCCTTCTTCTTTTCTACCAGCACCGGATTAGAGAGCCAATCCGGATATAGTACCTCCATGATAAATCCTACTGCTAGTAACCGAGCTATCTCGTCTCCAATGACTTTTCTCCTATCCTCGACGAAGCGGCGGAGAGGTTGCTTCACCGGCCTTGCTCCGGGTCTTACGTTCAAAGAGTGCTCGGCCAACTCCCTCGGAACACCTTGCAAGTCCTGTGTAGACCAAGCAAAAATATCCCGATTCTCACGGAGGAAGTTGACGAGCTCGCTTTCCTATTTGTCAGTTAACCCGGCACCAATTGTTACGGTGCGCTCCGGGAATATGTTATCAACTGGAATCTTCTTGGTGTCCTTTGCGGCTTGAAATGAAACGCTGCCATGCGGGTTACTTAACACCGGCATATATTGCTGCGCGGACTGAGCTAATGCTGCCACCTCCTGGATTTTTCTTTTCTCTTGCGCAATCACGAGTGACTTGGCTAGGTTAGACCTGGCTGAAGCACACTCCATGGAACGTCGGAAATCTCCAGCAATGGTAATTACTCCATTTGGCCCGGGCAACTTCATCTCCAGCAATGAATTTGTTCAATGCTGGTCTTCCGAGTAACGCGTGATACGCACTTTCCAAGTTCACCACTTCAAACTCCAGATTTTCAGTTCGGCAGTTATCCCTTGTGCCGAATAACACGTCGACCCGGACCTTGCCTATGGGCTCACAAGAAATGCCTGGTACAATGCCATGGAAAGTTGTTCTCGTAGCCTGGAGCATGTTCTCCGAGATGCCCAACTTGCGCATCGTATCGCATACATGATGTTAATGCTACTGCCATTATCAATCAAAACCTTGGAGAACCTCACATTGATGTTCGGTCCAATGAATGTCGGATCTAGCACTAGCGCATACGAACCTGGGTTCGGCATAAGTTTAGGATGATCTTTGATGTTCCAGGTGATTTCCTGGTCCGACCAAGGCATGTACCTCGTCACTGCTGGCATGACCGCATTGACCTCCATATGTCGGCGCTGCAAGCTCTTTCTATCTGTTTCCTCAGTCGTGAACACACAATAACTCTGGTGATGTTCCCTGTACTCATTCCTTCCCTCATTTCCGGGGTACATCTGACCCGGTTGTTGCTGATTTACCACCTGATGCACTGCATCCCTTCTCTCATTGTTGTCATACCTCGGCGGAGGGGGAGGCAACATTAGCTGCTGCATGTTTGCTCCGGAGAGCAACTGCTGCCGGGGTAACTCCTGCCAAGGTTGATCATTCCGGGGTGCCTGAGCATTCCCCGAACCACCTTGCTTTATCTTTCGCATCCACTCACATTGCCTCGTCGTGTGACCCGCCGGGCTATTCGGATTTGGCGTGTGAAACTTACACGGCTGGTCCAGCATCGACTCGTAGGTATACCTCGGACGGTCTTTCTTTTCCTGCCACTGTTTCTTCTGCTCCGGAGTCCATGTTTTCTTGCCATCATTTCTTGGAGTCCACTGCCCTCCAGTTCTCTGGCGTTGGTTACTCCCTGATCCGGGTTGATCTTGATTCACGGCTGCAACTTGTTGCGAACCGTAACGATGATCCGGTTTATCATCTCTCCTTTTTCCTCTGTAATCATTCCTCCGGGATGACCCGGCTCCATCCCTCTGATAGTACTCCTCGCTTGACTCGCTTGACGCGAGCCTAGGTTGAGCCGGATCACCCAAAGCATACGAATCAGCAATCTGGATCATTTCTGCCAGCGTAACTGGCATTTTCCTTTGCAACTTCATCCACAGCTCGCTGCCATATCTGCACCCTTGTGCGGACCACGCTATGGCCTGCGACTCTATGACACCTTCACACGAGTTTCTCACGGTACACCACCGGGTCAAGAATTCACGATCCGTCTTGTTGGGTCTTTGCTTGCACATTGCCAGGGTCTGCGGTCTATTCGGCCTCTGATATGTACTTGAGAAGTTGCTGATAAACATTTCTTCAAAATCTATCTAGCAGTTGATGCTTCCGGGTGGCAAGTTATTCAGCCATAATCTGGCCGGGCCTTCCAACATCTGGGGCACGTAACGCACAACCCATCTCAAGTTGCCCGTTGCAATTTTCACCGTCGTAGCATAGTTTATCAGCCAGTCCTCCGGCTTGGTACTGCCGTCATACGTCTTCGTGCCTCGGGGTAACTAGAAGTTGGGTACCGGTGGTTCCTTCATGATCCAGGGTCCAAAGCACGCTGGACCCGGAGGACCTTGACATTCGATCTGTTCCGACCTATACAGGCGATCCAGTTTTAACCTGGCATCATCCGGCATTAAATCCTTGCTTCCCAATCTTGACCCTATCACATGATAGTCTGGTCTGGGGTACCCTGCGTTCACCATCTCCGAATCACCGTTGTTGTACCGGTTTTGCTCTCGTTGCGCACCTTTCTGCTGCATACCTCGGCCGGCGCTTTGCTCTTGCCTCGGTATATTCCACTGCTGCGGTTGTCCTGCTGCTGCGGAGTTGTGCTGTCCGGCATTGCCGTTGGTAGTGTTCCCTTGACCGGCATTGCCTTGGTCGTGATTACCTCGGCCAGCTTCACCTCGGCTCACACTCCATCGATCATCACCTTTCCACATCTCTTTATCTTTTCCCGCACGTGTTGGGTCGTACGGGACGATCTGTTTGTTCCGTCCGGCCGAGGTTACTACCTCTTCTCTCCTTGGACCGCCATGAGGCGATGATGCGGCTCCAGCGGATTTATCCGGGTTACCCATCACCGAGTGGACGATCTTGGAAGCCCCAGCTCTCTCCGGGTTAGCTCTCAGCAGCTCCTTGTTCTGCCTGTTCGCGATCCGAACCAGCTCGTTAACCCTGTCTTGCTGTCTTTGACGGGCCTCACCCGTCAGACCCTCTAGCTCGGATGCAGCCGCATCTGCTGCTCTGAGGTTTTTCGCCGGGGTACTATACTTCGGCAACCCCACAGACAGGTAGTTTTCCGACCCTTTTGCTCCATCATCACCTTCTCTGTTCATCTCACTTATGAGATTTCTCCCTTTTACCCTTACTGCATCAACCTTGTTTGCCTTTGCGTACTCACGCAGCGTCATGTTCAGCGACTGTTGAGCCGCGGCTATTTTATTTGCGCCCTCCAGTATCTTTTGCCGAGTTTCCTCTAGCTCGGCCTGTGCCTGAGACGGATCTACCACTGCTGCTACCGGGTTAGCCAAGCTATCCATAGCTTCCCTCAGTACGTTCTCAGGCCTCTCTAGTGGAGGTCCTCTACCTTTCCTCGGTGCCTTAGGTGTTACCTCCGGTGCAGCGCTGGGTCCTTGCGCTTTGCACTGGCGTGGTCATCATCACCTCCGCATGGTCCGGGAGAGAAGCGTCTGGCGCCCATGAGCCAGTGAGGGGTGGTTCCCCCGCATCGACGACGCGACGCGGATGAACGCACGAGACGTCCACAGCAACGTAGACCTTGTGCGCGCCGATCTTGAAGAAGAGGCCATTGCACGGAAGCGGGCACGTGCCGAAGCAGCCAGTGTTGTCGCTGACAAAATCCAACGCTCCAAAGCGTTCAACGAGCCCGGAGACGATGCGTTCGCTGGTGCCGATGAAGTTTCCCGTCCGGATCTTCACCCCTGCTAGCGCCGCTAGCCCCACGGTGGGCGCCAACTATCGTGGTGGTGTCATGGCAGATGCCATGGATAGGCTAAATGTGGGGACTAATATGCGCTAGGGGAATCCAGGGAGGGATAGTAGAGTGATTCTACACACAGAAGTTTGTATTGCTATATCTTCAAGATTACAAGTGCTCCTCGAGCTGTATTGGCGAGAGGAGGAAGAAGGAGCTCTCTTACTCTTGCCTAGATCTCCTAGCCCTAAGGAATCACCAAATCAACCAGTGCTCAACCAACCCCCTCTACCAGAACCCTAACCCCCCTTATATAGAGGAGGTTCGGTCCTGGCCTAGGGCATACGTGGAGGCATATTCCTAAGAATATGCCCCCTCCCAAAGTGGTAACCCGACCGGGGTGCTTTTCCCCCGCGTCACACATGCTTTAGTGACGTAAGCCTCTGCGGCGCCCGCGTCAGTCGACGTGAGCGTCGTCACCCTTGTCGGCCATGACCCGGTGGTCCTGCCCTTGCTTTATTCGGTCATGCAGTGCGTACCGGACCCTCTTTTTTTACCAGAGAGATTCCTTCCTTCTCCTAGAAGCTAAGCGAGGATCCGGATCATAGTAGATCCTGCCAAACCTGTTCCTACATATAAGTTAGACAAGCACTCCGACTTACTCCTTAAGTCGGATGAGACAACGTCAGACGACCCTCCCTGGTCCGGGTTACTTCGTGATTCGGACTGCCTTGAGGTGACCCGGTCAGCATCCGCTTTGACCTTGCCGGACCTCGGCTAACTCGGCCGTTATACCCCGGAGTGACCCTACCCGGGGGTATCCCCCCAACACATCCCGTAGTGGAGTTGATGATCTGGTCGATTCGCGGTAGCGGGAAGTGGTCCTTTGGACAGTGCTTATTCAGAGAGGTGAAGTCCACGCACATCCGAAGGATATCCGTGTCCTTTTTTGGTACTAGCACCGTGTTAGCGAGCCAAGTGCTTTCCTTGATCTCGTGTATGAATTTGGCGTCGAGGAGTTTGTTGATCTCCATTCCGACTGCCTTTGCTCTTGGTTCAGATAGTCGCCGAATTGTTTGTTTGACTGGCCTTGCGTCTGGGTTGACGTTGAGTGCATGCTCGGTGAATTCCCTGGGAACTCCTGGCATGTTCGCTGGACACCAGGCAAAGATTTCCCAGTGCTCACGGAGGAATTCGACAAGCACGAGTTCCTATGCGGGACTCAAGTTATTGGCGATGAGGGCCGTCTTGGCGGGATCCGATGGGTGGACCTGAACTTTCTTTGTGTGTACGGACGAGTCGAAAGATAGGTCGGGTGAACTTGGCCGGCTCAGGGGGGGCAGGCTGTTGTCTGTCGACTCCTTTAGTTTCGCGAGTTCTTCCTGCATGCCGAAGGACTGGGAAATTCTGTTGAATTCCCTGTCGCAACTGTCGGATCTCTCAAAGCTCCCGTTGACTGTGATGACGCCGTTAGGTCCTGGCATTTTCATCTGCAGGTAGGCGTAGTGTAGCACTGCCATAAACCTAGTGAATGCAACACGTCCGAGGATGCAGTGGTACTACGAGGGACAGTCGACGACCTTGAAATCGATGCGTTCATGCCGAAATTTTTTCGGTGTGCCGAAGATGACGTCGAGGTTGATTTTGCCAAGGGGATATACACCCTTGCCTGGGACGATGCCGTGGAATGTTGTGTCTGAGGCCTCTAGGCAGGTCAGAGGGATCCTCATTGCTCGCAAGGTACTCGTGAACATAAGGTTGATGCCGCTTCCACCATCCGTAAAGACGTGACTCATGTCGAAGCCTCCAATTTGTGCCTCGAGGACGAGGGGACAATGGCCTGGGCGAGGTACTTGGCGCGGGTGGTCACGTTTGTCGAAGGTGATGCAGGACTCGCTTCCGCTGAGGTACTCCGTGGTAGATGGTGGCCAGTTTGTGGCCAAGTTGACTTGGCAAGTGATGGCCTTCTGCACCCTATTCGAGGGGCATCCCTTTTGGATCATCATGGTACCCATGGCCCATGGGTATGGTTCGCCTCCTTGGTGCTGGTCCGGTACAGCTGCATTTGGGGGTAATCCGGGTGGTGGTGGCGGAGAACCATGTGCCACGGCGCCTGGAGCGGCTCCGTAGCCCCTTTCGACTATGCTACGATTCATCCGAGCCAGTCCCTCATGTAGTTTGAGGAATTCATGGCAGTCTTTGAGGAGGTGGCTGGACTTCTTCTTTCCGTCATGCTTGTCGATGTAGAAGTGCACAGTGCATGGCCCGGACAGCTTGTCTTCAATGGATGTTGCGGGTGCCTCATCACGATTGCGGTGCTGCCATACTTGTGTGGTCTTTCCGGAGTCCCGGTATCCGCCGCTGCAGTAGCCGCTATTGTGGTTGTCGTCGCATCTGTCGGCGTAGCCGGCTGTGACCATGTTGACGTCATCGTGGTCATCGTAGGTGCGCATGCGACGTTTGCTTCGGTGGTCGCGTCTGCGCTCGATTTCTGCCTCGTTGTCGGAGTGAACGCGATTTTTCACCGAATCTTCTCCATCTGCCCAGTGATTCGCGATTTCCATCAGGTGGTCGATGGTTTTGGGCTTTGAGCGACCTAGCTCCTCCCTGAGCTCTATGCGGCATACGCCGGCGTTGAATGCGTCAATTGCGCGATCCTCCGAGATGTTCTCTGCAGAGTTCTTAATGATGGACCACCTCTGGATGTAGGAGCGTAGCGATTCGCCCGATCTTTGCTGGCAGCATCTCAGCTCTTCGATTGATGTTGGCCGTTTGTACGTGCCCTTGAAGTTGCGCATGAAGTTGTATACCAGCTCTTCCCAACTGCGAATGGATCCGCGTGGGAGGTTGTTGAGCCATGCTCGGGCGGCACCTTGCAGCTATAGTTGTAGGCATTGCATAGCCGTGCTTCGACTTCTGCCGTGAAGCCTGACGGAGGAGATGTGGTCCTCCAACCAAATCTTCGGGTCCTGTAGGCCGTCAAACTTCGGGTTCTCCGACGGGAGTTTAAACCGCTTGGGCATTCACTTTTGCCTGATGGCCCTGCTGAAGCATATGGCACCACAGAGCTCCACATCTTCGTCTTTTGAGTCAGTCGGCCGAGCACGTCGCGCCCTTGATTTATCGATCTTGCGCTGTGTGAGGTCATCGCGTGCATCGTAGTCATGGTCGTGTCGCCGTGAGCGGCGACGTCTAGACAGATCGTGACTGTCGTCGCTGGATGAGGGCGAGGAGTAGCGTTTTGCCAGAGTCTTGCCTTTCTTTGGCTCTGACACCGGCTCTTTGTTGAGGGCGGCCTCGATTAACCCCAAGCCTGCGATCGTGGATCGGTGCATGGCAGCTCGAGGGTCTCCAGCTGGCGGCTGGTTATTGAGGAGGTACATGGTGGTCGCCGTTACCGCGGCTTGCGGCGTTTTTGGGAGCACATTGCCATGTGTATCCACCGTCATGGAGCCGAAGTCGAGGACTTTGGCGGATTCTACATGTTCTTGTTCAGTGAGGTGGGCGAGTCGAGATCGTCTCTTGTTGGCGATGTACTCGTTGCACTTGGAGGAGGATCCCCCGTGGGAGGAGAGCCCAGCTCGTCGGAGGCTTGACTCATCAGCCGCCTTTTTTGTGCCTCGAGCTGTGTGATTGTTTGTAACTAGCGCTTGTATTCCTCTTTCAGGAGCCAGTGGTAGCCCATCAGCAGTTCTTGCGGGGAGCCGAAGGGTAGAGGATGGCCTTGTAGGGCTTCGCGGCAGCGAGCCCACTCGAGATCGTTGAGTCTGATCACGACGCATTCGCCAGTTTGCTCGTTGATCATGGTTGGAGGTTCGACTTCTCCTCCATTGTTGACGGGGGCACCGTTGGTGGGGTCGCCGTTTGGTGGTGGTCCCCCATTAGGTATGCCGCCATTGATTGGTCCGCCATTTGGCGGGTCGGTTTCATGGCCACCGTTGCCCATGTTGTCGCGATTGGCGGAGGTGTCGCCCGCGTTGATGACAGCGCACATGAAGTGATTGGGGAAGCTGCTGCTCCCACAACTTTTAGATCCGGAACAGTAGGCTCCGTCTTCAGTGGCCAGATCGCCCATATCGGATTCTTGACTGCTGTCGCTCACCGTATTCTCGACTATTGTCGAGGTATGGGGCTTACTTAGGGTGCTGATCGGCGGAGGGTGATTCATTGCAAATGTATCTATAATTTTTTATGTTCCATGCTTGGTTTTATCCACTTTCTTGTGTTTTGTTCCAACTTTGGAGTACTTTTCATATGATTTCTTGGACTAACCTATTAACAAGAGCCACAGTGCCAGCTGCCTGTTTTCTGTGTTTGGTTCCAGGAAAGTCGAAAATGAATATTCTCGAATTGGGGGACAAAAGCCAAAGTGCCTATTTTTCGGAAGGATCAAGTGCGAGAATCTGAGGCGGAGAAGGGCCAGGAGCCACCACACCACCTGGCGCCGGCCCTGGTCCACGCCGGGTGGTGTGGCTGCTCCGCACCCTCGGCCTCTCCTTCCGCCTATATATTGCCCTCGGACGAAAACCCTAAGTACCGATCAAAAATCCACGAAAAGTGCATAGCCACCGTCATCTCCATCCCTAGATCGGGAGGGATCGAAGCTCTTCGGCACCACGGAGAGAATTCACCACAGAGGCCTTCTTCATCACCATGCAAGCCTCCGGTGTGATCGTGAGTAGTTCATCCTTGGACTACGGATCCATGTAGTAGCTAGATGGATGGTTCTCCTCCTTTGTGCTTTCATGTTTAGATCTTGTGAGCTCCGTTCATGATCAAGATCATCTATTTGTAATTCTACATGTTGTGTTTGCGGGGATCCGATGGATATTGAGATGCTATTTCAAATTGATTATTGATTCTATCATGTCTTTGTTATTTGTGATCTTGCATGCTTTCCATTGTTAGTAGCTATCTTGGCCAAGTAGATGCTAGCAACTCCAAGAGTTAGTATTTATGCTCGATAGTGGGTTCATGCCTCAGTAATCTGGAAGTGAAATCTCTAAGGTACTAGATGTGCTATTGCTACTAGGGAGAAAACAACAATCCTTTGTTCATAGAACAATCGTATTGTTTCTTGTACCTTGATTCGTAAATCAATAATCTGTTGCTTGCAACTTAATACTGGAGGGGGTTCGGATGATAACCTGAAGGTGGATTATTAGTCATAGATGCAGTTGGATGGCGGTCTATGTATTATGTTGTAATGCCCGATCAAGTCTCAAAGGAGTCAAGATGATTAGTATATGCATGTATTGCTTTCTCGGTGTTTGGCAATTGCCCCGCTGTAATTTGTTCACCCAGCATGTTATCTATCTAAGGAAAGCCACCTCTAGTGAACTATGGATCCCGGTCATTTCTCTTTAAATGCAATCTACAATATTTTACTGCTTTGTGTTTACTTTCTGCAAACTTTTACTTCTTTCCATTCGATCCGTTTAATCCTTTGTTTTCCGCAAAACACGGTGAGATTTACAACCTCATCGCAAGTTGGGGACAAAGTTCTGTGGTTGTGTTGTGCAGGTCTCCATGTTGCTACTAGCACCGGTAGTGCGCCCTGCCAAAGCTCAGCTAGTAACACCTTTGGGGTGTTTCCTTGCTCCTACTGGTTCGATTAAACATTGGTTTCATAACTGAGGGAAAACTTGCTGCTGTGCTGATCATACCTTCCTCTTGGGGTTCCCAACGAGCTCTACGTCGAACGACGAGCACATCAGAGGGAACCATGATGCTGGAGCAATCGATGGTACCATCGGCTGGTCAGGCATGCGAAGCGTGCCCATCTGACCAACTTGGAAGCAGAAGCTCCTGATGTCTACGCACTTCTATTCTTGTAGACAGTTGTTGGGCCTCCAAGTGCAGAGGTTTGTAGAACAGCAGCAAGTTTTCCCTTAAGTGGATCACCCAAGGTTTATCGAACTCAGAGAGGAAGTGGTCAAAGGTATCCCCTCTCAAGCAACCCTGCAATCAAGATACAAGAAGTCTCTTGTGTCCCCAGCACACCCAATACACTTGTCAGGTGTATAGGTGCACTAGTTCGGCGAAGAGATAGTGAAATACAAGTGGTATGGATAGTTATAAATGGTAACGGTGGTAGAAAATAGCTTGAAGGCGTGGAAGAGACTAAAGACAAACTGAAATAAAGATGGAAACAAGCAAACATGTAACAGATCTAGTAGCAAACGGTGTTTCAGTGCTTAGAAACAAGGCCTAGGGATCATACTTTCACTAGTGAACACTCTCATATAGATATATTCTTCTTTATGATACTACGCTGAACTACTCTCCGGTTGGACACTCTAATCGATGGTAGGGCTATAACAGCACACCTCAAAGTTCATCTTTCCCATCTAGAAACCCCACACTGTCACCTTGAGTACTAGATGAGTCCAACAAACACCACAATTTCATAAAGACATCCAACTCCAAATATAACTCATAACAAGTATTTGCAATCTCTAGGCTAAGTGCCACCATGGTGAGCACGCTGTCAATTTCACACACATGGGGAGAGAAGAGATCTATTAAAGCACTTGAGTAGCACGGTAGATCTATAGGTTACAAGCTCATGATCACAATATGATCACGCATAGAGAGAGATGAACACATATACCGGTAGAACCCTTAGCCTCGAGAGAGAACTACTCCCTCCTCAATCAGAAATGGTGATGGAGATGGTGGTGGAGATCGAAGGAGATGGCTCCGGGGGCACTTCCCCTCTGGCAGTGCTTGGGAATAGAGACTTTCGTCCCCGAATCTCCCCTTGATTGGCGGTGTGCTCTGAACTTTTCGTGGCTGGAGGCAGGACAATTTAGGGTTTTGGCTTCGGGAGGATTCTTATAGGCCATAGGGCAAGGTCGGTGGAGTGCCAGGGGGCCCACACCACCTGGTGGCGCAGGTAGGACTAGCCGCTTTGGGTGTGTGGCCAGCCCTCCTCCGTATCGTATTCTGGCTCCATGAGTCTTCCGGTAAAATAGGAACTTTGGCTTTTGTCCCGTCCAATTCTGAGAATATTCATTTTCTGACTTCCTGGAACCAAAAACAGCAGAAAACAGGCAACTGGCACTGTGGCATCTTGTTAATAGGTTAGTCGAAGATATCATATGAAAAGTACTCCAAAGTTGGAACAAAACACAAGAAAGTAGATAAAACCAAGCATGGAACATCAAAAATTATAGATACATTTGCAATGTATCAACATCCCCAAGCTTAACTCCTGCTCGTCCTCGAGTAGGTAAGTGATAAAAAGTAAGAATAATTTTTGAGGTGATGTGCACCATCAAAGACTTGATCAAACTATTTGTAAAACTTTCAAAGCTGGGATCATAGTACTTCAATCGTAACATGAAAGACAAGGTTCTAGCAATAAGACAAAGAAACTATGATGCAACATGAAAAGGCACAAACAAAAGATTCATGAATAACAATGCTTTGCAAGACGTTTGTTTGTTTCACATAAAGAAAACATAGCATAGTGGCATTCATCTTCTCCCTCATAGAGTAGCAAACATAAATGCATAGGACACCTTCAAAGTTCATAAGAGTGACTAGATACAATAGTTTAAAACAAGTAATAACAAGTTATGCATCAATCAACTAGTCTTGGGACAATTCACATAGAACTAAGAATGACCACTATGCTCTCAAAGTAGGTGCATAAAGATAGAAGGTGGAGACTCAATATAATGGTGGAAGAAAGGCCTTTTGTAAAAGGAAGTACGGATTCAAGTCTCATAAAGAGCTTCCAAAAATTATGGTACTTATAGCTTTCAGCTCTCATTGCCCCTATCATAAGAATCTTGAAGTGATTAAGGTTAAAGTGAACAAACTATGGTGTACATGCTTGACGAAGTATAAGTCAGAAATCTCATGTCCCTTGTATACGAGGGCCGCTCCTCATGCTACTCAAGTTTAGTCACCGGTAAGTTCTTGTCATTGTAAGTACATGTGTATCATTGAGAACCACCAACGGGGTACCCCTTGCCCGATGATACGGAAGAATACCTATATCAAAATGACAAGGCAAGCAGACAACGAGCATCTCAGCATTCTTCTTATTTACCATGGGAATATGGTGCTTTTTTCTCTCTTTCCTCTTTTCATAGTATCTCTTTTTTTCTTTTTTTTCTCAATATAGGACTCTTTTTTTATAAGAAGAATGCTTCATAGACAACTCATTATGGTTACGCTGCAGGTTTCCACCATGTCAGCATGGATTAGACCAGTGGCCCAAGCGTTTCTCTAACATATATACATAACTCCATGGACTTACAAGCTCCCCTTTCATTTCACACTGACGACACCCATATACAAAAGAGCATGATATCAACTAGGTACAAGTACCAAGTGCAATGTTGAAAGCGTTCCCCATGAAAGCATGGTTCTGCTAATTCCCAACAAATAAGTGCAAGCATATACAACATAGATGACACAATGGTTCAAGTTTATTAAGGGCAAGAAAAGTAAAGTGTGCCATCAAGTTCGTGAGAGCTTTAATCACTAGTTTTCTCATAACAAGTGGATGGTAAATAAATGCATGAATATACTTGGAATAGCATAAGCTAGTAGGTAGGTATGGTGGACTCTTTGGAATAACTTGGTTTAGGGAGTTGGATGCATGAGTGGAACTCATACTTGGTTACGGAGGCAAAAAAAGGCGGAGCGACAAACTAAGAGAGCAATAATGGCCATAATCATGCAGAGCGACAAAACATCATTGATCAAAGCATAAAGTGATACTACAAGTTGAAAACTAAAGGATCATAAAGGCTATGGTGACTTTGTATAGTCATAACATGGTGTGAGCATGTGCCAAGTCAACCCAAATAAAGCATCAAAGGAGAATACCACTATACTATGCTTTAATATGCTAAAAAAACGCATGATTCATCCAAGGCATATTAAGCAATCTCAATTGTTTATAACAAGTCATGCTACAGCAAAGAATACTAAGCATAAAGGTAAAACAATATCAAGTATGGCATGAAAAAGCATAGACCACAGTCAAAAATGAGCTCTTTTTACCACAAAAGTAAGAACTTTCCTACTCTTTTCCAAACCAAACCAAACCACTTGCAAACCAATGTATGAAAGAGGGGGTCCAACCAATTTATTCAGAAAACTAAGCAAACCAAAGCAAACGAAAAACCAAAACGAAAACGAAAAAGAAGACGCTCCAAGAACAACACAACTGTGCATGAAACAATAAAAATGAAGCGTTTGGAAGAAACCTGGGATTTTTATTGATGAAGACGGGGATGCCTTGGGCATCCCCAAGATTTGACGCTTATACTTCTTGGATATTTCTTGGGGTGACACAAGTGGCACCCCCAAGCTTGAGCTTTAGTCCATCTTTCATCTCATTACTCATTTCTTCCATACACCTGAACATTTTTCTTCATACAAAACTTCACACAATCTCATTAGCAACATTAGTGCACTTAAGATAAATAAGTCTCAAGGTTCAGTTCTAACACCAAATAAACTTCCATTAGAACACTAGATACTGTAGTACTTCCCTCAAAAAGCTCAATTCCCCAAAAGAACTCAAAAAGGAATCCACAAGAAGCAAATGGAGAAAATGGCAGAAATCTGTCAAAACAGACCAGCAGGTAAAGACGAATTTTTTCGAAGACCTTCTGTTGCTCAAATCAAAAAGTGTTGAACTAACGAAAGTTAGATAACAACCTGGGGAAGAAGCACAAAAATTACAGCTCAATCTGACATACATAGCTCTTTCACGAATTTTTACAGTGAAGCACAAAAATCTGTTTCAGGACAGCAACTTTCCCAATCATTACTTCACTCTCATTAGAGGTTACTCTTGGCACAAAAAGCAAATAAAAAAGATAAGGAGCGGTTATTACTGAAGTAATAACTTCCAAGACTCATCTAAAACTCTTGGGTTATCTCCCAACAAGTACTTTTCTTTAACGCCTTTAAGTTAGGCATGATAATTTGAGAAGATGCTCACATAAGAAATATGAATTGAAGTAAAAGAGAGCATCAAGAAGAAAATTCAAAGCACATTTAAGTCTAACCCACTTCCTATGCATAGGAATCTTGTAAAGAAACAAGTCATGAAAGCACAAAGCAACAAGCATAGGAAAGCAAAACAAGTGCAACTTCAAGACTTTCAACATAAAGAGGGGAAACTTAATATTATTGAGATGCATAAAACCATGTTTCCCTCTCTCATAATAACTTTCAGTAGCATCATGAATAAAATTAATAATATAACTATCACAAGAAACATTCTTATCATGAGCCACATGCATAAAAGAATTAATACTCCCCACATAAACATAGTCATTCTTATTGATTATAGTGGGAGCAAATTCTACAAAATAGCTATCATTATTATTTTCATCACCATAATCATCAAATATAGGAGGCATATTGTAATCATATTTAATTTCCTCCTCAATAGTAGGTGGACTGAAAATATCATATTCATCATTGCAATCATCATATATTGGAGGTATAGCATCATCATAAGCAATAGAATAGCTATCTTCCAAAGCTGGGGAACTAAAAAGATCATTTTCATAGAAACTAGCTTCCCCAAGCTTAGACTTTTCCATAGCATTAGCAATAATGGTGTCCAAAGAATTCATACTAACAACATTGCTATTATCATGCAAATAAAGTTCCATAGGTTTTTAATTTTCTCTTCAAACACTTCATGTCCTAACTCAAGATAAATACTATAAAGCTCTCTAATTTTGTTGTTGTTTTCCATTAAGCCTAACTAGTGAAAACAAGAAACAAAAAGACAAAATTGCAGAATCTAAAGGAAATAACCCGAGTACTCACAGGAGGATGTGAGTACCTTTACCTTACCTCCCCAAGCAGTGCGGAAAATAGGCGTTTGTGGGAGGTCTTCTTCTTTAATCCTCGGTGTGAATACCTTTTACCTTACCTCCCGACAGCGCGGAAAATAGCTTGATGTCTACGCACTTCTATTCTTGTAGACAGTTGTTGGGCCTCCAAGTGCAGAGGTTTGTAGAACAGCAGCAAGTTTTCCCTTAAGTGGATCACCCAAGGTTTATCGAACTCAGGGAGGAAGTGGTCAAAGGTATACCCTATCAAGCAACCCTGCAATCAAGATACAAGAAGTCTCTTGTGTCCCCGACACACCCAATACACTTGTCAGGTGTATAGGTGCACTAGTTCGGCGAAGAGATAGTGAAATACAAGTGGTATGGATAATTATAAGTGGTAACGGTGATAGAAAATAGCTTGATGGCAACAAGAAAACATGTAACAGATCTAGTAGCAAACGGTGTTTCAGTGCTTAGAAACAAGACCTAGGGATCATACTTTCACTAGTGAACACTCTCATATGGATATATTCTTCTTTATGATACTACGCTGAACTACTCTCCGGTTGGACACTCTAATCGATGGTAGGGCTATAACAACACACCTCAAAGTTCATCTTTCCCATCTAGAAACCCCACACTATCACCTTGAGTACTAGATGAGTCCAACAAACACCACAATTTCATAAAGACATCCAACTCCACATATAACTCATAACAAGTATTTGTAATATCTAGCCTAAGTGCCACCATGGTGAGCACGCTGTCACTTTCACACACATGGGGAGAGCAGAGATCTATTAAAGCACTCGAGTAGCAAGGTAGATCTATAGATTACAAGCTCATGATCACAATATGATCACGCATAGAGAGAGAGATGAACACATAGCTACCGGTAGAACCCTTAGCCTCGAGAACTACTCCCTCATCATGTGAATCAACAATGGTGATGGAGATGGTGGTGGAGATCGATGGAGATGGCTCGGGGCACTTCCCGTCGGCGAGTGCCGAACAGACTTTCTGTCCCCCGAATCTCCCCTTTGGTGGCGGCGGCGCTGTGGAACTTTTCGTGGCTGGAGGCAGGACGATTTAGGGTTTTGGCTTCGGGAGGCTTCTTATAGGCCAGAGGGCAAGGTCGGTGGAGTGCCAGGGGGCCCACACCACCTGGTGGCGCGGGTAGGGCTAGCCCGCGCCTGGGGGGTGTGGCCAGGCCCTGACCCTCCTCCGTCTCGTATTCTGGCTCCGTGAGTCTTCCGGTAAAATAGGAACTTTGGCTTTTGTCCCGTCCAATTCTAAGAATATTCATTTTCTGTCTTCCTGGAACCAAAAACAGCAGAAAACAGGCAACTGGCACTGTGGCATCTTGTTAATAGGTTAGTCCAAGAAATCATATGAAAAGTACTCCAAAGTTGGAACAAAACACAAGAAAGTAGATAAAACCAAGCATGGAACATCAAAAATTATAGATACATTTGCAATGTATCAGCTCCCGATCACCAGGCTGATTCTGTCACCCACGGATTCGAAGGCGGGGCGAGTGGCTGGCGTGTGGACGGTGAAGTCGAACGCGCCAAAGAGCTGGCGAATCTCTGCTGTTGCGGAGTTGTAGATCGCGGTTGATGGGGCCGAAGAAGCCGCAACATCAGCACTCCAAATCCCCACGGTCGGCGCCAATTGACGAGGGTTTAACTCATCAATGCCCATTGTTATGGACTTGGGTTTTGGAGAAGGAGGGAGCGCTGGAGACATCTATCGGCTAGCAAACAAGCACACAGGGGACTCGAAGATTTACCCAGGTTCGGGCCTCGTAGAGGTCCCTACTCCTGCTTGTCTGCTCGTGGAATTATCAAAGGAATCGAGGATTACAATGGTGCGCAGATGCAATCTGGCGAGGGTTATGGAAACTAGGGTTGCGTGTGTCCTCCTCGCCGCCCCCTCCTAGCCTTTATATAGATAGGCTAGGTCTTGGGTAGCAGGTCGAGTCGGTTACACGTTAGGGTTTTCCCCTTTGAACTTTCTATCTTTAGCTTCTTCTTGTTCTTCAAGCAATCGAGAGTCTGTAGGTTACTCGAGTTGTTCATTTGGGCCTTGGTGACACCGTGGGCCTCTACTGTATTCAGGCCTTATATACCAAACTCGAGTATATGTAGGGTATACCCATGTCACTTATATTCTCTCTATCAACTCAGCATAAATATATAATTTTAAACCATATAGCTAGCTGACTCACCCTTGGCTAGTCATCGTGGGAGTAACTTAGCTAGTAACTTAACATGCAATCACAACTAACATGCATGTCTATGCAATATCAACTAAGCAAATTGGTGACATGGCATGATAATTAATGAAGAAAGAGAGGGAGATAGTAACTTAGCTAGTTAACATAAAACATCAGACATATCAAGACAATATGAGCCTATAACCTAATTAATTAGGATTTGTAGAACACCACATACATGTTATTGCCCACTATAAATGTAGTAAGATGAACTATAACATGGACAAGTTACTAGTCTAAGTTACTTAGCACTATGACTAGTCTTACTGTACCTTCTCGTAGAGCGTGCCTGCATCGAGGATGCCAACTAGAGTTTAGCCAGACTAGGACGCCGCTATGTAGTAAATTCTTTATGGTCCTATTTGATTCAAAAGTTTTGTATTATAAATTGGTAATTTTCCTCTAATTTGTTAGATTGATTCCCGTAGGAAAATTTCCTAAGGATTTCTTTGCACTAGGTTTCATAGGAAATCAAACATCCACTCCCACCTCTTTTTCATAATCCTTTGTTTTCCTACGAAAGAGTCAAACAAACTTTGGTTCACTAGTAAGTTCACATATCATCACTATATAAAATTATAATAGGTAAAGCTTAAAAAATTATAAATTTGAAAGATATCTATAAAGTATGGGTGTATATTTGGTTCATCTACTTTGTATCATGTAGAAGTCAACGTTTATTAGCTACCTAACACTTGAAAAGTTTGGTAACATGGTCTCGAGAAATGACGGATAAGATTCTAAAATGATGGAGAAGTGTATTTTGAGGTTTGTGCATATCGTTCATTGTGCTAAAGACTATCTGTAGAATCTTCTAGATGCTAGAATGGAAAAGAAGATCCAATAGTTGGAGAAGTTGGGATTCACGAGTCTTGATCTAACGGTCAATATTCAAAGTTATTCGTACACTATATAGTGGTAAGATAAGATAAGATAAGATAAGATAGGAATTTCTATAGGATTGGAGTGGCCATGACATTGCATTCCTACATTTTTTTCTATTCCTATGTTTTTTCTATCCTATGAATCAAACATGCCCTATATCTTAGAGACATATTTTACTTAATTACCATTCCCAATTTCAAGAGCAGTTACCACTTACTTGTAGTATAGTACTAATTAGAATTAACTTGACCTAATTTGGATAAATCGACATAAAGTCATTTAATCTAGGAAGCTTGAAAACTCTTAAAATTTGGGAATGGTAAGTAAAACAGGCATGGTCCACACTATGTCATAAAACTTGGGCTTTGTGGCATTCGGAGTCATGTTTTTAGACTTTCTTCATAAAAAACATCACCATTATATCATCACTATGAAAATAGAAAACATTTTTTCCTACTTGTTGAAAACTCCCACAGGCAACATTGCTTAATATGCCAAGAGGCACCCATATACCATATTAACTAGTAGTAAGTTGCACGTGCCCTACAGCATGTGAGACTCAGATAAATAGATGTGTATGACATATCATCACTATATAAAATTATAATAGATAAAGCTCGAAAAATTATAAATTTGATCGACAGCTATAAAGTATGGATGTATATTTGGTTCTTTTACTTTGTATCATGTAGAAGTCAATGTTTATTAGCTACCTAACACTTGAAAATTGTGCTAATATGGTCTAGAGTAATGATGGAGAAAATTGTAGAATGATGGATAAATGTGTTTTGAGGTTTGTGCATAGCGTTCATTGTGCTAAAGACTATCAATAAAATTTTCTAGATGCTAGAATGAAAAAGAAGATCTAATGACTGGAAATGTTGGGATTCATGAGTCTTGATCCAACAGTCAATATTCAAAGTTATTTATACACTATATAGTGGGAAGATAAGATAAGATGTGGAAACAATATCATAAACTATGATGTTGGTCTGGCCATGACCTTGGTCGTTCAGGTTGAAGCCTAAGAATAATGTTTATACACGATGTGACAATGTTGTGAAGCCATTTTTCCATAAGTTGTCAAAATCCCATTGTTATGGTGTTCATGGTAGGTAGTACACGTGACATGATAGGACGCCATGCGTAAATATTTTGTTTTATTTTTTATTTTTTTGTTGTGTGATTATTTTCAAAACGGATTGAAAATTTTTAGGATGCAAATTATTATGAAGAAGTTCAACCTGTCAAAAATCCTAGCAGTTTCTAGTATATTAACTGTCTGATGGGCCCCTCCAAAAGCTTTTTTTTAAACTTAGTTAAAAAGCAATCTATAATTAACTTACTTCTGTTAGTTCAATAAATTTGACCTATAGCTAGTTTTGATAAATTAGCGTATAAAGTCATTCAAATGTGCGGAGTTTGCTAGCTAGGAATCTTGAAAACTCACAAAATTTGGGAAACGTAAGTTAAGCATGGTCCTATATGTCTTTAAAATGGTTTTGTGTCATTTAGAGCCATATTCTCTGGACTTCCTTTACATAAAACAACTTATCTGTCATCACTTGGAAATTTGAAACTGCTTTTCATGATAGTTGGAAACTCCCACTGGCGATACTGTTTACCACAAGAAGATGCACCCATCTACCAGATATGAAAACTGTACCATAAACTATGATGTCGATGTCAAAGCACACATTTCTTGTTTTTCAAGCCAAGTAATATACATAAGAGGATGCCACAAGAAATTATTTTGTTTTTTCTTTGTTTTATTCGAATATTTTCAAAACAGGATCGAATTCGTCGGCATGCAGATTTTTAGCATGAAGTTAGTTGCATTTTTTAAACCCTCGGTGGTGCTTGATTTATTGACATCGTGTGTACCTTCAGCGATATTTAAAAAATTCAAGAGGAATCTACCACGCTTACTTGTAGTTCAAATTTGACCTAAATTCTTTAAATCGATATAAAATCATTTAAGTGGGTGCAGTTAGCCAGGGAAGTTTGAAACATGCTCCACTTTTTCTAAAAACCAGATGATGGCACTTTGTTTTTTTGACTAGGGTATGTCCTGTGGGAGCGAGATACTTCAATTAACACGGCCATAGGATGTCATGTGACATCAAGGATCTCAAAAAGAGAAAATTGCATCCAAGTCCATACATTTAGCACAAAGGACCCTGAAAACAAGCAAGGAAAATTAGTTGGGTCCAGCTCTTTCTCCACCGCAGAGCTGAGCCATACTCTTCATAGTAGTACCAGTAAGTCGCACGTGCCTTGCACGTGAGAATCGCATAATAGAAGTATGACATATCATCACTATATAAAATTATAACAGGTAATGCTCAGAAAAATTATAAGTTTGATACACATCTATAAATATTGGGTGTATATTTGGTTCTTGTACTCTATATAATATAGAAATAAATGTTTATTAGCAACCTAATAATTGAAATTTTTGGTACCATGGTCTAGAGAAACGACGGAGAAGATTCTAGAATGATGGATAAGTATGTTTTGAGGTTTGTGCATAGTGTCCATTATACTAATAACTATCAATAGAATATTTCACTGCTAGAATGGAAAGGAGATCCAAAGATTGGCAATAATGGGATTTGTGAGTCTTGATCCAACAGTCAATATTCAAAGTTATTCGTACACTATTCAAACCAGAAAAGTTTGAATTCTACCAATTTTTGCAGCCAAGGTCCAAAGTGGTTCCTTCCTAGCTAGTACACCAATGTACTATCATTTATAAATAAACATTTATTAGCTACCTAATACATGATTTTTTATCCAACTTAGCTTCATGCATGTTTTCGAGATAGCATGCGCGTGGATCTGTTGTTAATGCAATTAGAAAGTGGAGATCATGCACGAGTCCACCACCCACGCGTCCACACCCACATTTCCACTCGAGGGAAACCTAGTCCTCCCCGCATATATAAACCCGCTCAGTCTCATTGTCTCTTCTAGGAGCTTTCACTTCTGCCCCGATCTTTCTAGTAAAAAAACCCCAATTTGCACCTACCGCATACGCATAAGCTACTTCCACAGTACTGCCCTCCCCTTAGCTACGCCATGAAGCGTACCCGCTATGGAGATGACCTGGAGGTGAAGCCAGTTGGAGGCACATCAGATGACTCGAGCTCTACGGTCGTCACCGATGTGGAGGGTCCGGCTTCTCTGGGCACACACATCGCTCGTCGTCGCGTCATCGCTGCTTCGATCTCCTTCTAGCCGATCGCCATTGCCATCGAGAAGAAGGTGAAGGACAACTTCGTGGTGCTAGAGGCAGATCTAGATGAGGGGCATGTAGGCAGAGGTGGTGTCTTCATCCCGGAGGAAGACGAGAACTACGCCCAGGACATGATCGACCCCTTCGTTGAAGATATCAAAGAGGTCGATGAATTCGAGGAGGAGGTCTCTAATGAGGGCACTGATGCACTACTTTGCTTCTCTATTTGCAGTCGCAGATTTCACTGTTCATACGTAGGGTTTGCTCAATCTATAGATTCTTTTGCTCTACCATCCTTTTCTTGTTATAGACATATTAGAATTTACGGTTCGAACGGTCGATTGTTTTGCAGATTTTATTAGATGTGTTGATCTGCCATCTAGGAATTTTATATTTGTTTGTTGTTCATACGGTCTTCTTGTGTCGTAGATTTAATTGATTTGTAACATTTGATTTTAGAGATTTTATGCATTATTGTTACTAGAGTGTTGATTCGATACACCATGCATGTATTAAGTACATATAGTACGTACTGAGTGATTCTATAGTGTATAATGAGTATATTTAAATTTATTACTGAGGCCAATGATTAAAATCTGTCCCAAAAGAGTGTAAGGGAGACACATTTAATAGTGTCAGTTTTTTTAGAGATGGATTAATGAACCTAGGGCAATGTACACGAATAAGATTGTTCTTACTACTTTGATTCTCTAACTCCATCTCTCGAAAACTTATGAGGCCACAGATTTATTTTACATTCATATAGAACTATGATATTTGAATTGTTTCTGCTAGTACACAGCCAATTGTGACCGTACATTAAATTTATTACTTGTATCTAAATCTCTATCTTGTTTGGTTTTTATGATTATGTGATTACACTATCCAAAAAACAAATAAATGATTCATATGCATGGTTTGATCATAAGTCATTGTCATTATATGTCTATGAATATTGTTTAATTATTGTTATTATTATTATAATATTTAGGAAACACATGCATGCATGTATTAACTATATCTAGTACATAATGAGTGATTTCCATAGTGTATAAGGATTACATTTCAATTTTTTACTCAGATCAATGATTCAAATTTGCTCCGAAAGAGTGCAACTGGGACACATTTGATGGTGTCATTTTTTTGCGGTGGGTTAATGAACATGGAGCAATATACACGAACAAGGTTGTTCTTGGTACTTTGGTTTGCCAACTCTATCTCTAAAAATATTATGAGACCTTAGATTTATTCTACATTCATATGGAACAATAATATTTGATTTGTTTATGCTAGTACACAACTAATTGTGATCATATATTGAATTTATTACATGTATCTGAATCTCGATCTTGTTTGATTCTTACGATTATGTGATTACACTATCCAGAAAACAAATAAATGATTCATATGCATAGTTTAATCATAAGTTGTTGTCATTACATGTCTATCAATATTATTTGGTTCTTGTTACTATTATTACAATATTTAGGAAACACATGCATTCATGTATTAATTATATCTAGTATGTATTGAGTGATTGCATAGTGTATAGGGATTATATTTCATTTTTTACTGAGGCTAATGGTTCAAATTTTCTCCAAAGAGTGCAAGGGAGACACATTTGATGGTGTCAGATTTTTTCAGAGATGGGTTAGTGAACCTGGCGCAATGCACACAAAGAGTAGGTTATGCTTGATACTTGGTTCACTAACTCCATCTTTAAAAAAACTTATGAGACCACAGATTTATTCTACATTTATATGGAACTATGGTCTTTGAATTGTTTCTGCCAGTACACAACCAATTGTGATCATACATTAAATTCAATTATTATATGTATCTGAGTCTCTTGTTTGATTCTTGTAAATATGATTACACTATCCAGTAAACAATGAATTCATATGATGCATATAAATACATGGTTTGATCATAAGTTGTTATCATTACATATCTATGAATATTTTTTGATTTATTATAATATTTAGGAAACACATGATTACATTTTAAGTCATATTACTATCAAGTTTACCAAAACATTAATAAACTCGTTTGTAACAAAAGTTTACTATATGAACTAATGATGATATGTATGATAAATTATTAACTATTGATATTACTTGTCATTTTGTTTAATGATGAATTGGTAGATCAGATGTCCAGGCCCTTTATCTTACTAGTATGTAATACCTTTTGCTCAGTTATATTTCAATTAAATCTTTTGTATGATCGAGTTCTTATGTACTTAAAAATCAATAGGAAGAACCTGATGACATGGGGAATGACAAGAACTCCCGGGATAGAAAGAGTCGCTATGTACTGAGATGGTTCCGGAGTGCACAAATTTGTTTCCACTATAAGGAGAAATTGTTTGCCCATTCTGTGGCAAAGTCATCGACATGGACATCGACAACATGATCCAGCACTCGGTAGGCGTTGGTCATGGTCATGTCCGTAAGTACAAGGAGAACATCTTGTTGAAGCACGCAGCCTATGGAAAATTCCTCCAGGAATATGTTAAGTCTGACATGTTTCCCCTCGAGTAGGCTGATGCTCCTGCTCTACCCTTACTCCTGTTTAGTTTTTATTTTGTTTAAGTTATCCTTGGTATATATCCACGGTCTATGGTTGAACTATTAGCACCTTGTTTATTAATCTACTCATTTATATAGAGTTTTCTTTAATTTTATAATGCTCAATTATATTATTGATAATGCTATTGCACACTAGCATTTTTTTAAATAGCTAGTGCTCATTTGATTTGCAGGATTTTCAAAACACAGGGACAGGAAAAACACAGGATTAGAGTGGCATGACCCCTTGAATCCTACAGGAATAGAAAACTATAGGAATTCACAAGGATTGGAATCCTTTGAATCAAATAACCAATTTTTATGATATAGATGTGAGCTAGCCAAATTCAAAATCTCAATTTTTGCGGCAAAATCCCCCAGCTACTTTGAAACATTTCACACCCTCCGTTTCAAACACTTTGAGGAAAAATCTCCCACCGGGAGAGTACCATTTTCTATTATTACTAGATAGACGCTAGCCAAATCCAAAATCTCAATTAGGCGGAAAAATCACCCACCGGTCTTGAAGCATTTCGTGCCCCTTCATTTTAAAAACTTTGAGGAAAAATCTTCCACCATGAGAGTACCATTTTTCTATTACTAGTAGATGCAATGATACAAAACGGCTCGGTCTACTCGATGCCTCGCCACAAGGCCTCTCCTCCTCTTTATATAGACATATTACACGTGTGGACTTGGAGTCCAAGTCAAGTTACAAGATTGTTGTACAAGAAAGAATCCTAACTAGATTAGGTAGGAAAGATCATGTGTGATCTTTGCATACTCCTTGACATGCCCCCGCAGGCTGAAGTCGGTGTTGCACCGATGTTTAGACTGTACCAAAACTCTTGAAACAATGCAGTTGGTAGCCCTTTGGTGAATATGTCTGCAAACTGAGAACTGGACGGCACATATGGAGAACACGAAGTGCGCCGAGAGCTACCTTCTCCCGAACGAAGTGGATGTCGAGATCAATATGATTCGTTCGTCGATGTTGAACAGGGTTGGCCGAGAGATAAATAGCGCTGACATTGTCATAATAAACACCACTAGAAGTGTCCAGGGGTCGATGTAATTCCTAAAGAAGACTGCGAATCCAGCAAGTTTCAGCAACGGCGGTGGCAACAACTCGGTATTCGGCCTCAGCACTAGAGCGTGAGACTGTAGGTTGCCGATGAGACGACCAAGAGATGAGGTTATCACCCAAAAACACGCAATATCCCGACGTAGATCGGCAAGTGTCCAAGCATCCTTCCAAGTCGGCATCCGAGTAGGCAATCAAGGAGGTGGAAATGGAGGAAGTGAGTGTAAGGCCATGATCTAAAGTGCCTCTGAGATAACGGAGGGTTCGTTTGATTAAGGAGAAATGTGGTTCAGGGGATCATGCATGTGAAGACATATTTGTTGAACAACATAAGAAAGATCAGGGCGAGTTAAAGTGATGTATTGGAGAGCACCTGCAAGGCTGCGATAAAGGAAGGGGTTAGCTACTAGAGTGCCCTAGGAGGATGGTAATTTTGCTTTGGTGTCTACTAGAGTGGGAGAAGGGTGACAATTGGACATGCCAGCTCGAGAGAGAACGTCAAGGATATACTGATGTTGATTGAGATGAATAGAGGAATATGTGCATGTGACAGAGATGCCTAGAAAGTGTTGGAGAGGTCCTAGGTCTTTCATGGCGAATTCAATGCTAAAATTATGAATGATGCGATGTAAGAGGGAGAGGTGGAAGCTGTGAGAATTATGTCATCTACACATAGGAGGAGATAAACTGAGTCAGTGCCAGAGTGAAGGGTGAAAAGAGAAGCATCGGATTTGGATTCAGAAAAAACTATTGATTTAGCAAAGGAGGCAAATCATTGAAACCAGCCGCAGGGTGCATTTTTTAATCCATAAAGGGACTCGAGAAGACAGCAGGCATGGTTTGGACGAGATGGATCAACAAATCCGGAAGGCTGTTGACTAAAAACTTCCTCATCTAAGTTGTCGTGTAAGAAAGCACTTTTAACTTCGAGTTGATGTATAGGCCAGTTGTGAGAGAGAGCAATAGAGAGGATGATGCGGATGGTGGCTGGCTTAACGATGAGGCTGGAAGTCTCATCAAAGTCGATGTCTGACTGCTGGGTAAAGCCATGAACGACCCAACGTGCTTTGTGATGAGAGAGGTAACCATCTACATTATGTTTGTGGCGAAAGATCCATTTGCCACTAACGATATTGGCACCAGGAGGGGGAGGAACAAGGGTCTAGGTGTGATTGGCCATGAGAGCAACATATTCCTCCTGCATAGCGAGGCGCCAGGAGGTGTCACGGAGAGCCATGAGGTAGTTGTGAGGAATTGGAGAGGTGACGGTGACGGAGAGGTTAAGCTGGTCCGGCGGTCCAGGTAACCGACCTGTGGTACAACGGGTGCGATGAAAAGGCGGTGGGGTGTTGGGTGGAGGCGACAGTGGCGATGGAGGGGGAGGCTATCATGACAGAGAAAACAGGTGATTTGGTTGCTGCGGCAGGGGTTTCTGCCATGAGTTGATCTATCGCGGCAGGAGTCTGGGTGGTTTGTGCTACCGTGGCAGGATGAGTTGTGTCGTGGCTAGAGATGATGGTTGGGGTATTTGTGGCATCAAGGATAGGTGGATCAAAGATGTCTATGGTGGATTGTGGAGTAGAGAGGGTGGAAGATGCATATGGGAAAATGGATTCATCAAAGGTAACATGTCGAGAAATTAGGATCCGACAGGTAAGGAGGTCGAGGCAACGGTATCCTTTGTGTCTGGGTGTAGCCAAGAAAAATGGATCTAGTGGCACGAGGAGCAAGTTTGTGATCGTCTGTGGAGGTTGTGTTTGCGTAGCAAAGGCCACCGAACACTCGAAGATGGTTGTAGGTAGGTTGTGTGCCGAAGAGGATGAAGTGTGGTGTGTTGTTGTTTAGGGTGGCAGAGGGTCGTATGTTTAGGAGGTAGGTTGCAGTTGTTGGGTCTGCAGCATAGAAAACAAAAAATTTCCTATGATGAGAACTATACGCCAAGATCTATCTACTAGATACAGAGCCACGGGTGGACATACATCCATGGAGAACTTACCCTCGAAGACAACGAGTTTTGTTAACAAGTAGGAACTCGTGGTTGATGTAGTCGTACGCTTGCCGATCTCAAGATCGTGTGGAAGTCCGAGCGCCGCAAATCAGCAGCGCATCCGTACTCACACACACGTTCAAGCCACCGGACAACCTCCACCTCCTCGCTCCAGCGAATCAGCGGAAGCAGCAACTCCTTCCAGACGCAAGGCCACCGGGAACATGTATCTCGCTAATCCGAGACCATGGGGGAATATCTAGAGGGGGAGAGAGATCCTTCACGAGGAGGTGTAGTTTGTGAGAGGGGAAAGGGGGGCTTTATATAGGAGGAAGGGAGACCCCTCCCCTCCCATAGCCGGTGCATGAGGGGGGGACTCCTCCCCTCCTTCATTCATGTGGTGAACCTCCACTCACATAAACATGGACTCCACCCAAAATCCCACTCACATGTATTTAATTTCCACCAAATTAAATGCAACTCTCAATTAATAAAAGTCTTTTATTTATTTTATTCAGAATTTTGTTAATTACTTTAATTAACAAACATTCACATAAAACCCCTTGCAACATTTCAATATCACATGCAGAACCACTTTCTGCAATTTCACCAACGATTCGGTTTCTATCGAAACAATTCCTGTTTCTATCAAACATTTCGCGCTTTGCAAACCTTTTCTCTGGAACATATGTGCTCCTAAATGGTGTCCGCAACCCTTAAGTGTGTCACCCCGGTTCGCGAATAATGCGTACATGATTGAGACTCCTCTCGATCAATAATCGAAGCGGGACACGAGTCCATCTCGACTCTGCATATTCAACGATGACTTCTGTGATCGTGAGAACCTTTAACGTCAGCAATTTAATCTCTTTGTCTCATGATATAATACATGTCCGATATTCGATCATCGGTATCCAAATACCTAGTTTGATCTTGTTACCGACATGCACTCTTTTCTCCTTCCCGTGATATAACATTCTAGTGATCACATCAGTTGCTTGCAAGCTATCTTAATGTGATATCATCGAGAGGGCCCAGAGTATATCTATCCGTCATCGGGATTGAAAAATTCCACTCTTGATCCATGAGCCTCAACATAACACCTTCATAGCACTGAACCCACCTTTATGGTCACCCTGTTACGGTGTGACGTTTGATGTTATCAAGATACTCTTCCGGTGTTAGCAATTAACATGATCTCATGGTCTAAGGACTAAGACTACTTTGTATGATGTTATAGCAATATAAACATAATGACTTGATCGTAATGCTATACTTCGGATGAATGTTCATCACATCATTTCACAAATGTTGTGACCTTGTTATTAACAACATCCAATGTCAATGATCAGGAAACTTTGATCATCTTGTTAATCAACAAGCTAGTCTATAAGAGAGGCATAACTAGGAACCCTTTTTGTTTATTAAACACACATGTATTGATGTTTCCTATCAATACAATTATAGCATGCAAAATAAACATCTATCATATACAAGGAATACATAATAACAACTTTATTATTGCCTCTCAGGGCATATTTCCTTCAGTCTCCCACTTGTACTAGAGACAATAATCTAGTTTATATAGTGATAAATCTAACACCCATGGACTTCTGGTGTTGATCATGTTTTGCCCTAGGGAGTACTTTAGTCAACGGATCTGCTACATTCAGGTCCGTGTGCACTTTACAAATCTTTATATCTCCATCCTTGACATGCTCGCGGATGGAGTGAAACCGGCGCTTAATATGCTTGGAATTCTTAGAGACCTTGGTTCCTTGATGCTATTATGGCTCCATTATTGTCACAATAGATCACCATTGGGTCCAACGCACTAGGAACCACACCTAGTTCCGTTATGAACTCCTTCATCCAAACCGCTTCCTGCGCCGCTTCTGAAACAGCAACATATTCCGCCTCCGTTGTTGATCCAGCCACCACAGGTTGTTTGGAGCTCCTCCAAATAACTGCTGCTCCGTTCAAGAGAAATACGTATCTGGATTGAGACCTAGAGTCATCCGGATCAGTGTTAAAGCTAGCATCGACATAACACTTAGCGACTAGCTCTTCTTCACCTTCATATACAAGAAACATATCCTTAGTTTTTCTCAAGTACTTAAGGATATTCTTGACCGCTATCCAGTGTTCCGAACCTGGATCAGATTGGTACCTACTAGTCAAACTAATATCATGTGCCACATCCGGTCTTGTACATAGCATGGCATACATTATAGAGCCTATGGCTGAGGCATAGGGGATCTTATCCATTATCTCTCTTTCTTCCGCCGTGGCCGGACTTTGAGTCTTACTCAATGTCTTTCCTTGCAACATAGGTAAGTACCCCTTCTTACTTCCGTCCATATTAAACTTCTTAAATATCTTATCAAGGTATGTACTCTGCGATAGCCCAATTAGGCGTCTTGATCTATCTCTATAGATTTTAATGCCTAATATATATGAAGATGCACCAAGGTCCTTCATCGAAAATTTGCTGTTTAGATAACTTTTAACATTGTTTAAAAGATCTATATCATTTCCAATCAATAATATGTCATCCACATATAATATCAGAAATGCCACATTGCTCCCACTCACTTTCTTGTAAATACAAGCCTCTCCATAAGTTTGGACAAATCCAAACTCTTTGATCACCTCATCAAAGCGGAGATTCCAACTCTGGGATGCTTGCTTCAGTCCATAGATGGATCGATGAAGTTTGCACACCTTATCAGCATCCTTAGGATCGACAAAACCCTTAGGTTCTATCATATACAACTCTTCTTCAATATTACCATTGAGGAACGCAATTTTGACATCCATCTGCCATATTTCATAATCGAAATATGCAGCAATTGCTAACATAATCCTAACCGACTTAAGCATCGGTACAAGAGAGAATGTCTCATCGTAGTCAACTCCTTGAATTTGTCGAAACCCCTTTGCGACAAGTCGAGCCTTATAGATGGTTACATTACCATCAGCATCAGTTTTTATTTTGAAAATCCATTTATTCTCAACGGCCTTTCAATCGTGAGGTAAGTCCACCAAGGTCCAAACCTGGTTTTCGTACATGGATTCCATCTCGGATTTCATGGCTTCTAGCCATTTGTTGGAATCAGGGCTCATCATCGCTTCTTCATACGTCGCAGGGTCATCTATTTCATCAATCATGAAATTCATAACAGGATTGTCGTACAGTTCAGGAGCTGCACGTGTCCTGCTTGACCTGCGAGGTTCGGTAGTGTCCTCTTTTGGAGTTTCATGATCAATATCATTAGCTCTCTCTTCATTAGGTGAAGTCAACTCCAAAAAAACTTCCGGTGCTGTGCTACTCGCCATTTCATGAAGAGAAGGTTCAATAACCTCTTCGAGTTCTACCTTCCGACTACTCACACCTTTCGCGAGAAACTCCTTCTCAAGAAAGGATCCATTCTTGGCAACAAAGACCTTGCCCTCGGATCTGTGATAGAAGGTATACCCAATCGTTTCCTTAGGGTATCCTATGAAGACGCATTTTTCTACTTGGGGTTCGAGTTTATCCGGTTGAAGTTTCTTCACATAAACATCGCATCCCCAAACTTTAAGAAATGACAGCTTAGGTTGGTTTCCAAACCATAATTCATACGGTGTCTTTTCAACGGATTTAGATGGTGCCCTATTTAAAGTGAATGCAGCGGTTTCCAGTGCATAACCCCAAAATGACAGTGGCAAGTCAGTCAGAGACATCATAGATCGAACCATATCCAATAAAGTACGACACGGCTCGACACACCATTATGTTGTGGTGTTCCGGCAGGCATGAGTTGTGAAACTATTCCACAGTCTTTCATATGTGTGATAAACTCGTAACTAAGATACTCTCCTCCACGGTCGGACCGTGGAAATTTGATCTTTCTGTTACAATGATTTTCCACTTCATTCTGAAATTCTTTGAACTTTTCAAAGGTTTTAGACTTATGTTTCATCAAATAGATATACCCGTATCTACTCAAATCATCCGTGAAAGTAACAAAATAACGATATCCACCTCGCGCCGACACACTCATTGGTCCACACACATCAGTATGTATGATTTCCAATAAATCTGTCGCCCGTTCCATTGAACCAGAAAACGGCGTTCTAGTCATCTTGCCCATAAGGCATGGCTAACATGTATCAAATGATTCAAAATCAAGTGATTCCAAAAGTCCATCAGAATGGAGTTTCTTCATGAATTTAACGCCAATATGACCTAGACGGCAGTGCCACATATATGCAGATATATCATTATCAAGTTTAATCCTTTTAGCATCAACATTATGAATATGCGTAATACTACTATCGAGATCCAACAGAAATAAACCATTCAACACAGGTGCATGACCATAAAAGATATTATTCATATAAATCGAACAACCATTGTTTTCAGACTTAAATGAATAACCACTTTGCATCAAACATGATCCGGATACAATGTTCATGCTCAGTACAGGCACCAAATAACAATTATTCAGGTTTATAACTAATCCCGACGGCATATGGAGATGCAGCGTTCCGACGACGATCACATCAACTCTTGATCCATTGCCGACCCGCATCGTGACCTCATCCCTTGCTAGTTGTCGCTTGTTCCGCAGCCCCTGAACCGAGTTACATATATTAGCAACCGATCCCGTATCAAATACCCAGGTGCTACTGCGAGTACTAGTCAAGTACACGTCAATAACATGTATATCACATATACCTTTGTTTGCCTTGCCGGCCTTCTTGTCCGCCAAATACTTGGGGCGATTATGCCCAATGGCCACCCCTTGCAATAGTAGCACTCGGTGTCGACTTAGGGCCAGCTCGGGTTTTTTTCAGCGCCGCAACAGATTTGCCGCCCTTCTTTCCCTTCTGCTTGCCTTTCTTGTCCTTCTTGAAACCGGTGGTCTTATTGATCATCAACACTTGATGTTCTTTCCTAATCTCCACTTCTGCAGTCTTAAGCATTGACAGAAGCTCGGGAAGAGACTTCTTCATGCCCTGCATATTATAGTTCATCACGAAGCTCTTGTAGATAGGTGGCAGAGATTGGAGAACATGATGTATGCCTAAGTCAATGGGAATCGTTATTCCCAAGGACACAAGCTTATCGGCGTACCTAGACATTTTGAGTACGTGCTCACTAACGGAGCTATTCTCTTCCATCATGCAGCTCAAGAACTTTTCAGAGGCATTATAACTCTCTACGGCAGCATGGATATCGAAAATCATTTTCAATTCTCCCATGGTATCAAAGGCATTGCCATTTTCGAAACGTTCAAGTTACGCTCTAGCCCATACAGTATGCCGCAATGAACTAAGTTGTGGTCCTCCTGACGAGTTATATAGACGTTCTTTTCCTCGTCAGGGGCATCAGGAGATGGTGGGGGGCCTAGCGGCGCCTCTAGCACATATTGCTTTTGTGCAGCAGTGAGGAGAATCCTCAAATTCATAGCCCAGTTGGTGAAGTTGCCACCATTCGCATCAAGCTTCTCTTTCTCCATGAACACATTGAAATTAAAAGCAGGTGGTGCCATCTACAACAGAATTTGTAAAATATATTTAGACTAAGTTTATGATAGATTGAGTTTAACTAATCCAAATTACTAATGAACTCCCACTCAAAAACGACACCCCTCGTGTCCTTTTGGTGATTACATGAACCAAATCCACTACACCAAGTCCGATCATCACGTGAGTCGGTGTAGCTTCAAAGGCGAGCATCTATATGGGCATCATATCAACTATATGACTCATGCTTAACCTTTCGATCCGTGTTCCGAGGCCATGTCTGTACATGCTAGGCTCGTCAAGTAAGAACCTTAGTATTCACGTGTGTAAAACTGTTTTACACCCGTTGTATGAAAGCGTAGAGTCGAGAACACCCGATCATCACGTGATGCCTCAAAACACGATCCACAAAACGGTGCATACTTAAGGAAGAACATATTTTATCTTGATATCTAAATGAGGGATCATCTTATAATGCTACCAAAAGCGCCAAACTAGCAATATAAGATGCTAACATCTAATGTGTGAAGTAAGGTGATATGGTCCATCCATTTGATCTCTATCATTTGCATCGTGGTATGATCTCTATCATTCCTTTGTGTGTAAGGCCAAGTTCTATGGAACTTACACGTTAAGTGAGTTGTAAGAGTATCTATCATACATCTACTTACAACAATACCATATCAAGACACTAGCCCAGCAATGATCTAAACTAGACACCTCTAGTTTATCAATTGCAAGTTTTACGTGGCTTAGGGCTTTCGGAGATAGAACCGGTCTTACCTACGAACATGAACCACAACGAGGATAACCAAGTTATTAGCAACTCGTTGTAAATCAGATATTGACTATAGTAGGAGAGACAGACACCCGCTAGCCACTTATGCAAAACTAGTTGCATGTTAGTGGAACCGGTCTCATGTAATGGCGACATGTAAGGTTGGTCCGGCCGCTTCATCCCACTATGCCACCAATATCCAAAGTACATAGAAGATGCAATAACATGATCATCATCGCCCACATATAAACATATGTGTACTACCCGTACAAAGCACCTACGCATAGATCAGGCTCTGATACCACTGTTGGGTCCGCAGCATAGAAAACAAAATTTTTCCTACGATGAGAACTATACGCCAAGATCTATCTACTAGATACAGAGCAACGGGTGGACATACATCCATGGAGAACTTACCCTCGAAGACAACGAGTTTTGTTAACAAGTAGGAACTCGGGGTTGCTGTAGTCGTACGCTTGCCGATCTCAAGATCGCGTGGAAGTCCGAGCGCCGCAAATCAGCAGCGCATCCGTCCTCGCACACACGTTCAAGCCACCGGACAACCTCCACCTCCTCGCTCCAGCGAATCAGCGGAAGCAGCAACTCCTTCCAGATGCAAGGCCACCGGGAACATGTATCTCGCTAATCCGAGACCATGGGGGAATATCTAGAGGGGGAAAGAGATCCTTCACGAGGAGGTGTAGTTTGTGAGAGGGGAGAGGGGGGCTTTATATAGGAGGGAGGGAGACCACTCCCCTCCCATAGCCGGCCCATGAGGGGGGGAACTCCTCCCCTCCTTCATTCATGTGGTGAACCTCCACTCACATAAACATGGCCTCCACCCAAAATCCCACTCACATGTATTTAATTTCCACCAAATTAAATGCAACTCTCAATTAATAAAACTCTTTTATTTATTTTATTCAGAATTTTGTTAATTACTTTAATTAACAAACATTCACATAAAACCCCTTGCAACATTTCAATATCACATGCAGAACCACTTCCTGCAATTTCACCCGAAACAATTCCGGTTTCTATCGAAACAATTCCTGCGCTTTGCAAACCTTTTGTCTGGAACATATGTGCTCCTAAATGGTGTCCGTCAACCATTAAGTGTGTCACCCTACGGTTCACGAATAATGCAGACATGATTGAGACTCCTCTCAGATCAATAATCAGAAGCGGGACCTGGAGTCCATACTGACTCCTGCATATTCAACGATGACTTCTGTGATCGTGAGAACCTTTAACGTCAGCAATTTAATCCCTTTGTCTCATGATATAATACATGTCCGAGATTCGATCATCGGTATCCAAATACCTAGTTTGATCTCAGCATCGACATGCACTCTTTTCTCGTTCCTGATATAACATTCTAGTGTTCACATCACTTGCTTGCAAGCTTTCTCTTTGTGATATCACCGAGTGGGCCAAGAGTATATCTATCCTTCTTCGGATTGACAAATTCCACTCTTGATCCATGAGCCTCAACATAACACCTTCATAATCGAACCCACCTTTATGGTCACCCTGTTACGGTGTGACGTTTGATGTTATCAAGATACTCTTCCGGTGTTAGCAATTAACATGATCTCATGGTCTAAGGATTAAGACTACTTTGTATGATATTATAGCAATATAAACATAATGACTTGATCGTAATGCTATACTTTGGATGAATGTTCATCACATCATTTCACAAATGCTGTGACCTTGTTATTAACAACATCCAATGTCCATGATCAGGAAACTTTGATCATCTTGTTAATCAACAAGCTAGTCTATAAGAGAGGCATAACTAGGAACCCTTTTTGTTTATTAAACACACATGTATTGATGTTTCCTATCAATACAATTATAGCATGAAAAATAAACATCTATCATATACAAGGAATACATAATAACAACTTTATTATTGCCTCTCAGGGCATATTTCCTTCAGCAGTGTGTAGGGCTTCGGCATAGGTTGGATGGCATGGATGCTTGGAAAAGTAGAGTTCGAATGACATTGTTAATGGTGCGTATGGAGCGCTCGACTTTACCATTTTGTTGAGAGGTATAGGGGCAAGAAAATCGAAAGAGTGTGCCATGTTTGGTGAAATCATTTAGTTTTAGATTGTCAAATTCTTTTCCGTTGTCACAATGTATGTGGAGAAGGGGTAGTTGGAAGTGAGTCGTGACAAAGGCATGAAAGGCAACAAATGTAGCATAGACATCAGACTTTTTACACAGGGGAAATCTCCAAAAAATAGTGGGAGAAATCATCAACTATAATGAGATAATAGACATATCTAGTGGAGCTCATAACAAGTGAGGTCCATAAATCGCAATGTAGAGTTTCAAACGGACGACTAGTGGTAGAAATCGAAGAGTAAAACAGGAGTCTAACATGTTTGCCTAATTGACAATCATGACACAAAGAGTGTCTTGATTTGTTGGTGGAGGCCGTCTTGGATGGGTGGAGAGTCATTGTGGTGTGGTGGCTTGGAGGTCCGAGACGGCAATGCCAGAGGTCATAGGAGGTGGTGGAGAGGTGGGCTTCGGCGTGTGGGGCGTTGCAAAGGGTGTAGAGAGGACCCAGGCTATCACATCTAAGGATCATGGTCCTGCTGGGAAGAGCCTTCACCAAAAAATCAAGGGGATTAAATTCAATAGAACAAGAATTATGGATGTAAATTGACAAACATAAATTAGATTTTTGATAATATGAGGAACGAGTAAGATGTTGTGTAAGTAGAGAGGTTTAGAGGAAGATTGAAGGGTTTTGGAGCCTATGTGCATGACAGGGTGTGTTGCACCATTGCCAACGGTGACGGATTGAGGAGGGGAGGGACGAAGGGACTGAAGATTACCAGGGCCGGATGCCATGTGAGAGGATGCACCGGTGTCCATGCACCAATTGTTGCCAGGGAGTTGCATGTTGTTGAGGCCGGCAAGGAGGGCGGGATCGAACTGTTGCTGCTGCTGCGGAAGAGATTGACCTTGTGCCATGTAGGCCTAGGGCATTGATACCTTCGATCCGGATTCATGGATGTAGTATAATAGCTTTTTCCCTAGAAGACCTAGGTTTAATCGAACCTCGGAAAGCACTGCTAAAAGCTAATAAAAAAGGACGCGTCTACAAGACTTTTTTTGTTCGTTTTACCTTAGTTGACTAGACCAATCTAGTTTACTTTATAACAGGTTTGAATAAATGGATGGAGATAGGCCAGGGTTGAAGATCCACCTACAGCTGCACATCAAATGGGATGAAAGATAATAATAAGCATAGTCATGTATAGTGTTTGTATTGAGATAATCTTTTGTGGGGAACACATCCTAATATTGTAGAGCCCCCATGATGCAGCGGGCATAGCAATAGACTTTTAATCCAACCTAGAGTACACCGAAGCCACGGGTTACAAACAATTATTAAGTGTAAACACAAATTAAAGCTTTAAGTGTTGATGTTGTTGTTGATCCTGAATGGGGAGCTAAGCGAAGACCATACTTCCCTTTCTGTCACTGAGTTTCCTATGATATCGCCGCTAGCCAAGTATCTCACCTCAAGCCTTTATCAATCTATGGGATCTTGGGTACCTACAAGTCCACGGATCGAGACGAGAGACTAAGAAACAAAAGATACAAATCACGAATCCAAACAAAATACAATTCTCCCATGATCTAGATGCACATAATTGATGTGAGGTTTATCTCCAACCCGCATCCCATGAGGACTACTCACTCATAACAAATAGATCGGAGATAGAAAACATCATGCAAATACTTAGATTTAAATCAAATATTCTTACAATGGTCGCCAAATCACAAGGAGATCTAAAAGTACAAAGCATGGCTATGGCTAGTGGAGGGATGGATGGTGGAAGTGATGAACAAGGGATTAACTATGGATGAACAATGGTGTGGATCTCCTTTGGGGATGTTGTGATGTAATTTGAGAATGGCGGCACTCTGGCCGGCGGCTAGATCCTCAAAATATATAGGCGTCTTCACGTAAGTTGTAGGGTTTGACGAGACAAAGCCGTCGCCACCTAGTACAGGCAGGCGGTACGGGCATACCGTGCCCGTAATAGTGGTCGTTAAGCGTCCTGAAACCCTGGTTGGCTTCTCCAATTACTTGGCCGTGTGTACTTCCTCAAAATCCTTCATTATGACTCCTTATTTCGCCTTAAAAGCAGTGATTTCCTGCACAACACAAAAGAAGGGATTTGCATATATTTGCAATTATTAGTCATTAGTGGAAAACGTTAAGAGTTTCTTTGGCAATTTCTTGACCAAAAACAACGTTTAAACGCAGTGGAAGATGGCAAAAATCGGAGCCATCAACTGCCCCAAAGCTCAAACCTTGAACATTTAAAGTTGAAACAACAAGAATAAGAGTTCACTTACAGTCGGTAGTCGTATGTGCTCAACACTTCATTCATTTGCGAAGCTTATCAAAGTTAGAGAGATGACAAGAATACTATACAAGCTTCGGTAAGTCAAGATAATCAAAGTAAAGTTTAAAATAAGTATAAATAACTAGAAGTGTAACAATCAATCCAATTCCTCTAATTAACTCTCAGCTTGCCAAGGAACACTAGGATGTTTAAATAGCATAATTGAGTAAGAGAGTTTCATGTCCCAAGTAGTATAACAATGAAGTGTCTTATTTACACCCACACCAATAAATCACGTCAATCTAAAACACTTCCAATCCAATCATTGTCTTTCAAGAAAAATTCGTAAAGTAGTAATGAGACCGTGCCAAGGACTTGTTATGTGGATCCTCATAGATATCTTTTTTCGTTCTTTTTTCATCTCATTTTTCAAGGATCACTGTTTGTTTCTTTTTGCTAGTGTTTGCACAACCTTTCAGAGTACCAATACTTTTGCCCATACATTGACACAGATGCCAATCATGTCATCAACTCATAGCCGAAATCCAGGGTTATATGGGGTTGAGACTGTCAATCAAACAATTCCTTTCATGAGTGTCGTTGAGACTGTCAAAATATATATGGGGTTAAGTATAATCAAGGGTATACTCTCAAGACAATCATTCATCAAATAAGTCGTAAATTTTAGACTTTTTCTTATTGTTCTTGTTTGGAATTATTATTTCCAATGCAAGACTCGGTTAACTAAAAGAACTAGAGAAAGAGCTTCAACAACTAATCATCATACCAATAAAAAGCCTTACTGTAACCATATTAAATTACTTCCCACTAGCATGGCATCTTAGCAAATCAACCAACTAAGATAAACAATTCAAACTTCATAAGTGGGAGACATAGGACATACCTCTCATAAGTAACTTCATGATCCTGTTCCTTATAGGGATGCGTTCCTTCAAAACTCAAACACGATTACTCTCGAAATGATATTAAAGAAAAGAGGCAAAGTATGAATCCACATTTATGAAAAAAGGATAAACGGAAAAATCTTTTTGTATTTTTTAGGATAGGGATTAAAGAAATTGAAAAGAACTTGCGACCAAGCAAGGGTTTAAGAAAATAAAAATAAAGGAAAAACAAATAAACTAAAACTAACGCAAATTAAAAAGCAAAAGAAAAAGAAAAGTGTTGGAACAGGCCAACACGACTGTTTCAAAGCTCATAAGGAGATGGAGTACAACCTCGTTATTACACAAATAAATTTGCTAGGGGAACATATCCCCAAGCTCGGGCTTTTGCAAGGCCTTTTGTTGCTCATTGTGGTGGTGGTGGATAATCTCCCACGTTCCATTGGCTGCTCCAATCATGGAACTGGGTGGCGAGGCTTGTAGTGGCATCTCGAAGGTTAATGGAGAGGTTGTTCATGTTTTGAATATTTCCTTTGAGTGCATAGATATCTTCATAGGTGGTGTAGTAGTTTAGTGGCTACACGTCATGTTCGGGTCCCACTTGTTCTACTTCTTCATCTTCTCCTCCTTCCATGGGTATTTCTTGTTGGGGTAGATTAGCTTTGACCTGCGTGTCATACGCAAACGTCCATCCTCGATAGAGAATAAACCGTTAGACAAAGGAGCAGGGATCAAGTGATCCGCTCTAGGATATTGAAGAAATATGTACCATGATTTTTAGAAATTATACCACATGCTCTTAGAGTAGATGGACCGAGACGGTTACCTCTAGTCAATGTTTGGATGTTACCTAGGTTGACGTGAAGTGAGCATGCAAGAACAGTTACAATTCCTCCTCCATAAAGGGGTCCTCGAGATTGAAGAGCTTGATGCTTAAGATAAAACACAAGTAAAGCGTCCAAATTTGGCGTTAAGTTACAATTGATAAGTGCAACTTTTGCGAGGATCAACATGTCCTCCTCATTAACTCTAGTAAACTCACCACATGCCTGCAATGTGTTAGCAATAACATAGAACAAATATTGAATAGCAGGATGATCAATTTGGTTCCCCTTGGGTATGTGTCCATGAATTCTCATCAAGTTAAAATATTGTGAAGGGGAAGGATCTAAAACAAAGGTAGTTGTGTGTACATCGGTGGTGTTGTTGGTAAACCCAAAGCATTGATCTCATTGGTTGAGTGCCAAAGTATACTCATAGTTCATAAGGAGGAATTTAATTCGATCAACTCTGGGCCTTTGTTCCTCAAAACATCCATAAGGATCCACCATGTGTGTCAAGGTGCTGAAGAACTCAAGTGCCAAGCGGCGGTATGTAGCAACATCCTGAAAGACAAAATTGTACAAACCAACATTGTTGCAAAGTAAATCGAAATTAGCATGAATGCCAAGTTGGTTCAAGATATAAGGACGTGCCCACTTGGTGGACTTGATCTCTCGAATCTTCAGATGATCGAAACGGGTAAGATGGAACTCCTCGGTGAACTCGATGCCAAGTGAATCGGGGGTTAACGTATCAATGGGTGGTGCGGAGGACTCTGCAGCCATCTCACGTGTACGACTCCTCGTGTTCATCTAATAAATAAAAACAAGACAAAGTAAATAAAGATTGTTAACCAATTTTTTGGTCCAACAGAAACATGGCATAAGTGATTATCTACACTAACTACAAAACAAACTCCTCTAAAAACAATGCTAAGCATACTTAGTACCAAGATTGAATCAAGAACAAGACCCATGTCTAGATTGGCAATGATGAATGATTAAGCCAACCTTTTGCACAAATAAGTTAGGGATCGGAGGAGAATCATACCTTAGATTGAGTGAGTGTGAATAATAGAAGAAAGATTGAGTAAATTTGAAGATCTAATGGAGGAGGTTTGAAGTTTGGAGGAAGAAGAAAGAGTAAATAGATGATTTGAGATTTTTAGGTTACCTCCTCGGGTGCTTATGGCGTCCACGCACTTGGTACATGCGGGCGGTACAGCCGGAGCCCGCCTGTACCGGGTGACTTACCTTGGGGGCGACGGCTGCTCCTAGGTGGTGCACTCGTCTGGTGGCGATCTGATCGCGCTGCGTCTTGCTGGTCGTGGTCGCTAACGCGGTGACTTTGCTTGAAATCTGATGTTTGCTTGGGGGTACGGTACGGGCGCGCGGTACAGGCACGTCCGGCCATACCAATGGTCATTATCGACACTGATTCCTTCGGCAATCATCGAAATTTCTACCCCCCTTTGCCTTGAGGTGGTACAGGCGCATGGTACGGGCCACTCCGGCCGTACCAGTGGTCGTTATCGACACTGTGAACTACAAAAACTCAAGGAATTTGATTAGTAGCTCTGTGCGCCTTCGCACATCTTATCAAAAGGTTAGATAGCTGCAACAACACTGAGTAATAATCCAGCAATACTTCTTAGGCCATGTGTTAGTAAAATAAAATATAGAGGATTACCTTATTTCTTCTCCTCTTTCCATATGTCTTCTTAAACACTTTTTATTAAAAAAACAAAAACAAAACTAACACGAAATAAAACATAATAAATAAAAACTTAGAGAAACTTTATTTCACATGGGTTGCCTCCTGTGAAGCGCTTCTAGTTAAGGTCAATTAGCTTAACCTTGATAGTAATCACTTAGGTTTGGGGAGTAGAATGCCACTCCAAAATAGTTTGCTTTTAAAGGAATTACACCATCATCATCATTAGGCTTGACCTTATTTTTCCTAGGGAAGTGGACTATAAAAGGATCTCTAGATGGTAGCCCTATCCTTACATTCCCTTCATGTGGATTAATCAAAGCTTTAATAGTTCTTAGAAATGGCCTACCTAGAATTATAGGTGCTATGGGATCTTCAGACATGTCCACAATAACAATATCAATAAGAGCATGTAACATCCCAAAACTTTAATCAAGGTTAATCAAGATCCAAATCACCCAATTTAGGGTTAACAACAACATTTTATTATTAAAAACAATTATGAATGCATGTGTGTTTGCATTAATATAGAATTGTTTGAAATTGCCATGTTTGTTTGCTCTAATGGTTGTGAAATGATTCAAAGGTGAATGCCACATCATCTAGATCATTCCCAAACAAAATCCAAAGAAAAAGAAATCAAATAAGATTAATAAATGCAAATGGTCATTTGTGCCATTTTAATCTACTAGGCCACTTTAGGTGTTCTTAGGAGTCAATTCTTAACAGAAATAATTCTAACTCTTTTCACCCCTTGCTAGTACAAGTAAAGATCTACCAAGGCCCACTTTACAATCTTACAAAAACCCTTAGCCACTAATTTTAAGTGGCATTTGAAATTTGAATCCACTTCATATGCATAGATCCCACTTCTTCAAAAACCACACAAATGTGTTCACCTTGACAATCGCAAGCAACCACAGATGATCAAGCCTATGACTAACACAACCACCAAAAATCTTTTCAAAATTCAAAAATAAACTTCATGCGGGCATTGTGTCGAACAGTTGGTTAGCACAAAATAAACTGCCTAACTAATACTATTGCTAATCAAGTTCTTGTCCCCCATTTGACCCTCTCATCTCTCCTTTGTCCCCTCTTACACTAACCCAGCCCCAGACAACATCCCCTCTGTGCCGCCGTGCTAGTACCGCGCCGCCCGAGAATGGTTGCCGCCGGCCAACCATGCCCAAGCCACAGGAGACCAACCCGCCCTCTCTCGCCGTGTCTAGGAGGTAGGCGTGATCACCCTGCTGCCCACTGTCCCTATCCCGAGCCTTGCCAGGCACTAGACCACCGCATAACGCCCGCGCTCTCCGCCTCTGCACCATGCACGGACCGCGCCAGTGTGCCACCCCCGACAGCCTCGCATAGAGCCCGCCTTGCCCTCAGCTCGCACGCACGCACCTTCCTTAACACCAGCACGCCCCCAGATATCCTTGCTCGTTGCCGTTTGACCCGCAGCCACCTCACGCTGCGTCGAACGCCGCCTCTGCCGCTCAGAGCACGAGCCGTGCCTGACCAATTGCCACTACCCCTAGTCGCGCCATTACGCCATAGCGGACCGCCAGGAGACCGTGCATCGATCGCCACTCGCAGTGATGCCTCTGGTAGCCCGTAGCCAGGTTGCCACCATCGCCTGGCCACGCCGTGCTGTCCCGTCGTCGAGCCTATATAAGGAGGCCATCCCCAGCCTCATTCTGCACACCACTCACCTCCCCTCTCGCCACTGATCACCCCACACTTCTCCCCGGAGCCGCTCGAGCCCTCAATCGCCGGAATTGTGCCAGAGCTCGCCGCAGAAGAGGTGAAAGGGGGCCGTTGATTGCGACCATCCCAAGAGCCACCGCAACCATGCTTGAGACCGCCGTCGTCCACCAGTTCGATCGCCCCCATCGCCATGTTAGCTGGAGCCCCGCTAAGCCCCCAATCGACCCCCACCGAGCTGCTAGGGTTAACTCTCGCCGGCGACCTGTTCATCGTCGATGATGAGCCACGGCCGTCGATTTCTATTCTAATCGCACGACTGATATCGCCCATACCGTTTCGGGTTTTAAGTGCCGCTGACATGTGGGACCAGCCTGTCAATCACCCTCTACACCACGGAGTGCCACTGGGCTGGCCCATTTAGTTTCCCGTGCTGGCCCTAAAATTCAAATGAATGTTTTTCTAATTAAGTTTAAACTAGGTTCTGTCCACCTTTTTAAAAATCAATTCAGAGAGTTCTACTGAACCAAAATGAATGATTCAACTTTTGTTAGAAAGATAATTCAAATATCTATCCAAGCCCGTTGGATTTAAATCAATTGGAGTTATAGATCACATATAGAAAAAATAACAAAACAGAGACATTTCTACATTCAAACATTTTTCAAAAATCAACCATAATAGCTTTTGACTTGATTCCAACTCTCAAAAATCACATTTGACAATACCTATCTAAATATGTAATAATATTTAGGTTTGCATGCAGTGACTTTGGACTAGTACCAAAATAATGCTATATAGGAATTTCTAGTCACTTTAAATCGTTTAAATATTAAACTTAAACTTTATAAAATGTGACCAAACCTTTAAATCACATTCCCATGTATTAGAATATGTGGTGATGACATGTGTCCACATGATCCCATATTTTAATTGGAGAATATTAAATCTTAATTAATTTCAATGTGTAGAAATTACTTTTCTCAAATAAAATAAATGAAAACTAGTTCATTAAATCTTGTGATGAATGTGATGATATTAGATCATCAAGTATGTGCCTTAGTGTGCTAAATAGACTAGTTAAGTATTTTTTGGTGATTGTGTATCCCGTATGTATTTATAGATGATAGTACCGACCAAGTCTATGATGAGGAGGATTTTCTACCCCGAAGAAGACGAGGAGAATTTCAACCACTTCACCAATCAAGGCAAGATATTATTGGCAAGCTAATACTCGCAAGCCATCACTAGATACAAAATAACCTAAGAAAGATGCATTAGGCATGCTTTGGTTATACCCGTTGATTTATAACCATCCCAAGTTTTACTTAGAAGTTTTACTTTTGCTTTATCAAAGTTTCTTTACTCCTAGTAATGCTTTGTGAGATTTTAGAAAGTAGTTTAGATAGAATAAAGAGTATAAAACTTGGCCTATACTAGATGTCATTCTATGGCATGAGATTGAGATTAGCATCCCACCTTAGTGAACACTCTTAACTTGTGGTTAGAGCTAAACCAAAAACTTGATCACTCTAGATGGGAATACTTGGTGAAAATGCTTATGAAAACCTTGGAATGATGAGTCATTCTATTGAGATATTTTGACATGTGTTGAGAAACACAGAGGGTTTATGATGATGAAAATGTTGAGGCATGAGCCTTACCCCTTTATAAAAAACTGATGGTTGGGTTCGGATGCGATACCATTCCAAATTTACCATACAACCACAATACCTAAATTGGGTAGGGCTTAGCCAGAAGTTTATATGTATTATTATGAGTTTCCTCGCGGGAGAGGTTTGAGCTGAGGCTACCTCTTGATGTTGTCCACCTCTGTAGTGCCCAGGATGGCAGATGGCCATGGCTGGGAGGCCAAGCTCATAGGAGAGGTGCTTATACTAGAGTGTGTAAACGAAAGGTTATGTTTGATTATCGGCATACTAAGTATGATGATTCAGGGTTATACCTGACGGATGTATCGAATTTTGTGGTGAAAGTGTACCACCTCTGCAGAGTGTCAAACTATTCGAATAGCCGTGTCCGCGGTCATGGACAGTTGGAGTGGCCATACTGTTCCGTCGTCAGATGTTTTCTAAATGAATTGTGACATGACTTGACCATAACAGGGTTATGACTATGAAAAACTAAGTTCCCACTTAGGTGATTTAGGACTTTATTTTATCTTTCTTTGTTTCTGAACTCAGCTTAGGTTTCAAAGTTAACTTTGCAATTAAACTTAGAGTTTAGCATCCTACTATAACTACCTTACTTGTTAGTGATAGTTTGCGAGTACTTAAAGAGTACGCATGGCTTTGTCCCTGGCTATTCCCATGGTCAGACTACGAGGATTACTATCCGGAAGTGTTGGGGGGATACCCCCGGGTAGGGTCACTCCGGGGTATAACGGCCGAGTTAGTCGAGGTCCAAGAGGTCAAGCGGATCTTGAGGTCACCTCAAGCGATCGAATCACTTGTAACCCGGACCAGGGGGGTCGCCTAATGTTGTCTCATCCGACTTAAGGAGTAAGTCGGAAATGCTTGTCTAACTTATATGCAGGAACAGGTGTGGCTGGATCTACTATGATACGGATCCTCGCTTAGCTTCTGGGAGAAGGAAGGAATCTCTCTGGTCAAAAAAGAAGGTCCGGTACGCACTGCATGAGCGAATAAAGAAAGGGAAGGACCACCGGGTCATGGCCGACAAGGTGGCAGCGCTCACGTCGGTGACCTTGGGGCCCAGAGGCTTACGTCGCTAAAGCATGTGTGACGCGGGGGAAAAGCACCCCACGGGAGAGGTTTGAGCTGAGGCTATATCTTGATGTTGTCCACCTATGCAGTGCCCAGGATGGCAGATGGCCATGGCTGGGAGGCCAAGCTCATAGGAGAGGTGCTTATACTAGAGTGTGTAAAGGAAAAGTTATGTTTGATTATCGGCATACTAAGTATGATGATTCAGGGTTATCCCTGACGGATGTATCGAATTTTGTGGTGAAAGTGTACCACCTCTACAGAGTGTCAAACTATTCGAATAGCCGGGTCCGCGGTCATGGACAGTTGGAGTGACCATACTGTTCCATCGTCAGATGTTTTCCAAATGACTTATGAAATGAATTGTGACCTGACTTGACCACAATAGGGTTGTGACTATGAAAAACTAAGTTCCCACTTAGGTGATTTAGAACTTTATTTTATCTTTCTTTGTTTCTGAACTCAGCTTAGGTTTCTAACTTAACTTTGCAATTAAACTTAGAGTTTAGCATCCTACTAGAACTACCTTACTTGTTAGTGATATTTTGCGAGTACTTAAATGTACTCATGGCTTTGTCCCTGGCTATTCCCGTGGATAGACTACGAGGAGGACTATCCGTAACAAGGACAGTGGGACGACTATGACAACTAGGATCATCTCCTATCGTCATCATTGCCTGTGACACTGAAGATGAAGCCCACTGCTACGCTTATTACTCCGCTGCTTGTTTGTATTAAGACTGGATCATGAGATCCTTTATTTGTGTAAGACCTTATTATGGTTTGTAATGGATGATGTACTGTGATATCCAATCTGTTATGTCTCGCAAAAATGGTAATCCTGGGATTGCGATGTATGGCATAACAGGCATCTGGGATTGAAAATCCGGGTGTTGACAAGTTGGTATCAGAGCCATCCTAACCATAGGAGACCCTAGTTAGAATGGATGTCCGAACAAAAACTTAGTTTCAAAACCAAAAAGAAGTGAGTATTTATGAAAACCTATTTCCCCTCTTACCCTTGGGATTCTTTCAAAAAGATTCATGTTCCTCAAAAATTCTTACATTACTACATAAAATTTGACACACTTGATCACCTCACTAACTTACTCATCCTAAATTCTTATAGATGGAAGTTCAGTACTGCAAGTTCTACCAGTTGGGCAGCGGAGGCCAACTGATCTTCGAGAGGGATCTTGATGCACTGTCGGAGTACCTTGAGTGCCCGCATCCGGAATTCTTCGGAGCCCAACTCAAGGACTTTCCAGGAGGAGATTTACAATGGCTGATAGTTGCAGATCTTCGAGGCAAGATGGAGGGACCCCTTTCCGAAAAGATTCAATTCACCGTGAGAGAGAACAACTGGCTAGATGGATTAGCCAGGGCTATGCATGAAGATCTCGCCCGTCTTTGCGGACAGAATGTCAACTTGATCCAGGGAACTCGTTTTTCTCACTATGCAAGGCGTGATTCTATGGGAATGCCACTAGAGATGCCAAGTCACCCGGAGTTGAAGCGCCAAGTGGAGAACCTGGACTTCCTACTGTATGATAGATAGAAGGAATTGGACAATGCTCGAGCCTACGCCAACCACAACCTTGCCATTGCCTCCCAGAAGGCCCAAACCTTCTCACTGCTCATCAAGGATCGTCAGTCACTTCGTCGGCAATGCGAGAAGAAGGATCGCACCATCGCTCGTCTTTGCAAGAAGGTGGCCGACCTCGAGAAGACCATCCGGGAGAAAGAAGCTTAGCTTGCAGCAAAAGAAGAAGAATAAGAAGGTGAAGACATCCAGGGGATATTCACTCATACCTAAGTGATGACAATGACTATCTGGAGGATGATGCCATGGACTTCTACACCGACGATGATGACTCCGACTTCATCGATGATGAGTAGATGCACAAGAGCACTATCGTAGGAGTGAGAAGTACCGGTCCCATTTTATCTTAGCTTACAGAATGGTTCTTAAAACCATCTGTTTTTCCTTTCATGTTGTGGTGTGTGTGTTTGTATCGTGTGCTTTGATTGAGTGAATGAATGAGAAGGAGTTAGTTTGCAAAACCTGAGTCAAACTCAAAGTTTTAGCTTTGAAAACAAAACCATGAACCTTAGAACTTTCCCTCTTACCCCATTATCTATCTCAATCTTCAGATGACTCGTGGAAACCAAGGAGGGAGAAGATCATTGCAGGACCCGATGCTGCAGATTCTGCAGATGCTAGTTTCGGACTGCAAAGCTAGTAGGGCAGAGCACCAAGCCAACCTAGCCACCCTGCAACAGATCGCCCAGATGGCCCACAATAATCAGGGCCATGGAAATCAGGATCATCATGGATCCAAACTCAAAAACTTCCACAATACCAATCCCCCTATCTTTAGCAAGTCTGAAGACCCGCTCGATGCTGATGATTGGTTACAGATGATGGAGAATAACTTAGAAGTCGCAGGGGTGGATGCCAACAAAAAAGTTCTGTTTGCCACCCACTATCTGGCAGGAGATGCAAGAGCATGGTGGAACAGCACCCGCACAATGAACCACAGTCAAGTGATGATGTGGGAAGCTTTCAAGGTCAAGTTCAGCCGCACCCATGTGCCACAGGGTTTAGTCACCAGAATGAGAGATGAATTCAGAATCAAGTGTTCTCAAATGAAGAAGCATTAAGATCAATACCTGAAAATTGTTCTCTCATAACAAGATTGAGCAAAGCAGGTTTTATCTCAAAGAAAGTATTTTTAGCCACAGGTGGAGCAATAGGTGTGCTCATAAAATCCTTGTTATTGGTGCTAGTGAAGTCACACAACATAGTATTTTCAAGAGTAGTCATTTTTTTGGGTTTTCAAATAAGAAAGCAAACTAGTAAAACTAATTTTTTTTGTTTTTGAGTCAACATCCGTTTTGATGATCTCGAAGAGCTAGTCGACTCTACCATCCAGATGGAAGGGAAGATCAACCAAGCAAATGACAACCGCAAACGCCGGATGATGCACCAAGCTGGGTCCCAAAATACCCAGAAGTATCGCCCCAAACCGTCTGCAGGATATGCCCCACGGAACAATAGACCCCCAATGTCTCGTCCAAGCTACCCCAACCATAGCGGAGGAAATATGAAGACCGGAGGAAGCAACAACAACCCTGGCAACTCCAACAACTTCAACCGTGCACCGCTGATGCGCTCGACTTTCGACATAGAGCTCGTTGGGAACCCCAAGAGGAAGGTATGATGAGCACAACAGTAAGTTTTCCCTCAGTTATGAAACCAAGGTTTAATCGAACCAGTAGGAGCAAGGAAACACCCCAAAGGTGTTGCTAGCTGAGCTTTGGCAGGGTGCACTACCGGTGCTACTAGCAACGTGGAGCCTGCATAACACAACCACAGAACTTTGTCCCCAACTTGCGATGAGGTTGTCAATCTCACCGTGTTTTGCGAAAAACAAATATTAAATGTATCGAATGGAAAGAAGTAATAGTTTGCAGAAAGTAAACACAAAGCAGAAACAGTTTATAGATTGTATGTAAAGACAAGGACCGGGATCCATAGTTCACTAGAGGTGGCTCTCCTTAGATAAATAACATGCTAGGTGAACAAATTACAGCGGGGCAATTGACAAACACCGAGAAAGCAATACATGCATATACTAATCATCTTGACTCCCTTGAGACTTGATTGGGCATTACAACATAATACATAGACCGCCATCCAACTGCATCTATGACTAATAATCCACCTTCAGGTTATCATCCGAACCCCCTCCAGTATTAAGTTGCAAGCAACAGATTATTGCTTTATGAACTGCATGTAAAGTAAACAATACAATTGTTCTATGAACAAAGGATTGTTGTTTTCTCCCTAGTAGAAACAACACATCTAGTACCTTAGAGATTTCTGTCACTTCCCAGTTACGGAGGCATGAACCCACTATCGAGCATAAATACTAACTCTTGGAGTTGCTAGCATCTACTTGGCCAAGATAGCTACTAACAACGGAAAGCATGCAAGATCACAAATAACAAAGACATGATAGAATCAATAATCAATCTGAAATAGCATCTCAATATCCATCGGATCCCATAAACACAACATGTATGAATACAAATAGATGATCTTGATCATGAGCAAGCTCACAAGATCTAAACATGAAAGCACAAAGGAGGAGAACCAGCCATCTAGCTACTACATGGATCCGTAGTCAAGGATGAACTACTCACGCATCACACCGTGAGGCTTGCATGGTGATGAAGAAGGCCTCGGGTGAATTCCCTCTCGGCGTGGTGCCGGAAGAGCTTCAGATCCCTCCCGATCTAGGGATGGAGATGACGGAGGCTATAGACTCTTTCGTGGATTTTTAATCGGGTACTTAGGGTTTTCGTCCTGAGGGCAATATATAGGCGGAAGGAGAGGCCTAGGGGGTGCCGGGAGCGGCCACACCACCCCCTGGTGCGGGCCAGGCCTGGCCGCGTGGCCAGGTGCTGTGGTGGCTCCCTGGCCCTTCTCCGTCTCGTATTCTGGCACTTGATCCCTTTCGGAAAAATAGGCACTTTGGCTTTTGTCCCGTCCAATTCCGAGAATATTCATTTTCTGACTTTCCTGGAACCAAAAACAGCAGAAAACAGGCAGCTGGCACTGTGGCTCTTGTTAATAGGTTAGTCCAAGAAATCATATGAAAAGTACTCCAAAGTTGGAACAAAACACAAGAAAGTGGATAAAACCAAGCATGGGGCATCAAAAATTATAGATACATTTGCAATGTATCAACCGCCCAAGCCCAACAACAACTACAACAACAATACTGCCCCAAGGACTGGAAGCAATGTCGTGCCTGTTGCAGCCAAAGAGAAGTCTCAGATTACTTGTTTTGAGTGTGGAGTGAAGGGTCACTACTCCAATGAGTGTCCCAAGAAGATTGCCACCACTGCCAATGTGAATGCCCCAGCTCAGCAGCAGCACCATGTTCAGTCCGGAAGAAGATTCGGCCCAGGGAACCCGCACAACCGCAACGGCCGTCTCTTCCACATGAACGCCGAAGAAGCCCAAGAAGCGCCAGATGTCGTGCTACGTATGTTTTTTTGTTAACTCAGTATTAGCAAGAGTGTTGTTTGATTCTGGAGCATCGCACTCGTTTGTTACCAAAGAATTTGCATGCACTAGTAAGATTTACCCAACCAACTTGAAGCATGTTATGATAGTTCAAATACCTGGTTCAACCACCAAAGCTAGAAAAATTTGCAAGGTTGTGCCTATCAGAATACATTGGATAGATTTTTATGCCAATCTAATAATACTTGGAACCAAAGGTTTGGAAGTAGTACTATGTCGAAGCATAAAGGATTGATCGACTGTGCCAAGAAATCCATCACCATGACCAGTAGCTCTGGAGTATCAGTAGAGCATATATCTGAAACCTTGCCCCATCAATTCAAATGCAACAAGAGTCTAGCCCTACCCACCATAGACCAAGTCAGAGTAGTCTGTGAATACCCCGACGTATTCCCAGATGAATTGCCCGGTATGCCCCCAGATCGGGATATTGAGTTCATTATTGAAATAATTCCTGGATCCAGACCCATAGCTCAGAGACCCTATAGCATGAACCCATCAGAGTTAGTGGAACTGAAGAACCAACTGGATGCTATGTTGGAGAAAGGCTTGATTCAACCAAGCGCATCGCCATGGAGATCGCCCGTGTTGTTCGACGATAAGAAAGATGGAGGCAACCATTTGTGCATAGATTACGGGAAGCTGAATGATGTCACCATCAAGAACAAGTACCCATTACCCAAGATAGAGGATCTGTTTGATCAGTTGACTGGTGCCAGAGTGTTCTCTAAGATTGATCTTAGGACTGGTTATCATCAACTCAAGATTCATGCAACGGATATTCCAAAGACCACCTTTACCACTAGATATGGATTGTATGAGTATACGGTCATGTCTTTTGGATTAACCAATGCCCCCGCTTATTTCATGAATCTCATGAATAAGATTTTTATGAACTTTCTGGATAAGTTTGTCGTTGTGTTTATCGACGATATTCTTATCTACTCCAAGTCAGAAGAAGACCATGAGCAACATCTGAGAATCATCCTTGAAAACCCTAGAGAACATCAATTGTATGCCAAGTTTAGCAAATGTGAGTTTTGGCTGAAAGAAGTAGGATTCCTCGGACATATTGTGTCGGCAGGAGGAGTCGCTATTGATCCCACCAAGATCAAAGATGTTGAAGAATGGGAAGCCCCAATCACTCAAACCCAAGTCCGTGCATTTCTCGGATTGGCGGGATATTACCGCAAGTTCGTAGAAGGATTTTCGAGCATCACAAGACCCATGACCCAATTGTTGAAGAAGGACAAGAAGTTTGAATGGACCGACAAATGTGAAGCAAGTTTCCAAGATCTCAAGAATAGATTGATTTCAGCCCCAATATTGATTATGCCAGATATCAAGAAGCCGTTTGATGTGTATTGTGATGCATCCAAGATTGGTCTCGGATGTGTGTTGATGCAAGAAGGCAAAGTCATAGCATATATGTCCAGACAACTCAAGCAGCATGAGCAAAACTACCCCACCCATGATCTTGAATTAGCAGCCATAGTTTTAGCCTTGAAGACATGGCGTCATTACCCGATGGGTAACCGCTGTGAGATTTATTCAGATCACAAGAGATTGAAGTATATTTTCACTCAAAAGGAGCTGAATATGAGGCAAAGGGGATGGATAGAGTTAATCAAGGATTATGACCTTGACATTCACTATCACCCCGGCAAAGCCAATGTGGTAGCGGATGCTCTTAGCAGATTGCCGTGTAGGTTAAACACCATGATCAAAGAGAACCAGCCAAGTTTGCATGAAGAGTTGGAGGAGTTTAGAACTGAGCTAGTTAGAAAAGGATTTTTAGCTAGCATTGAACTTCAACCCACTTTGATCAGTCAAATCAAGGAAGCCCAGAAGGGAAATGCAAGTATCGACGGAATCAAGCGTCGTATTGGTACAGGAAAGGTACCTAGATTCACCGAAGATGAAGGAGTTCTGTGGTGCAAAGGACGTATCTGTGTGCCAGCAGATTCAGAGTTGAAGCAAGTTATCATGCAAGAAGCTCATGATACTCTTTATTCTATCCACCCTGGAGGAATGAAGATGTATCAAGATTTGAAGGAGCAATTTTGGTGGCACAAGATGAAGAGACAAATCGGAAGCTACATCGCCAAGTGTGATATCTGTCAAAGAGTCAAAGCGGAACATCAGAGACCCGCAGGACTGTTGCAACCATTGCAGATTCCAGAATGGAAATGGGATTCCGTCGGAATGGACTTTATCACCGGTTTGCCTACTTCTAGTAGGGGAAATGACTCAATCTGGGTCATAGTTGATAGACTGTCCAAGGTAGCCCATTTTATACCTGTCAAGACAACCTACCAGAGTTTGAAGCTAGCATAGCTGTATATTGCTAGAATCGTCCATTTGCATGGAACCCCCAAGACCATAGTATCGGATCGAGGAACCCAATTTACCTCGAGATTTTGGCAGAAAGTCCAAGAAGGATTAGGAACCAAGTTGAATTTCAGCACACCTTATCACTCGCAGACCGACGGACAGACTGAAAGAGTCAACCAAATCTTAGAAGATATGTTGAGAGATAGTGTGTTAGAGTATGGATCAAAATGGGAAGATTGCCTGCCTTTCGCAGAATTCTCATACAACAACAGTTATCAAGCCAGTTTGCAAATGGCCCCATTTGAGTTCTTATATAGAATAAAGTGTCGTACCCCTTTGAATTGGTCGCAAGTACGAGGGAGTCAGATTTTCAGACCCGACATACTACGAGAAGCTGAAGAGAAGGTTCATAAAGTCCGTGAGCACCTCAAGATCACCCAATCCAGACAGAAGAGTTACGCTGATACGAGACGTAGAGACCTGACTTTCAATGTCGGAGATTTTGTGTATCTCAAAGTTTCGCCGTTGAAGGGAACGCAACGTTTTAGTCTGAAAGGAAAGTTAGCCCCCAGATATATTGGACCCTTCAAGATTCTGAATCGTCGAGGAGAAGTATTGTATCAGCTGGAACTGCCAGAAGAGATGTCAGCCATCCATAATGTGTTCCATATATCGTTACTTCGCAAATGCTTGGAAGTGCCGAAGAAGACCGAAGTGTTCAAGAACATCGATCACCGAGCCGTTGATATCAACAAGGATCTGACGTATCGTGAAGTGCACATTCGTATCTTGGAATAAGCCTTCAGAACCACCAGGACCCGGAGCATCAAATTTCTCAAGATCCAATGGAGCAACCACACCGAAGAAGAAGCCACTTGGGAGCGAGAAGATTACATTAGGACTGAGTTTCCAGATCCCTTTAGTTCCTAGTTTTTCTTAAATCTCGGGACGAGATTTTTTTTAAGGGGGAAGGTTTGTAACATCCCAAAACATTAATAAAGGTTAATCAAGATCCAAATCACCCAATTTAGCGTTAACAACAACATTTTATTATTAAAAACAATTATGAATGCATGTGTGTTTGCATTAATATAGAATTGTTTGAAATTGCCATGTTTGTTTGCTCTAATGGTTGTGAAATGATTCAAAGGTGAATGCCACATCATCTAGATCATTCCTAAACAAAATCCAAAGAAAAAGAAATCAAGTAAGATTAATAAATGCAAATGGTCATTTGTGCCATTTTAATCTACTAGGCCACTTTAGGTGTTCCTAGAAGTTAATTCTTAACAGAAATAATTCTAACTCTTTTCACCCCTTGCTAGTACAAGTAAAGATCTACCAAGGTCCACTTTACAATCTTACAAAAACCCTTAGCCACTAATTTTAAGTGGCATTTGAAATTTGAATCCACTTCATATGCATAGATCCCACTTTTTCAAAAACCACGCAAATGAGTTCACCTTGACAATCCCAAGCAACCACAGATGATCAAGCCTATGACTAACACACCCACCAAAAATCTTTTCAAAATTTAAAAATAAATTTCATGCGAGCATTGTGTCGAACAGTTGGTTAGCACAAAATAAACTGCCTAACTAATACTGTTGCTAATCAAGTTCTTGTCCCCCATTCGACCCTCTCATCTCTCCTTGTCCCCTCTTACACTAACCCAGCCCCAGACAACATCCCCTTTGCGCGTCTTCTTGATCTTTATGTTGCCGAGAATGGTCGCCGCCGGCCAACCATGCCCAAGCCACAGGAGACCAACCCGCCCTCTCTCGCCGTGTTTAGGAGGTAGGCATGATCACCCCGCCACCCACTATCCCTGCCTCGACCCTTGCCAAGCACTGGACCACCGCAGAACGCCCGGGCTCTCCGCCTCTGCACCATGCACGGACCGTGCCAGTGCACCGCCCCCGACAGCCTCACACAGAGCCCGCCTTGCCCTCAGCTCACACGCGCGCACCTGCCTTAACACCAGCACGCCCCCAGACATCCCCGCTCGCTGCCGTTTGACCCGCAGCCACCTCACGCTGCGCCGAACGCCGCATCTACTACTCAGAGCATGAGCCGTGCATGACCAATTGCCACCGTCCCTAGCCGTGCCATTACACCATAGCGGACCGCCAGGATACCGCGCATCGATCGCCGCTCGCAGCCACGCCTCTAGCAGCCCGTAGCCATGTTGCCACCATCGCCTGGCCACGCTGCGCTATCCTGTCGTCGAGCATATATAAGGAGGCAACCCCCAGCCTCATTATGCATACCACTCACCTCCCCTCTCGCCACTGATCACCCCACACTTCTCCCCGGAGCCGCTCGAGCCCTCAGTCACCGGAATTATGCCGGAGCTCGTCGCAGCAGAGGAGAAAGGGGGTCGTTGATTGCGACCACCCCAGGAGCCACCGCGACCACACCTAAGACCGTCGTCGTCCACCAGTTCGATCGCCCCCATCGCCATGTTAGCTGGAGCCCTGGTAATCCCCCAATCGACCCCCATCGAGCCGCTAGGGTTAACTCTCGCCGGCGACCTGTTCGACGTCGATGATGAGCCACGGTCGTCGATTTCTATTCTAATCGCATGGCTGATATCGCCCCATACCGTTTCAGGTTTTAAGTGCCGCTGACATGCGGGACCGGCCTGTCAGTCGCCCTCTGTGCCACGGAGCACCACTGGGCCGGCCCATTTAGTTTCCCGCGCTGGCCCTAAAATTCAAATGAATGTTTTTTTAATTAAGTTTAAACTAGGTTCTATCCACTTGTTTAAAAATCAATTCAGAGAGTTCTACTAAACCAAAATAAATGATTCAAATTTTGTTAGAAAGATAATTCAAATATTCATCCAAGCCCGTTGGATTTAAATCAATTGGAGTTATATATCACATATAGCAAAAATAACAAAACAGAGACTTTTCTACATTCAAACATTTTTCAAAAATCAACCATAATAGCTTTTGAGTTGATTCCAACTCTCAAAAATCACATTTGACAATACCTATCTAAATATGTAATAATATTTAGGTTTGCATGTAGTGACTTTTGACTAGTACCAAAATAATGCTATATAGGCATTTCTAGTCACTTTAAATCATTTAAATATTAAACTTAAACTTTATAAAATGTGACCAAACCTTTAAATCACATTCTCATGTATTAGAATATGTGGTGATGACATGTGTCCACATGATCCCATATTTTAATTGGAGAATATTAAATCTTAATTCATTTCAATGAGTAGAAATTACTTTTCTCAAATAAAATAAATGAAAAATAGTTCATTAAATCTTGTGATGAATGTGATGATATTAAATCATAAAGTATGTGCCTTAGTGTGCTAAATATACTAGTTAAGTATTGTTTGGTGATTGTGTATCCCGTATGTATTTACAGACGATAGTACCGGCCAAGTCTACAAGGAGGAGGAGTTCTACCCCGAAGAAGACGAGGAGAATTTCAACCACTGCCCTAATAAAGGCAAGCTATTATTGGCAAGCTAATACTTGAAAGCCATCACTAGATACAAAATAACATAAGCAATATGCATTAGGCATGCTTTGGTTATACCCCTTGATGTATAACCATCCCAAGTTTTACTTACAAGTTTTACTTTTGCTTTATCAAAGTTTCTTTACTCCTAGTAATGCTTTGTGAGATTTTAGAAAGTAGTTTAGATAGCATAAAGAGTATAAAACTTGGCCTATAATAGATGTCATTCTATAGCATGAGATTGAGATTAGCATCCCACCTTAGTGAACACTCTTAACTTGTGGTTAGAGCTAAACCAAAAACTTGATCACTCTAGATGGGAATACTTGGTGAAAATGCTTATGAAAACCTTGGAATGATGAGTAATTCTATTGAGATGTTTTGACATGTGTTGAGAAACACAAATGGTATATGATGATGAAAATGTTGAGGCATGAGCCTTACCCATTTATAATAAACTGATGGTTGGGTTCAGATGCGATACCATTCCAAATTTACCGTACAACCACAATACCTGAATTGGGTAGGGCTTAGACGGAAGTTTATATGCATTAGTATGAGTTCCCTTGCGGGAGAGGTTTGAGCTGAGGCTATATCTTGATGTTGTCCACCTATGCAGTGCCCAGGATGGCAGATGGCCATGGCTGGGAGGCCAAGCTCATAGGAGAGGTGCTTATACTAGAGTGTGTAAAGGAAAGGATATGTTTGATTATCTGCATACTAAGTATGATGACTCAGGGTTATCCCTGACGGATGTATCGAATTTTGTGGTGAAAGTGTACCACCTCTGCAGAGTGTCAAACTATTCGAATAGCCGCGTCATGATCATGGACGATTAGAGTGGCCATCTTTGTTCCGTCGTCAGATGTTTTCTAAATGAATTGTGACATGACTTGACCACAACAGGGTTATGACTATGAAAAACTAAGTTCCCACTTAGGTGATTTAGGACTTTATTTTATCTTTCTTTGTTTCTGAACTCAGCTTAGGTTTCAAACTTAACTTTGCAATTAAACTTAGAGTTTAGCATCCTACTATAACTACCTTACTTGTTAGTGATAGTTTGCGAGTACTTAAAGAGTACGCATGGCTTTGTCCCTGGCTATTGCCGTGGTCAGACTACGAGGATTACTATCTGGAAGTGTTGGAGGGATACCCCCGGGTAGGGTCACTCCGGGGTATAACGGCCGAGTTAGCCGAGGTCCGGCAAGGTCAAAGCGGATGCTGACCGGGTCACCTCAAGGCAGTCCGAATCACGGAGTAACCCGGACCAGGGGGTCGCCTAATGTTGTCTCATCCGACTTAAGGAGTAAGTCGGAAATGCTTGTCTAACTTATATGCAGGAACAGGTGTGGCCGGATCTACTATGATCCGGATCCTCGCTTAGCTTCTAGGAGAAGGAAGGAATCTCTCTGGTCAAAAAAGAAGGTCCGGTATGCACTGCATGAGCGAATAAAGCAAGGGCAGGGCCACCGGGTCATGTCCGACAAGGGTGACGACGCTCACGTCGGCTGACGCGGGTGCCGCAGAGGCTTACGTTGCTAAATCATGTGTGACCGGGGGGAAAAGCACCCCAGTCGGGTTACCACTTTGGGAGGGGGCATATTCTTAGGAATATGCCTCCACGTATGCCCTAGGCCAGGACCGAACCTCATCTATATAAGGGGGGTTAGGGTTCTGGTAGAGGGGGTTGGTTGAGCACTAGTTGGTTTGGTAGTTCCATAGCACTAGTTGATCTAGGGTTCTTGGGCAAGATAGTAGGCAATAGTAAGAGAGCACCTTCTTCCTCCTCTCGGCAATACAGCTCAAGGAGCACTTGTAATCTTGAAGATCTAGCAATACAAACTTCTGTGTGGAAAATCACTCCGCTATCCCTCCTTGGATTCCCCTAGCGTGTATTAGTCCCCACCTTTAGCCTATCCATGGCATCTGCCGTGACACCACCACGACAGTTGGTGCCCACCGTGGGGCTAGCAGCGCTAGCAGGGATGAAGATCCGAACGAGAAACTTCATCGGCACCGGCGAACACATCGTCTCAGGGCTCGTTCAGCGCTTTGGAGCGTTGGATTTCGTCAGCGACAAAGCTGGCTGCTTCGGCACGCGCCCGCTTCCGCGCAACGGCCTCTTCGTCAAGCTCGGCACACACAAGGTCTACGTTGATGTGGACGTCTCGTGCGTTCATCCGTGTCGTGTCATCGACGCGGGGGAACCACCCCTCACTGTGGCTCACGGGGCATGTATCGCTCGCTCCCCGGACCACGTGGAGGTGATGATGATTGCGCCAGGTGCAGGTGCAAGCAAGGACCCAGCGCCAGACCCGGAGGTAACACCTAAGGCACCGAGGAAAGGTAGAGGACCTCCACTAGAGAGGCCTGAGAACGTGCTGAGGGAAGCTATGGATAGCTTGGCTAACCCGGTGGCAGCAGTGGTAGATCCGGCTCAGGCACAGGCCGAGCTAGAGGAAACTCGGCAAAAGATACTGGAGGGTGCAAAGAAAATAGCCGCGGCTCAGCATTCACTGAATATAACGCTGCGTGAGTACGCAAAGGCAAACAAGGTTGATGCAGTAAAGGTAAAAGGGAGAAATCTCATAAGTGAGATGAATAGAGAAGGTGATGATGGAGCAGAAGGGTCGGAAAACTATCTGTCTGTGGGGTTGCCGAAGTATAGTACCCCGGCGAAGAACCTCAGAGCAGCAGATGCCGCTGCGTCCGAGCTAGAGGGTCTGACGGGTGAGGCCCGTCAAAGACAGCAAGACAGGGTTAACGAGCTGGTTCGGATCGCGAACAGGCAGAACGAGGAGCTGCTGAGAGCTAACCCGGAGAGAGCTGGGGCTTCCAAGATCGTCCATTCGGTGATGGGTAACCCGGAGAAATCCGCTGGAGCCGCATCATCGCCTCATGGCGGCCCAAGGAGAGAAGAGGTAGTAACCTCGGCCAGACGGAACAAACAGATCGTCCCGTACGACCCAACGCGTGCGGGAAAAGAAAAAGAAATGCGGAAAGGTGATGATCGACGGAGTGTGAGCCGAGGTGAAGTTGGCCGAGGTAATCACGACCAAGGCAATGCCGGTCAAGGTAATGCTGCCAATGGCAATGCCGGACAGCGTAACTCCGCAGGAGCAGGACAACCGCAGCAACGAAATATACCGAGGCAAGAGCAAAGCGTCGGCCGAGGTATGCAGCAGAAAGGTGCGCAACGAGAGCACAATCGATACAACGACGGTGATTCAGAGATGGTGAACGCAGGGTACCCCAGATCAGACTATCATGTGATAGGGTCGAGATTGGGAAGCAGGGATTTGATGCCGGATGACGCCAGGTTAAAGCTGGATCGCCTGTATAGGTCAGAACAAATCGAATGTCAAGGTCCTCCGGGTCCAGCGTGCTTTGGACCCCGGATCATGAAGGAGCCACCGGTACCAAACTTCCAGCTGCCCAGAGGCACGAAGATGTATGACGGCAGTACCAAGCCGGAGGATTGGCTGATAAACTATGCTACAACGGTGAAAATTGCGACGGGCAACTTGAGATGGGTTGTGCGTTACGTGCCCCAGATGTTGGAAGGCCCGGCCAAGGTATGGCTGAATAATTTACCACCTGGAAGCATCAACTGCTGGATAGACTTTGAGGAAATGTTTATCAGCAACTTCTCAAGTACGTACCAGAGGCCGAATAGACCGCAGACCCTGGCAATGTGCAAGCAAAGACCCAACGAGACGGATCGTGAATTCTTGACCCGGTGGTGTACCGTGAGAAACTCGTGTGAAGGTGTCATAGAGTCACAGGCCATAGAGTGGTTCGCGCAAGGGTGCAGATACGGCAGCAAGCTGTGGATGAAGTTGCAAAGGAAAATGCCAGTTACGCTGGCAGAGATGATCTAGATTGCCAATCCGTATGCTTTGGGCGATCCGACTCAACCTAGGCTCGTGTCAAGCGAGTCAAACGAGGAACACTATCAGAGGGATGGAGCCGGGTCATCCCGGAGGAATGATTACAGAGGAAAAAGGAGAGATGATAGACCGGATCATCGCTATGGTTCGCAACAAGTTGCAGCTGTGAATCAAGATCAACCCGGATCAGGGAGTAACCAGCATGAGAGAAGCTGGAGGGCGGTGGACTCCAAGAAATGATGGCAAGAAAACATGGACTCGGGCGGAAGAAGCGATGGCAGGAAAAGAAAGACCGTCCGAGGTATACCTATGAGTCGATGCTGGACCAGCCGTGTAAGTTTCACACGCCAAAACCGAATAGCCCGGCGGGTCACACGACGAGGCAATGTGAGTGGATGCGAAAGATAGAGCAAGGTGGTTCGGGGAATGCTCAGGCACCCCGGAATGATCAACCTCGACAGGAGTTACCCCGGCAGCAATTGCTCTCCGAAGCTAACGCGCAACAGCTAATGTTGCCTCCCCCTCCGCTGAGGTATGACAACAATGAGAGAAGGGATGTGGTGCATCAGGTGGAAATTCAGCAACAACCGGATCAGAGGTACCCCGGAAATGGGGGAAGGGATGAGTATAGGGAACATCACCAGAGTTATTGTGTGTTCACGACCTAAGAAACAAATAGAAAGAGCTTGTAGCACCGACATATGGAGGTCAATGCGGTCATGCCAGCAGTGACGAGGTATATGCCTTGGTCGGACCAGGAAATCACCTGGAACATCAAAGATCATCCTAAACTTATGCCGAGCCCAGGTTCGTATGCGCTAGTGCTAGATCCGACATTCTTTGGACCGAACATCAATGTGAGGTTCTCCAAGGTTTTGATTGATAATGGGAGTAGCATTAACATCATGTATGCGGATACAATGCTCCAGCCTACGAGAACAACTTTCCATGGCATTGTACCAGGCATTTCGTGTGAACCCATAGGCAAAGTCTGGGTCGACGTGCTATTCGGCACAATGGATAACTGCCAAACTGAAAATCTGGAGTTCTGTAAAGACCCAAACCAGGCTTGGTTTGAATCCTTGTGATTACGGTGCTAGTCCCTGGATCGAATAGCTAGCACCCACAGTTTAAGATGTAATATCAAGATACAAAGGTCATATTACATCGCATGATCCAGAATATAAATACTTTATTACATACTCATAGCCATAGGCTATCTTATTACAAAGCAGCATAATGCAGGTAAAGCATGGAGTCCTTCATCTTCATGTGCCACAGGCAAACATGTTGGGTGTAGACTCATAACCTCTATCATCAATCCATACTCATCAATAGAATAACCTGCAACATGATAGGTTGCAGCCACAAAGGGTCAATACTTTGAATGTATTAGCAAGTGTCACAAGTTGGTGAATATAAGTTGGACTATCACTATATGCATATGTGGCTAAGTAGATCTTAGGCTCATTTGCAGAAAGCAATATGGTTTTATCCTATGTTTGCACAAATAGTTTTGATCTTTCAATAACTTTCTGAACTCCTTGGCGAACTCCAAGTTCTTCTAATCTCTTGTTGTCACCATTAAGTTTTACTTTGAGAAATTAGAATGTCGAGATCTTCCATAGCTTCAGGCCTTAGTTGCTCAGAGTTGTCCATAACCGGGGATACGGCTAAGTACTTAGAATTTAATCTTCTGCAGAAGTTGTACACTTTACCCACAAGACACAATCTCGTCTTGACGCCACCAGTGGCCGCTGGATTAGCACTCACCAAGATGGAGTACCGGCAGATCGAGAATGTGACAAAGTCTTTCCATAGAAGTCCTCCCAATACATAATGCCAGCACATCTACCAGGCACCAATGCAAGGATAAACCTCCAATGCATAATTCCAGTTAACCTGAAGAGGTACCAATGCATGGGTCTTCCACTATGTAATTGACTAGGCCAGAGCCCATTTGGCATGTGGCTGTACACGAAAGCCACTGTACGAGAAACATATTCAATCTCTAAGTTCCTGGGTGGTATTCTTCTAGTGCACACACGAAAGAGATAGCCATAGACATGGTTCCCTTCGTTGCCACCTTATTCTCAACTGAGTATCCACACTCCACCCAGGTGATTCATTGAGTCCTTGTTTTATTATATAAAACATATATTTTCCAACACCTCATACAATCACAATATGGTATATTCCACCCTGAAACTATAGTAGGGATAAGCATACTACAACTACAGTATTTCCACTAAGGGGTATATAAAGGATATCCTAATAGGATATAGCATAGCATAGTATCATAGTAGTCCTATCATGCATACTACAAAAATCCACTAAGTGTAATGAAAATAGTAGGACATGGATGATAGTGTCACTTGCCTTAGTAGTTGGTGGTGTTGGTACACTCTTTGCAGTAACACACTTGACAATCCACACAATCTATCAAACAAGACAACCAAGACAAAACATGCACAAGATCAATACTAATGGCAATACAAAAATCATGCAAAATATGCAAGCATGCAAGATGGCAATTTTATTGCACAATTTGTTGTAACAAAGGTTTTGAACACTACTAAGTGTTTTCTGAACATTTTACAATTGCAAGATTACAAATGCAACCATTTGTGCAATTGTAATAATTAGCAATAATTTCTAGCATTTAGAAATGCCAAACTCAGTAAATAATTCCCATACTATTAGGTATAGCCAACCAAATCTATACTTTGGTCTTACTGAACAGAGGGTTCAATTTGCAATCCATAGCAAAAAGATTTACCCAAAAATAATTTACAAAACAATTTTTATGGGTAAAATACTCCTAAAAAGGTTCTGCCTAAAATTCAAATTTTCCAGAAGCAAAAGTGTGAAACAAGGCCTCTATAATAAAGGTCTTATTTTTCTGAATCCATGGACACCAAATTTGTATTTTTCCGATTTGTGGATCAAAAGTTATTGAATTTCTAAGTTTAAGATTTATTCTGTCTATTTTCTAATTTAAACAAATAGCCTGGGCGACGTGGCGTGTTCTTATTGGCCGGTACCGGTTTGGGCGGATCAACTGCTGCGGGCCGTTGGATTTTAAGTGATAACGAGCGGATCAGATCGACCGGTACCCATTCGATTAGTGATCTAATCTCAACCGCTATTAATGGATCGGACGGCGTGCGACCTGTTGACATGTCTTTCTTGGACGGTGTCTTGGCCAGATGGTCGTCAGGTGGGTGGCTCTCCGGGTTCTTCTAGGGGTAGAGGCGGCGATCTTTACCGGTGGGTTGCTGCGGTGGTCTCGGTGATCTCGATGGTGGTCGTGGTGGAGGAGGGGTGCCTGCTTGGCTCGGTATTCCTCGCGGAGTTGCTAGTGGCGGAGGTCACGGCCTCGAGCAGAGATGACAACACTGGGCTCAAACCAGCCAACAAAGGGGTGATGAGGTGTGTCTGGTCGTAGAATCTTGCGGTGACCAAAGTAGGGCGGAACCTACCACCGGAACAAGCGAGAGACGGCGGCGACAGAGGAGCTCGCCGGACTTGGTCCGTGTCGTCGATCTGGAGCAAATGAAAACATGTGGCTTGGTCAGTAGGTGCGCTAGGGCATGGTGAAATAGATGGGACAGAGGGGAGGGCGCCGGGCGACCTGGGTTCACCGAAATCTTCGGAGTCGTGGGTGGCATGGCCAGTTCGAGCTCGATTCCGAGCAGCCTAGTGGCTCCGGGGTTGTGGGGCTTGAGGGAAAACAGAGAGGAGGGAGTGGCGGTTAAGAGGCAGGGCTCGGAGTGGAGAATTAATTGCGCAAACGCACGAATTCGATTCGATTTAGAAACGACAGAGGGAGGGAGAGGGGCTGTTCATCACGGTGGAAGACGATGAGGTGGAGGGGTGACGTGGAGTGGGGTCCTGGTGTCAGTGAGAGGGGGTGGGCAGTGGCGCGGTAAGGAAAGGAGGGGGAGAGGAGAGAGCCGGGTGGGCTGGTTGTTGGGCTGGGGTTTGGTAGAGCTGCTGCTATGTTTTTTTCTGACTTTTCTTTTTCTTTTTCTGTTTTCTTAAATATCTTTTGATTTAAAGATCCAATTTGAATCAAACAAATTTCTAAAAACTTGTAAAACTCAAATTAGGTTTTTAGGGTATTATGGAACACATTTACTTTCCAAGTTTTTTCTAACCAAATTTATTCACTTTGGTTTTAATAGTTAATATTGCCTTTATTAAATATATTCTCAAAATAATTCATATCTTTTTATCCATGGCTCCAAATTGGATGAAACCAATTTCTATTGTTTTATTATTTTGCCCTTTATCTTTTTATCTCTCATAGGATTTCTTTGTGTAATATAAATATGGAGTATATCCATAGTATTGTGTTGTTCTTAGGGTTAACCAATAATTAGAGTTTTAGGGTTTGAGATATTTTTCACTTCTCTTGGGTTTTTAAAATGCAACCAAGTCAAGATGCTCATGCATGCTTCATGATTTGGATTTTAAAACATGCACACCACTTTACAAACAAAAACATTTTGTTTGGCTTGGGTTTGGAGGCATTATATTTAAATGTTCCAAAAGTTTTTGTTCCTTCTGAATTTCAAAGCACTTGGTTCTTCATTTTGTTTAAAATTTTCACATTCCAAAATTTGGAAAATTTTGGGATGTGACAGACTACCACCCTTAAAAGGAATCTCGTCCCGAGATTCGAGAAGGCTAGAAAGAATAGGTTGGGTTTTAGGATACTTGGGTTCTACCACCCTTCAAAGGAATCTTTGTTGGGTTGCATTTGATTCACTTGGCTAAGGGTCCAAAAGATTGACATCCGAAGGTTGTTAACATTTCTCCATCTTGAGATTCTTATACCACTGAATTAAGTTAGCTAAAGCTTACCTTCCACACCATCTAGTTCTTCAAGGGTTCCATACATGTTGATGTGGTTCACATGTCCTTTCTGAGTCACATTGGAATTGCTCCCATTAGAGTCTCCAACATTCTCATTCTTCTTCTTCTCAGGACAGTTTGCTACAGAGTGTCCAAGTCGCTTACAATTGTAACACTGCAACGGGCTAATGTCTTTCTTGGGATCATTATGTTGATTCTGACCAAGGTTATCTCCATTGTTAGTACCATTCACATTGTTACTACCACTTCCATTATTGATGTGATGATTCTGGTGATGGTGATTATGTCCATTTCCTTCATGCTGATGTGATCCAGAATTTCCATTGTCCTTTCTGAATGAACGCATCTTCTGTGATGATCCTGAGTGATATTTGTCAAAGCTATGCTTCCTCTTCCTGTTCTCAACTTTGTTCTTCTTACTCTCTAAAATTATAGCTTTGTCACATAGTGATTGATAAGTTGGAACATAAGCAACTAATAATTGCATGGAAAGTTCATCATTCAGTCCATCTAGGAACTTTTCCTTCCTCTTAGCATCAGTATCAGTATCATCTGGAGCATAACGTGATAGATTGTTGAATTCCTTAATATATTCAGCAATGCTGCGATGACGCTGTTTAAGGTTGTGAAACTCCTTCTTCTTAAGACTCATCACGCTTGAAGAGATATGATTAGTGCGAAAACCATCTTCAAATATTTCCCAAGTCACTTCTTCAATGGGGTGAGTGACTTGAAAGTTGTCCCACCATGTAGCTGCAGGGCCTTCAAGCAAGTGCGCTGCAAATCTCACTTTCTCAGCATCAGATCATCCAACAGTCACTAGGTCTTTGTTCACTGAACGTAACCAGTCATCAGCTACCATTGGATCAGAAGTACCCGAGAACTTTGCAGGTCTCAACCTCAGAAATCTAGTGAGCATATCCAGAGGTGGTGGATTGTTGTTGTTATTGTTGTTGTTCTGATTATGATTGTTGATGGTTGCCATGAATTGTGTCATCATCTGCATTAGCTGAGTCTGTGCAGTCATCATCTGTTGCATCTCATTTTCATTGTTGCTGTTGTCTCCATTGTTATCATGGTCGTTGGCGCGTCTTGGAGGCATCTGTTGGTTTAATAGGGATAAGTAAGGATAGATAGACAGATAGATAGATGGGTCTAAGGGAGTTCTAACACACTCAACCCAAAACAAACCAATTCAATCAAACATTCATTAAGCAACCAAACCTTAGCAACTTAACTCATTGTAGAAGAAAACAACAAGTTTTCTTGAAACAAGCAACCTAGTATGGTCATACCACATAGGTCGGCATGATCCATATACTAACACGATATCGATAACTCAAACATGATAATTGGTAGGCAATCTAATGTCTCATGGTTCGCACTATGATAACATTAGTGGGAGCTCTCTTTCGAGTTCGGCAATCATTGGTGAAGTGTCCTATCTTCCGGCAGCGATGGCAAAACGCTTTTGTTATGTCTCGAGTACTTCTTCTTGTAGTGTGGTTGTGGTTTTCTTGAACTTCCTTCTCTGGGCATTCATTGATATTATGTCCTTCTTTCTTGCATTTGGAGCAGGTGATATGGCTAAGGTTTTCTTCTTTCTTCCCAAGAGCTTGATACATCCCATCCTTCACTTGTTCTTTCACTTGTTGCACTATGAAGTCGAGATGGCACTTGGCAGGAATGTGGTTAGTTCCTTCACATAGGTAACAAGTAACTTGAGATGTGGGGCATTCTCCAACTGGATGGTTGTGATCACAAAAGGGACATTGATCTTGATGTTCCTTAGAGGTGTGGCCTACTTCTCCACATATTTTGCAGGCTCGAGGACTTGTCACAACTTGTATCTTGATCTCCTTGTTGGCATGATCCATCTTCAAAGTCCTTGGAGAAAGCAAAGGCTGGTCCTCTACATGTTTGAAGGAGAAGAGATTTAGTAAAGAATGATCAAGGTATACGAGAAAACCTACTAAGTATAAAATTTGTTCATTCCTAACAAGGGGTTTGTCCAATTCCTAGGGTTACGAACCTACAGGCAACACAATGCTCTGATACCATCTGTAAAGACCCAAACCAGGCTTGGTTTGAATCCCTGTGATTATGGTGCTAGTCCCTGGATCGAAAAGCTAGCACCCACAGTTTAAGATGTAATATCAAGATACAAAGGTCATATTACATCGCATGATCCAGAATATAAATACTTTATTACATACTCATAGCCATAGGCTATCTTATTACAAAGCAGCATAATACAGGTAAAGCATGGAGTCCTTCATCTTCATGTGCCACAGGCAAACATGTTGGGTGTAGACTCATAACCTCTATCATCAATCCATACTCATCAATAGAATAACCTGCAACATGATAGGTTGCAGCCACAAAGGGTCAATACTTTGAATGTATTGGCAAGTGTCACAAGTTGGTGAACATAAGTTGGACTATCACTATATGCATATGTGGCTAAGTAGATCTTAGGATCATTTGCAGAAAGCAATATGGTTTTATCCTATGTTTGCACAAATAGTTTTGATCTTTCAATAACTTTCTGAACTCCTTGGCGAACTCCAAGTTCTTCTAATCTCTTGTTGTCACCATTAAGTTTTACTTTGAGAAATTAGAATGTCGAGATCTTCCATAGCTTCAGGCCTTAGTTGCTCAGAGTTGTCCATAACAGGGACACGGCTAAGTACTTAGAATTTAATCTTCTGCAGAAGTTGTACACTTTACCCACAAGACACAATCTCGTCTTGGCGCCACGATGGCTGGATTAGTACTCACCAAGATGGAGTCTGCAGATCGAGAATGTGACAAAGTCTTTCCATAGAAGTCCTCCCAATACATAATGCCAGACATCTACGAGCACCAATGCAAGGATAAACCTCCAATGCATAATTCCAGTTAACTTTGAAGAGGTACCAATGCATGGGTCTTCCACTATGTAATTGACTAGGCCAGAGCCCATTTGGCATGTGGCTGTACACGAAAGCCACTGTACGAGAAACATATTCAATCTCTAAGTTCCTGGGTGGTATTCTTCTAGTGCACACACGAAAGAGATAGCCATAGACATGGTTCCCTTCGTTGCCACCTTATTCTCAACTGAGTATACACACTCCACCCAGGTGATTCATTGAGTCCTTGTTTTATTATATAAAACATATATTTTCCAACACCTCATACAATCACAATATGGTATATTCCACCCTGAAACTATAGTAGGGCTAAGCATACTACAACTACAGTATTTCCACTAAGGGGTATATAAAGGATATCCTAATAGGATATAGCATAGCATAGTATCATAGTAGTCCTATCATGCATACTACAAAAATCCACTAAGTGTAATGAAAATAGTAGGACATGGATGATAGTGTCACTTGCCTTAGTAGTTGGTGGTGTTGGTACACTCTTTGCAGTAACACACTTGACAATCCACACAATCTATCAAACAAGACAACCAAGACAAAACATGCACAAGATCAATACTAATGGCAATACAAAAATCATGCAAAATATGCAAGCATGCAAGATGGCAATTTTATTGCACAATTTGTTATAACAAAGGTTTTGAACACTACTAAGTGTTTTCTGAACATTTTACAATTGCAAGATTACAAATGCAACCATTTGTGCAATTGTAATAATTAGCAATAATTTCTAGCATTTAGAAATGCCAAACTCACTAAATAATTCCCATACTATTAGGTATAGCCAACCAAATCTATACTTTGGTCTTACTGGACAGAGGGTTCAATTTGCAATCCATAGCAAAAAGATTTACCCAAAAATAATTTACAAGACAATTTTTATGGGTAAAATACTCCTAAAAAGGTTCTGCCTAAAATTCAAATTTTCTAGAAGCAAAAGTGTGAAACAAGGCCTCTATAATAAAGGTCTTATTTTTCAGAATCCATGGACACCAAATTTGTATTTTTCTGATTTGTGGATCAAAAGTTATTGAATTTCTAAGTTTAAGATTTATTCTGTCTATTTTCTAATTTAAACAAATAGCCTGGGCGACGTGGCGTGTTCTTATTGGCCGGTACGGTTGGCGGATCGATTGCTGGGCCGTTGGATTTTAAGTGATAACGCCGGATCAGATCGACGGTACCGTTCGATTAGTGATCTAATCTCAACTGGTAATGGATCAGACGGCGCTCGGTAGCGTCGACCTAAACTGGTGGTGGCGGCGGCGGTCTTGTGGCGGTGGTCGCGTCGGGTGGCGCTCTGGTGGTTCTAGAGGGGTAGGGGAAGCGGCGATCTTACCAGTGGGTTGCGGTGGTCTCGGTGATCTCGATGGTGGTCGTGGTGGAGGGAGGGGTGCTCTGCTTCGCTCGGTATTCCTCGCCGGAGTTGCTACCAACGGCGGAGGTCACGGCCTCGAGACAGAGATGACAACCTGGGGCTCAAACCAGCCAACAAAGGGGTCAGTGAGGTGTGTCTGGTCGTGTAGAATCTTGCGGTGACCAAAGTAGGGCGGCGGGAACCTACCTTCACCGGAACAAGCGAGAGACGGCGGCGGCAGAGGAGCTCGCCGGACTTGGTCCGTGTCGTTGATCTGGAGCAAATGAAAACACGTGGCTTGGTCAGTAGGTGCGCTAGGGCATGGTGAAATAGATGGGACGGGAGGGGCGCCAGGCGGCTGGGTTCTGAAAATCTTCGCCGGAGTGTCGGTGGCATGTGGTTCGAGCTCGATTCCGAGCAGCCTAGTTGCTCCGGGGTTGTGGGGCTTGAGGGAAAACGGAGAGGAGGGAGTGGCAGTTAAGAGGCAGGGCTCGGAGTGGAGAATTAATTGCGCAAACGCACGAATTCGATTCGATTTAGAAACGGCAGAGGGAGGGAGAGGGGTTGTTCGTCGCGGTGGAAGACGATGAGGTGGAGGGGTGACGTGGAGTGGGGTCCCAGTGTCAGTGAGAGGGGGTGGGCAGTGGCGCGGTAAGGAAAGGAGGGGGAGAGGAGAGAGCCGGGTGGGCTGGTTGTTGGGCTAGGGGTTTGGGCCGAGCTGCTGCTATGTTTTTTTTTTCTACAGCTTTTCTTTTACTTTTTCTGTTTTCTTAAATATCTTTTGATTTAAAGATCCAATTTGAATCAAACAAATTTCTAAAAACTTGTAAAACTCAAATTAGGTTTTTAGGGTATTATGGAACACATTTACTTTCCAAGTTTTTTCTAACCAAATTTATTCACTTTGGTTTTAATAGTTAATATTGCCTTTATTAAATATATTCTCAAAATAATTTATATCTTTTTATCCATGGCTCCAAATTGGATGAAACCAATTTCTATTGTTTTATTATTTTGCCCTTTATCTTTTTATCTCTCATAGGAGTTCTTTGTGTAATATAAATATGGAGTATATCCATAGTATTGTGTTGTTCTTAGGGTTAACCAATAATTAGAGTTTTAGGGTTTGAGATATTTTTCACTTCTCTTGGGTTTTTAAAATGCAACCAAGTCAAGATGCTCATGCATGCTTCATGATTTGGATTTTAAAACATGCACACCACTTTACAAACAAAAACATTTTGTTTGGCTTGGGTTTGGAGGCATTATATTTAAATGTTCCAAAAGTTTTTGTTCCTTCTGAATTTCAAAGAACTTGGTTCTTCATTTTGTTTAAAATTTTCACATTCCAAAATTTGGAATTATTTTGGATGTGACAAGTTCGAAGTGGTGAACTTGGAAAGTGCGTATCTGAAGATGAACTTACTCAGAAGACCAGCGTTGAACAAATTCATGGCAAGCTGTCACATCAGTTATCTGAAGATGAAGTTGCCTGGGCCAAATGGAGTGATTACCATTGCTGGAGATTTCCGACGTTCCATGGAGTGTGCTTCAGCTGGGTCTAACCTAGCCGAGTCACTCGTGATTGCGCAAGAGAAAAGAAAAATCCAAGAGGTGGCGGCATTAGCTCAGTCCGCGCAGTAATATATGCCGGCATTAAGTAACCCGCATGGCAGCGTTTCATTTCAAGCCGCAAATGACACCAAGAAGATTCCAGTTGATAACATGTTTCCGGAGCGCACCGTAACAATTGGTGTCGGGTTAACTGACAAATAGGAAAGCGAGCTCGTCAACTTCCTCCGTGAGAATCGGGATATTTTTGCTTGGTCTACACAGAACTTGCAAGGTGTTCCGAGGGAGTTGGCCAAGCACTCTTTGAATGTAAGACCCGGATCAAGGCCGGTGAAGCAACCTCTCCGCCGCTTCGCCGAGGATAGGAGAAAAGTCATTGGAGACAAGATAGCTCGGTTACTAGCAGCAGGATTTATCATGGAGGTACTATATCCGGATTGGCTCTCTAATCCGGTGCTAGTGGAAAAGAAGAAGGACGATCCGAACGTGGCAGTGGTCTGGCGTATGTGTATCGATTACACGAACCTGAACAAGGCGTGTCCAAAAGATCCATTTCCACTGTCGAGGATAGATCAGGTCATAGACTCGACTGCGGGATGCGAACTGTTGTCATTCATTGACGCATATTCTGGCTTCCACCAGATACCTCTGAACCCGGATGATCAAATAAAAACGGTGTTTATTACCCCGTACGGGGCTTATTGCTATCGCACTATGTCGTTTGGTTTACGTAATGCAGGTGCAACGTACCAAAGATGCATGCAAAAATGTTTGCACGACCAAATAGGTCAAAACGTACAAGTATACGTGGATGATGTGGTTATCAAGACCAAGGAAAGCGCAACGCTCCTTGACGACATAAGGCAAACATTCGCGAACTTGAGAAGGTTCCGGATGAAACTTAACCCGGAAAAATGTACCTTCGGTGTCCTGGCTGGAAAATTACTCGGATTTCGCTCCGGCCGAGGTATCGAAGTTAATCCAACTAAGATCCGAGCCATCGAACGAGCGAATGGAGCTGCGAAGTGTCTCAATGATGTCCGAAGTTCCTTTGGATGCCCGCATCGTTGAGTCAGTTTGTATGTCGGTTGGGAGAAAAGGCACTGCCTCTCTACCAACTCATGAAAAAGTCGGATAAATTCGTTTGGACGCCACAGGCCGATGAAGCGTTTGCCCACTTGAAAAAGATGTTGGCCACTGCGCCAGTGTTAGCCTCTCCACTATCAAAGGAGCCAATGTTGCTCTACGTAGCCGCAACCAACCGAGTTGTAAGTGCAGTAATCGTAGTGGAACGCGATGAACAGGGTAAGTCGGTGCAGAGGCCAGTGTATTACCTGAGCGAGGTATTGTCTGCCTCAAAACAGAACTACCCGCACTTTCAAAAGGTGGCATACGGTGTCTATATGGCGGCAAAGAAGTTAAAGCATTACTTTGAGGAGCACCCCATCAAAGTAATATGTGAAGCTCCCATATCCGAGATAATGGGTAACAAGGATGCGAGTGGCAGGATCGCGATATGGGCAATTGAGCTAGCCCCTTATGCGCCCCAATACGACAGAAGAGAAGCGATCAAATCTCAGGCTGTGGCAGACTTTTTTGTGGATTGGGCCGAGGTATAATACGAACCACCGCCACCAGATCCGAATTACTGGAGGATGCACTTTGACGGGTCGAAAACCAAAACCGGATTAGGCGTCGGGGTTGTGCTTACCTTGCCAAAGAAGGATCAGCTAAAGTACGTATTGCAGATCCATTTCGCGGCATCGAACAATGTCGCTGAGTATGAGGCTCTTGTGCATGGTCTCAAAGTGGCAAAGGAGATTGGCATACGTCGGATAATATGCTTTGGCGAATCGGACCTGGTGGTGTAGCAGGGGTCCGGAGTGTGGGACGCCCTGGATCCAAACATGGCACTATACCAATTTCACGTGCAGAAGATATCTGGTTACTTCGAGGGGTGTGAATTTCACCATGTACCCCGGGTGGAAAACGAGGCCGCCGACATGTTGTCGAAGCTCGGATCGACCAAACAGGCAATTCCACCGGGTGTAGCATTGGAACACCTTAGAAAATCATCTATCAGGCCGTCCCCATGAACCGACTCGATCTATGTCCCGGAAAATACGGAATCCGGAGCTGAGCCCATGGACATTGACATCAGAGGTGGTACGCGAGACCCGGGGACTGCGTCAGCAAACCCGGGGACTACCTCAGCAAACCCGGGGACTACCTCGCTAGACCCGGGGACTCCTCAGCGTGATCCGGCTGAAGTTATGCCGGTGGATCAGATGGAAATTGATGAGGAGATATTCCCTCCACGAGCGATACCAGCTTGGGCACTGCCTATATTCCAATTCCTGAAAGAAGAAACGTTACCCGCTGAGGAGGTGTTAGCCAGACAAACTCAGAGGAGAGCAAAAGCATACACAATCATCAATTCCGAGTTATACAAACGGAGTGTAACCAATGTTCTCCGAAGATGCGTTGACCCGGAAGAAGGGCTTGACATCCTCCGAGATATACACCAAGGAGAATGCGGGCATCATGCCTCATCCCGAGACTTGGTGGCAAAGGCGTTCCGACATGGATTCTACTGGCCAAGTGCCTTGGAACAAGCAGAAGATCTGGTGAGAAAATGCAATGGTTGTCAGAGGTACGCCACCAAGACACATATGCCTATGTCGGAACTCAAGACCATACCAATTATGTGGCCATTTGCTGTATGGTGCTTAGATATGGTTGGCCCGTTCAAACCGGTGAGAGGAAACATGACACACATTTTGGTCATGGTGGACAAGTTTACAAAATGGATTGAAGTGAAACCTATAAGAAAATGTGATGGAGCTACGGCCGTGACATTTCTCAAAGACATCATCTTGAGATACGGTTATCCACACAGTATTATAACTAATAACGGAACGAATTTTGCGGAAGGAGCATTTGCGCGCTTCTGCCGAGATAAGAAGATCCGACTCGACGTCGCCTCGGTAGCACACCCCGCATCAAACGGACAAGTGGAAAGATCCAACGGATTAGTATTATCTGGAATAAAACCCCGGCTCATTGAGCCGCTGCAAAGATCAGCGGGGTGCTAGATAGAAGAACTACCAGCAGTACTGTGGAGCTTAAGAACAACTCCGAATCGATCAACAGGCTATATGCCATTTTTTCTGGTATATGGGGCACAAGTTGTATTACCAGCCGACATAGAGCATGATTCGCCTAGGGTCACCCAATACACAGAAGCCGAAGTGCAAGAAGCCCGGCAAAATGATGTTGATCTGCTGGAAGAAGCGAGAGAACTGGCACTGTCCAGATCCACCATATATCAGCAAAACCTCCGACGCTATCATAGCCAGAAAGTGTCCCCGAGTCTTCTGGGAAGGCGATCTAGTGCTCCGGTTGGTACAACGTACTACTGGCATGCATAAACTATCCCCCCCATGGTAAGGTCCATTCATTGTGAGCAAAGCATTACACAATGATTCTTACTATCTTATAGATGCAAAGCCACAGGAAAAGAACAAGGCGGACAGGTCCAGAGAGGAATCCAAGCGACCGTGGAATGTAGCACTACTTCGTCCCTTCTACACTTAGCTAAGAAGTGTATGTATCCGAGTCATCTCATACGTCGGTATGTATGTCGGCAATGAGCTTATCAATGAAATAGCAGCGCCTCGAGCAGTAACTCGGGGACTGCCTTAATAATGTTTGTCATAATTTCTTATGCGGTAGCTGGAATAAGTCGTTCTACTTAACCCGGATTAGTAATGTGTGAGCACCAAAAACCCAACCCTTCGACTTGCTACTGTCCAACAAGAATTGGCTTCATGGCAAGCAAGGGAACAAGTTTGGAATTGCGTAGCACGTGAAAAACGACTAAGGAAACAAATTTATTCGAGCTAACGTTTGTTTTTTCGGACTAACCCTGTATTTATTTCCAAGTTATTATGCTGAATTATTTTTGAGCCAAGCCTCAAAGTTTCTAAGTATTGTTGAGACAATTTTTGAAGCTCGGATTTGTAAGTCGTAAAACCGAATCAAGGTAGACACGGACCGAGCCAAAGAATTGGACGAACAAGAAAATGAAACTCAGGGACTACGCCCAAGTTAATCCAGCAGAAAAACATAGTAGCAAAATATCACATATCCAGCATACAATTGCACCCGGCATACCGAGGATCTGATAAATTTTCAAGTTTTTTAGAATTAAGGAGGAGCAGGAGGAGCAGGTTCGGCGTCATCGTCAATGTCTTCAATATCTGAAGCATCATCTTCCCCGTCCTCATCCGACCCATCTTCAACATTCTCATTCTGCTCGTCCCCAGCGGATTCCAGGAAGCTCGGCCCTTCAATCCAGTCATGAATAGGAGAATATTCGACGAGGCTGTAGGCGCAAGCCTGGCGCCGAGCTACCCACTCCGGATCATCGGTCAATCTGGATCCGGTGCGTCGGCGTGTGAGGAGGCTGAGGTCGATCTTCTCGTACCATGTGAGAATATGATGAAGGATGGTGTCAGCTGCAGCACGACCAGCAGATTCTCTCCAGAGGTCAAGCTAGGTCTCAACTTCCATTAATTTCTCGACGAGAGTTGCGATGGTCTCCGGGCTACTCTCTCTAGGCCAGAACGTATGGAAGATGCGAACTACAACGTCGAGAATATCTTTGCCATAATTCTTTATGGTCTCCACGCGAGAGGACAAGCTGACCAATAGGTCCTCCATGTCCAAGGGAATGTTCTCCCCATCAGGAGCAATGGGAGTACCCCTCTCTTTGCGAAACTTGGCAACAGCAGCGCTGGCAATCGCAGTACCCTCTAGAAAGTGGTCTGGAATCAAGGTAAAAGAAGAAGGTAAAGAAAAGATATATGAGGTAACCCGGATAGTTATGTCGGACAAGGGAAAGGAACTTACGAGAAATATGGCTATGGATACGGGTCAACTCCTTGATGCAGGCATCGCGTCTTTTGCGAAGTTGCTCAAGCTCAGCGTTTGCCGACCCAAGCTGGACGTCGGATTCTCTGAGTAGGCCCTGTCCCTTAGAGATCTGAAGAGTAAGGCGCTCACGCTCTTCGGTGAAGTTCTGGCCAACTTTTTGGAGCTCGGTTCGGTGCCGGGCCTTCATCTTCTCCATCTCGGCCTTGAGCTTGGCAATCTCGTCGTCCTTAGTCCGGAGGAGAGCAAGCTCATCATTCTTCTTCTTTAGCTCGGCCTGATGCTTCCCTGCTTGTTCGAGAAAATGCAGCATCATATCAGGCACGGGCACACTATCCTCAAGTGATGCTGAAATAGTATGTTAACCCGGCAAAGCCGAGGAGTGAATGTTTGCCGAGCCAAGGAGAAGAAGAAATGGAAAACACAACAAGGTCAGACAAAAGAGGACATACCCCGGATTTCCTCCAAGTTCTTCCGCATAATTTTGTTCTCAGCCTCCACCCCAGCTGCAAAAACCAAATGACGAGATTAGTCCGGCGGAAAAAAGTAAAGAAAAACGGAGAGGTGCCGAGGGAAAAAATTACCTCTCTTTTCATGTTCTGCACCAAGTGCAACATGTTTTGCGCGTAGGATCTTGTGGGTATCAAGCAGGCGTTGAAATTCGGCGCTCCGGCGATTGGTGGTTACCTGAAAGAAGTACAGAAGTGTGAAATTAGCTTGGTGCATATTCGAAGTGTGCAAGATCCGGGCCAAGTGGAACTTAACCCGGTTCTAGGTGTGTGCATATTCGAAGTGTGCAAGATCTGGGCCAAGTGGAACTTAACCCGGCTCTAGGTGTGTGCATATTCGAAGTGTGCAAGATCCAGGCCAAGTGGAACTTAACCCGCCTCTAGGTGTGTGCATATTCGAAGTGGGCAAGATCCAGGCCAAGTGGAACTTAACCCGGCTCTAGGTGTGTGCATATTTGGAGTTTACATGCAGCTACGTTGGTTTTCTAAAGAGCATCTGGCCGAGTAACAAGCTGCTCCCTCGGAGGCTCGGAGACTAATGGTTATTATCTACAGCATGTAAAGGACTTTTCCCAAACCCGGCTATTATCTACGTTGGTTTTGAAGTTTACATACCTCCATCATTCGCCCCGCGAGGTTAATTGCCTTAGCAGCAGTATTCATCTAGGCAGAAAATTCTGCGGGGCCGAACTTTTCCGAGAGATCGTCGTTGTAAACGAACTCCGCCTTGTTCCAGAACTCGATAAGGCTCGGAGGGTACCGTTTGCCAGTGGGCATGTGGGGTGCCACCAAGCCCTTCGCATGAGCTTCCTTCCTCTCAATTAGGGCAAGAGCTGGGCTGATGTGCAGAACCATCTGCTGCGCATTGGTTGGCTCGGCAGGAAGATCCTTTGCTGCTGGTGATTTCTTCGGAAGCATTGACGATAGAGTTCGCCGCCCGGCCTCGATGGATGCAGATTTGGTAGTATCCGGGGCCTTCTTGCCTTTAACTTGCTCGGAAGAAGTAACTGTGGTGGACTTCCCTTTATAAGCTGTTGGAATAGTTCCTCGCCGAGGCTGAGATGACTCGGACGAGGCAGAAGAACTTGGCACTGGAGCTGCTGTCGGTTTCCTTGGTGCCGGGACAGGTGCTGGCTCGGTAGCTGGTACTGGAGTTGCTGCTAGTGCTGGTGCTGGCGCTGGTGTTGCGGTAGACTCGGTGGTTGCTGGTTGCGGCAATGCAGAAGTGGTGGACGCCGTCGCCTCGGCCGAACCGACCCCTCCCGCTCCGAGGTCGCGTTCCTCTCGATGAGGTACTGCGGAACCCGGAGCAGCCGCAGATCCCTCCGGAATAGGGCTCAGCGAGCGTGACTTGTCGTCACGAGGAGGAGAAGGGCCGGACCGAAGGGCAGAAGAAATGCTCGATCCGCTCTGAGGGACCTCCACAGGAGGCCTGCAAAAGAGAATGATGTTAGGAGTGAAATTACCCCGATGCAAGGAAAAGTGAGTTGCGTAGTGAAAAATGACTTACGCATCCGAGGTCTCGTCCTCCTTGGGTTTCCGGGCCCTCCGTGCTGGGGCTTTGCCTGCCCGCTTGGAGGCAGTCTTGTCTCCGGCCTTCTTTTGCCTTTTTGTGGGCTGAGAAGGTTCAGAGGAAGAACTTGATGCGGATCCGCGCTTCTTCTTCGACGCCACCGGAACCGGCTCGCCCGTGGCAAGTGGAGGATCCTCGTGGATATGCCCACCAGGGTTAGCTGATGCTGGAAAGGCAGAAGAAAAAGGGACAGCCTCAATGGGTTCAATCACGTCGATATCCGAGTCATCCTCATCATCGGGCCAATCTCTAAGAGAAGAGAATTTACCGCTGGGTCGTTTGGTGGCGTCGGTCATAGGAAGGAACATCTCCTGGTCCGGCTCCTCCTCATCCGGGATTTCTCGGTCTGGCGCCCACTTAAGGGTCGGATCCATGCCATCCTCGAGAGTTTGCTGAAGGAACAACTGAGAAAAAGCATGAAGAACAGAGTCAGAAATATAACAAAAACCGACACATACTCGCGGGAGGGAGCCTGTCACGGCAGTAGTGCTCGATTCCCCACGTCCATTCGGCGGAGAAATCCTTGTGGGTGGTGAAAAGAGCCTTGACCCGGCGAAAGATCTCTGTGTTGCTCAATTCGAAGGAGGAGGTTCGGTTGGGGTCGCGGCCGAAACTCATATGGCACAACTTGTGGGTGCGCTCGAGGGAGAGATTCGCGCGCATTTAACGTGATCATAGCATCCTCGTTGCGCAATCCGAGCTTCTTCAGCTCCACGAACCTCTTGTTGACTTGGTTGGCCAGAGCGGTAGGCTTCTTGGGGACCTCCTCCCAGAAATCCGTGTCAGGTAGGCCCGGAGCGTAGGGCAGCAACCGAATCAAGTCTTCGGTACCCTCGTTTCGGACGTAGAAGAAGGTCCGGGCCCATCCTTTGCAGGAGTCAAGCCCGGTGACCCGGGGAAAGATTGAAAATCTCCAGGGCGAGATGGAGGCAGCTCCGAACTGGGTGAGCTGCTTGTCCTCCGACTCAACGTGGATATTGGGGACAACATTGCGACGGAGGCCGAAGAACCGGATCCACAGCTCCTTCGTGGGCCATAGTCCGGTGTAGCCTTCGATCGTAGAGGCAAAGGCAGAAAGAGAGGTGATTGCGTTCGCTGGGAAATGGTGCGGCTGCAGGTGATACGTCCTAACCCAATACCGGAAGAAATCGCTCACCGGGAGGCCAAATCCCCGTCGAAGTGGGACATGAATACAACAAACTCACCCGGATTGGGTGAGGGGGCCAGTTCGGCGGAGGGGAGACGAGCGGCGACGCCGGCGGGAATACGCCTGGTCCGGTAGAGCCAGTCAATGTCGTCTTGACAGACCCACGAACCGGCCCACGCGCCGGCGTCCTCCTCCATCTCCTGCTCAGCGACGGCGAACTCCTCCTCCGTCATCTCGTATCCTCTATCCTCGCTGGAGCTAGCGGCGGCGGGGATCTGAGGCCTAGATTGGCGTGGACCCGTGGTGAAGAAGCTGCGCAGCGGTGGCTGTGGTGCGGAGGCACGGGGAGGTGCGGCGGCGGCGCTGCTGCTAGAAAGCACCGGCGGCGGCGTGGTCGCAGGGAAGACGAAGGAGAAAACGCAACGGGCAAAGGGGCGCGGAGGTGGAAAAACGCTAAGGGACGCGCCCCTCCCCTATTTAACCACCCCCAGTGATCGATGAGTGGGATCGCGCTGCGCCGACGAGCCACACGATGTGGCCGTGTATCACCGGCATCAACCAATCAGAGAGAAGCCACACAGGGGGCCACAGAGTAGAAGTGATCCCATGACGCGACGTGCTGTTGCGGTAAACGAGGAGGCAGGCATGACGTGACCCACGCATAGTGAAACTGACAATTACTGCGGCGGTTACTGTGCAGGCCCTTAAAATAAGACAAGGTAATGATTAGCCTCCACATGGGTTGGCGTATGAGAGAAGGAAACGGGGCCCGGATCAAACCATGATAACCATGGGATTCGAGCCAAAGTGGTGACCCGGCCGGCAAGTGAAAACTTGGAACATGCGAAGGGAACGTAAATCCATATAATCCGAGATAAGGAGATAACTCGGAATTAAACGTCCGAGGCTCGAACATAAATGAACCTGATGTGGCCTTAGCGACCGAGGCAGCTAAGACCGCACCAGCTTAGGGGACTAATGTTGGGGGGATACCCCCGGGTAGGGTCACTCCGGGGTATAACGACCGAGTTAGCCGAGGTCCGGCAAGGTCAAAGCGGATGCTAACCGGGTCACCTCAAGGCAGTCCGAATCACGGAGTAACCCGGACCAGGGGGGTCGCCTAACGTTGTCTCATCCGACTTAAGGAGTAAGTCGGAAATGCTTGTCTAACTTATATGCAGGAATAGGTGTGGCCGGATCTACTATGATCCGGATCCTCGCTTAGCTTCTGGGAGAAGGAAGGAATCTCTCTGGTCAAAAAAGAAGGTCCGGTACGCACTGCATGAGCGAATAAAGCAAGGGCAGGACCACCGGGTCATGGCCGACAAGGGTGACGACGCTCACGTCGGCTGACGCGGGCGCCGCAGAGGCTTACGTCGCTAAAGCATGTGTGACGCGGGGGAAAAGCACCCCGGTCGGGTTACCACTTTGGGAGGGGGCATATTCTTAGGAATATGCCTCCACGTATGCCCTAGGCCAGGACCGAACCTCATCTATATAAGGGGGGTTAGGGTTCTGGTAGAGGGGGTTGGTTGAGCACTAGTTGGTTTGGTAGTTCCATAGCACTAGTTGATCTAGGGTTCTTGGGCAAGATAGTAGGCAAGAGTAAGAGAGCACCTTCTTCCTCCTCTCGGCAATACAGCTCAAGGAGCACTTGTAATCTTGAAGATCTAGCAATACAAACTTCTGTGTGGAGAATCACTCCGCTATCCCTCCCTGGATTCCCCTAGCGTGTATTAGTCCCCACCTTTAGCCTATCCATGGCATCTGCCGTGACACCACCACGACAGGAAGAAGGACAGCAGGATGGCTACGTCAACTAGGATCATCTCCCATCGTCAGCATTGCTTGTGACACTAAAGATGGAGCCCACCGCTACGCTTATTATTCCGCTGCTTGTTTGTATTAAGACTGGATCATGAGATCCTGTATTTGTGTAAGACCTTATTATGGTTTGTAATGGATGATGTACTGTGATATCCAATCTGTTATGTCTCACAAAAATAGTAATCCTGGGATTGCGATGTATGGCATAACAGGCATCTGGGATTAAAACTCCGGGTGTTGACAGAGCAGGACTACCTTTAATTTCAACAACTATATTTTCTTTGATCCCAAAAACTTGTTTATAAGTTGAATCAGCTAGATGGAGTCTTAATTCAGTTGTAACAAATGGCCCTAAGTTTAACTTATCGAATAGGCTTTTGGAAATCGTTGAGATGCTTGCACTAAGATCACAAAGCGCAGATATCTCATTAACTCCCAACTTAATTTTAATAGTGGACTCAAATATATCATCTAGCTTAACTGGAAGCTTATCAGCTAGTCTTTAATACTCCATCTCTAAATCATGAACCTTAGATGCTACTTGTTGTATAAATTGTTGGTACATAGCATCATTACCTTTTTCTATACCTGGATTCTTAACGGTGATCATCTTTAATAGATCTTCCACGGTATATTCCGCTGTTGGCGCGTTGCTATAGTCCAGCTCTTTAGGCTTTTCATCATTGGTTACCACCCTCATCATTTTGAGGTCTTCTACTGGATTTGGCTCGGGGCCAACGAACTTTGCTAGTATGAGAGCTTGGCTCTCAGCTACTTTACCCACTTGAGCTTCCATAGTTTTTGTTCTTTCCTGTAGAGCCTACTCATCATTACTAATTGCAACGGCCTGGTTAGATAATCTTCCTAAAGTACTTTCATGGTTCTCCGTAATCTTAGTAAGCATATTGTTTTGTTCGGTTTGAGCTTGCATGAATGTTCTAACAGTTTGCTCAAACAGGAGATTGCCATGATTTTCTCCATTAGTATTATCATAATTATTATAAGGAGCTCCTGCAAGATTAGTATGATATTTTTGAACATTATAAGCATAGTTATTTTTCCATGCAGGATTAAAAGGAGTGCAAGCTATAAAATTAACATCATTAACATCGGTAGTGATAGCATTAACTTGGGTATCTTCCTTACCCTTCACTAAGCTAAGCAACTCATCTACCTTAGATGTAAGCCCTCATTGTTTACCTCGGTAATTTAACTTACTCTCTTCGAGGTTCTTTCCACATGCCATTGGGCATGGTTATTTTTCATATCATCAAGTAACTTCTTTGCAATACTCACATGCTTTCCCATGATCGTTCCTCCTGCTGCAGTATCTAGCATAGACTTAGACATTGGGTTAAGACCATTATAAAATAAATGCAATATAAGCCATTCTTCCCTCCCATGATTATGATAGTTCATTACGGCCTCTTTCATCCTTTCCCACACAAGCGCTAGTGGCTCACGGTCTTTTTTTCTAAAGCTTGTAGTGTTGGATCTTAGTTGCATAGTCAAAGGGGGGAAATTTAGTCATAAACAAATTAGTGCATTCCTCCCAAGATTTAATAGTGCCCTTTGGTAGAGATAGAAACCAATCCTTAGCCTTTTCTCTAAGAGAGAAAGGGAATAGTCTTAGCTATACAACATTTGGATCTACATCTTTAATACGCATCATGCACAAATTTCAGTAAAAGTATTTAAGTACAATCCTAAATCCTTAGAAGATGAACCCCCAAATTGGTTTCGTTGAACCAAACTTAAAAGGTTAGGTTTTATCTCATATGATTCTGCATCAACTGCGGGTTGAGTGATGGGTGCACGAATAAAATCATCAGTGGGAGTAGCATACTCCCCTAATCTCTTTTGAGCCATGACTCCTATCTTTTTTGGTAATTTTTAAGTAATGAAAACGAATAACAAGTAATTTTTTTTTGGGTTTTCAAATAGATAACAAGAAAGTAAACTAATAACAAGAATTAAACTACAACTAATAATAAAACTAAAATCAAGGTCTCTAATGACCTCACCAGGATAGCGAAATTGTGTCCCCGGCAATGACGCCAGAAAAAGGGTTGATACCTTCGATCCGGATTCACGGATGTAGTATAATAGCTTTTTCCCTAGAAGACCTAGGTTTAATCGAACCTCGGAAAGCACTGCTAAAAGGTAATAAAAAAGGACACATCTAGAAGACTTTGTCTGTTCGTTTTACCTTAGTTGACCGGACCAATCTAGTTTACTTTATAATGGGTTTAAATCAATGGATGGAGATAGGCTAGGGTTGAAGATCCACCTGCAGCTGCACATCAAATGGGATGAAAGATAATAATAAGCATAGTCATGTATAGTGTTTGTATCGAGATAATCTTTTGTGGGAAACACATCCTAATATTCTAGAGACCCCATGATGCAGTGGGCATAGCAATAGACTTTTAATCCAACCGAGAGTACAACGAAGCCACGTGTTACAAATGATTATTTAGTGTAAACATAAATTAAAGCTTTAAGTGGTGATGTTGTTGTTGATCCCGAATGGGGCACTAAGCGAAGACCGTACTTCACTTTCTGTAACTGAGTTTCCTATGAGATCGCCGCTAGCCAAGTATCTCACCTCAAGCCTTTATCAATCTATGGGATCTTGGGTACCTACAAGTCCACAGATCGAGTCGAGAGACTATGAAACAAAAGATACAAATCATGAATCCAAACAAAATACAATTCTCCCATGATCTAGATGCACATAATTGCTGCGAGGTTTATCTCCAACCCACATCCCATGAGGACTACTCACTCACAACAAATAGATCGGAGATAGAAAACATCATGCAAATACTTAGATTGAAATCAAATATTCTTACAATGGTCGCCAAATCACAAGGAGATCTAAAAGTACAAAGCAATGGCTATGGCTAGTGGAGGGATGGATGGTGGAAGTGATGAACAATAGATGAACCTATGGATGAACAATGGTGTGGATCTCCTTTTGGGGTGTTGTGATGCAATCTGAGAATGGTGGCCCTCTGGCCGGCGGCTGGAGCCCCAAAATATATAGGTGTCTTCACGAAAGTTGTAGGGTTTGATGAGACGAAGCCATCGCCACCTAGTACGGGTGGGCGGTACGGGCGGACCACGCCCGTACAAGTGGCCATTAAGCGTGATGACGCCCTATTTGGCTTCTCCAATTACTTGGTCATGTGTACCTCCTCAAAATCCTTCATTATGACTCCTTATTTCGCCTTAAATGTAGTGATTTCCTGCACAACATAAATCAAAGAAGGGATTTGCATACCTTTGCAACTATTAGTCATTAGTGGCAAAAGTTGAGAGTTTCTTTGGCAACTGCTTGACCAAAAACAACGTTTAAACGGAGTGGAAGATGGCAAAAATCAGAGCCATCAGGCATCTTGCCAGGGCGCGGTCCGAGTAGGCCAGTGGAGGGGACACGCCATGATGCTGGTGAGGGCAGACGGGGTTGCCACTAAGCCTGCTGGAGCTGCTGCTGAAAGGCGTGGGTGGGAGCGCCTGTCCACGGGTTGAATTGCCAGGGCGTGTCTCGGCCGCATCCACGGCATTCGCGGCCACCGCCGCGTCCACCGCGATTGAAGGAGTTGTTGAAGAAGCCGCACCTAGAGCCGTAGCCGTGACCTCCTCTGCCCCTAGAGCAATCAGAGTTGGTGCGATCGCCCCCGGAGTTGTTGCGGTCAGCGCATGTGGGTTGCGCACAGTTGCGTTCAGCCATCACGCTGTTGCCGCTAGCCTAGGGGGCTGTAGAGGCCACGTTACCGGCATCGCTGCGGCGCTACATCTCTTCGAGGATGAGAGTGGAGCGCGTCTGGAGGAACGAAGGGAAGGGGACCTAAAACAAAAGGAACGAACGTAGATGGGCGTAAGTGTCATTGACACCATGAAGGAGCGTCAAAACCAGGTTCTCATTGCTGATCAGTTGGCCGACGTCGGTGAGAGAGTCGACCAAGGTCTTGATGGAGAGGTCGCCTTATGGTGTGTTGTGGAAGTACGCCTCGAGCTGGATGACACGGTGTTTCTTGTTGTCACGGAAGAGGTTCTCGATAGCTTCCCAGATCGTCTGGGCAGAGGATCCCAAGCACATGACGATGTCGAAGAGGTCGGTGGAGATGGAGCCATAGATCCAGGAGAGGATGGTGAAGTCATCGCATCCCCAATCCAAGGTGGGAGAGGTGTCGGAGGGCGTGGCCTCTCCCGTTATGTGGGATGATAAGCCGTAGCGGTCGAGGGCAACGCTGAAGTATTAATGCCAGTGGGTGTAGTTTCCGTTGTTGAGATCCAAAGTGATTGGAACATGGAGCTTGATGGACGTGGCATAAGTGGAGGGGCTGGGTAATGGAGCACTGGTGGTGGTAGCATTCGGGAGGGGTGGGAGGTTTGCCGGCGCATTGGGATTGGTGACCTAGCTAGCTGCTAGTTGGGAGATCTGGGCTTCACACGCGTCAAGTTGTTCGGCGCGGGTGGCGAGCTCGCGCTCTTTGGCGGCAATCTCGTCGGGAGTCATGGCTGGGAGGGAGAGGAGGGAGGGGTGCCGATCTAGGGTTTTGTGAGGAGGGAGGATGCGTCCTGCTCTGATACCATGCAATGATACAAAACGGCTCGGTCTGCTCGATGGCTCTCCGTGAGGCCTCTCCTCCTCTTTATATAGACAGATTACACGTGTGGACTTGGAGTACAAGTCAAGTTACAAGATTGTTGTACAAGAAAGAATCCTAACTAGATTAGGTAGGCAAGATCATGTGTGATATTTGCATACTCCGTAACTGTAGATATAGATGGATGCTAGAAGAATTCAAAATCTCAATCGAGCAGCAAAATCACACGCCGACTTTGAAGCATTTCACGCCCCTCCATTTCAAAAAATTTGAGGCAAAATCTCCCACCGGGGGAGTAACATTTTTCTATTATTACTAGATGGATGCTAGCCAAATTCAAAATCACAATCAAGCGGCAAAATCACACACCGACCTTGAAGCATTTCGCGCCCCTTCGTTTTAAAAACTTTGAGGTAAAATCTCCCATGGTGGGAGTGCCATTTTCTTATTAGTAGATGGACGCTAGACAAATTCAAAATTTCAACCGAGCGAAAAAATTTGCCGCCTATCTCGTTTGAATCGGGGTATCATATTTTTGGTGCCAATATATGGTCATGGATGATGAGTTGATATGACTCTTGTCCTTGAATTCCTGAAACTCGTACGCTCTACAGTACTACCTTTTTTCTTTTAGTAGATGGACGCTAACCAAATTCAAATCTCAATCGAGCGTTAAAATCTCCCACTGACCTTGAAACATTTTAAACCCTAACTTTTCAAACACTATAAAATTCCCATTCTACCCATTATTCAGACAACAAATGGGCATGATAAATTAGGTAGCTTTGGGGCACGCTCGTAATTATATTTCTGTTCACCACTATAGTCCTGATTCGTGCAGTATTTCCTGCTACCCACTTCACCAATGCCCACCGCACCGGATCTTGTTCACCGTGTCTCTCTGCCACTGCACCAGAGCCGCGGTCTAGTTCACCGCGCTGATGGCGCCATCGACCGCCCAAGCTTTGCTTCCTCGCTGCTGACAGCTACCCCAATCATACCAGAGATGCTTCACCTTGTCCATCGGACGTGATCTAGTTCAACGAGTTCCATGTCCATCGCTCTAGACTAGCTGCACATGTGTCACCTGTTCACTCAACTGAATCTGCCTCAGCGAAGCTCTTGTCCACCGCGCTCAAGCTGCCATCGAATGCCCCAGATCTGCTTCCCCGTTACCAACAGCCACCGCAATAGCATCACCCTCGGTGACCTCGACGTCACCATCACGGATACGGACGATGCTTAGACGCTCCTCCGACCATGGTAACCAAATTTCCATCCCCTTTTTGTTTTGTTAGTAGTATAGTTGGTTCAAACCTATCGCATTGAACTACATTTTTGTCATTGTGCTACACACCAATTCACTGTGCACACTTGTTCTTTGTGCTACATACGAGATCTCTAGACATGTTGGTTTGAATCACCTACTCTACAAATTTTGAAGTCGTGAGCATTTTTGTTATTTTTTCATGCACATGTTCTTAGCTACTCCATACAATAGTAATTGCCTGCTATTATGGTTTTCTTGCAAAATCTAAGTCACTGGAAAATATTACTACTAGTTTACATTCCCTGATCCACAATTGCTGACTTATATTTGGTTTGTCCTCAGCAAAGTTCCTGATATTGTTTCCTCTCTAGCATCCTTCTGCTATCCTGTAGTACCCATTTAAACTCTTCGTACTAATTCGTTTATAATTTTGTTGTTTTCATATGGTTCTTTAAAATCTACAACACTAACAATTTTCTCTTCCTTTGCATAGAGCTCAACACATGGAACACTAAACATGTTGGTTTGCAAAGCTTGTTCTACAGGTTAAAAATGATGCCTTTGTATTTCGTATCTGGTTCTGGTTCATCATAAGAAACTACATACATATCCTATGTTGTGTTGTTCATGGGTGGTTTCCATTCCCTACTCTACAAGTTGAGGTATGATGCCATTATAATTTCTATCTGGTTCATTATTAGCTACGACAGTAACTACATCCTATTTGGTAGTTCACTACAAATTCCGAGTCACCCAACATCTCGTCCATTTCAGGCTATGTAACTACTTCCATATTTGCTAAAATTCTAAGCCACTTGTTTGTTGAAATGACCTTGCTAATTCCATATTTATTGAAATGCCCTTACACATTGTTTGGTTGCTCGTTTCACGGACGGAAGGAACACTTGTCTAATGCTTGCTTTCTTGTCCTGTGTTGTTTAATAAAACCATGTACATGTAATGAACTCCAGTTCAAATGGGTAGTTTAATTTGTTTGCCTTGTTTGTTGTAGAATTCTTTGATAATGATGGTTGTTTGTTTGCTTGCCTTGTTTGATGTATTAAATTATTATTACTTAGTTTCAGACTGCAATTGTTGCTATCGCCACCAAAGAGGGGGATGCAAGACATGTATCAAGGTGGTTTTCGAATGTAGCTATCACACTCAAAGGGAGATGATGTTGATAGATTGAGAAAGCAAACTAGGGACTTAGCTACCCTTGGCCTCAATCTCGATTGGCAATTGAAATGCTGAATTTTTTACCCTTCAGTTTGTTGATGATATGTAATAATTTTAAGAAGTTTACAGCTGATATAATATCTAGGTAAATCGCATAGGCCATGTAGGCATTTAGTTGACGATGTCCCCACCTGGCAGTAGGTGGTACTATAACTGGGCCGATTGGGTTTTGGTATTAGACCCTAATATATTGGACCGATGAAGAACAGTAAATGATGCTCACTGTTGGTCCATACATAGCTTTTTTTTATTGTTATGATTGCCATGGCCCTCTCAGAAAGGTAGAAACAGTAAAAGACCATTACAGTAATTTGCATCGCCTACAAAAGGCCAGAAGGGACACCACGAACGGGATCGATGAACGGTAAAAGGCTGGAACGGTAATGAGCCTCACATGCAAAAGGGCAGAATAGTAAATGGCTAGAATTATAGCATGCCGCAAAGAAGTAATAATCCTACATTCTCACGGGCCTAAAAAGTGAATGGCTTGAACCGTGAAAGTCCATAATAGTAGCAGGACAGAACAATAGAGCACTTTCTCACATATGGGACCGTTAGTGGGCGGCCCACATCTGGCAGGCTCGAACAGTAAAAGACTAGAACAGTAACAAACCTTCTCGCAAATGGGCCTTTGTTAGGCGGCCAACCATGGGCTTTATGAGCAGTACTAGGCCTAAAGCAAGCCTTAACAGTGCCGAACTAATGTGGCACAGGCCGCTAATGGGCCACCCAGTGATGGACCAAGCTGGAACTTATGCATGCCAAAACAGTAACTGGCTGGAAAGTTAACAGGCCGCAGCTGGAATATGAAGTGGCGGGCCCCCTCCAATAGTGACAGGCCTCTGGCAGACCGAAATAGTAAAATGTCTTCTTCTTGTTGGGCTTGTCTAATGGGACGTCTCATTTAATAATTAGTAGGCCTTGACTGGGCCTTGGCTTCCACCATGGCTTTGTGGCCATTAACGGTGGTAAATGGCCATTAACGATGCTTGCCACATGGCAGTTTGCATGACGTTAGCAGTCAACAGGGCTGGTGAAACCTGTAACACCCTCAGAATCGGCCCTATGCAAGTTTTAGCGATTCCCGCCAACCCGCATAGAAACGATTCAAAGGTGCCCACCAGGCACTTGCGTGCGGGTGGAAAACGAAGTAATATCATTACACAATAGTCCACGATGGGACCCATAGAACAGATATATACAACAACGACTCAAAGAGTCAAGAATACCGGTATACAATACAAAGATCCAAATCACCTTTAAAACGATATAGTGTCCGAGTACGGACAAGATGCAAATTGAGCTAAGAGCCCTGAAGAATAACCAATGGCGTCCATAACCCTGCCCATGCCAAGCCGGAAGGGTAACCCTGCTAACGACGTCGATCTCAAAACCTGCTTCAACAAAAGGGGTGCCAACAAAGGGCAAAGGAAAAAGAGAGAGCGGTCAGTACTGAGGCCAGTACACGGCGAGACTAGAATTCGGCGGTCCTCGCCTACATAGGTATGGTGGTCTGAGCGGCAGCGCGGCATGCACTAAACAACCTATAGAGACTCGAGATAACTGTCGGCTATCAGAGAGGGACAAGAAAGACCTATTCGGAACCAACCTGATTCTACCACCAAACATACCCATCCTGGTATTTCCCCCTCGAGACCAAACGAGTAAGTCAACCGAGGAACTCACACAGTTGGCAGTTTTATTCATTCCGTTATAGTTGCGGCAATTACTAGTCCAATATAGATAGCATGAGTCATCCTGATATAATAAGCAGTGGGCACTTTTAGTTAACCATTCCGTTGTAGTTGCAACACTTACTAGTCAGATACAATTAACATGAGATATCCCAAACCCAGCAGCTATTGGTACTTTTATTTAGCCATTCCGTTGCAGTGGAGCTGATTACTAGTCATATCGGATACAAGTCAATTTATAACAGTAAACTTTAGTTATAGTTGTCTATGATCGAGAACTGTGCTCCAAGTCGTCCATAACCGCGGACACGGCTTTTCGAAAAGATTTAACCTAGGGTGCACCAAAGTATCCACACGCACTTGACCCTTTTGCCGATCGTTAACATACACCCATCGGTATGTCAAGGGCCTAAGTCATGACGTTTCCCAGATCCAAAGCAAGTACATGGGGGCCACCCCACTAAGCTACCCGCAACTAAGTCGGACGGTCTCCGAGACGGACTCAGGGTTTGCGTCAGTGGCTGTAAACGACTGGGAACCCGAAAGTGTGACTGGGCTTGTCGATACCGTGAAAACACTCCGCAATCCTAAACAGTACAGGTGCAGTACCTCGCACAATTTTAAATTAAGCAGTAAAGCATGGCATAAGTACAGAATAGTAATAAAGCCCCAAACTACTTTGTGGCCCCCAGTACAATACTTTGAAATCAGGTACTAATCGATGGGGGTGCCCACACACCCCACCTGTGGTTAGCGCTCGATCTCGAACAGTGTCAAGAACTCGGGTCCCACGGACACCATGAGCGTTAAAAACCAAATATTGTCTATTACCCACTGGTGCCTCTGCATTTACCTACTTTCAATTTTAGTTATTAAACAATAATTAAAGCCAAGATCATCTCCAACTTTAAACATGCGGCAAAAACTCCAACAACTGTGGTACTGGACGACACGCAACAACACTTGAGCAGGCGACTACGACGCGCGAGTCCAACTATCTACGAAACAACAGGTAATAGGATGTGTCCAAGGCAATATGAGGCTGCAAGGGATATCACGGATACGAAATCTAGAGCATCGCAACACAGATAGCAATAGATCAATAGGAGGGAATAAATACTATAAAAGTAAGATAGGTAGAAAGGGGGAGATTGCTCGCCTGAAAAACATTGTTGAAGGTTCATCCGAGATCGGGTCGACACTCGCATCAACTCATCGGCCTAATCCGTGAAGAAGCAAAGCACTAGAAGAAACACCGGATGGACTATTTAATACTACGGTAGAAAATCGGGCATGATGCATGTATGATGTATGACATGGCAAAGGTGCGATGCAATTAGGCAATATTAACGGAACCGGGGTCCCGACATTTAATTAAACGGTTCAAGTTATTTATCTACCCCGCAAATTAAATGTTGGATTAGCAAGACAAAACAGGGCTTCGGTTCGCTATGCCAATTTAAATGGAGTCCGGGATAAGACAAAGTTATCCCGCATATAGACTCCATATTTAATTATGAGATGAATTGGCATAATTCCCCCAAACCACAGACAAGTATGCATGCATGAACAATTTAATATGCACCAGTTGATAATGTCATATTATAATAATAATGGGGTCTCGGATAGGGAATCACATTAGGTTCGGCGAACTTGGGCTCCGAGGGGTTCGAGGTCGGTCTCAGGGTTCGACGGGAGAACGGCTCGACGAGATCGGTCTCGGACAACGGAAGTCGATCTTGTCGCATCCGAGAAGAAGAACTTGGTTGGCGTCGGGGGCACATCGGATCCGCCCTAGTCGGTGCCGATCTTGTCGTCACGAAGATCTTGTCGGGTCCTCGTATCGGGTCGGTCTTGGCGTTCGGGGAGAAGAACTTGGCGTGCGACGTCGTCGGCATCGGTGCGGGAAGGAGGTCTTGTCGTTCCGTGTCGGTGACCTTGGCATCCGGGTTCTCGGCGAACTTGGCGTCCGGGAAGGAGCACTTGTCGCATCTGTGGCCTTCGGGTCGAAGAATTTGGCATGCCCGGGTTCGGTCTTCGGGTCCGTGAAGGAGATCTTGTCGGGGGCCTCATGTCGGTCTTGGGTTATCATGTACAATTGTCGGTCTTGTCCGCGTACGAACTTGACATGATGGTTCGATGTCGTTGCAGCTCTTGGCGTCGGCTAAACAGGGTACATGAGTCTTGGCAAGGTTACTAAAACGACGCTGATTCGAGTGAGGCCCGTGCGCAAAGGATCCAGGCACGAAGCAAGCACGGCCCAGATGTTAGACGCACAAACACGCACGCGGTGCAGAGAACTTCTGGAATAGGGAGGCGTGGGCGGCTCTGCCTGCAACGCACAGGAGACCGTTTGCGGTGGCGCCGGTCCTGGGGACGGAGGAGCCCGCTGCAGCGAGGGGAGGCAGAGGCCGAAGCGCCAAAGGCCGAGCCCGAGGAAGAATGGGTGGGTCAAGCTGCTGCGGTGAAGGGGCCCCAGGCGGCGCAGACGGGGTGAGGCCGACGGCGACGCCTTGATCGCGAAGAGGTGCTCGGGAGAAGGGAGGCCAGCCAAGACGGCTGCTGCTGGTGTTGGATTCCACGGTGGCGGGGTTGGACGGATTGGAGGAGAAGGCCACGGCGGCCGGGGCGCGGGGCCTGCAGCAGGAGGAGGGAGACGCGGTGAGGGAGGAGAGCAGAGGAGCGGTGTCGGGGTGGGCCAGGGCGGGGGCGACGGGAGGTGCTCGAGGGAGACGGCGCAGTGAGAGAGCCCGATGGCGGCGGCTGTCCGCCGTCGATGGAGACGAGGGAGGCCGAGGACCAGGAGAGCGGAGGGGAGGCCGGGGAGGGGCACACCACGGTGGTGGACGGAGGACGGGGCTCAGAGGTCCGGCGATCGGATCCATGAGGCCGACGGGGGCGAGGAGGCATGTGGGGGCCGAGAGGCGGGCGAGGCGGGACATGAAGGTGAGGGCGGGCGGCCGGGGCGGCGAGCAAGGCGGGGGGGAGGAGGAGAGGCGGCGTCCCGCCGCCGACGGGCCGAGGTCGAGGGCGCGACGAGGGGAGGAGGAGGAGGGAGCGGGCAGGGGCAAGTGGAGGAAGAGGGAGGATGCGGGGGAAGACGAGGTGGGGGAGAGGAGCGTCAGGGGAGGAGTGCCTGGGGACGGTGGGCCACGTGGGGAGAGGCAGGTGGGGGGGAAGGCGCAGGTGGTGGGGCCGGCTCGGGGCGGAGAGCCCGAGGCGGAAGGCTGTCGGGGGATGCGGCTCGCGCGCGCGGGCGTGGGCGGGAAAAACGGCAGGCGGCGGTGGGGTGCGCGCCCAGGTGGTTTTGGGGCGAGTGCGGCGGAGGAGTGCGTGCGTGCGCGGGTGGATGGGGCAGGTGGCAGCGGGTGATTGGGTGGGGTTTGGCCAGGGGTGATGTGGCATGATAGGATAGGTTGGGGTGAGGTGGAGGGAACTGGGTAGGATAGGGTGGGGTAGGAAAAGGGTTTGGGTAGTCTGGTTTTTGTACTGGGGGTGGCCGACTGGGTCGGATCGGCCCGGTACGGCTGCCCCCTAAAAATAAACTAAATATTTTTATTATTTAAAACGAGGCTTTTGAAAACCGTTGGTAGACGAAACAAAATAATCCGGACAAGCCCGGGTTTTGTAGTTTGAATAAAAGATGGGGTGTTTAGAAAACAAAACCAGACTTTTCAAAATATAGTTTTAGATAAACCATGCAAGATGACATGACGATGCTCAAATGCAATGTGGCATGATGACATGAGCATGCGATCATGATGATGCAATGCACAAAAACAACGCGATTTTCTAGTAGTGGTTTTTGCGGGGCGCCACAAAACCGATCTACCATGACAGGAAATTCCGTGGTCGAAGAGTGCGATCCACCACGGTCGCGAAAAAGCCGTGATTGATTCTTTGGTGATGGGGCTTTTACCATGGGTACCCATCTGTCACAAAAGACTTTTCAACTATGATAAACGAGCCTTCAACCACGAAACTGTCCGTTGTAAAAACCAACTTTTCTTGTAGTGAGGGGCGATGGCTAGGGTTCGTCCCAAGCTACACCCGGGATCAACATGGGGCCTTTTACATATGGTAGAACCCACTCACACAAATGTTGAAGAGTTTAGCTTGTGAACACTAGGATAAGGATTTTCATCATGGATGACTGGTCAAATCAAATATATAACATCTAAACAAAATAGAATACCTTTAAGGATTCAACTAAGAGGAAACTGATGCGCTCGACTTTCGACGTAGAGCTCGTTGGGAACCCCAAGAGGAAGGTACGATGAATATAGCAGCAAGTTTTCCCTCAGTTATGAAACCAAGGTTTAATCGAACCAGTAGGAGCAAGGAAACACCCCAAAGGTGTTACTAGCTGAGCTTTGGCGGGCACTACGGTGCTAGTAGCAACGTGGAGACCTGCACAACACAACCACAGAACTTTGTCCCCAACTTGCGATGAGGTTGTCAATCTCACCGTGTTTTGCGGAAAACAAAGGATTAAACGTATCGAATGGAAAGAAGTAAAACTTTGCAGAAAGTAAACACAAAGCAGTAAAAGATTGTAGATTGTATGTAAAGTAAAAGGACCGGGATCTATAGTTCACTAGAGGTGGCTCTCCTTAGATAGATAACATGCTGGGTGAACAAATTACAGAGGGGCAATTGACAAACACCGAGAAAGCAATACATGCATATACTAATCATCTTGACTCCTCTGAGACTTGATTGGGCATTACAATATAATACATAGACCGCCATCCAACTGCATCTATGACTAATAATCCACCTTCAGGTTATCATCCGAACCCCTCCAGTATTAAGTTGCAAGCAACAGATTATTGTTTTACGAACTGCGTGTAAAGTAAACAATACGATTGCTCTATGAACAAAGTATTGTTGTTTTCTCCCTAGTAGAAACAGCACATCTAGTACCTTAGAGATTTCTGTCACTTCCCTAGATTACCAGAGGCATGAACCCACTATCGAGCATAAATACTAACTCTTGGAGTTGCTAGCATCTACTTGGCCAAGATAGCTACTAACAATGGAAAGCATGCAAGATCTCAAATAACAAAGACATGATAGAATCAATAATCAATCTGAAATAGCATCTCAATATCCATCGGATCCCCGCATACACAACATATATGAAATACAAATAGATGATCTTGATCATGAACGAAGCTCACAAGATCTAAACATGAAAGCACAAAGGAGGAGAAACCAGCCATCTAGCTACTACATGGATCCGTAGTCCAAGGATGAACTACTCACGCATCACACCGGAGGCTTGCATGGTGATGAAGAAGGCCTCCAGGGTGAATTCCCCTCTCCGGCAGGGTGCCGGGAAGAGCTTCAGATCCCTCCCGATCTAGGGATGGAGATGACGGTGGCTACAGACTCTTTCGTGGATTTTTGATCAGGTACCTAGGGTTTTCATCCCGAGGGCAACTTATAGGCGGAAGGAGAGTCCGGGAGTGGCCACACCACCCCCTGGCGCGGGCCAGGCCTGGCCGCGCGGCTAGGTGGCATGGTGGCCCTGGTCCTTCTCCGTCTCGTATTCTGGCACTTGATCCCTTCCGGAAAAATAGGAACTTTGGCTTTTGTCCCGTCCAATTCTAAGAATATTCATTTTCTGAGTTTCCTGGAACCAAAAACAACAGAAAACAGGCAGCTGGCACTGTGGCTCTTGTTAATAGGTTAGTCCAAGAAATCATATGAAAAGTACTCCAAAGTTGGAACAAAACACAAGAAAGTGGATAAAACCAAGCATGGAACATCAAAAATTATAGATACATTTGCAATGTATCAACATCCCCAAGCTTAACTCCTGCTCGTCCTCGAGTAGGTAAGTGACAAAAAGAAATAATTTTTGAGGAGACATGCACCATCAAAGACTTGATCATAGTATTTGCAAAACATTCAAGACTGGGATCATAGTACTTCAATCATAACATGAAAGACAAAGTTCTAGCAATAAGCAAAGAAACTATGATGCAACATGAAAAGGCACAAACAAAAGATTCATGAATAACATGCTTTGCAAGACGTTTGTTTGTTTCACATAAAGAAAACATAGCATAATAGTATTCAGCTTGTCCCTCAATAGAGTAGCAAATATAAATGCATAGGACACATTCAAAGTTCATAAGAGTGACTAGATACAATAGTTTCAAACAAGCAATATCAAAGTATGCATCAATCAACTAGTCTTGGGACAATGCACATAGAACTAAGAATGGCCACTATGCTCTCAAAGTAGGTGCATAATAGAAGGTGGAAACTCAATATAATGGTGGAAGAAAGGCCTTTTGTAAAAGGAAGCAGGGATTCAAGTCTCATAAAGAGCTTCCAAAAATTATGGTACTTAATAGCTTTCAGCTCTCATTTCCCCTATCATAAGCATCTTGAAGTGATTAAGGTTAAAGTGAACAAACTATGGTGTACATGCTTGACGAAGTATAAGTCAGAAATCTCATGTCCCTTGTATACGAGGGACGCTCCTCATGCTACTCAAGTTTAGTCACCGGTAAGTTCTTGTCATCGTAAGTACATGTGTATCATTGAGAACCGCCAACGCGGTACCCCTTGCCCGATGATACGGAAGAATCCCCATATCAAAATGACAAGGCAAGCAGACAACGAGCATCTCAACATTCTTCTTATTTACCATGGGAATATGGTGCTTTTTTTCTCTCTTTACTCTTTTCATAGTATCTCTTTTTTTTCTTTTCTCTTTTTTTTCTCAATATAGGACTCTTTTTTTTATAAGAAGAATGCTTCATAGACAGCTCATTATGGTTACGCTGCAGGTTTCCACCATGTCAGCATGGATTAGACCAGCGGCCCAGGCGTTTCTCTAACACATATACATAACTCCATGGACTTACAAGCTCCCCTTTCATTTCACACCGACGACATCCATATACAAAAGAGAATGATATCAACTAGGTACAAGTACCAAGTGCAATGTTGAAAGCGTTCCCCATGAAAGCATGGTTCTGCTAATTCCCAACAAATAAGTGCAAGCATATACAACATAGAAGACACAATGGTTCAAGTTTATTAAGGGCAAGTAAAGGGAAGTGTGCCTTCAAGTTCGTGAGAGCTTTAATCACTAGTTTTCTCATAACAAGAGGAAGGTAAACAAAAGCATGAATATACTTGGAATAGCATAAGCTAGTAGGTAGGTATGGTGGACTCTTTGGAATAACTTGGTTTAGGGAGTTGGATGCATGAGTGGAACTCATACTTGGTTGTGGAGGCTAGAAAAAGACTGGGAGCGACAAACTAAGAGAGCAATAATGGCCATAATCATGCAGAGTGACAAACCATCATTGATCAAAGAATAAAGTGATACTACAAGTTGAAAACTAAAGGATCATAAAGGCTATGGTGACTTGAGATAGTCATAACATGGTGTGAGCATGTGCCAAGTCAACCCAAATAAACTATCAAAGGAGAATACCACTATACTATGCTTTAATATGCTAAAACAACGCATGATTCATCCAAGGCACATTAAGCAATATCAATTGTTTATAACAAGTCATGCTACAGCAAAGAATACTAAGAATAAAGCCAAAACAATATCAAGCATGGCATGACAAAGCATAGGCCACAGTCAAAAACGAGCTCTTTTGACCACATAAGTATGAACTTTCCTACTCTTTTCCAAACCAAACCAAACTATTCGCAAACCAAAGTGTGAAAGAGGGGGTCCAACCAACTTATTCAGAAAACTAAGCAAACCAAGCAAACTAAAAACCAGGAGAAAAATGAAAAAAGAAGATGCTCCAAGAAAAACACAACTGTGCATGAAACAATAAAAATGAAGCGTTTGGAAGAAACCTGGAATTTTTATTGATGAAGAAGGGGGATGCCTTGGGCATCCCCAAGCTTTGACGCTTGTACTTCTTGGATATTTCTTGGGGTGACACGCGTGGCATCCCCAAGCTTGAGCTTTAGTCCATCCTTTATCTCATTACTTGTTCCTTCCATACACCTGAAATTTTTCCTTCATACAAAACTTCACACAATCTCATTAGCAACATTAGTGCACTTAAGATAAATAAGTCTCAAGGTTCAGTTCTAACACCAAATAACTTCCATTAGAACACTAGCTACTGTAGCACTTCCCTCAAAAAGCTCGATTCCCCAAAGGAACTCAAGAAGGAACTAACAAGAAGCAAATGTAGAAAATGGCAGAAATCTGTCAAAACAGACCAGCATGTAAAGACGAATTTTTTCGAAGACCTTTTGTTTCTCAAATCAAAAAGTGTTGAACTAAAAAAAGTTAGATAACAACCTGGGGCAGAAGCAAAAACAATTATAGATCAATCCGACATACAGAGCTCTCTCAGGAATGTTTACGGTGAAGCACAAAAATCTGTTTTGGGACAGCAACTTTCCCAATCATTACTTCACTCTCATTAGAGGTTACTCTTGGCACAAAAAGCAAATAAAAAGGATAAGGAGAGGTTATTAGAGAGGTAATAACTTCCAAGACTCATCTGAAACTCTTGGGTTATCTCCCAACAAGTACTTTTCTTTAACGCCTTTAAGTTAGGCATAATAAGCAAAGAAAGAATCAAGTGTTCTCAAATGAAGAAGCATTAAGACCAAATTTTGTTTTCATAGGAGAAGCAAAAGAAATCTTTTCTCTCTTTTTAGGGAAGTGTTCTATGCCTTTCGTGAGTGGGAGTTGATATTTAATGGTGCCTTCTTTCATATCAATGATGGCACCAACAGTTCTAAGAAAAGGTCTTCCCAAAGTAATAGGACAAGAAGCATTGTATTCAACATCCAAAACATAGAAATCAACGGGGACATAGGAATCATTAACCAAAATAAGAACATCATTAAGACTCCCCATGAGTTTCTTTTTAGCATTAGCATCAAGTGGGACATTCAAATAACAATCTTTAAGAGGAGGCAAATCAAGCATATCATAAATACTTCTAGGCATAATAGAAACACTACTATCAAGATCACACAAAGCTTTGAAATCAAAGTCATTCACTTTCATATTAATGATGGGTTCCCAACCATCTTCTTGTTTTATAGGAATAGAAGCTTTATGTTTCATCTTTTCTTCTTTAATCTTTATGAGAGCATCAGTAATGTGTTTTGTAAAAGCCATGTTCATAGCACTAGCATTAGGACTTTTAGCAAGCTTTTGTAGGAACTTAATAACTTCAGAGATGTTGCAACCATCAAGATCAAAATCAACTTTATCATCTAAAGTAGTAGAACTATTAGTAGCCTCAACAGTAGTGGTGGTGATAGTAGAAACACTAATGTTTCTAGCAATTTCATCTTCTCTTTCCCACTTAGCATGTAATTCAGCTAATAGTCTAACATTTTCATCAATTCTTACTTGTATAGCATTAGTAGCTGCAAAGGGATTCTCATTAGTTTCAGGTTTAGCAGCCATTTTATTCAAAGTAGATTGAGCTTCAGCCAAAGATGCTATATTTCTTTCAGCATTAGAGAGTTTTTCCTCAATAGTTTTATTGAAAGCAGTTTGTTTACTAATAAAATCTTTAAGCATAACTTCAAGTTCAGAGGGAGCACTCTTATTATTGTTGTAAGGATTTCCATAAGCATTACCATTGTTGGGAGGATATGGCTTATAATTGTTGTTACCAAAATTGTTCCTATAAGCATTATTACCATAAGCATTGTTGCCAAAGTTGGTATTTCTTATGAAGTTCACATCAACTTGCTCTTATTGAGAAACCAAAGAGGCTAAAGGAACATTATTTAGATCAATGTGGGTTTTCCCATTAACAAGCATAGACATAATCATATCAATCTTATCACTCAAGGAGGAGGTTTCCTCAACAGAATTTACCTTCGTACCTTGTGGAGCTCTCTCAGTATGCCATTCAGAATAATTAACCATCATATTGTCCAGAAGTTTTGTTGCAGCACCCAAAGTGATGGTCATAAAGGTACCTCCAGCAACTGAATCCAATAGGTTCCTTGAAGAATAGTTCAATCCTGCATAAAAAGTTTGGATGATCATCCAAGCAGTCAGTCCATGAGTGGGACAATTCTTTACCAAAGATTTCATTCTTTCCCAAGCTTGAGCAACATGCTCATTATCAAGTTGTTTAAACTTCATTATTTCACTTCTTATAGATATAATCTTAGCAGGAGGATAGTATTTTCCAATAAAAGCATCTTTGCACTTAGTCCAAGAATCAATACTATTCCTAGTTAAGGAATTCAACCATTCTTTAGCTTTTCCTCTCAAAGACAAAGGAAACAATTTCAGCTTAATAATATCACCATCTATATCCCTATGCTTTTGCATCTCACAAAGTTCAACAAAGTTATTTAGATGGGAAGCAGCATCTTCATTACCAATACCAGAAAATTGTTCTCTCATAACAAGATTGAGCAAAGCAGGTTTTATCTCAAAGAAAGTATTTTCAGCCACAAGTGGAGCAATAGGTGTGCTCATAAAATCATTGTTGTTGGTGCTAGTGAAGTCACACAACTTAGTGTTTTCAAGAGTAGTCATTTTTTGGGTTTAAAATAAGAAAGCAAACAAGTAGAACTAATTTTTTTGTGTTTTTGAAGAACAAAACAAGCAAACAAAGCAAAAAGAAACTAAGCAAAACAAAAACAACAAAGTAAAGAGATTGGTTATGAGGGACTCCCCTTGTGAAGATGTCCTTGACTCGCCGGCAACGGCGCCAGAAAATCTTGATGCGCTCGACTTTCGACGTAGAGCTCGTTGGGAACCCCAAGAGGAAGGTATGATGAATATAGCAGCAAGTTTTCCCTCAGTTATGAAACCAAGCTTTAATCGAACCAGTAGGAGCAAGGAAACACCCCAAAGGTGTTACTAGCTGAGCTTTGGCAGGGCGCACTACCGGTGCTAGTAGCAACGTGGAGACCTGCACAACATAACCACAGAACTTTGTCCCCAACTTGCGATGAGGTTGTCAAACTCACCGTGTTTTGCGGAAAACAAAGGATTAAACGTATTGAATGGAAAAAAGTAAAAGTTTGCAGAAAGTAAACACAAAGCAGTAAAAGATTGTAGATTGTATGTAAAGTAAAAGGACCGGGATCCATAGTTCACTAGAGGTGGCTCTCCTTAGATAGATAACATGCTGGGTGAACAAATTACAGCGGGGCAATTGACAAACACCGAGAAAGCAATACATGCATTTACTAATCATCTTGACTCCTCTGAGACTTGATTGGGCATTACAACATAATACATAGACCGCCATCCAACTGCATCTATGACTAATAATCCACCTTCAGGTTATCATCCGAACCCCCTCCAGTATTAAGTTGCAAGGAATGGATTATTACTTTACGAACTGCGTGTAAAGTAAACAATACAATTGTTCTATGAACAAAGGATTGTTGTTTACTCCCTAGTAGCAACAGCACATCTAGTACCTTAGAGATTTCTGTCACTTCCCAGTTACGGAGGCATGAACCCACTATCGAGCATAAATACTAACTCTTGGAGTTGCTAGCATCTACTTGTCCAAGATAGCTACTAACAACGGAAAGCATGCAAGATCTCAAATAACAAAGACGTGATAGAATCAATAATCAATCTGAAATAGCATCTCAATATCCATCGGATCCCCACAAACACAACATGTATGAATTACAAATAGATGATCTTGATCATGAACGGAGCTCACAAGATCTAAACATGAAAGCACAAAGGAGGAGAAACCAGCCATCTAGCTACTACAAGGATCCGTAGTCCAAGGATGAACTACTCACGCATCACACCGGAGGCTTGCATGGTGATGAAGAAGGCCTCCAGGGTGAATTCCCCTCTCCAGCAGGGTGCCGGGAAGAGCTTCAGATCCCTCCCGATCTAGGGATGGAGATGACGGCGAGTACAGACTATTTCGTGGATTTTTTATCGGGTACCTAGGTTTTTTGTCCCGAGGGCAACTTATAGGCGGAAGGAGAGGCCGAGGGTGCTGGAGCGCCACACCCCTTGGCTGGGCTGCCAGGCCTGGCCAGGTGGTGTGGTGGCCCCCTGGTCCTTCTCCGTCTCGTATTCTAGCACTTGATCGCTTCCGGAAAAATAGGCACTTTGGCTTTTGTCCCGTCCAATTCCGAGAATATTCATTTTCTGACTTTCCTAGAAACAAAAATAGCAGAAAACAGGCAGCTGGCACTGTGGCTCTTGTTAATAGGTTAGTCCAAGAAATCATATGAAAAGTACTCCAAAGTTGGAACAAAACACAAGAAAGTGGATAAAACCAAGCATGGAACATCAAAAATTATAGATACATTTGCAATGTATCAGAAACATAATTCGGAAAACTTGACTTTGTTTGTGTGGATGGTTCTATTAATCCTTAGAAGTAAAACATGCCCCTCCCCCGCTAGGGTTTTGTGCACCAGCGGTGATCCCATCGCTATCGTGAGATTGGACTCATTTTTTAGAAGAATTCAATCGAGATGGCTTGATTTGTTCCATGGGGCTGCTGAAATCTGAATCTCATTGGTTCAACCTCCCATTGCCTGTTGCATTTGATGGAGAACACCGAATGTTGTACTATACCCTGCTAATCCACACAATAATTGATGGGACTACATTCAAGGGAGTCTTGTAACACCTCGTCCAACAATAGGCCCCGGTGTCACTCCTGATAGCTTACTAGGATCTCTAGAATGGCTCCATAGACCAACACTTGTCTTTTCTGCGTACTTTGTCGTCACTCATGAGAACCCGGGAACAACTTCCCGATCGGTCACCCATCCTCAAATTTCTCCAAGCCAAGCACCCTTAACGTCGGAGTTCTTTTTAGATGAGCTTCCAAAAAAAGTTGCAAATTCTTGGTATGAGTATCCTATCAATCCTATTAAGCCATGCACGGGCAGATGCAACGCCCCTATCACCTGGAGCTCTCCCGGGCTTCGCGCTCGCGTGACTGCTGGGGATATGGTTTTCACCAAGAAAAATCGGGCTGAGTGTGGGCAAAAACAGCTGGCCATGATCGTGATGGTTGTGGCTTGGGCCGTTTGAAGTCCAGGTCCAGCAAGGCCAAGCATGACAGTGCCTGGACCAGGTCAGCAAGCGCACACAGACAGATAATGACCAAAACGATTCAGCGAGTGGACTCGCTATATTCTCAAACATCGTCAACCCGCACCTCTTGAAACCCTTGCCACACCCAGCGACTTCCCTGTTGCCTAGTATAACAAAAATAACCCAGTCGATGTCCTCATAGAAGTCATAAGTACATTTTACGCTTTGACCAGGCATGTCGTACTAGATTACCCCATTGAGGATAATTCGGGATTTACCAACTAATAATCCGGAAAACAAGATTTCCATACATATCTAGCGTACCTTACTCAACAGTAAAACAAAATTTGCATACATATCTCACTATCTCACCGTGCCGAGTACTATACCACTTTACAACTCAAATATTGCACCAAGGCCCTCTGTTCTGGTTCATCCGCAGGGATCATTGTCATATTAGTGCTATTAGGTCGACTAGCTCAATCAATAGCTGCCATAATCTTATACGGGGTCCTTCTTAAGAAACTGGAGCTTCTAGTCTAAAAAACGTCGGCTCACTATCTTGCGTATTGTGTTGTGAGATCGGTCTTCTGGAAACGCATTGAGGTGCATCTTCCTTGCTCTACAGGATACTCGAGTAAAGACCTTATATGTTATTCGGTCAAGCGTATTAGGGATCCACTATCTGACTAAGTGGATCCGTTCTACGAGTGTACGGACCTGTTTAAAGCGTAACATTTACCTCATAGGCCTAGCGCTAATTACCACATCATTGGTAATGTCTTGATATATTTGTTTGTCTCATGCATCAAGATAAATATATTTTCTAAGGTATGTTCATATGATTTACTAGTCTATCTTTTTTCTTTTATTATGTAGAGTCTTGATCTGGGTGAATATGGACACTTCAACTCTTCTTGTCAATCGCTGGAGTTTCATTACTCTTTTGGTAGTTCTAATATTGGCAGATATGAGCTTATTAATGTGTTATAAACTTGAATATTCGAGTGTGTTGTGAACATTGGAATGTATAATGTATTGTATTCATGTTTCCGCACTAAGACTATCGTTAAAACTATATTTGCTCTATATGATGCTTATATTTGTTCGAGAAATTTTTCAATTGCCTTGCGGCGCGTTGATGGCTCAATGCACGGCGCCCAGAAAAGTGCTGGTGCGTGGTTGATGTAGAGCTCGTTGGGAACCCCAAGAGGAAGGTATGATGAGCATAGCAGCAAGTTTCCATCAATATGAAACCAAGGTTTAATCGAACCAGTAGGAGCAAGGAAACACCCAAAAGGTGTTACTAGATGAGCTTTGGCAGGGCGCACTACCGGTGCTAGTAGCAACGTGGAGACCTGCACAACACAACCACAGAACTTTGTCCCCAACTTGCGATGAGATTGTCAATCTCACCGTGTTTTGCGGAAAACAAAGGATTAAACGTATCGAATGGAAAGAAGTAAAAGTTTGTAGAAAGTAAACACAAAGCAGTAAAAGATTTTAGATTGAATGTAAAAGACAAGGACTGGGATCAATAGTTCACTAGAGGTGGCTCTCCTTAAGATAGATAACATGTTGGGTGAACAAATTACAGCGGGGCAATTGAAAAACATCGAGAAATCAATACATGCATATACTAATCATCTTGACTCCTTTGAGACTTGATTGGGCATTACAACATTATACATAGACCGCCATCCAACTGCATCTATGACTAATAATCCACCTTCAGGTTATCATCCGAACCCCCTCTAGTATTAAGTTGCAAGCAACAGATAATTGCATTACGCATTGCGTGTAAAGTAAACAATACGATTGTTCTATTAACAAAGGATTGTTGTTTTCTCCCTAGTAGCAACAGCACATCTAGTACCTTAGAGATTTCTGTCACTTCCCCAGATTACCAGAGGCATGAACCCACTATCGAGCATAAATACTAACTCTTGGAGTTGCCAGCATCTACTTGGCCAAGATAGCTACTAACAACGGAAAGCATGCAAGATCACAAATAACAAAGACATGATAGAATCAATAATCAATCTGAAATAGCATCTAAATATCCATCGGATCCCCACAAACACAACATGAAGAATTACAAATAGATGATCTTGATCGTGAATGGAGCTCACAAGATCTAGACATGAAAGCACAAAGGAGGAGAACCAGCCATCTAGCTACTACATGGATCCGTAGTCCAAAGATAAACTACTCACGCATCACACCGGAGGCTTGCATGGTGATGAAGAAGGCCTCCAGGGTGAATTCCCCTCTCCGGTAGGGTGTCGAGAAGAGCTTCAGATCCCTCCTGATCTAGGGATGGAGATGACGGCGGCTACAGACTCTTTCATGGATTTTTGATCGGGTACTTAGGGTTTACGTCCCGATGGCATCTTATAGTCGGAAGGGGAGGCTGAGGGGGTGCCAGGGCCACCACACCACCCCCTGGCGCGGGCCCAGGCCCGCCTTGTGACCAGGTGGTGTGGCCGGCCTCTGGCCCCTCTCCGTCTCGTATTCTGGCATCTGATGACTTCCGGAAAAATAGGCACTTTGGCTTTTTTCCCGTCCAATTCCGGGAATATTCATTTTCTGACTTTCCTGGAACCAAAAACAGCAGAAAACAGGCAGCTGGCACTGTGGCTCTTGTTAATAGGTTAGTTGAAGAAATCATATGAAAAGTACTCCAAAGTTGGAACAAAACACAAGAAAGTGGATAAAACCAAGCATGGAACATCAAAAATTATAGATACATTTGCAATGTATCAACATCCCCAAACTTAACTCCTGCTCTTCCTCGAGTAGGTAAGTGATAAAAAGAAAGAATAATTTTTCAGGTGACATGCACCATCAAAGACTTGATCAAAGTATTTGTAAAACATTCAAAGCTGGGATCATAGTACTTCAATCATAACATGAAAGACAAGGTTCTAGCCATAAGACAAAGAAACTATGATGCAACATGAAAAGGCACAAACAAAAGATTCATGAATAACAATGCTTAGCAAGACGTTTGTTTGTTTCACATAAAGAAAACATAGCATAATAGTATTCAGCTTGTCCCTCAATAGAGTAGGAAATATAATTGCATAGGACACCTTCAAAGTTCATAAGAGTGACTAGATACAATAGTTTAAACCAAGTAATATCAAAGTATGCATCAATCAACTAGTCTTGGGACAATGCACATAGAACTAAGAATGGCCACTATGCTCTCAAAGTAGGTGCATAAAGATAGAAGGTGGAGACTCAATATAATGGTGGAAGAAAGGCCTTCATAGAAGCAAGTAGGGATTCAAGTCTCATAAAGAGCTTCCAAAAATTATGGTACTTATAGCTTTCAGCTCTCATTTCCCCTATCATAAGCATCTTGAAGTGATTAAGGTTAAAGTGAACAAACTATGGTGTACATGCTTGACGAAGTATAAGTCAGAAATCTCATGTCCCTTGTATACGAGGGCCGCTCCTCATGCTACTCAAGTTTAGTCACCGGTAAGTTCTTGTTATTGTAAGTATATGTGTATCATAGAGAACCGCCAACGCGGTACCCCTTGCCCGATGATACAGAAGAATCCCCATATCAAAATGACAAGGAAAGCAGACAACGAGCATCTCAGCAATCTTCTTATTTACCATAGGAATATGGTGTTTTTTCTCTCTTTCCTCTTTTCATAGTATCTCTTTTTTTTCTTTTTTCTCCTTTTTCTCAATATAGGACTCTTTTTTTTATAAGAAGAATGCTTCATAGACAGCTCATTATGGTTACACTGCAGGTTTCCACCATGTCAGCATGGATTAGACCAGTGACCAGCTTTCTCTAACACATATACATAACTCCATGGACTTACAAGCTCCCCTTTCATTTCACACCAACGACATCGATATACAAAAGAGCATGATATCAACTATGTACAAGTACCAAGTGCAATGTTGAAAGCGTTCCCCATGAAAGCATGGTTCTGCTAATCCCCAACAAATAAGTGCAAGCATATACAACATAGAAGACACAATGGTTCAAGTTTATTAAGGGCAAGAAAAGTAAAGTGTGCCATCAAGTTCGTGAGAGATTTAATCACTAGTTTTCTCATAACAAGTTTAATTTGGAAGGTAAACAAAAGCATGAATATACTTGGAATAGCATAAGCTAGTAGGTGGGTATGGTGGACTCTTTGGAATAACTTGGTTTAGGGAGTTGGATGCATGAGTGGAACTCATACTTTGTTGTGGAGGCTAGCAAAAGACTGAGAGCGACAAACTAAGAGAGCAATAATGGCCATAATCATGTAGTGCGACAAAACATCATTGATCAAAGCCTAAAATAATACTACGAGTTGAAAACTAAAGGATCATAAAGGCTATGGTGACTTGAGATAGTCATAACATGGTGTGAGCATGTGCCAAGTCAACCCAAATAAAGCATCAAAGGAGAATACCACTATACTATGCTTTAATATGCTAAAACAACACATGATTCATCCAAGGCACATTAAGCAATCTCAATTGTTTATAACAAGTCATGCTACAGCAAAGAATACTAAGAATAAAGCCAAAACAATATCAAGAATGGCATGACAAAGCATAGGCCACAGTCAAAAACAAGCTCTTTTTACCACATAAGCATGAACTTTCCTACTCTTTTCCAAACCAAACCAAACTATTTGCAAACCAATGTATGAAAGAGGGGATCCAACCAATTTATTCAGAAAACTAAGAAAAAACGCAAACTAAAAACCAAAACGAGAATGAAAAAGAAGACGCTCCAAGAACAACACAACTGTGCATGAAACAATAAAAATGAAGCGTTTGGAAGAAACCTGGAATTTTTATTGATGAAGAAGGGATGCCTTGGGCACCCCCAAGCTTTGACGCTTGAAATTCTTGGATATTTCTTGGGGTGACACGCGTGGCATACCCAAGCTTGAGCTTTAGTCCATCCTTCATCTCATTACTTATTCCTTCCATACACCTGAAAATTTTCCTTCATACAAAACTTCACACAATCTCATTAGCAACATTAGTGCACTCAAGATAAATAAGTCTTAAGGTTCAGTTCTAACACCAAATAAACTTCCATTATAACACTAGCTACTGTAGCACTTCCCTCAAAAATCTCAATTCCCCAAAAAAACTCAAGAAGGAACCAACAAGAAGCAAATGCAGAAAATGGCAGAAATCTGTCAAAACAGACCAGAAGATAAATACGAATTTTTTCGAAGACCTTCTGTTGCTCAAATCAAAAAGTGTTGAACTAACAAAAGTTATATAACAACCTGGGGCAGAAGCATAAAAATTCACGCCTCAAAAAGACATTCAGAGATTTTACACGAATTTTTACGGTGAAGAACAGAAATCAATTTCAGGACAGCAACTTTCCCAATTATTACTTCTCTCTCATTAGAGATTACTCATGGCACAAAAAGCAAATAAAAAGGATAAGGAGTGGTTATTACTGAAGTAATAACTTCCAAGACTCATCTAAAACTTTTGGGTTATCTCCCAATAAGTACTTTTCTTTAACGCCTTTAAGTTAGGCATAAGAAGCAAAGAAAGAATTAAGTGTTCTCAAATGAAGAAGCATTAAAACCAAATTTCTTGCCCTTACCTCTTTTACTTTTATTCTTAACCTTGTGGAAAATATGATTGTTTGGTGGAGAAGAAAGGTGCATGGTTCCCTTTCCCACATCTATTATTGCTCCAAGGAATTCTAATAGGGACCTTCCAAGTGTAATTTGTCCTTTTCCTGCACATTCAATAATAAGATAATCAGTAGAAATCATTTTCCCAAGGATCTTTGTAAATACTCCTTCAACTATTCCAAGAGGTAATATGGTAGTATTATTTGCAAGAGATATTTCTTTTCCTCCTTCAGTAAGCCCCCAAGTATTCAAAGATTCATAAATCTCTTTGGGCATAAGACAAAATTCAGACATGATATCACAGCGGGCTTGAAAAGTTTTAGTGTTTATCTAAATCTTTACTGTAGGGAGCCACTTTGATGGTTCAGAATTTATTGGAACATAATTGTGATGCTCCCTAAGCTTATTATAGCAATCTTTTAAGTTAGTAGTGCTAGTCTCAAGAGTGTTCAACCTAGCAAATATTTTTGCGAAAGAAATATCAGTTTGGCTAGGCAAGTTGTAAGTTGTAAGTGAGGATCAATTTCTTTATAGCATTAATAGCATCATCCTCATTACATTGGAGGAAATCTCCTCCCACAACAGCATCTAAAGCATATCTATAGCAAAGAGCAATCCCAAGGTAAAAACTGCTAAGGAACAAGCTTTGAGTCATTTTAGGCTCAGTTTTTTCATGTAGATCAGAGATTCTAGACCAAGCTTCCTTAAAACTTTCCTCAATTCCTTGTTTAAAAGTGAAAATCATTTCCTCGGGTGACATAGTGACTGGAGCAAGGCTAGACATAGTGGCAACTCAAGATAGGAACTAATTTTTTTGTGTTTTCAAATAAGAAAGCAAACTAGTAAAACTATTTTTTTGTGTTTTTTGAATAACAAAACAAGCAAACAAAGCAAAAAGAAACTAAGCAAAACAAAAATAACAAAGTAAATAGATTGGTTATGAGGGACTCCCCTTGTGAAGATGTCCTTGACTCCCCGGCAACGGCGCCAGAAAAATGCTTGATGGCTCAATGCACGGCGCCTAGAAAAGTGCTGGTGCGTGGTTGATGTAGAGCTCGTTGGGAATCCCAAGAGGAAGGTATGATGATCACAACAACAAGTTTCCCTCAGTATGAAACCAAGGTTTAATCGAACCAGTAGGAGCAAGGAAACACCCCAAAGGTGTTACTAGCTGAGCTTTGGCAGGGCCCACTACCGGTGCTAGTAGCAACGTGGAGACCTGCACAACACAACCACAGAACTTTGTTCCCAACTTGCGATGAGGTTGTCAATATCATCGTGTTTTGCGGAAAACAAAGGATTAAACGTATCGAATGGAAAGAAGTAAAAGTTTGTAGAAAGTAAACACAAAGCAGTAAAAGATTGTAGATCGGATGTAAAAGATAAGGACCGGGATCCATAGTTCACTAGAGGTGGCTCTCCTTAAGATAGATAACATGCTGGGTGAACAAATTACAGCGGGGCAATTGACAAACATCGAGAAAGCAATACATGCATATACTAATCATCTTGACTCCTTTGAGACTTCATTGGGCATTACAACATTATACATAGACCGCCATCCAACTGCATCTATGACTAATAATCCACCTTCAGGTTATCATCCGAACCCCCTCCAGTATTAAGTTGCAAGCAACAAATTATTGTATTACGAACTGCGTGTAAAGTAAACAATATGATTGTTCTATGAACAAAGGATTATTGTTTTCTTCCTAGTAGCAACAGCACATCTAGTACCTTAGAGATTTCTGTCACTTCCCCGGATTACCAGAGGCATGAACCCACTATCGAGCATAAATACTAACTCTTGGAGTTGCTAGCATCTACTTGGCCAAGATAGCTACTATAACGGAAAACATGCAAGATCACAAATAACAAAGACATGATAGAATCAATAATCAATCTGAAATAGCATCTCAATATCCATCGGATCCCCGCAAACACAACATGCAAAATTACAAATAGATGATCTTGATCATGAACGGAGCTCACAAGATCTAGACATGAAAGCACACTACAAGGATCCGTAGTCCAAGGATGAACTACTCACGCATCACACCGGAGGCTTGCATGGTGATGAAGAAGGCCTCCAGGGTGAATTCCCCTCTCCGGTAGGGTGCCAGGAAGAGCTTCAGATCCCTCCCGATCTAGGGATGGAGACGACGGCGGCTACAAACTCTTTCGTGGATTTTTGATCGGGTACTTAGGGTTTACGTCCCGAGGGCATATTATAGGCGGAAGGGGAGGCCGAGGAGGTGCCAGGGGCCACCACACCATCCCCTGGCGCGGGCCTAGCCTGGCCGTGCGGCCAGGTGGTGTGGCCGGCCTCTGCTCCCTTTCCGTCTCGTATTCTGGCATCTGATGACTTCCGGAAAAATAGGCACTTTGGATTTTGTCCCGTCCAATTCCGAGAATACTTTCCTGGAACCAAAAATAGCAGAAAACAGGAAGCTGGCACTGTGCCACTTGTTAATAGGTTAGTCCAAAAAATCATATGAAAAGTACTCCAAAATTGGAACAAAACACAAGAAAGTGGATAAAACCAAGCATGGAACATCAAAAATTATAGATACATTTGCAATGTATCAACATCCCCAAGCTTAACTCCTGCTCTTCCTCGAGATTGAGTTTTAAAATTGTTTTTATTTGTTTGAAACTATCTCGAGATTGACTCTATATCGTTCTGAGATAAGTATGAACAAATTTTACAACTCGGTCATTAATTTCATTCAGTCTGAGTTCTTTCCAATTTTCGTACGAGCTGAGTTGAGACTAGTCTAACGCGGTCAAACTCGACTTGTTTGCATCCCTAATGCTACGTATCACGAGTAACTCTAGATTCTTGAGGAGATCCCCTCATTGTCATTGATCATGGTATCTTCATAAAGGTGTTATTTTTATAAAAGATAATCTTTTAAAAGAGAATTGGCAAAGAATTAAATAATGTGTTTTTTGTCATCAAGATGAGATGATTAAACATTTATTCTTTCAATGTAATTTCGCTCGTTCTATATGGTCAATCATTCAAGTAGTTCCTGGTTTATCTCCCTCATGCTCGGTTGCTAATGTGTTTGGTAACTGGTTACATGCGATTGCTGATGAGTACAAAGATTCTGTTTAGGCTGAGAGCACTTGTCATTATTTGGTCACTATGGCTATGTAGAAATGACAAGATTTTTAATAATAAATGTCTTCTAACTTGCAGGTTATCTACCGAAGTACGGCTACTCTCCGTTTATGATCCTCTCTACAATGTGTGGAGTTTCAAGACCTGTTTACGAATGGATGTATACGCTTGGAGGATACTACGAGGGATATTTTTTCCAGACATGGATGGCAGCGTGATGCACGGATTGATCTTCCATCTACCTAGGCGTCGTGTTAAACATATGATTGTATAATGATCGACTAAAACTTTTTACTTTATTTCCATTTGTGTATTTATCGGTTTTGTGCATCCTGGTTATACAATGGCCGGGTGTAATCGTTACTATGAGTAATAAAGCGCTCATTTCCACACACAAAAAAGTGAGAGCGCCGCAACTAACCTTTTTATTTAGAGGTTGAACCGATCATTAGAAAAAGAATTAGGCCAACAGTTAGGATGGAAAAATGAAAATTCCATGGAAGATAAGCAAATGAAACACTTTCATAAAAGTTCTCGCAGAACCGAGAATGAAGTTCTCATTTTGTACATGTCAGATCATGAATTAGTAACCGTCCAATCTACGAAATGTTCCGATTGTTTCGACTATTGGAGTGGGATGGTGCAAGCACATTCTTCATCATCGTCTTCCACGAGTGACCGCCTCGTTGCCACATGGCGGCGGCGGGAGGAGAGTAGGAGGTAGGGGGCAGAAGCAACGGCTAGGATTTCTCCCCTCCTACCCAAGAGGAGGAACGTGGGGTGAAGCAACCATGACAATAAGCAGTCATGCAGTATATATACATAGTTAGTTTGTACACATATAGGGAAATCTTCCAACTTATGTTTCTCCCGCCTAATGTCTGTCTCCTATGGTCTATTCCTATTCCCTACCTTTCGTAATACTCCTACATCAAGAATGTTCGGAACTCCTATGGTTGGTCCCTACTCCCTCTCGCCCTATCATTGCAGTCATACATCAAGAATCTTTTGAATCTTTCACAGTAGGAAAATGTTTTTACTGTGTAACCTTTTTTTTCATGTGTCCTTTTGTTTTCCTGAAGCTGCCTCCTCAATGAGCCTGAGAGACTGGTCGAAATCATCCAGAAGATCGTGAGCATCTGGGAACTGTGCTTCGTCAACAGCTAGGACTAGCTTGATAATGTTGGCGTAACTTTGATAATGCATAGTGAGGGCCTGCAGTTCACATATAGAAACCAAGTGATAGAGTATCACATTTCCATGAGAAATCGACAGGTGGTGTCCAATGAAATAGCTGAAGATTATTACTCCCTCCGTTTTAAAATATAAGATGTTTTAGTTTTATGAAGGGAGTGTATCTAGATTGTTTCTAGTGTCTAGATTCATTTAGATTTGGAGTGAACCTAGAGACTAAAAAGGGTCTAGATACATACCCTTCATAAAGCTAAAACATCTTATATTTTAGAACGGAGGGAGTACTGCATAATTTGAGCTAGCGAATCCAAAAGATGATGAGGTCGATCGGAAAGTTGTTGAGTGGAACTTACATGTGGATGCCCATAGACGCTGGGGGCAATGTAGACGATGGGGTGGCCGTAGAACACCACCTGCTCGGTTGGCCCAGCCACGCTGGAGAAGGACAGAGTAGTGTTCCTCATCATGCCGTAGCATAGAGAAGCTGCGGCCTGTGGAAAGTATACGATTGATCAACACTATCAGCCACAGCCAGCCAGGGCAGAAAGCTACCTAACAGTCAAGATGAGAAATACAACCAAGACGACAGAGCACCTTAATGCCGAAGATTTTCAATATGACCGACCCGCTCCAGAACGTGAAGACCGATTCCATGGAGCTCTTCTTCCTGCGCGCAACCCGGGTCGCCTTCTGGACGTACTCGAGAGGGTCGTTGTGCTTGGCTATGTAGAACGGCAGTATCATGTAGCCGAGCCGATTCCCCCACTGCGCGCCGTTGTCTTTGCCAGACTCCATCATACTGGCTAGTGTCTGCACATGACAAAAATTAATTGGCATAATTGAAACATGTGCAGTGTTTTTTTCTTCTGCACCAAGATAATATAATCAGAGAGAGGATACATGGGAAGGTTCTTTACATGAAGGCCAGGCGTCTTTCTTAGGTTGACAAGAAGAGTGGACCGCACCTTGATGGTCTCTTTGCCACTTTCTCCTAAAACATAATTAAGGCTGGTTACAGCAATCTCATGGACATCTCAAATAGAAAAACAAGACAAGAGCCAGCTCAAATTACCCGAGCTCACCTGTTTTCCGTAAATAATACCGAGACAATGCGGCAGAAGTCACTCCAAGCAGTACATCGTTTACAGTCTGCAAAAGAGTTGCATTTCAGAGGTTAATTATCTTTGACATATTGGATCTCTGACATGTAGCCAATGGAGTATATATGAGGATTAATTCACGTACGCAGTTTATGGCGTTCTTGACGTACTTGACATCGTCGAGGCTGAGCGAGCGGTTCACGAATCGCTTGGGCCGGAACTCCACGCCCTCCGCGCCCTTGAACAGCGTCGGCTGGTCGCCCAGGACCGACGTCGCCGTCGCCGCGAAGCACGCCACGTCCACCACCGTGTGCCACAGGAGCACGAGCAGCGACATGACCCACGCGGCGAAAGCAGCCAGGGCGCCCCATGAAGAAGGCGAGAGCCGCGGGCGCGACGACAGGGCGTACACGGGGCCAGCGCGACGGCCGCCGGTGGTCGGCAGGGCCGGCAGCGTGGCCGGGTCGGAGGCGCGTCGTGTGCACGCGATGAAGAGCGACAGCAGCGAGACGCCGTCACCGACGGAGTGGTGCACGCGAAGCACGACGGCGGCGGCGGCCTCGGAGGTGGGGAAGTCGAGGACGTGAAGCTCCCAGAGCGGGCGGGACTGGTCCATGGGAAGCGTGGACAGGGATGACACGTAGTCCTCCAGGGCCCTGTCCGGGTTGGCCGACGTGGCGGAGGGATCCAGGTCAGGGACGATAACGTGGTCGTCGATGTTCACCGTGGTCCGGACCCACTTCGGTGCAGCATCCTCCACCTGCTCGTCCACAACCTGCACTTTTGTATTAGTAGTTTCTTCAGAGCCGAGTTTGGTTTTCTACTCTTTTTTTTTTGAAAGAAATATATCGTGAGATATCAATTATACTCGGTCTCTGTAAAATCGTATTGTCCTATTGACATTACTGATGCACACAACTAAAAAAATAAAAATTACAGAAAAAAAAGTCCTGTTACATCGATCTATGTCTTACAACAGCGGACCAAACATCATCGAGACAGCACCAGAAATCCATCCTCTTCAAAAACAACGTCTCCAAGAAGAAAACAGTGCACAAGCGCCGTGATCGTCCTGATCATCGATCATGGGTTTTCACCTCGGAGAAAGTCCGCACTAACAAAACAATGCCTTCAACAAGATCATTGCTAGGCACAACCAATTAAGGTTAGACCTTAAATTTTCACCCTGCAAGTTTCAACTCTAAAATCTTCCTATACTGTCGCCCCCACTTTCCGTTGTCGCTGCTTCAAGACCCAAATCACCAAGCCAAAATCTCATCATCACCAGGATTCAAACCACCATTATCAGTCCCAGACCTCGGCTTCCATGTCATTCTCCGCGACTGACTTCATCATGAGACTAAATGCATGTCCTTGATGGCAACAGACTGCAAAGCTTCACATCGCTTCCTCTGAAACCAAACGGTCAGATAAAACATGGTTGCGCACGACCGAAATCCATCCAGTCCGGCAAACTCCGGCATGTCATCCATTGGAGTTCACCAGCGGAGCCTTTCGGAACTCGACACTACAGCCAGAGGAAGGAAGACCAACATCAAGTAGATCCTCGCATTGGCGTGAGAGGGATCCTAGGACCAGACCCCCTTTATTCGAAGCCAGACCGGTAGCCCCCACGCCACCGGCCGGCGACCTGCGAGATCTGCCGCACCGAGCCCAACCGACGGCCATGGCCAGCGGTGCGCAAGTAGACGGCAGCGCAGGGTCGATCCACCACCGGAACCGGCTGTGACACTGCGAGGAGGAGATGGAGAGACGGCATAGGGATCTACCAAGATCTAGATCAAGGAGTTGTCCCGAGCCGACCCGCAGCCCAACCCTCACCGCCAACCACGCGCCGCCCTGACCGCTGCTCGTCGACACGGCAACCGTCTTCGCCCCAGCAGCCCCGGCGCTGTCTTTGGCAAGCCACCACACCCAAGCCTCCTTTGTCGCCCGGGCCCGCCGCCGCCTCGGCGAGGGCCGGCGGCAGCGGCGGTGAGAAGCGCAAGAGATGGGTGTGGCTGGGCGGTGCGATGGGATCACCCGGCGACGCCCTGAGAAGCACACGTGAGGAGTTTTCTTTTTCCAGTTTGGTTTTCTACTAGGCACGTTTACGTTTTTTACGCTAGTCAGATACTGCAACTGAACTCGGCACGAACAAATGGAAGTCTGCCCAGCTCCAACTTGATTTGATCAATGGCTCGATGGGACGATCACTCAAGCTACGGAATCACATCAAGTGGTTCCATTCATACAGTGACAGCGCAGACTGCAGAGACTGCAAACCCAATTACTTCACTGATCTATCACAGCTTATTACTGACAGGACTAACTCGCTGTCCGAATAATATCGGCCACACACAGATAGTTGTTTTTGTAACCGCGAACAGTCCCGAGCGACCGAGAAAGCACTGCATTAATACCAAGTGATGGTACTACATTTATAGATCGGACCCCAATAAACTGGAAAACTACAACCTGGTCTTTAGTACAAAGGACCTAGAACTAAATCTGAAAATGCAATCAAGTCCTTGGTCATCTACACGACACTTGCATGACGAAATCGCTTGTCAGTCATCGCCTCCATTACCGTGGAACAAGCCACTTGGGATGGAAGCGAAGTGAAACGCCGTCGACGATCCATCAAAGAAGGGCCTCACGTGGAGACTGGACATATGCTTCTTCATTGAGGTCGAGAGTTGATGTCCGTCGGCATCAAGGATTGGTGGTCTGCATAGGACCATAGTGACAGAGCTCTTATCTGCAACATAAAATTCTCTCGCCACTGTCCGAATCCGGCAGCCACCGAGATGTTCTCCTCCCACTCGCCACCAAGGCCCGTGAAGAGAAAGAGTCTTACACAGCGTATGACCGGAGATAGCAACACTTATTGAGGGAGGATGTATCAATAGTCTCCTATTCTGCATTTCTCCTCGGAAGCGAGTCCAGAAACATAGGTATTTAGACAAAAACTGAAAAACGCCTAGAAACATTTTATTTTTTGATAAAGTGTATCTAGACAGAATTGTAACAACTAATTTGAGACGGATGGAGTAGAGGAACTACATGTCGATACGGTTGCGTGCGCGCTCTAGGTCAACGGCCCTGCAACACTATGGTCTGGTCTGATTCTGCGGCACCGGTTTGTCCGTTTGTCCCCAGCCGATGAAGCCAATCACCATTGAACAAACGATTTTGAACCTTCACGCACGGCGCATGAGAAGCACTGCGTGCGCGGTGGCTAATGAATCAAAATGAACGGATCGCGCCGCGCGTGGCGACTACTAGTAATTAACAACGTACCTGGACGCTGCAGAAGCGCGGGTGTCGCGCGAGGGTGGCCTCGAGCCCGGCCCGCACGGCGGGCAGGTCGACCGCCGCGCCGAGGCCGAACACGGACACGATGTGGCAGCTGAAGTGCGGCTCCCGGAACAGCCGTCCCGTCGGGCTCACCGGCTCCTCGCCCACCTTGATCTCCGCCGTCTCCGCGCGCGTCGCGTCTATCTCCAGCGACCGCTTCCGCATGGCGCTGCCGCGGCGGCGATCCATCCTTCCGCTACTATACTACTACCTGTTTGTGTCTCCACTCTCCGTCGACTGCTCGTTTTGTAGTCGTCAGTCGTCACGCACGGGCCGGTGGCGGTCGTGGCGGGGCAGCGCGCCGGTGCACGTGCGTGGACATCACGCGCGCGCGTCTCGCTGCCGTGCCTTGGTTTTTCTTTCTTTCGGGTAACATGTGTGTTGGCTTTCGTGTGAGTTTTGAGGAAAACTTCCGTGTGGGTTCGGCTGCCGGAACTCGCAAGACTCTATACCTTGGAGTGTGCTTTCAGTGGTTGAGTTGTCGTTTGGTTTGTAGCAGCAAGTCGCATCCAATAAATCACCCCCGCCGGCTTGCTGGTTGGTTTGGTTTACACCAAAGAAATTCGTTCGACAGCTTTGTTCTAAAACTTCAAAAATCAGGGGGTCCCCCTGTGGACGTCGACAAGGTATGTGTTGCTCTCGATCCCCTGTGGAAGTCGATAAAGGATTTGTTGCTCCCGATTTTGTCTTTGAAATCTATACTGGCAGATTTTGCCAACACTGTATTATACTATAGCTTATGAGATGGTTCCTCCCGTGTCCGTGTAGCTTACCGGCAGACTTCCATTATATTATAGCTTACGATGTAGTAGGTGTTGATCGAAGTCTTACGAGCTGGTTTTTCCCGTCTTCGTTCTCATCCTACCCCCATCTCGATCCCGTTTTCCTCCACCCGAGCTCCCGACCATCCTAGCCCCTCCCTCGTCTCCTCCAGCAACGTGCGTCGCCCCCTCCGTTCCCGAACTCTCCCTCTCACCTCCGCTCCTCCGACCCTACTCAGTAGATTAACTAGTGTCCCCGATTGCTTGGATGAACAGAGCTCTTTTCTCCCCCAATATGCTTATACTTCTACCCCTTATCACTGCTCCAATGCCCACAGGCATCTGTCTCTAGCACAAATCTTTTATCAATGAACAATCAATGCTTGAGATACCGAAGCTTACAAGATCCACACAAATGGTACCCCTTTCTTCGTGAGAGAGGTCTTCACCTTGACATGAAAGACTCGTTTCCGCATATGAGTTAGTTCACTTTACTTTTCAAGGGATCCTGGAGTTCACTTGTCTATGAGTGACCGAACAGCTTCAGATCCTTCCAAGGCGCAAGGTTTCTCTCTCCATTCACTTTGAGCTAGGTTTCCTGTGATGCAAAAAGCACAAGAACTCCATTGGAGGAATTTCCATATTGACTTATTTTATAAGCAAAACATAGCGGAAAAGGTCAAGAAAACACCCAATTTATGGATTGCCAACATATATAAAACATTTTATTGTTCAAGTAGTGACGAGAGTTTAACTCATCAATGCCCATTGTTATGGACTTAGGTTCAGGAATTGAGGAGCGCTGGAGATCTCGGTACGGCTAGCAAACAAGCACACAGGGACGCGAGGTTTACCCAGGTTCAGGCCTCGTAGAGGACCCTACTCCTGCTTATCTGCTCTTGATTGATGATGATCCGAAGAATTACAAGGTCGCCGATGGCGGTGTCGCGCAGATTGGATCTGGCGTATGCGCGAGAGATCGATGTCTAGATCTATTGTCTATTGTGGGAGTCGCGATTGAGAGGTTTTAGGTCATAGCGTGTGTCTTCCTCGTTGGACCCTCCTAGCCTTTATATATAGGGAGGCTAGGTCTCAGGTACCAATACGAGTTGGTTACAAGTTATATTCAAACTCTAGTCTTGAGGTTTCCTTGTCTTGTGCGTTTGCGAGTCCGTGTCCATATGGGCTTCATATCAGTCGAACCGTCATGGACCTGTGCAAGTCGTCGAGTGCGCCTTCCGTCGAGCCGCACCAGGTAGGCTGTAGTCGAGTGCCTATTGGGCATACCCATGTCAGTAGCCCCCGAGTGTCCATGTGAATCGTAGATTCGGATGGAGATTCAGAAGTCTTGAGTCTTGCATTAGGATCTCGGAGTCGATAATTCTGTCGAGTGCGAAGCACTTCACCCGGAAATTCATCGGGTCAGTCGAATTTGTAGTAGTTCATAGGGATGATGGTAAACGTGCCTAGTGCGCTTGATGGATCGAGACCAGTTAATTGCTCTAGGGCAAAAACAACGTCACCTACTCAAACTCGAGTCCCTGGACTCGAATTCAGAAATTGCTGGCGTAATTCGACTCATGCCACGGAGGTCTTACAGGAGTCGAATTCCAGTGTATGGATGTGAGCACTCGACGCGTCTGTCAAGGCATATTTATCGTACATGCAGGCACAGATATATCTCTAGTAGTGCGCAGCAGATGCGTTGCAAGCCCTTATTCAGGTCTTATCTTCACGCTGTAAGCGCGACATCCGAATTTTTTGTCATCGCGGAGATGATTCGAGTGGCCTAGGAGACGTAATCTCTTTGTAGGGAAAATATGAGGCGGAGTCGCCATAGCATTCGAGTGTGGATGTTATCGACACACAGTATGATGTACAAGGAAAAATAATCATAGGATACGCGACCAGCGCTCCCTATGGAAGTAACCCCCGAGTGCCTGGTTGAGTCGAAGACTCAGGCAGGGACTAAATAACTTTTGCGACTGCTGTCGTCTTTTGTTGCTTGTTTCAGTCGAATATGCTTTCAGTGCTCCCTATGGGAGTAACCCGAAGCCCACAATCGAACCATAGATTCGAGTGAAGGGTTTTCGTAATGCTTGAATATCTTCACAAATTTCTTCGGATGCGCGGCCAGCGCTCCCTATGGGAGTAACCCCCGAGTCCTTAGTCGAATCGTGGATTCAAGTGAGAATTCAGAACGTGTCACTCGAGGATCTTGTATATGCGCGTCCAGCGCTCCAGTTTGGAGTAGCCCCCGAGTGTCTGGCGGAGTCGTAGACTCGGGCAGAGACTCGAGTCTTATATCTTCCAGCCGTAGTCGAAAATCATGTGAGGAGAAACCACAGGTGAGTCGATGATGCGGATGGATTCAACGCAATCACTTCTATCGGATGTGCGGCCAACATCGCGTGTGTGTAGCATCAAGCGATGCAACCATCCGAGGAAGGACTCGACTCGGGTCTTGAGTGTATGTCATAGCCAGTTGTTTTGTCGACTCCTGTTGGAGGATCCCGGTAGAATAGCTCAACGCAGTTGGCGTCCTTGTAAGCTGTAGAAAACATATAGAATTGTGAAGTACTTGCATCTTATAAAGAATATTTGCATGTTGGCTTGTAAAGTAAGATTCTGGTGCCAATCGAGTCGACACTTTTGCACTATATGCTAGGCCTTTTCGTTAGCCTGATTACCCTTAGTCTCAGTACCTTGCCGAGGTACTCGAAGTTCAAGGATTCGACGATCAGGCAGAATCAGCTACTCGGGCTGTCGCGTTTGAGGTGCTCGAGTGTGTGTAATCGACGGCACATTAGGTTACTCGAAAAGGGTGCAGCCCCCGAGTGTATCGAGTGCGAGTTAAAAAGAAATCAGCTCTAAGTAGAGAGAAACTTAGCTTTATTGATAATTGCCGTGATGAACGAGTCGCAAGACCGATGCGATCGGCGAGTCGCGGTAGTCGAAGATTGTAGCGGCTCGTGGTCGCAGGAGTCGAGGGAGCCCCCGAGTCACCCGATATGAATAACGCAGCCGGTCGTTTGAAGCTGAAGACCACGGCAGGTCGCCGAAGCAGAGGGAGCCCCCGAGTCGAATACCGTAGCGAATCAGTAGAGTCGAAGACTAGAGTTGACGTGGCAGCGAGTCACGTGGCGGACGTAGTCGACGCGGCGGATCGGAGACGCATGGTGATGACGAATCGCCGTATATGAAGACTGTAACGGGCCACAGCAGTCGAAGACCGTATCGGGTCATCTCACCCGAAGACCGCAACTGAAGACCGCAACGAGTCGCGTGATGGAGTCGAAGACTCAGTAGATGAGCGGAGTCGGAGACCGTAGTGAGTCACCGTAGCCAAAGGCGGTAACGGGCCTCGCGGTGGAGTCGACGGAGCCCTCGAGTGTAGATTCGATGTTGTCGATGCACGAAGTCGAGGCAGCGACGGGTCACCGGCGGAAAGAATTTGACGCAGCAGCAGGTTGGCGCATCCGAAGATCGCAATCGAAGACCAAAGTGGATCACGCGGTGGAGTCAAAGGAGCCTCCGGGTCGCCGGAGCTGAAAACCATAGCGGCGGGTCGCCGAAGTTGAAGACCGTAGAGGATCATCGCAGTCGCAAACCGCAACAGGTCGATAGTCGCGAGTCGAATGACCAAGTGGGCGCAGCCCCCGAGCGTGGAGTTGAGGACCGAAGCGGGTTGCACGACAAAGTCGAAGGTTGTAACGGGTTGCCGCAACCGAAGGAGGCAGCATCTCGCCGGAGTCGAAGGCCGCAGCGAGTCGCTGGGTCGCCAATGCTGAGGGAGCCCCCAATTTGCTGGAGTCGATGACCGCACCGAGTCACGCGACGGATTTGGCGCAGCCCCCGAGTCGCTGGATCCAAAAAATGCAGTGGGTTGCTGGATACGATGACGGCAGCGGGTCGCACGACGAAGTTGAAGACCATGGCGAGTCGCGTGGCGGAGTTGAAGATCACGAAGGGTCGCTGGAGCCAAAGACTGCAGCAGTCGCACAGCAGAATCGAAGATCACAGTAGACCACCGCAGCCGAACATTGCAGTAGGGTCGCGCGGCGGAATCGAAGCGACAGACGTGTGGTGCGACGTGGTCGGATGCCGAAGTCGATGCGGTGGCGAGTGGCGCAGCGAAAGAGTCATGTACCGAAGTGAATTGCGACATTCACATTTATCGTTACGTCGGATTGCCCTTCATGCCTTTGATTTCCCTCGTACATGCATACAAAAATTGAGAAGGTGAAATAATTACGAATAGCATAATCAAATATAATCAGAACAATTAATTGAAGAGGAAGTATCACATAGCTGATTTGATTAGAATAAACGTGACTGCCTCGGTCTCCATGCAGGCACGCGTTCGATTTGGAATTGAAGTCGGCTGCATCATATGGCCTTGATCTAGCTGAGTTTACTAGTACGCAGGGCCGTGTGTGTCGCCGGACAGTTAGACTGTTGCGAATTATTGAACCAAACTGAAGCGCAGACGTACGTTCATTTGACTCCAAATTGATTCTTTTAACTTTGATTCCCCATGGCTCGCGCTGGAGAAGATACGACATGTTGCCGCATGGATGTTGATGAAGAATTTCAAGACGCTGATGCCAGTATAGATGATTTGATCCGATATGATCGATGTTGATGATGATAGAACTGAATCATATCTGTCCCCTAGTAGCCGACGAATCGTAGATTGTTGGTGATGGAGCCGTCGAGATTGTAACATCAGTGCTCCCAGTTCCCACAGACGGCGCTAATTGACGAGGGTTTAACTCATCAATGCTCATTGTTATGAACTTAGGTTCAGAAATTAAGGAGCGTTGGAGATCTCGGTACGGCTAGCAAACAAGCACACAGGGACTCCAGCGCTCCTCAATTCCCTCACGTCCCTGTGTGCTTGTTTGCTAGCCGTACCGAGATCTCCAGCGCTCCTCAATTCCTGAACCTAAGTCCATAACAATGGGCATTGATGAGTTAAACCCTCGTCAATTGGCGCCGTCTGTGGGAACTGGGAGCACTGATGTTGCAATCTCGACAGATTCCGCCAACCGCCGCTGCCCTCTCCTCCCGCAGAGACCCGCGCCCCGTCGCCTTGCCCCGCGGTCGCCCCGGCACGCCGCAGCCGGCGAGCCCGCCTCCGGCCAGCGTTCCCTGCTCCCTCGCTGCTCTCCCCGCGCGCGACCCGCCCCTGCCTCGGTTCCATCGCCTCGCCCCGATGCTGAGCTCCGGCCACCTGCGCCTCCTGCGGCCACCTCCTCGTCTGTCCCCGCGACTCCCTGTCGCTCGGCTCCCCTCCAAGTCCGGCCGCCGCCCTCTCTGGTCGCCTCCTTCCCGGACCGCCGCCGTCCTCGACCCTCCTCTCCTCGGCCCCTCCGAGATCGGCCATCCGTCGCCACCCTTCAAGCGCCGCCTGAGGCCGGAGCCTCGCCTCCGCCCTGCACTGCCGTGTACGTCCTCCACGTCGTCCACCGAGTCCCGCGCAGCGCCTCCGCGGCCCCACCTCCTGCTCTGCACCATCGCCACGCCCGCAGGCCTTGGTCGCCATCGACCTCACCCTAGTCTCGCACCGTCCTTGACCTCGAGTTCGCCCAGACCCCGGTGCTCCCTCATGCTCGTCTCCATCGACAAGATTGACGTAGACGCCCGCGATTCCAAGTTCGGCGCGCCCCGTCCGTGCTGCATCGATGGTGGCCCCCTGTTTCTGCAGGTTCCGTGCAGCCGCCTCCTTCCCTCGCGAGTTGCGCCCGCTGCTACGAGAGCTCCCTTTTGGCGCTTGTGTGTGGTGGTACTGTTGTCCTGTTAAGGTGAAGCTTTGGGGTGGACACGTGATGATGTGATGTTCTGCAGATATTGATGTTGGATGGGCTCATGTTTGTGAACCCCTAGCTATTCGTAGATCGACGCCAAGTACCGCTTTGTCGAGATCTCCATCATGGACACGAGCATCTCTATCAGGACTTCAAGTTCTCCTTCCCGGATGTCCGACACAAGACCCATCGATGGTACCAAGATCCCCTGCTGAACAAGATCGACCAAAACGATAAGATGTACAAGGACCACGCCAAGATCTCCTCGGACCCGAAGACCTGATCCACGGATCCGATGATGCTGCACCCCCTCGGCACGACATGATCTTCCTCACGGAGCGTCGAGACCCCCAAACCCGAAGAATACCTGGACACCAAGATCTACCGGCGCCGAACCCCAAGACCGACAACGTCACCTGAGAACTCCGTCAAGGACGCCAAGTTCATCGAGAACCCGGACGCCAAGATCGCCGACACGGAAAGCCAAGTTCTTCGTCCCAAACGCCAAGACCGACCCGTTACGCGGGCCCGACAAGATCTTCGCGATGACAAGATCGACACCGACCAGGGCGAATCCGATGCGCCCCCGACGCCAAATCAAGTCCTTCTTCCCGGATGCGACAAGATCGACTTCCGTTGTCCGAGACTGATCCCGTCGAGCCGTTCTCCCGTCGAACCCTGAGATCGACCCCGAACCCCTCGGAGCCCAAGTTCGCCGAACCCTAACGTGATTCCCTATCCGAGACCCCCATTATTTTATAATATGACATTATCACTTGTTGCATATTAAATGTTCATCTCGCATGCATATCATAATCATGCCGGATCTTCTGCCCTAGTATTAAATATTGCATCCGGTGTTTCTTCTAGTGTTTGCTTCTTCACGGATTAGGCCGATGAGTTGATGTGAGTATCGACAAGTTCTCCGGATATGAACCTTCGGCAGTGTTTCCCCGACGAGCATCTCTCCCCCTTTCTACCTATTTTGCATTTATAGTCTTTATTTCCCCCTGTTGATCTATTGCTATCCGTGTCGCGATGCTTTAGTTTCCGAACACCAGTTATATCCCGTGCAGCCTCTATATTGCCTTAGACACCTCCTATTACCCGTGTCTGGTAGATAGCTAGCCTTGCGAGTCGTAGATGCTTGCTCAGGTGCGATATCATGTTGTCGAGTACCACAGTTGTTGGTATGCTGGCAGATGTTTATGGTGGAGATGTTTAGTGGTGGAGATGATCATGACTTTAAATACAACTATTAAAATGCTAGATATAACTAATGCAGAGGCATCGGTGGGCAATCGATGTTATTTAGTTCTTCCGCAGTCAGTTGTGTCTCGTAGGACCCCGAGTACTTGATACCTGTTCCTTGATTTTTCGCACTATCCACATCCGGGAGGCCTTATGGACCCCCCTGAGCCAGAGCTTGATTCATTTCTATTTCTTGGGGCCACAAAGTAGTTTGGGGCTTTATTACTATCCTATACTTATGCCATGCTTTACTGCTTTATTTACGATTGTGCGTGGAGCACCTGTACTGTTTAGGATTGCAGAGTGTTTTCGCGGTATCGACAAGCCCAGTCACACTTTCGGGTTCCCAGTCGTTTACAGCCATTGGCGCAAACCTTGGGTCCGTCTCGGAGCCGGCCAACTTCGTTGCGGGTAGCTTAATGGGGTGGCCCCCTGAAATATTTATGAATCCTATGATCGCTTTGTCGTGAAAGCCTCGTTGGGTTTTGAGTTGGTTTTTCCGAGGTTGATCGAGTGTGTGTTGCTATTTGTGCACCCCTGCAGGGTAAAACTTTCTGAAAGCCGTGTCGCATGTTATGGACGACTTGGAGCACAGTATCTCGATCATAGACAAGCATAACTAAAGTAGTGCTATAAATTTGACTTAATATGTGACTAGTAAGCAGATGCAACTATAATGGAATGGATAATAAAAATGCCAACAACTGGTGGATCTATGGTGATCTGTGTCATACTATACCTGCCTAGTAAGTATTACAACTCCAATGGAATGTGATAAAAGTGCCAACCACTGCTGGGTTTTGGGATTCCTCAGGACAATTATATCTGATTAGTAAATGTTCCAACTACAACGGAATGGTGATTAAAACTGCCCACTACTTATGCTATCAGGATGACTCATGCTATCTATATCTGATTAGTAATTGCTGCAACTATAACGGAATGAGTAAAATTGCCAACTGTGTGAGTTCCTTGGCCCGACTTCCTCGTTTGGTCTCGAGGGGAAAATACCAGGATGGGTTTGTTTGGTGTTAGCTTCAGGTTGGATCCGAATAGGTCTTTCTTATCCCTCTCTGATAACCGCTAGTTGTATCGAGTCTCTATAGGTTGTTTAGTGCCGCTGCGCTGCCGCTTCAGCCCACCATACCTATGTAGGCGAGAGCCGCCGAATTCTAGCCTCGCCGTGTATTGGCCTCAGTACTGACGCTCCTCTTTTCCTTTTTCCCTTTGTCGGCACCCCTTTTGTTTTTAGCAGGTTTGAAATCGCCGTCGTTAGCACGGTTACCCTTCCGTCTTGGCCTGGGCAGGGTTATGGACGCCATTGGTTATTCTTCAAGGCTCTTAGCCCCATTTGCATCTTGTCCTTCGTCGGACGCTCTATCGTTTTCAAGGTGATTTGGATCTTTGTATTGTATATTTGTATTCTTGACTCGTGGAGTCGTGTTGTATATATATCGGTTCTGTGGGTCCCATCGAGGACTGTTGTGTAATGGTATTACTTTGTTTTCCACCCGCACGAAAGTGCCTGGTGGGCGTCCTTGAATCGTTTCTATGCGGGTTTGGCGGGAAGCGCTAAAACTTGCATAGGGCCGATTTGAGGGTGTTACAGAGTGGTATTAGAGCTCAGCAGTTGTGATACCCCACAAGTCCAGCCTGTAGGATAACCTAGCTAACGGCCGAAATAGAGTGTCAAAACTATTTTGCAAAATCGGTTGGATAGATCTGATTAGGTCTGATTTTACTCCTTACCCCTCTGCTGTTCTCCTCTTACCTCTGCATGTTTGAATCTGTTCTCTTCCTTTTTCTTCGAGTCCAAGAATTCTCGTGGTTGGGTTTTCCGTCGTACCTTCAGGGTTTCGCTTCCTTCTTTGGTAACGGTGCTTCTACATCCGGTCTTCGTGCTATCTGAGTGATCCTTTATCTGTGGTACCATTCTTTGTTCCTTGTTTGTGTCTTCCGGTGATTTCCGACGCGATGACATCATCTACGCCAGATCCGATGCAGAGTCTGCATCACTCTTTTGTTTCCGAACCTCGCTTGTCGAGATCTTCAGTCTGAATTCCGAGAGTTGATTGCACGATCCTTTTGTTCATGTACAGAGTAATGCTTTGAGTGCGGGATGGAGTAGCTACCATACCACTACTCTTATCATTCGCTTTGTACATTGAATCGGTGGATCCAGCAATTTTACTCCGTCCACGGAAGCTAGAGGTGGCTTTATTTGTTGATACCTCTACCTTCGCCCTTTGTTTTCGGAGTGCTCTCTCGACCATCATGGACAACGACGTCTTGTTAGTGGTGTCGCGAGGATATACATGAAGCAAGAAGATTCTGAACGTCGGTCTTCTTCCCGGTACCATGAGGCGGATCTCGAGGGCGAGATCCATTGTTAGTGGTGTCGAATTGTGGCGCCCCACCAAAACCACTACTAGAAAATCGCGCTGTTTTTGTGCATTGCATCATCATGACCGCATGCTCATGTCATCATGCCACCTTGCATTTGAGCATCGTCATGTCATCTTGCATTTGATTGCATAAAACTATTTTCAAAAAGTCCAGTTTTGGTTTTCTAAATACCCCGTCTTTAATTCAAATCAAAAACACCGGGCTTGTCCGGAATATTTTGTTTTGTCTACCAACGGTTTGCAAAACCCTCGTTTTTAATAAATGAAATATTTAAATTATTTTTAGGAGACAGCCAGCCAGGCCCGAAAGCCCAGCCGGCCACCTCCAGATAAAAATCCTATCTAACCCAAATCCCCCCAAACCCTTTTCTACCTAAACCTAGCCTACCCACCCTTCCTCCACCTCACCCCATCCAATCCCCTTCCTCCACCTCACACAGCCACCTCACCCCTCCACTCCCTGTGCGCCACATCACCCCCCAGCCACGTCTCGCCACCTCACCCCATCCCTGCCAGTGGGCCCCACCCGCATGAACCTGTCCCCCCGCTGCCGCTCTCCCCATCCCGCATCACACCCCTCATCGCACGCTCCCCACCCCGCCCCTGGACACGCTCCCACGTGGGCCCCACCCCCAGCTTGGGATCCCGCCCGCCCTCCTGGCCCCAATCCCATCTCATCACCACTCCCGGTCCCACCACGAGCCGCGCCCCCCCACTCCTCCACAGATTCCGCCAACCGCCACCGCCCTCTCCTCCCTTGAGACCAGACTCGCCTTGCCTTGCCCGGCTGCGCCCGCCGGCGAGCCCGCCTCCGGCCAGCGTTCCCTGCTCCCTCGCTGCTCTCCCCGAGCGTGACCCACCCCTGCCTCGGTTCCATCGCCTCGCTCCAATGCCGAGCTCCGGCCGCGCAGCCGCGGAACCCCGCCGGCCACCTGCGCCTCCCGCGGCCACCTCCTCGTCCGCCCCCGTGACTCCCCGCCGCTCAGCTCCCCTCCAAGTCCGGCCGTCGCCCTCTCCGGTTGCCTCCTTCCCGGACCGCCGCCGTCCTCGACCGTCCTCTCCTCGGCCCCTGCAGCGCCGCCGCCGTCGCGTTTTCCCTTGGCCGCCGCCCGCCTCTGGTTCCCCGTGCCGCCGCACGTCTCCTCCGAGATCGGCCATCCGCCACCACCCTTCAAGCGCCGCCTCTGGCCAGAGCCTCGCCTCCGTCCTGCACTGCCGTGTACGTCCTCCACGTCGTCCACCGAGTCCCGTGCAGCGCCTTCGCGGCCCCACCTCCTGCTCTGCACCATCGCCACGCCCGCAGGCCTTGGTCGCCATCGACCTCGCCCTAGTCTCGCGCCGTCCTCGGCCTCGAGTTCGCCCAGACCCTGGTGCTCCCTCATGCTCGTCTCCATCGACAAGATTGACGCAGACGCCCGCGATTCCAAGTTCGGCACGCCCCGTCCGTGCTGCATCGACGGTGGCCCCCTGTTTCTACAGGTTCCGTGCAGCCGCCTCCTTTCCTCGCGAGTTGCGCCCGCTGCTACGAGAGCTCCCTTTTGGCGCTTGTGTGTGGTGGTACTATTGTCCTGTTAAGGTGAAGCTTTGGGGTGGACACGTGATGATGTGATGTTCTGCAGATATTGATGTTGGATGGGCTCATGTTTGTGAACCCCTAGCTCTTCGTAGATCGACGCCAAGTACGGCTTTGTCGAGATCTCCATCATGGACACGAGCATCTCTATCAAGACTTCAAGTTCTCCTTCCAGGATGTCCGACACAAGACCCATCGACGGTACCAAGATCCCCTGCTGAACAAGATCGACCAAAACGATAAGATGTACAAGGACCACGCCAAGATCTCCTCGGACCCAAAGACCTGATCCACGGATCCGGTGATGCTGCACCCCCTCGGCATGACATGATCTTCCTCACGGAGCATCGAGACCCCCGAACCCGGAGAATCCCTGGACACCAAGATCTACCGACGCCGAACCCCAAGACCGACAACATCACCTGAGAACTCCGTCAAGGACGCCAAGTTCGTCGAGAACCCGGACGCCAAGATCGCCGACACGGAACGCCAAGTTCTTCGTCCCGAATGCCAAGACCGACCCGTTACGTGGGCCCAACAAGATCTTCGCGACGACAAGACCGACACCGACCAGGGCGAATCCGATGCGCCCCCGACGCCAAATCAAGTCCTTCCCGGATGTGACAAGATCGACTTCCGTTGTCCGAGACCAATCCCGTCGAGCCGTTCTCCCGTCGAACCCTGAGATCGACCCCAAACCCCTCGGAGCCCAAGTTCGCCGAACCCTAACGTGATTCCCTATCCGAGACCCCCATTATTTTATAATATGACAATATCACTTGTTGCATATTAAATGTTCATCTCGCATGCATATCATAATCATGCCGAATCTTCTGCCCTAGTATTAAATATTGCATTCGGTGTTTCTTCTAGTGTTTGCTTCTTCGCGGATTAGGCCGATGAGTTGATGCGAGTATCGACAAGTTCTCCGGATATGAACCTTCGGCAGTGTTTCCTAGGCGAGCATCTCTCCCCCTTTCTACCTATTTTGCATTTATAGTCTTTATTTCCCCCTGTTGATCTATTGCTATCCGTGTCGCGATGCTTTAGTTTCCGAACACCAGTTATATCCCGTGCAGCCTCTATATTGCCTTGAACACCTCCTATTACCCGTGTCTGGTAGATAGCTGGCCTTGCGAGTTGTAGATGCTTGCTCAGGTGCGATCTCATGTTGTCGAGTACCACAGTTGTTGGTATGCTGGCAGATGTTTATGGTGGAGATGTTTAGTGGTGGAGATGATCATGACTTTAAATACAACTATTAAAATGCTAGATATAACTAATGCAGAGGCATCGGTGGGCAATAGATGTTATTTGGTTCTTCCACGCTCACTTGTGTCCCGTAGGACCCCGAGTACTTGATACCTGTTCCTTGATTTTTCGCACTATCCACATCCGGGAGGCCTTATGGACCCCCCTGAGCCAGAGCTTGATTCATTTCTATTTCTTGGGGCCACAAAGTAGTTTGGGGCTTTATTACTATCCTGTACTTATGCCATGCTTTACTGCTTTATTTACGATTGTCGTGGAGCACTGATTATTTAGGATTGCGAGTGTTTTGTGGTATCGACAAGCCAGTCACACTTTCGGGTTCGATGGTTTACGACCATTGGCGCAAACCTTGGTCTGTCTCGGAGCGCCAACCGTTATGGTAGCTTAATGGGGTGGCCCCCTGAAATATTTATGAATCCTGTGATCGCTTTGTCGTGAAAGCCTCGTTGGGTTTTGAGTTGGTTTTTCCGAGGTTGATCGAGTGTGTGTTGCTATTTGTGCACCCCTGCAGGGTAAAACTTTCTGAAAGCCGTGTCCGCGGTTATGGACGACTTGGAGCACAGTATCTCGATCATAGACAAGCATAACTAAAGTAGTGCTATAAATTTGACTTAATATGTGACTAGTAAGAAGATGCAACTATAATGGAATGGATAATAAAAAAGCCAACAACTGGTGGATCTGTGGTGATCTGTGTCATACTATACCTATCTAGTAAGTATTACAACTCCAATGGAATGTGATAAAAGTGCCAACCACTGCTGGGTTTTGGGATTCCTCAGGACAATTATATCTGATTAGTAAATGTTCCAACTACAACGGAATGGTGATTAAAACTGCCCACTACTTATGCTATCAGGATGACTCATGCTATCTATATCTGATTAGTAATTGCTGCAACTATAACGGAATGAGTAAAATTGCCAACTGTGTGAGTTCCTTGGCCCGACTTCCTCGTTTGGTCTCGAGGGGGAAATACCAGGATGGGTTTGTTTGGTGTTAGCTTCAGGTTGGATCCGAATAGGTCTTTCTTATCCCTCTCTGATAACCGCCAGTTGTATTGAGTCTCTATAGGTTGTTTAGTGTCATTGCTACGCCGCTTCAGCCCACCATACCTATGTAGGCGAGAGCCATTCTAGCCTCATGCTGTCGGCCTCGAGACGCTCCTCTTTTCCTTTTGCCCTTTTTCGGCACCCCTTTTGTTTTTAGCAGGTTTGAAATCGCCGTCGTTAGCACGGTTACCCTTCTGGCTTAGCCTGGGCAGGGTTATGGACGCCACTGGTTATTCTTCAGGGCTCTTAGCCCCATTTGCATCTTGTCCTTCGTCGGACACTCTATCGTTTTCAGGTGATTTGGATCTTTGTATTGTATATCTGTATTCTTGACTCGTGGAGTCGTGTTGTATATATATATATCGGTTCTGTGGGTCCCATCGAGGACTGTTGTGTAATGGTATTACTTCGTTTTCCACCCGCACGAAAGTGCCTGGTGGGCGTCCTTGAATCGTTTCTATGTGGGTTTGGCGGGAAGCGCTAAAACTTGCATAGGGCCGATTTGAGGGTGTTACAGTGCTGGAGCCGGACCTGCTGGACTTCATCATGATCTTGAGATTGGCAAGTGTACGACTACATCATCCACGAGATCCATCTCGTTAACAAAGCTTTGTTGTCTTCAAGGGTAAGTTCTCCATGGATGTATATCCACTCGTTGCTTGTATCTAGTAGATAGATCTTGGCGTATAGTTCCCATCGTAGGAATTTTTTTGTTTTCTATGCTGCGAACCCTTCAGTGGTATCAGAGCCTGATCTATGCGTAGGTGCTTTGCACGGGTAGTACACATATGTTTATATGTGGGCGATGATGATCATGTTATTGCATCTTCTATGTATTTTGGATATTGGTGGCATAGTGGGATGAAGCGGCCCGGACCAACCTTACATGTCATCGTACATGAGACCGGTTCCACGACTGACATGCAACTTGTTTTGCATAAGTGGCTGACGGGTGTCTGTCTCTCCTACTATAGTCAATATCTGATTTACAACGAGTTGCTAATAACTTGGTTATCCTCGTTGTGGTTCCATGTTCGTAGGTAAGAACGCTTCTATCTTCGAAAGCCCTAAGCCACGTAAAACTTGCAATTGATAAATTAGAGGCGTCTAGTTTAGATCGTTGCTGGGCTAGTGTCATGATATGGTAATGTTGTAAGTAGATGTTTGATAGATACTCTTACAACACACCTAAAGTGTAAGTTCCATAGACCTTGGCCTTACACACAAAGGAATGATAGAGATCATACCACGATGCATATGATAGAGATCAAATGCATGGACCATATCATCCCACTTTACACATTAGATGTTTGCATCTTACATTGCTAGTTTGGCGTTTTAGTAGCATTATAAGATGATCCCTCATTTAAATATCAAGATAAAATGTGTTCTTCCTTAAGTATGCACCATTTTTTGGATCGTGTTTCGAGACATCACGTGATGATCGGGTGTACTCGACTCTATGCTTTCATACAAACGGGTGTAAGACAGTTTTACACATGCAAGTACTAAGGTTCTTACTTGGCGAGCCTAGCATGTATAGACATGGCCTCGGAACACAGACCGAAAGGTTAAGCATGAGTCATATAGTTGATATGATGCCCATATTGATGCTCGCCTTTGAAGCTACACCAACTCACGTGATGATCGGACTTGTTGTAGTGGATTTGGTTCATGTAATCACCAAAAAGGCACGAGGGATGTCGTTTTTGAGTGGGAGTTCATTTCTAATTTGGATTAGTCAAACTCAATTTGTCATAAACTAAATCGAAGTGAATTTGCATAATTTGTTGTAGTCATTGGCGTCTATTCACTACCTTGTGCTTAGTTTTAATTGAGATAATAGAACTATAGAATTCTGGATATTTACTTTACAAACTGGTATCGTATTGTTTTGAATGTCAATTTAAAGTTTATAACTCCTATTGCAAACTTTCAGCAAACTCTATTTACTCCATGAAGCTTAATAAGTAGTATTAAATCAAGAGTAAGAATTCCAATGTTAGTATCTAAAGTATCATGTTTGCCTCCATGATTATTGATATTCAAAAGTTGTTTTAATATCAAGATTATATAGGAGCTGAAAATTGTTTCAGAAACCACCACGTGTGAAAGATATTGTGATATCTAAAACAATGTTTTTGGTTGCATTATGATAGAGTATAATTTAGCAAAATACATGTTCTCATATTGTATGAGAATTTGTGAAGGATGGAGATGCTAAGCATCCGAATATCCCAAAAAGGGTTTGGGAACTAACATTATACTCGCAATTCTTCCTTATAGGCTATAGTAGCTTGATCATGAAAGTTGTCATGATAAGGGTGAATATAAGATGTAAGTAAAATGTTTACTACACTAAAAGATTACTAAAGAATGGATTTTTGAAAGAATACCAAACATTTGATGATGGTGATCCACTTCAAAGTGCAAGTCCAAAGGTATTAGTATTTGACTATATACGCTTTGCACTATATGTCGTGTGAATGACACCACTATTGATGTTGATAGATTCTTTTCAAAGGAAAAGGAATTTCTGAAAGAGAATCTATAAAATATTTGGCAGAAAAGAAAAAGTTGGAAATGTCGAGATTAGGTATATAAAAGATATACCTGTTATGGTTATATTCCTTGCTTGTTAAACAATGTGGTTCTTAGGTATTGTATACCGGTATTGGATACCGAATTGGTTGGTATGAAGTGTCATACAGGAAAACTCAATTCATGAACTACAATGGCCTAAGTAACTAGCAAGAGAATAAATGATGATGTTCATCGAAAACAAATAAAGTGTTATTGTGTTTTTTCGTTGTCATCAAACCTAGCCTTCAAGATTTGTTTAAATAATTGTTTTTTTATTCTGGTATTATGAGAACAATGGTTGTTCAAATAATTATCATATTCCATAAAGGATGGATGAACTTTTACAAGTCTAGTGGGAGAAATCACATCCATAAACACTATTGCTAAAATGTCGCAAGACAAATGATTGAAAGATCACTTATGAAGTGGCATCGCTGTTTTACATTATATTGGAAAGAAAACATGAAGAAACTCCATGTTGATGGAATTTTTGGAGTCTTTGATTTTGATCAATTGACGCTTGTGAAACTTTCCTCGAGATAATTGAAACTCCGTCCATAGGCCAAAGAGGAACGGATGACTAGCTTATTGGAAATTGTGCATGCTGATGTGCATAGTCCATTATGTGTAGCCATATGCGATGGATCTTTTTGCTTCATATGCTTTCTTCGAAAATTTGAGTGAATATATCTGTATATTTACTTAATAAGGAAGAAGTATGAAACATTTGAAAATTGTTCAAAGACTTTCAAGATGAAGTGGAAAATCATTGTAACAAGAAAATAAAGAGTTTATGATTCGATCATAAAGGAAGATATTTGAGTTACATGTTTAGCAAAACACTTAAGATTTGAGGAATTGTTCCATGATTTGTGTTTCCCGATAAACCATAGGAGTATGGCATATTCGAGAGATGAAATCAAACCATGTTTGACATGGTAAGATCAAAGGTGTCATTTATAAAACTGCCATTATGTTTTAAGGATTAAAGCTTTAGAGACTACCGCTTTTACACTGAAAAGAGCACCATCGTGATCCGTTGAAATGACACCATATAAGTTATGGTTTGGGATAAAACCTGAATTGTCTTTTCTTAAATTTTGGTATGCTATGCATAAGTAAAATGTGTACAACCAAAGTCGGATAAGCACGTCTTTGTAGGTTATCCCAAAGAATTTGTTGGGAATTTATCCATAACACCAAGGACAAAAGAGTTTGTTACTTGGAACATCAAGTTTCTTAAGAAGGATTTTTTCACAAAAAGTTAAGTGGGAGGACAATAGAACTTGGATAAGGTTGTTGAACCTTAGCTATATGTGCTAAGTAGCGCAGCGCTGGAAAGTGTCCCAGTGGCGACCACAATGCTCATGGCTCCCGTGATTAAAAGGTTGTGATCTCGGATATTAGAGTTCCTATTGAACCGTGTGGGTCGGTAAGAATCAAATGGTGTGATTTGATAAGCAAGTCGTTATTGTTTTGACAATGATGAACCGACTACATGCAAAGAAGCGATGATGGGCCCTGACTCCATAAAATGACTAGAAGTCATAGAATCCGTGATAGTATCCATACATGGGAAATCAAGTTTCTGAACTTGGAAGACCCTCCGGAAAGGCGTGAAGCCTATCGGTCGTGTTTAGATCTATAAAGAAATAGACATGGATGTTTAACATCTATGAAATAGTCAACATGTCAGAAAGAAGTTTACGACAATGTTCAAGGAGTTGACTATGACAAGATTTGATCCTTCATAGCGATATTTAGTCTTGACGGATTAATGTATCAACCACTACATATAATTTGATGTATGGTAGTTGAACAAACAAAACAATGTTCTTCTAATAGAATGGTTACCTAGGACGTGTACAAGACACGATCTGAAGGGTTTTGTTAATTCAAAGGGTGCTAAAAGGGCATGCAAACTTCAACAGTTGAAGTAAGCATAACGGAGTTGGAATCTTCACCATGATGAAACTGTTAAAAGAGTTTAAATTCATCGGAGATGATGAAGATGCTTGCATTTGCAAGAAATTAAGTGGGAGCGCTGAGACATATTTCTAATACATTATGTAGAGGACATATTGTTGATTGGAAAGGATGTATCTTGTATTGACACAAGTTAAGAATTTCATTAAAATAAGATTTCGATGAAAGACTTGGGAAAAACCGAAATATTAGGCATCAATATCTATATGGATAGATTGAGGCGCTAATATGGTTGTGCCAGGCATACATATATGAGATATTGAAAGGGTTCAATATGGAAACAACAAGAAAGGTTTTTACTGCATGGAAAGGATTGTATCAAGATTCAAGTGTTGCAACACTTGGTGAGTAAAATCACATGAAGATTTTGATCGATTATACCGTGATATGTATATATCCAGAATGTCCTATGCTCTAAATGTTATGAGCACATACCAGAATGATCCATAAGATGATCATTGGACAATAGTAAAGATATTCTTATGAGCTTTGGAAGAACTAAGAATATATCATATATAAGTGAAAAATAGTTAAAGGTAGTTCATTGTAAAGTGTTACATTGATACTAGTTTTGTCACAAGATACAAATTAAATTTATCTCAATTTAGACTATGGGTGGCACAATATAATGGAAAGGATGTTCCATGATGGATTTGTATGAGTTCCAAAGTTGAGACATTGTGATGGATACTACAACAAAAAGGCTAAGTATATGACTGCTATAGTAGAAGCATAGGAGGGCATTTGTGTTAAGTAGTTTGTTATCAAACTAGGTGTGGTTCAAAGTGGGCTAATACTATGAAGATATATTGCGTGACAATAATATCAACATATTTAACCGGAACGAACTAAAGGTCTCACCAAAGGACCAAATTTATACAATGCCATCTCATTTGAGAATGAGTGATGCGTAGAGATGCAAAGACATGCAAATACACACGGACCTGAAACTGTCAAATCCGGAGATTATGTTAACCACTAGAAATAGCATATATACAACACCAGAAAGCCATAGGTGTTCAATACGCAAAGTTTTTCAAACTAGATTATTGACTCTAGTGCAAGTGGGAGACTGAAGGGAATATGCCCGAGAGGCAATAATAAAGTGGTTATTATCTTATTCCATGTTTATGATAAATGTTTATTTTGCATGCTATAATTGTATTGATCAGAAACATCAATACATGTGTGTTTAATAAACAAAAAGGGTTCCTAGTTATGCCTCTCTTATAGACTAGCTCGTTGATTAACAAGATGATCAAGGTTTCCTGATCATGGACATTGGATGTTGTTAATAACAAGGTCACAACATTGGTGGAATGATGTGATGAACATTCATCTGAAGTATAGCATTACGATCAAGTCATTATGTTTATATTGCTATAACATCATCCGAAGTAATATTTATCCTTAGACCATGAGATCATGTTAATTGCTAACACCAGAAGAGTATCTTGATAACATCAAACGTCACACCGTAACAGGGCGACTATAAAGATGGGTTCAGTGCTACGAAGGTGTTATGTTGAGGCTCATGGATCAAGAGTAGAATTTGTTAATCCTGATGATGGATAGATATACTCTAGGCCCTCTCGGTGATATCACATTAAGATAGCTTGCAAGCAAGTGATGTGGTCACTAGAATGTTATATCACGGGAACAAGAAAAGAGTGCATGTCGGCAACGAGATCAAACTAGGTATGGAGATACCGATGATCGAATCTCGGACATGTAATATATCGCGAGACAAAGGGATATAGTTACAAGCCTTAAAGGTTCCCACGATCACAAAAGTCATCGTTGAATATGCAGGAGTCAGTATGGATCTCCAGGTCCTGCTTCTGATTATTGATCTGAGAGGAGTCTCAATCATGTCTGCATTATTCGCGAACCGTAGGGTGACACACTTAAGGGATACCGGCACCATTTGGATCAAATATGTTTCAGATAAAGATTTAAGAAAGCGCTAGAATTATTTCAATAGACATCAAAACTGTTTCGGGTGAAATTGCTGAAATTGGTTCTGCATGTAATATTGAAATGTTGCAGGGGGTTTTATGTGAATGTTTGTTAATTAAAGTAATTAACAAAATTCTGAATAAAAATAATAAAAGAGTTTTATTAAATGAGAGAGCATTAAATTTGGAGAAATTTAATGCATTTAAAGTGGAGACTTTAAAATAGAATGTGAAGGGGCATTTTAATGTGGAGGGGTTACCACCACATGAATGGGGGAGGTGAGGAGTCACCCCCATGGGGCGCCGGCCATGGGGAGGGGTACCCCCCTCCTCCTATAAAAGGCCCCCCTCACTCCCCTTCTTCCACACACCTCCTCGTGAAAGATCTCTCTCTCCCTCTAGTATTATTCCCCCATGGTCTTGGATTAGCGAGATACATGTTCCTGGTGGCTTTATCTGGAAAGGAGTTGCTGCTTTCGCTGCTTTGCTGGAGCGAGGGACGGAGGTTGTCGGGGTACCGGACGTGTGTGCGATCATGGATGCACCGCTGCTTTGTGGTGCTGGACTTGGTGGTGCTGGACTTGCTGCAGCTGGATCTGAAGGACGTGCTGGAGCCGGACCTGCTAGACTTCATCACGATCTTGAGATCGGCAAGTGTACGACTACATCATCCACGAGATCCATCTCGTTAACAAAGCTTTGTTGTCTTCGAGGGTAAGTTCTCCATGGATGTATATCCACCCGTTGCTTGTATCTAGTAGATAGATCTTGGCGTATAGTTCCCATCGTAGGAATTTTTTTGTTTTCTATGCTGTGAACCCTTAAAATCATACCTTCATCCTGAATTAAAGAGTGAATAAGTTTCTTCTTATGCTTGCCATTGGCAACTGAATGGAAGTATCTTTTATTCGCATCTCCTTGAAGGACGAATTTTGCCTTAGAGTGTAGGTACCATTTGAGTTCCTCCTTGCGAAGAAGTCTGGCAATTTCCGCATTTGATTAGTTTTTGAGCTCAATCTCTTGTGCAGATAATAGCCTGACTTCCACAGAAGCCTCTAAAACATTAATATTGGTTGAAAGGCTTATTTTCTCCTTTTTAAGGATTCCAGCGGTGTGTCTGGCCCAACGACGAAGGAACTTGCGTAGAACATGCATTTTGTTGTTCCATCGATGTATAGGTGTTTCACCACTAACCGGTCTTTCCCAAATAGCCTTCACCAAATCATGGAACCCATCACGCTCCATCCATCCAAGTTCAAATTTGAACTTATGTGTGGATTGGCGTAATGGTGTTCCCACAAATAATAGTAATGGAGCATCATCCGATAAAGCTTCAATATGTTCCAGAGCGCGAACAGTTACCATATGAAATTTATCTTCCCAATCGGTATCCATAAGCACTCTGTCCAATTTTTCATATGTAGGCTCCGAAGACTGTTAGCCCAGGTGAACTGTCTTCCAAGCAATGTAACCTCTCTTAAGTCCAAGCTGTCAATGACAACATTAAACATGAAAGGCTAATGCTCATCGCACTGTCCCTGACTTTTCTCATGAGGGAATCTCAGCAAGTTAAAATCACCACCTATGAGAATAGGATATGGATTGTCCTTAGCCAGATTGACCAACTCACGCAAAAAATAGCTTTATAAACATCATGGGCAGCCCCGTAGATAGCGACTAGAGACCATGTAAAGTTACCAGCTTTGTTACGGATATGGAGTTTAATAAAAAAATCTCCAGCCAAACTAGCTAAAACTTCCATATTCTCATATCTGACGCCTAATAGGATACCCCCGGATCTCCCTTGCGGTGGACGTGATACCCACGTAAAGTCTACTCCACCAAAAAGGCAATTGAGTAAGGCTTGTGAGAAATCACGTCTACCAGTCTCAGAAATACCCAAAAAATCCAGCTTATGATCTCTCACACAATCAGCATAGAACAAATGTTTAGCCAAGTCACAAAGACCTCTGTTATTTGAAAACATGCCATTCATTGAGAAACAATAGGAGATTTGGATACACGAGTCCTCTTGCGAGATTTTTGGCTCTTTGATTTCCGACCAGAAGCTTTCAGCTCATATAATGAACCCAGCCCAGTCTCATCAAAGTCCACCCCTGACACTTCACCAACTAAGTGAGACAGGAGTTGACCATCTACTGTGGCATGCAAATCCTCCTCCTCCATTGGTAAAGTGTTAGGAAAAACAGAAACCTTAGGAGTAACCATTAAACGGTCAACCTCCTTATGTCTCAAAACAGAATTAGATAAAATAACTTCCTTTACAGATCTACCCATGCTAATACCAACATTGGCTAGCCTATCAACAATAACAGGAGTAAATAAATTAAGGAAGGATTTTGAATAGCTCATGGTACCCTGAGAATCAAGATTTAGTTCCGCCTTCTGCCGTATAGCCTTCATCATAGAGTCCTCATCTGTGGCAGATGCGCCCAGGGCATCGACTCCATGACGAAGACTCCGCCTCACCGGTGTACATGGGAGAGAACCCGACCCCGCCTGGGCCAGGTTTCCCCCAACGGGCTGCCCCACCTAGGCCATGACCGAGCCACCTCCTTGGGAAGAACCCGACCCTGCTTGGGCCGGATTACCCCCAAGCGAGCGCCCCACCTAGGCATCACCAGTGTCAGCAGCTAGGGGAGAGCCCGACCCCTCCTGGGCCAGGTTCCCCCCGTCCACCATGGTCACCGGAGCAGCGGGCGGTGTGCCTGTCCATGGCGTCGCTGGTATGCCCACCTGGGTCGCCCCTCCCCATTCGCTGCAGGGGTATCGGCCGCCTGCCTCGCAAGATCATCAGCCAGGCCCTCATGGGCAAGCCCGACCACTACCTCATCATCAACCACCTCCATCAAAACATGCCCAACCACAGGGGGGTCACGGAATAGTACGACCCAACATATTAGGCCGACCACGAGATGGGGAAGGCGACATTCGCGTATAAACATTCGCCACCTTAAGGGCCGCATGCAACTGAGAAGGAGTGACACATGGAGAAGCACTAGCAGAACAACAACCAGGAAGGGGGAGTCAAGCGGAAGGGCATCAAGTATTTCCTTCCCACGCTTCATAACAGGAGAAGCATTGAAAGGAGTCACCGCATACACCTAAAAAGGAACATATCTAGACGAGGATGGAGCTGAGCTCCCTGGCCCATCTGAATGGCCCGAAGGCCCTCCCGCAGCTGGAGTCACGGTCGGCTCAGAAGTATCCATAGCATCATCACCAGCATTCCCATTACCACCATCATCAGGGTCATCCTGGTTCTTCTTCTTAGGATTCAAAATAGAATAATAAAAGAATAAGTAGAAGATTTTAGTTAAGTTAATCCAAACATAAAAGGAGGTTCATGGCCAAGGGGAAAGATATTAGAATTAGGATTATTTTGGAATGCAGTAGTTGTGTAAATGTGCCAATGAGGAAAATGCCCTTTCACTCGGTCTGCCATTACTATACCTCAAGCCTCGGTCGTAATGACATTCTCCACACTATCTTCACCATAGAAATCGAAACACCGACATGTCCCATGATGATAACAGACAACGAAACTTCACATCACACACTCTAGAAGCCGCACGGTAAGAAATAGGGGTGCACACGATTGAATCTCACCTGATCTAGCAATCTATAGGCATGAAGCGCCCAATGGAGATCGTCGGTGAAGCCTTCTGAAAATCTTCATCAGCCATATCAATGAGCCCGGTCATCAAGCAAAACACCATCTTGACGCGAGAAGAATCCTAGGATCACCTCATTTATTAGGAAGATCGCCAGACCCCCACGCCGCCGCCCGCCGACTTCCAATAGCAAGCCGAAGATCTCAACGAGGACCGCCACCACCACCCGGAGATGAGGGGCTAATCCGCACCGAGCACCCTAACTAGCTCTCGTGTCACCCTCACACTACTAGGAAAAGGGTTATAGGTAGATCGCATACCCGTGCGCGCACGAATTTGGTGGTGCCCCACGGGTAAATAGTCATGGCGCATCTACTAGAGATGCCACATGGGTAGGTCACTTACACGTGGGACATCTATCATAGGTGCGTCACCACTAAGTGTGGGCCAGGGTGCAAGTGGTTGCACCCCCACTTACTTGTGGCGCACTGGACACAAGTGCACCACGACTATCTTTACTACCAGTGGTGCACCACTATGCCCATGCGCCACGGGTAAGGGTGCTGCCCATTTTCAACCCCCTCCCAGGATCGTCTTTTTAGTTCGTAGGAAAATTAACAAACATGAATTTCGTTTTTTTGCAAAAAAAGGTCATGACACGGTAAACAACCATAACTTTTGCATACGACCTCGGATTAAAAAGTTTTTTATATGAAAATTCATCTATGCGAAATTCTACATCTGCTCGCAACAACCTATCATCGTTTACTGGTTTTTTAGAATCTCAAAGTTCGAAAAGCAAAAAAAAATGGCAAAATTAAGCTTTTTTCCTGTATTTTTTTGAATCACTTACACGTGGAGCACCGATGGCTCTGAAATATAGCCATCTAATGTCCACATTTAAACTGGATATTAATCATATTCTTGATGAAATATCTCTCTAAACCCTGCCACTAATGTTAATATTCAGAGGGGTGATGGCTCAAAATATATCGAGCTCGTTGGGGAACCCCAAGAGGAAGGTATGATGAGCATAGCAGCAAGTTTTCCCTCAGTTATGAAACCAAGGTTATCGAACCAGTAGGAGCAAGGAAACACCTCTAAGATGTTGTTTCAGACTTGGAATCCCGCACAACACAACTACAGAACTTTGCCCCCAACTTACAGTGAGGTTGTCAATCTCACTGGTTTTGATGAAAACAAAGGATTAAACGTATAGTGTGGAACATAGTAATTGCTTGCAGAAAATAAATAGAAAACAGTAAATAGTAGATTGTAGATTGATGGTAAAAGAATGGACCGGGGTCCATAGTTCACTAGAGGTGATTCTCCTTAAGATAGATGACATATTGGGTGAACAAATTACGGCGGGGCAATTGACAGACACCAAGAAAGCATACATGCATATACTAATCATCTTGACTCCTATGAGATTTGATTGGGAATTACAACATTATACATAGACCATAATCCAACTGCATCTATGACTAATAATCCACCTCCAGGTTATCATCCGAACCCCCTCCAGTATTAGGTTACAAGGAACAGATAATTGCATTAAACAAAGTGTGTAAAGTAAACAATACGATTGCCCCATGGACAAAGGATTGTTGTTTTCTCCCTAGTAGCAACATCACATCTAGTACCTTAGAGATTTATGTCACTTCCCCAGATTACTAGAGGCATGAACCCACTATCGAGCATAAATACTCCCTCTTGGAGTTGCTAGCATCTACTTGGCCAAGATAGCTACTAACAACAAAAAGCATGCAAGATCACAAATAACAAAGACATGATAGAATCAATAATCAATCTGAAATAGCATCTCAATATCCATTGGATCCCTGCAAACATAACATGTAAGATTACAAATAGATGATCTTGATCATGAACGGAGCTCACAAGATCTAAACATGGTAGCACAAAGGAGGAGAACCAACCATCTAGCTACTACATGGACCCATAGTCCAGAGATGAACTACTCACGCATCACACCGGAGGCAGGCATGGTGATGAAGAAGGCCTCCAGGGTGATCTCTCCCCTCCGGTAGGGTGCCGGGAAGAGCTTCAGAACCGTCCCGATCTAGGGATGGAGATGACGGCGGCTATAGACTCTTTTGTGGAATTTTGATCGGGTCCTTAGGGTTTTTGTCTCGAGGGGTCTTTATAGGCGAAGGGGCATGGTAGGTGGAGTACCAGGGGGCCCACACCTCGGTGGCGCGCTTCAGTGCGCCGCCATGTGTGCCGGCCACAGTGCGCCACTTCGTCTCCCCTCTGGACTCCGTGTTGCTTTGGGTAAAATATTGACTTTCGCTTTTGTCCGGTCCAATTCCGAGAATATTTCCTTACTAGCTTTTCTAAAACCAAAAATAGCAGAAAATAGGCAACTGACACTTTGGCATCTTGTTAATAGGTTAGTTCCAGAAAATGTGTAAAAATACTCTAAAGTGTGGACAAAACATAAGAAAGTAGATACTAAACAAGCATGGAACATCAAAACTTATAGATACATTTGCAACATATCAACATCCCCAGGTGTAACTCCTACTCGTCCTCGAGTAGGTAAGTGATAAAAAAGAAAGAATAATTTTTGAGGTGACATGCACCATTTGATCAAGGTGTTTGTAAAACATTGATAGCTGGGATCATAGTACTTTAACATAGCATGAAAGATATAGTTCTAACAATAAGACATAGCAATTATGTTGTAACATGAAAAGGTACAAAACAAAAGATTCATGAATAACAATGCTTTGAAAGACGTTTGTTTGTTTGACATATAGAAAGCATAATGAGAATGGTATTCAGCTTGTCTCTCATAGTGTAGCAAAACATAAATGCATAGGACACCTTCAAGATTCATAAGGGTGACTAGATACAAATAGTTTAAGAACAAGCAATATCAAAGTTATGAATCAATCAACAAGTTTTGGGACAATGCACATTAAACTAAGAATGACCACTATGCTCTCTCAATAGGTGCATAAAGATAGAATATGGAGACTCAACATAAAAGGTAAAAGAAAGGCCCTTCATAGAAGGAAGCAGGTTTTCAAGTCTCATAAAGAGCTTCCAAAAATTATGTTACTTATTAGCTTTCAGCTCTCATTGCCCCTATCATAAGCATCTTTAGGTGATTAAGGTTAAAGTGAACAAATATGAGGATATGCTTGACAAGTTATAAGTTGAAAATCTCATGCCCCGTGCTTATGAGTACCGAACCTCATGCTACTCAACTTTAGTCACGAGTAAGTTCTTGTCATTGTAAGTACATGTGTATCATAGAGAACCACCAACGAGGTACCCCTTGCCCGATGATACGGAAGCTTTACCATATGAAAATGACAAGGCAAGCAGACAATTAGCATCTTAGTGATCTTTTTATTGGCTATTTGCATAGGTTTTTATTGAGGATGCTTCACAGATTGCTCACTATGGTTATGCTACAAGTTTCCACCATTATTAGGCATGGCTTAGGCTAGCCACCCAGGCGTTTCTCTAACACATATACAAACTCCATGAGCTTACAAGCTCCCCTTTTATTTCACATCGCCGGGATCCATAAGCAAAAGAATCATGATATCAACTAAATAATGTGCAATGTTGAAAGCAAAAGAATAATTATTGAGGTGACACGTACCATCACAATCTTGATCAAGGCATTTATAAAACATTGATAGCTAGGATCATAGTACTTTAACATAGCATGAAAGATATAGTCATAACATAAATGCATAACAATGCATTGAAACACGTTTGTTTGTTTCACATAAAGAAAACATAATGAGAATGGTATTCAGCTTGTCCCTCATAGTGTAGCAAAACATAAATGCATAGGACACCTTCAAGATTCATAAGGGTGACTAGATACAAATAGTTTAAGAACAAGCAATATCAAAGTTATGAATCAATCAACAAGTTTTGGGACAATGCACATTAAACTAAGAATGACCACTATGCTCTCTCAATAGGTGCATAAAGATAGAAGATGGAGACTCAACATAAAAGTAAAAGAAAGGCCTTCATAGAAGGAAGCAAAGATTCAAGTCTCATAAAGAGCTTCCAAAAATTATGGTACTTATTAGCTTTTAGCTCTCATTGCCCCTATCATAAGCATCTTGAAGTGATTAAGGTTAAAGTGAACAAACTATGGAGTATATGCTTGACAAAGTATAAGTTGGTAATCTCATGTCCCCTGAATACGAGGGCCGCTCCTCATGCTACTCAAATTTAGTTACCGGTAAGTTCTTGTCATAGTAAGTACATGTGTATCATAGAGAACCGCCAACGGGGTACCCCTTGCCCGATGATACGGAAGAATCCCCATATCAAAATGACAAGGCAATCAGACGATAAGCATCTCAGCATCTTCTTATTTACCATGGGAAAATGGTGTTTTTTCTCTCTTTCCTCTTTTCTCATCTTTTTTTTTCTCAATATCTATCTATTTTTGTATAAGAAGAATGCTTCATAGATTGCTCATTATGGTTACGCTGCAGGTTTCCACCATGATTAGGCATGGATTAGACCAGCCACCCAGGCGTTTCTCTAAAACACATACATAACTCCATGGACTTACAAGCCCCCCTTTCATTTCACACCGACGACATCCATAAACAAAAGAGCATGATATCAACTGGGTACAATGTACAAGTGCAATGTTGAAAGTGTTCCCCATGACAACATGGTTCTGCTAATTCCCAACATATAAGTGCAAGCATATACACCATAGATGACACGATGGTTCAAGTTTATTAGGGGCAAGAAAAGTAAAGTGTGCCATCAAGTTCGTGAGAGCTTTAATCACTAATTTTCACATAACAAGTTTAATTCAGAAGGTAGATAGAAACATGAATATATTTGGAATAGCAAATGCTAATAGGTAGGTATGGTGGACTCTTTGGAATAACTTGGTTTTATTTGGAGTTGGATGCATGAGTGGAACTCATACTTGGTACATGTGGAGGCTAGCAAAAGACTGGGAGCGACCAACTAAGAGAGAAATAATGGCCATAATCATGCAAAGCAACAAAACATTATTAATTAAAGCATAAAGTGATATTACAAGTCGAAAATTAAATGGTCGTAGAGGCTATGATGACTTGGGATAGTCTTAACATGGTGTGAGCATGCGCCAAGTCAACCCAAATAAAGCATCAAAGGAGAATACCACAATATTATGCTTTTATATGCCAAAACAACGCATGATTCTTTAAAGGCACATTAAGCAATCTCAATTGTTTGTAACAACTCATGCTACAGCAATAATCACTAAGCATAAAGTCAAAACAATATCAGGCATGACATGATAGAGTCTAAGTCACAGTCAAAAACAAGCTCCTTGTATACCACTTATAAGCATGAACTTTCCTACTCTTTTCCAATCCAAATCAACTTATTTGAAACTATAATATATGAATGTGGGGGTCTAACCAATTTATGCAAGCAAACTAAGAAAATTAAATCTAAAAACAAAAATGAAGACGCTCCAAGAACAACACAATTGTGCATGAAACAATAAAAATGAAGTGTTTGGAAGAAACCTGAGATTTGTATTGATGAAGAAGGGGATGCCTTGGGCATCCCCAAGCTTTGACACTTGTACTTCTTGAATATTTCTTGGGGTGACACGGGTAGCATCCCCAAGCTTGAGCTTTTGTCCATACTTCATCTTATCACATTACTCTTCCCTACACTTTAAAATTTCCTTCATACAAAACTTCACACAATCTTCATTAGCAATATTAGTATACTCAAGATAATAAGTCTTTAGGTTCAGTTTCAACACAAGTAAAACTTCCATTAAAACACAAGCTACTGTAGCACTTGTTTTTAAAAGTTTAATTGATCAAAGAGAACTCAAAGAGAAAGAGATTAAGAGGCAAATGCAAATAATGGCAGAAATCTGTCAAAACAGACCAGCAGGTAAAAACCAATTTTTTTTGAAGACCTTATGTTGCTCAAATCGAAAAGTGTTTAACTAATAAAAGTTATATAACAACCTGGGACAGAAGCACAAACAATTACAGCTCAAACTGACGTGCAGAGATTTTTCACGAATTTTTACAGCGAAGCACAAAAATCTGTTTCAGGACAGCAACTTTCCCAAGCATTATTTCTCTCTTATTAGAGGTTATTCTTGGCACAAAAACCACACAAAAAGGATAAGGAGGGGGTATTACAGAGGTAATAACTTCCAAGACTCAACAAAAGGTTCCTAAAGAAATTTGGGTTATCTCCCAATAAGTGCTTTTCTTGAACGTCTTTGAGCTAGGCATGATAATTTCGATGATGCTCACATAAGAAATATGAATTGAAGTAAAAGAGAGCATCAAGAAGAAAATTCAAAACATATTTAAGTCTAACTCACTTCCTATGCATAGGAATCTTATATGCAAATAAATTCACAAAGAACAAAGTGACAGGCATAGGAAGATAAAACGAGAGTAACTTCAAAACTTTCAGCAAATAGAGAGGTGTTTCAGTACCATGAAAACTTTTACAACCATGTTTTACTCTATCACAATAATTTTCAGTAGCCTCATGAATAATCTGAGCAATATAACTATCACATAAAGCATGCTTTTCATGATCTACAATCACATAATTTTTATTAAGCTCAAAAATAGTGGGATTAAAACCTTCAAACCCACTTTTAACAATTTTATAACAAGATGACTGATCAATATCATTTTCAATAGTAGTACAATTAATATTATCAACCAATATAGGACCATCATCTAGAGCTTTATTATAAACATTTTCAAAAGAATCCATAGGAACATAACATTCATCCTCCTTTGGTAAGCATGGGAGACAATCAAATAATGTAAGGGGTAAAGAGTTACTCTCATTAGAAGGTAGGAATGGGTAGATCCATTCTTCCTCCTCTTGATCATCACTCTCCTCCTCTTTTTCATCCAATGAGCTTCCAGTTTCAGCAATTTCTTCTTCCATAGGCTCCTGTAAGGCATTAGTCTCTTCCGCTGGTGGAGAGCATCTATTAAGATATTCAATAATATAGCCATTTTCTTCCTTGTAATTATCAAAGCAAAATTTAAGTATATCATAAACCTCATATTTATAAGGTGCATCATCAGTATTTTCAAGCAAATAAGCTAGTTCGAATGCACCCTTCCAAGCAATAAATTCTTCAATTTGTTCCACATCATAAAAGTCATAATTTCCCTTAACATAAGAAGATATGGTAACATCATCATTATACTCACATTGAAAAGGGAGGTGTTTATACCTCCTACAGCAACATGATTTATCAAAGCAATAAGTAACATTATAAGTAGAGCACATGTTTCTAGCAATGGTACACAATTTATCAATTTGTTCCCATAAGAGTTTCCCTTTTTGTGACAAGCGGTGTTCCTCATAATATTTTTGTTGTTCAATGAACCCATCTTGCCAATAAGATCTAGTTTCAAAGAAACCCACCATTGATAGAAAGCATGATAAAGCAAGACAATAAGAGATCAACAGAAATAACAACTATAGCAGGAACTTTGTTTTTTGTATTTTTGATAAAATGGACAAACAAACAAAGCAGAAATAAACTAAGAAAAACAAAAAACAAAGTAAAGAGATTGGCCGTGAAAGACTCCCCTTGTGAAGATGTACTTGACTCCCCGACAACGGTGCCAGAAAAAAGGCTTGATGGCTCAAAATATATCGAGCTTGTTGGGGAACCCCAAGAGGAAGGTATGATGAGCACAACAGCAAGTTTTCCCTCAGTTATGAAACCAAGGTTATCAAACCAGTAGGAGCAAGGAAACACCTCCAAGGTGTTGTTTCCAACTTGGAATCCTGCACAACACAACCACAGAACTTTGCCCCCAACTTATAGTGAGGTTGTCAATCTCACCGGTTTTGCTGAAAACAAAGGATTAAACGTATTGTGTGGAAGATAGTAATTGCTTGCAGAAAGTAAACAGAAAAATAGTAAATAGTGGATTGTAGATTGATGGTAAAATAATGGACTGGGGTCCATAGTTCACTAGAGGTGATTCTCCTTAAGATAGATGACATGTTGGGTGAACAAATTACAGCGGGGCAATTGACAGACACCGAGAAAGCATGCATGCATATACTAATCATCTTGACTCATGTGAGATTTGATTGGGCATTACAACATTATACATAGGCTGTAATCCAACTGCATCTATGACTAATAATCCACCTTCAGGTTATAATCCAACTGCAAGCAACAGATAATTGCATTAAGCAAAGTGTGTAAAGTAAACAATATGATTGCCCCATGGACAAAGGATTGATGTTTTCTCCCTGGTAGCAACAACACATCTAGTACCTTAGAGATTTCTGTCACTTCCCCAGATTACTAGAGGTATGAACCCACTATTGTTGGGGATATACTTTCAGGGTATCCTTACAGTTCCTCACTGACCAGGGTGGCCCACTTCGGGTTAGAACTTTGCTTCACGGGCGCCTAGTCAGGGAGAAGAGATGGAGTCCAGTCCGGCTACGGGAAGGCCCAGAAGACTTACCGACAGAGGCCCATAGTGTTACTTGTAGTTCAAGATGTACTTTGTAACCGACTCTTAGTCGTAGCCGGATAGATCTCTCCTATAAACCCTAGGCCGGATATCTATATAAGCCATCCTAGGGAGAGCCTTTAGGGCACAACCTACCCTGACAATAGTCTACAATCTCAACTCGGACAGGTGAAACCCTTGTAACCCATATTCCGGCTCTGCTGTATTACTGGATTGCTAGCAGGAGTAGGATCCGTCCAAAGCCGGTGGATTCGAACCTAGGTAAACTTGTGTGCTCACCATCCCGGAACACCGTACATCTCACATCCCTCTCTTCCACATGCCTCGAGGACCCCCTCATGGCGTACTTGTCATCAATCCGATGACAGTTGGCGCCCACCGTGGGGCCAGTGAGCTTCGGACCTGCGTTCTGAGCGGAATCTTCAAGAATCGGAATCGGCGAGACTATCGTCGTCGGTCGCATCCTCTACACCAGTGACGTCCTTCTCATTGTTATCGACGAGACCTGGATTCTGGCTAGGGAAGCCGTGACTGCTTATACCATCATGTCTTTCGGCGAGATTGATGTATACATCGGATTTGCTGAACCTTCCCCACCCACCCCAGCGGTGATGATAGAGGCAGAAGAAATTTCTGGATCCCCTTTATCCGCGGAGGCGGCAGAGTTCTGGATCTTGGAAAAACCTAATCCCACCCAGCCCGCACCTATTGCGGAGATAGTGGAGAAAGCTGAGCCTAAAGCAGATCTTGCGGTTCAAGTCAAATCTGGAGTGGACCTCCCTAGTGAGGTCGAATCCCAGATCAATCTGTCTGCTAAGGTCGAAATCCAGGAGGAGCATAGCAACAACCTTGGTTCTGGCTCTGCCAACACCGGAACAGATCAACCATTCCTGAGGCATAAGTTGAGGCGCATGATACTGCAAGACGCTAGCGTGGATGAGGTTCTTGAAACCATTAGGATCTTCGAAGAAGCCCATGAGGAAAGCCACAACTACCTCAGGACCCACACATCGCACTTCGTCGGTTACTTTGGCTCTGGATCCAGCTCTGCCGACGCTGGAGAGAACACCGACTCAGTGCTGGAGGCGATCGGAACAAACACCGACTTACCCGCATCCTCGGATGACTCGATGACGTTGGCGGATTTCCGAAAGTTCTCCGCGGAGTATGAAGAGGAGTATAACTCCAAAGCTGTAGAGGAAGGAGAAGCCATGGATGAAGGATCCGGGGAAAACTTTCCCAAAGCATAGGATGACATGGATATCGGAGATAATCCTGAGGTCCAGATGTCCGAAAGTACCGATCAGAGTTTTGAAGGAAATATGCCCTGAGAGGCAATAATAAAGTTGTTATTATATATTCCTTATACATGATAGATGTTTATTTTACATGCTAGAAATGTATTGATTCGGAAACATCAATACATGTGTGTTTAATAAACAAAAAGGGTTCCTAGTCATGCCTCTCTTATAGACTAGCTTGTTGATTAACAGGATGATCAAGGTTTCCTGATCATGGACATTGGATGTTGTTAATAACAAGGTCACACCATTGGTGGAATGATGTGATGAACATTCATCCGAAGTATAGCATTACGATCAAGTCATTATGTTTATATTGCTATAACATCATACGAAGTAATCTTTATCCTTAGACCATGAGATCATGTTAATTGCTAACACCGGAAGAGTATCTTGATAACATCAAACGTCACACCGTAACAGGGTGACTATAAAGATGGGTTCAGTACTACGAAGGTGTTATGTTGAGGCTCATGGATCAAGATTGGAATTTTTCAATCCAGATGACGGATAGATATACTCTGGGCCCTCTCGGTGATATCACATTAGGATAGCTTGCAAGCAAGTGATATGATCACTAGAATGTTATATCACGGGAACGAGAAAAGAGTGCATGTCGGTAACGAGATCAAACTAGGTATGGAGATACCGATGATCGATCCTCGGACATGTAATATATCGAGAGACAAAGGGATTTAGTTACAAGCATTAAAGGTTCTCACGATCACAGGAGTCATCGTTGAATGTGTAGGAGTCAGTACGGATCTCCGTGTCCTATTGATTATTGATCGGAGAAGGGTCTCGATCATGTCGGATTATTCATGTAGGGTGGCACACTTAAGTGTTACCGGACACCATTTTTGAGCACATATGTTTCAGACGAAAGAATTGCAAAGCGCAGGAATTATTTCAATAGAAACCAGAAATTGTTTCGGGTGAAATTGCAGAAGGTGGTTCTGCATGTGATATTGAAATATTGCAAGGGGCTATATGTGAATGTTTGTTAATTAAAGTAGTTAACAAAATTCTGAATAAATTTAATAAAAAGAGTTTTATTAAATAAGAGAGCATTAAATTTGGAGAAATTTAATGCATTTAAAGTGGAGACTTTAAAAGGGAATGTGAAGAGGCATTTTAATGTGGAGGGGTTACCACCACATGAATGGGGGAGGTGAGGGGTCACCCCCCCATGCGTCGGCCATGGAGAGAGGGGGCACCCCCCCTCCTCCTATAAAAGGCCACCCATTCCCTCCTTCATCCGCACACCTCCTTGTGAAGGATCTCTCTCCCCCTCTAGAATTATTCCCCCATGGTCTCGGATTAGCGAGATACATGTTCCCGGTGGCATTTCGTCTAGAAGGAGTTGCTTCTTACACTAGATCGCTAGAGCGAGGAGGTGGAGGTTTTCCGGTGGCTTGAATGTGTGTACGAGTGTGGATGCGCTGCTGAGTTGCGGCGCTCGGACTTCCTCACGATCTTGAGATCGGCAAGTGTACGACTACATCAACCACGAGTTCCTACTCGTTAACAAAGCTCGTTGTCTACGAGGGTAAGTTCTCATTGGATGTATGTCCACCCGTTGCTTTGTACCTAGTAGATAGATCTTGGCGTGTAGTTCACACAGAGAATTTTTTGTTTCTATGCTACGGACCCAACAATGGTATCGAGCCTGATCTATGCGTGGTGCTTATACGGGTAGTACACATATGGTTGATATGTGGGCGATGATGATCATGTTATTGCATCTTCTATGTATTTTGGATATTGGTGGCATAGTGGTATGAAGCGGCCCGGACCAACCTTACATGTCATCGTACATGAGACCGGTTCCACGACTGACATGCAACTTGTTTTGCATAAGTGGCTGGCGGGTGTCTGTCTCTCCTACTATAGTCAATATCTGATTTACAACGAGTTGCTAATAACTTAGTTATCCTTGTTGTGGTTCATGTTCGTAGGTAAGAACGGTTCTATCTCCGAAAGCCCTAAGCCACGTAAAACTTGCAATTGATAAATTAGAGGCGTCTAGTTTAGATCGTTGCTGGGCTAGTGTGTTGTTATGGTATTGTTGTAAGTAGATGTATGGTGGATACTCTTCCTTGAGTATGCACCATTCTATGGATCGTGTTTCGAGACATCACGTGATGATCGGGTGTACTCGAATCTACGCTTTCATAGGAACGGGTGTAAGACAGTTTTACACACACGAATACTAAGGTTCTTACTTGGCGAGCCTAGCATGTACAGACATGGCCTCGGAACACGGACCGAAAGGTTAAGCATGAGTCATATGGTTGATATGATGCCCATATAGATGCTCGCCTTTGAAGCTATATCAACTCACGTGATGATCGGACTTGGTATAGTGGATTTGGTTCATGTAATCACCAAAAGGACACGAGGGATGTTGTTTTTGAGTGGGAGTTCATTAGTAATTTGGATTAGTTGAACTCAATCTATCATAAACTTAGTCTAAATAAACTTTACAAATTCTGTTGTAGATGACACCACCTGCTTTTAATTTCAATGTGTTCATAGAGAAAGAGAAACTTGCTGCGAATGGTAGCAACTTCACCAACTGGGCTATGAATTTGAGGATTCTCCTCACTGCTGCACAAAAGCAATATGTGCTAGATGCGCCGCTAGGCCCCCCACCAGCTCCTGATGCCCCTGACGAGGAAAAGAATGTCTATGTGACTCGTCAGGAGGACCACAACTTAGTTCATTGCGGCATACTGTATGGGCTAGAGCCAGAACTTCGAAAGCGTTTCAAAAATGGCAATGCCTTTGATACCATGGGAGAATTGAATCCGGCAGGAGGCTTGTCGTAATGAAGATCCTCCCCGAAACCGGAATAACGACGCTCCGGACAGAGGCCGGCGAACAGCCGGAAACCATCCAGCTGCTCCACCCTCTCCACCAACTAGCCATCATAACGGCTCCCAAGGAGGCCAAGGAGGGCGTCATGGTGGAGGAGGTGGTGGCATAAGCTGAAGTCTGGCTCCAAGGCACCGCAGCCATAGCCGTCATTCGGGACAATCTTTATCCCCAAGTGACGCAAGGCACAGGATTAACTCCAACATAGAGGCGCGACGCTATGAAAATGATGATATATACATGGGCCCAAAGTGCTTCGGACCACGCATTAGAGCCACAAAATTCCTGGAATGATTTGCTATCTCAAGACATATTCAAGCCTATGACGGTATAGCTTAGCCAGATACTTGGCTCCAGGATTTTTTTCCAGGCTTGTTGTATTGCCAAAGGCGGAAACAGCCTGGTCGCAACCTGATATCTCCCACTCATGTTGTGGAAGACGGCACGATCATGGCTCAATAAACTTCCAGAGAACACCATCCACAACTGGTATGACATGAAAAGCGCGTTCTTCCGGAATTTCGAAGGCACATACCAGAGGCCCTGTACGGTAGGAGACCTACAGCGTTGCACCCAGAAAGCCGAAGAAACTTGCCGGAATTATCTCGGACGATGGATCGACACCAAGAACTCATGTGAAGGAGTAAATGACCAAACTGCGATTAAAGCTTTCATTGCAGGACTCCCAATTGGTCTACTACGTCATCGCTTGAAGTGTGACAAGGTTACTAATTTGGGAGAGATGATAGAAACAGCGAGCAAGTATGTAGGCACTAACGACGATGCAGAGGGATTACTGAACGCCCTAGTTGTGCCATTGTCGGCAAAACAACCAAAGCAGCAAGCTCAGAAGCGCAAGAACACCTTAGAAGAAAAGCCCAACGCGGAAACGGCAGTAGTCACTGCCACTTTCGGGTCAGGAGGACGAGGAGGGCGCGGCGGTGGCCACGGACGCGGTCGTGGGACGTCAAGAGTCCAAGGTAGAGGAGACCAACAACCTGGCAAAACCTACTCCTGGACACCAATGGGGGATCGTCCCACACAAACGCCGAGTGTCGTTTCAATGACGACATCAAGAAAGACGATACCGTGGGCTATAGAGCCAAGCGGAAGGAGGGAAAGAAGAATCCCGAAAAAGATAAAGAGACCAAGGATGATTCCGACATGAAGGAAGCTGATGCTTCAATCCCAAGCCGGAAGGGAAAATGAATTTCCCGACAAAGAAGGACACTTACGTCACCTTCCTCGGATCTCAACCAGCTAAGGTCAAGAAAGCAGTTCTACATGAGCTCAACGCAATAGTTCCGGCTGTCCCTCAATTCTTGGACTGGTCGGAAGTGGCAATCACCTTTGACCGTGTTGACCATCCGCCTAAGTTGCACAGGCGAGGAAAATACACCTTAGTCATCAATCCACTTATTAACGGCTATGGTTTCTCCAAGACTCTCATGGACGGAGGCAGTAGCATTAATATTCTATATGTCGAAACGCTACGCCGGATGAAGATCTCGGAGACCCAGCTGAACTACAGCTCTGTGATCTTTCATGGAGTTGTCCCAGGAAGACAAGCAAATTCCCTAGGCAAAATCACTTTGGATGTTACCTTTGGAACTCCAAAGAACTATCAGACGGAAGCACTTTCCTTCGAAGTGGTCCCGTTCAAGAGCGCGTACCACGCTATATTTGGACGTCCGGCTTACTAGGCTTTTATGGCTCGTCTGTGTTACATTTACAATATGATGAAAATTCCAGGTCCCAGCGGCGTGATCACCATCAGGAGAAACCCGAAGAAGGCGCGAGAGTGCGAGGACGGAAATGCCGCCTTTGCTGAAGCTATGTCGCACGCCCAGGAGTACCAGGAGATCAAGAAGACCATAGATCCGTCCGAGATGCCCGCGACGAAGAAGGAGGTGACAAAGCCGAATCCGGAGTTCAAGGCATCAGAAGATACGAAGAAGACGTTGTTGAAGGATGATGATCCCTCCAAGGTGACCCAGATAGGCGTAGGCCTAGATAGCGCATTGGAAAGCACACTCGTCAAGTTCCTCCAAGCAAATCAAGATATCTTCGCATGGTAGCCATCTGACATGACCGGAGTATCTAGGGAACTTGTCGAGCACTCTTTAAATGTACACCCGAACGCTAAACCCGTTAAATAGTCCCTACGATGTTTTGGCAACGAAAAGCGTAAGACAATAGCTAAGGAACTAGCACGGCTCGAGTTAGCCGGATTTATAGAAGAGGTCATCCACACTGAGTGGTCGGCCAATCCTATAATGGTCCCTAAAAAGGACACCACTGATTTAAGGATGTGTGTTGATTATACTGCCTTGAACAAGGCTTGTCCCAAAGATCCGTTCGCTCTGCCTAGGATTGATCAAGTTATCGATTCTACGGCAGGCTCGGAACTCCTATGTTTTCTCGACACATATTCCGGTTATCACCAAATCCGGATGAAGAAATCTGACAAAGTCAAAACTTCATTCATAACCCCCTTCGGAACCTTCTGTTTCATTATGATGCCCTTTGGGCTGAAAAATGCAGGAGCTACGTACAACCGCACTATGCAGTGCTTCTTCCACGACCAAATCGGACGCAATGTACATGCATATGTGGATGATATTGCGGTGATGTCCAAAAAGAAGGAAACCCTGATTTCCGAATTGGAGGAAACGTTCGCCAATCTATGAAAATACAATATAATGCTTAACCCGAAGAAATGCTTCTTTGGAATCCTAGCAAGAAAATTGTTAGGTTTTATCGTGTCTCAAAGAGGCATAGAGGTAAACCGGGACAAGATCAAGGCTATACTCAATATTTCTAGGCCAACTCGCCTGAAGGACATTCAACGACTAACTGGTTGCATAGCCGCAGTTAGTCGGTTTGTAAGCCGGCTCGGTGAAAGAGCCGCACCATTATACAAGCTCCTAAAAAAGACCAAGAATTTCGTTTGGACCGACGAAGCTGAAGCTGCGCTACAAGACCTGAAAGCAGTACTCTCATCTGCTCCCATCCTGGCAGCACCAGAACCATAGGAATCGATGTTGCTCTACCTTGCTGCGAGAAACAGGGTCGTCAGTATCGTCATGGTGGTGGAGAGACCGGAGGAAAATTAGGAACACCTGGTGCAGCGTATGACTTATTATCTCAGCGAGGTCTTAACTGAATCAAAATAGCGGTATCTGCATTATCAAAAGCTGGCTTACGGTGTGTTCTTAGCATGTCGTAAGTTACGGCATTATTTTCAGGAACATCCAATTACCATGGTGAGCACAGCTCCCATGAGAGACACAATCAACAATAGTGACGCTACAGGACGCGTCGCCAAATGGGGCATAGAGCTCTCAGCTTTCGATATTGAGTACAAACCTCGTACAGCAATCAAATCCCAAATCCTCGCTGACTTTGTCACTGATTGGACAGGGACAACAAAGAGTATGACCCTGCTAGAGTCGGAATACTGGACCTTGCATTTTGACGGGTCTAAAGGGCTCGGGGGCTGGCGTCATGCTCAAATCACCCCAAGGAGATAAACTTTTCTATGTACTGCAGATCCACTTCATGGCGACAAATAACATTGCCGAGTATGAAGCACTACTGCATGGAATCCGGATTGCTAAGGATATCGGCATCCAAAGTTTAATGTGTTATGGAGATTCGGATCTTGTTGCACAATAAGTATCGGATATCTATAAGGCAAACAAGCACATGGCAGCATATAGGGCTGTCGTGGATGAATTATCTAAATCGTTTGAAGGATTTGAAGTTCAACACATCCCTCGAAAGAAAATGAGGAATTAGATGCACTATCTCGAATAGGCTCTGCCCGGAAAAAGGTTCCGAATGGCGCTTTTCTAGAGCACCTCAAAGTTCCCTCTATAAAGGGAGTAGATGAGGAATATCCGACTAAATATGACTCACCTTTAGTAGCAGTTCTGGCTATAATTCCCAGCTGGACTCAACCCTATCTTGATTTCTTGATAGACGGAAAATTACCCGAAGACAAAGTTCTGAGCCGACAGATCGTCCGACGAGCAAAAGCCTATACTATAATTAGTGGTGATCTCTATAAGCAGAGTGCATTTGGGGTCTTTCAGTGATGTGTATCTCCGGAAGAAGGAGTGGAAATCTTACGAGAAATCCACGAAGGCGAGTGTGGTCAGCATGCTGCAGCCAAATCTTTAGTGGCAAAAGCTTTCCGACACGGTTTTTTCTGGCTTACAGCCAAGGCAGATGCCGAACGGCTGGTCAAGACTTGCAAGGGATGCCAAAAATATGCCAAACAAGCTCACGCTCTGGCTGATCAGCTGCGAACGATACCTATAACATGGCCTTTTGCGGTCTAGGGGCTTGACATGGTAGGACCGTTTAAACGGGCTCCAAGTGGATTTACCCATCTCTTAGTGATGGTGGATAAATTCACAAAATGGATTGAGGCTAAACCCGTCACTAGTTGTGATGGAGCAACATCAAAAAGATTTGTCGAGGATGTCATAATTCGATACGGTTATCCACATAGTATTATCACGGACAATGGGAGTAACTTTTCTATGGGAGAGCTTACTGAATTCTGCAATGAACAAAATATCCGGCTTGATATTGCGTCAGTCGCACATCCACAAGCTAATGGACAAGTCGAAAGAGCGAATGGATTAATCCTACAAGGCCTAAAACCGAGACTCGAAGCACCGCTATACGCGCTGCGGGGGCTTGGGCAGAAGAATTACCTTTTGTACTATGGAGCTTAAGAACAACTCCGAACAGGTCAACCGGATATACACCTTTCTTCTTGGTCTATGGCGCAGAAGCAGTTCTTCCTAGTGACTTGATTCACACTTCTCCTAGAGTGGCCGCGTATATTGAAGAGGATGCCGAAATCTCTCGACAAAATGAGCTCGACCTAGTTGAAGAAGTACGCATCGTTGCTGAGATGAGATCAACAGCCTATCAGCAGAAGTTACGCAAGTATCATAGCCAGAGAGTCAGAAACCAGTCTTTCAATAAGGGCGATTTGGTTCTCCGGCTTGTGCAACAAAGAAAGAATAAACTTTCTCCAATATGGGAAGGACCATTTTTAGTTAGTCGAGTAATGCACAATGGTTCTTACTACCTAACTTATATGCGGCCAGTCAAAGAAACACCTGCTACTAAGAAAAGAAAGAGAGCTGGAGGCAGTACAAACCCAGATGAATTAGATAGACCATGGAATATTGCTCAGCTACGTCCCTTTTATTCTTAGTTTATTTTTTCTTTGTAATCATATATGTGTACATGTTCAATGAGAAATAAAGTATTGGTTGCCTCAAATTTTTTCTGAGAAGTTTTTTACCATCCTATTTCCGAATGACCTTGTCACAGTCGAAAATCCTAGAATACTTGAAAGTACTTTATGCTCATGTTTGTTCTGGTTTAGATTTCCGATTCTAAAATTGCTACCTTCGGGTATAAGTCTAAATTTTCTAGTCTATACTTTGGTTATTTTTTTGATTGCTGGATGCGGGCATTTTACAAGTAGTGAATTGTTGGTGCTGGAAGCCGGCTTTGTTTCCGAGTTTAAACTAGTTTAGCAATAGAGCTCTGTTGCTCGGCAAAGTTTCCGTGCTAAAAGTTAGCCGGCTCACGAAAGGGACGAGGCGGAAAGCCAGATAAATGATAAGTACAGACAAAAAATACAATTGCTTATGGAAATATTTTAGGCATGAAAATTATAAAGCCAAAAGTGCTAAATAGATATGTTTAAATCTTAGCACTAGCAAAAGTATATCACTACTTATTTACAGACCCAAATTGTTTTCAGAATAACATATTGTTCTTCTAATATTCTATGATGCAGGAGGAGAGGTAGGAGTTGTCGGCTCGCTGGATACATCGGCCTCGGCTTGATAGCGTTCCGAGATGTTCAAGTCCGATATGGTTTGATCATCATCAGAAACTTCAGCAGTTTTGTCGGAAGACAGAGGCGGCGTGTCCACGCGGGTGAAGAAGGGAGTGTCGTAGCTGGTCAAATCAGCTACGTGGCACCCATATCCGGCGCAGGAGTCCATGATGGCCTTGATGTCTTGCTCCTGTCTGTCTTCGTCCACTTTGCAGTACCCTCTGGTTACTTGCCAGATCTCCATGTTTCCATGGTGGCTCATAACCATGGTGAGAGCGTTTTGTGCTGCGGTTTGCGCGTAGAACATGTTCCAGTCATGAACAAGCTGTGGCATATCCTTGGCCTTGTCTCGCACCTCAAAACCGGACATGCTCTGCATATCCGGAACTTTGAGAACTTCGCCAATATCTTCGAGGGATTGGCGGAAGTCATGAAGCAAATCACCGACTTGGGTAAGCCGGTGGGTGCAAGGTTCGGTAGAGGCTGAGCCCATCAAGTTCAGAGGACCTGTGCATATAATGCAAAGGGGTAAGTCAAATAAACCCGGACTCTAAAGAGTCGGAAGATGCAGATAAGTCAGAGAAATGGAAACATACCAAAGATGACATCATCGACTTTGGCCTTCTCTTCATGAAGGCTCTGGAGTTCAGCCCGGAGCGCCTCGGAAATGTCCTTTTCTCTGAATAGCTCATTGCTGAGATCCGATATTTTTTGTTCTTGAAGCGTAATCTTGCGATCACGCTCATCGGTGGCCATGGAGGTGGATTCGAGAATTTGAGCAATGCTCTTCTCATGATCTGCCTTAAGCTTATCCAGCTCTTGGCGAAGTTCTTTGTTCTCCACCACCAAGGTCTTAAGATTCTCAGCCTCTTTGATCATAGTGCAGGACTGTTTTACTAGTGTTGTAAGTCAAAAGAACAATAGTTCAACAAAAATTCGACTATGAAATAAAAGACAAGGTTTGAGTTTTGAAATGTTTACCTTTGACCTCATCCTTGGAAACCATCAGCTATGCATTTTCAAGACGGAGAGCTTTGATCTCTTTCCGCTTGTTGCAAACATACTTCAACAAATCCTGGTTATAGGAATATACTTTCTGTAAGTCAGAATACCCAAAGTCATAAGTCTACTAAAGACTTGGGCTAATATTTATACTAATATCAGCACGAGCCTTGGGGGATACACTAGTTCATTCTTTGGCATCCTAAGGAAGCATAAAACCGGATTTAATTTTCTAGCTTCATGCTTGGGGGCTAGAGGATATGATATGAAATAAGGAAAAGTGGGAGTTGGAATTCCGACTTACATATTGTTCGCGAATGAGTTTGTCTAAACTCGTATTCACCTCGGTGGCAACCTTCTCGGTGAAAGTTAGGGGGATCACCGGCGCAGTTGGAAGCGCACCGGACCTTATCTTCTCGTCACGAAGACGAACTTGTTCAAGAAGATCAGAGTGTTTGATATCCTCTACTTCTTGTGCTTCTTCTCCGGCAGAGAGAGTCTGCCTCTCCAAGCATTCCCAAGCCAGCCGCTGGATCTCCTCCATAGACTTCCGAGATAGGCCAAGCTTGGCAAGTCCTGGATTATCCAGGAGATTATCGGCGAATGTCTCTGCCGAGGGATCATTACCCGAAGAGGGTTCACCCTTATCAACTCCTGAGTCACTCATGGTGACGTCAGTTTGTGATTCAAGGATCGTTGGCTCTGGTTGAGCCGGATCTTCTACAACAGTCGGAGATGGAGTAATCTCCGGCGCTGTAGAAGGCTGAGGGGCAGGAGTCGGAGGAGCCACGACAGGAGAAGCCAATTTGAGCTTCGACTGGGGCATGGGTTTCGCGGCAGCTTCCTGCCCTTTCCCCTTGATGAGTTGTTTAGCTCTAAGAAGATAATAGAACAAAGAACATTACATCTCAGAAGGAATTACAAGCAAAATACAATGACCTTGTGAGGAAAGATTACCTCTTCACAACGGGCACTTCTTTGGTGCCGATGGCCAATGTTGGAGCCTTGCGTTTCTGAGGAACGACATCCGGCATTGGGACCAATTCACCCTCGTCCTGAGAAAACTCAGGAGGATATCCCTCGATAGGAGCAAACTCCGACTCGGGGAGGTCAGCAAGCTGAAAAGGAAAAGCATCTCAGTATTGCAAAGATAACATATAGATGAGCACGTAAAAAGAGTTACTGCTGAAGTTTACCGGCACAACAGGATTTTCCGCTGTATGCATGTCCAGGGATAGCTCCGGAATCTTCCTCTAGATTCGCTCCCTTATCAGCCATTTGATTTGGCATACATAATATTTCGGCTTTAAGGTCTTGGAGCTGATGCGGAGGGAATCATTCTTCGACGACGTGATGGAATGCATCAGTCGATCTCCATGATGTTGAAGGGGTTGGATCCGGCATGCCACCCAGCATTGAACCAAGTCGGACCCTTTCAGGCCCTTGTGCTTCATTAGATATTTGATCCGTTTCTTGGCGAGAAACGGATCGTCACTGAGAGTCAGAGCGACCTCGTCCTAGGACTCTTGGGGCGTGGCGGCTCTGTCGATGAAAGCCGACAAAGCAGTATCTTTGCCGGGAGCGGGGATATCCTTGTGGTAGAAAAAAATGGACGGCCATTGTTTGACCGACTCATTTGCCATGATCCAGGAATAAATGTGCTCACGCCTAACCAAAAAACTAATGGTACCAGTAATATAAGGATTACCAGCAGTTATGGAATTTCTCCAGACATGAAAATAGTACCGGGAAAGAGTAAGGCTCGGCCTAATGCCGAGATACCCCTCGCACAAAGAGGCATACGCACTCATTTCTAAGAGGGAGTTCGGGGGGAGATGGTGGAGATGGACACCATAATGATCTATCACCTCGGAAAATAAATCTAAGGGAGGAAAAGAAAGACCTCTGTCAAGGTGAGTGCCAAAATGCACTCGCTCGTCGTTGTGGGGGTTGGGGACGGTTTTGCCGAAGCCGCTCCGCCAGTTGCCGGCGCGGAGGAGCCCTTCGTCTTCAACGACTTGGAGTTTGGGATCGTCAAGGACGCATGGGATCCAAACTCCACGGTGGCTCTCCTTTTCTGCCGCCGCCGCTGCCGCCGCTGCCAAGCCGAAGGATGATGAGAAAGCCATTCTTTCCGGTGCACCGGTGACCTTAGTTGGGCGGCGTTGGAGGTGTTTTTGCTGGAGGAAGTGGAGCGCTAGGTTTGTGGGAGGCGTAGAGGAGAAGGAAACGGCGCTGAGACCTGGTGAAGAAGATGGGGACATAATCCACACCACTTATATCCATCAGCCGCATCAAGATTCGTGTAAACGCTACAGTGAACGTGCCACGCGTCGTGGAAAGGACGGGGAAACCCCCGCGCGATGTTACGCCGCCTCGATCTCCACGCACGCATTGAAACGGCGCCTCGGTTCCACGAAAGGCAAACCCACCAACGGTCGTGCTGACAAAAAATGTCTGTCAGTGACGTGACTTGACCATGACTAGTGTCAGACTACGTCAGAGACCAAGTTCTGGCTTAGTTTGAATTTCGAGCTGGAAATCTGGATAAACGTACCCAATAGGTCCGACTTATTTTTAAGACCCGGATCGTATCTTTTGTTTTGAAGTTTCAGGAACCCTTCAAGATTCTGCAAACCGAAGATCAAGCTATATGATGATGAATCCGACTTTGGATCTTGGAGACTTCCGAGGGCTGCTGTTGGGGATATACTTTCCGGGTATCCTTACAGTTCCTCACTTCCCAGGGTGGCCCACTTTGGGTTAGAGCTTTGCTTCACGGGCGGCCCAGTCAGGGAGAAGAGACGAAGTCTAGTCCGACTACGGGTAGGCCCAGAAGACTTACCGACATAGGTCCATAGTGTTACTTGTAGTTCAAGATGTACTCTGTAACTGACTCTTAGTCGTAGCCAGATAGATCTCTCCTGTAAACCCTAGGCCGGATATCTATATAAGTCGTCCTAGGGAGTGCCTTTAGGGCACAACCTACCCTGACAATAGTCTACAATCTCAACTCGCACAAGCGGAACACTTGTAACCCATATTCCGGCTCTGCCGTATTACTGGATTGCTAGCAGGAGTAGGATCCGTCCAAAGCCGACGGATTCGAACCTGGGTAAACTTGTGTGCTCACCGTCCTGGAACACCGTACATCTCACACCCCTCTCTTCCACACGCCTCGAGGACCCCCTCATGGCGTACTTGTCGTCAATCCGACGACAACTATCGAGCATAAATACTCCCTCTTGGAGTTGCTAGCATCTACTTGGCCAAGATAGCTACTAACAACGGAAAGCATGCAAGATCACAAATAACAAAGACATGATAGAATCAATAATCAATCTGAAATAGCATCTCAATATCCATCGGATCTCCACAAACACAACATGTAAGATTACAAATAGATGATCTTGATCATGAACGGAGCTCACAAGATCTAAACATGGTAGCACAAAGGAGGAGAACCAACCATCTAGCTACTGCATGGACCCGTAGTCCAGAGATGAACTATTCACGCATCACACCGGAGGCAGGCATGGTGATGAAGAAGGCCTCTACGGTTATTTCTCCCCTCTGGCAGGGTGTCGGGAAGAGCTTCAGATCCCTCCTGATCTAGGGATGGAGATGATGGCGGCTACAGACTCTTTCGTGGAATTTTGATCGGGTCCTTAGGGTTTTCATCCCGAGGGGTCTTTATAGGCGAAGGGGCCCACACCCCGGTGGTGTGCCAGTCAGCCACCGGGTATGGCCGCCCTGGTGCGCCACTTCGTCTCCCCTCCGGACTCCGTGTTGCTTCGGGTAAAATATTGACTAGCTTTTGTTCGGTCCAATTCCGAGATTATTTCCTTACTAGCTTTTCTAAAACCAAAAACAGCAGAAAACAGGCAACTGGCACTGTGGCATCTTGTTAATAGGTTAGTTCCAGAAAATATGTAAAAATACTCCAAAGTGTGGAAAAACATAAGAAAGTAGATACTAAACAAGCATGGAACATCAAAAATTATAGATACGTTTGCAATGTATCAAGGGGTATGCAATCCTTTCTTTTTGTATTTTTCCTGCGCAGATAATGTCGTTTATAGGAGGGAATCACTACATTAAAGTCAAAAAGATACGAGATTTCCAACTACCGGAAGAAACCAGGAGCCTTACTTCAGAGGCAGACGCCATAACGACCAACTATATGGCCGGAGCAAAAATTCCGACTGTATAGCTCCGGTCGTATAGTTGGCGTCACCACTGTTAGGTCAAAGAGAACAACTTTCGTGAAGGGTCCTCTATATAAATAAGCCTCGGGCGACGAGAAACAGAGCTAAACCAGCCAAGAAGCCATCCAGAAAGTCCCTGCCACAGATCACCAGCCGCCTCCAGATCTCCAAACCCTTCTCCATATCCATAGCCATACTCCACCACTTGTAATAGTAGATCTCTTCTCCGATTAACGACATTGTAAGACTATTGCTATCAGTCTCATGATTTTTATTACAATGTTTGTGATTGTTGATCTCATCTCTATGTGTGAGTAATTCTCCTTGGGCTAAGGGCTTCGGCCTAGCCATGTTGCCATTGTGCATGTGAATTATCATACATGGGATCGTGTATTAGTTTGTATGACATGATGATTATTGTATCCTCGCTTGCCTCTATCCAAGGACTTGTCAGGTACCCAAGACCCCGAGGGTTGAGCCCGGTATGGGGAGTATGAGTGATGACTGATCTGCAGGTTGGGAACCCCAGTGACAGAAGGGGTAGTACCGCTGTATGTGAGGGATTTGCTTGGGATTAACGGTGACATCACTATGCATATCATTAGTTCTCTTTCTTCTATGGATGAAACTAGTAGGTTATTTCTACAAGCGGTTGCGGAGGCAATAGAAATTATGGATGCACTGCCCACATATAATTTATCATGCTCTAACAAGTACACGCATGCTTTATTTCTATCTTCTATTTCCATCAGATGTTTTGCACAGCTATAGGTGAAACCGAACGCCCTAGGCCCTCTCTCTCCATCATCGACAACAACCAAAAGACGTAAACTACTGGTCCGGTGAAAACACAAAAGGAATTATAAAACTCCCGAAGGTTCGTTAAAGTAACTTCACTATGCATTCGCTTCCCGAGGATTCGATAACCTAGGTCTACTAGGGAAAAAGAATCTATACTAAATCCGTAATCCGGATCGAAAGTATCAACCCTTTTTCTAGCGCCGTTGCTGGGAAAGCAATAGCTACCCTGGTGAGGTTATTAGGAACCTTTCTAGTTTTAATTCTTGTTTTTAATTTTTGTTAGTTTTATTTTAGTCTTTATTTGATAAACCAAAAAAATAGTTAGTCTTTAAATTCTTGCTTTTTACCATTATAATTCTTTATCTAAGAAAACCCAAAAACATAGGAAGTATGACTGGAAAGAAGCTTGGGGAGTTTGCTACTTCCAATAATGATTATTTGCGTACTCCTATTACTCAGCCAGCAATCGTTGCTGATGACTATGAAATTAAGCCCCATTACTTAAGTTTGGTTCAACAGAATCAATTTGGAGGCTCTGTTATTAAAGACGCAGGTATGTACTTAAATACTTTCACTAAAATATGTGATATGATACGTATAAAAGACGTTGACCCTGATGCGGTCAAATTGCGTCTATTTCCTTTCTCTTTAAGAGGAAGAGCTAAAGAATGGTTGCTATCTTTGTCTAAAAATACTATTACATCATGGGTGGGATGTACTTCTTTATTTATGACTAAATTGTTCCCACCTGCAAAGACTATGCAACTTCGATTTAATATTACTGGCTTTAGATAGGAAGAGCATGAGCCACTAGCGCTTGCATGGGAGAGGATGAAAGAATGCCTAAGAAACTGTCCCAGTCATGGGATAGAAGATTGGTTAATCCTCCATTTATTTTATAATGCTCTTAATCATGTATCTAAGTCTATGCTTGATACTGCAGCTGGATGAACATTTATGGGTAAACATATTACTGAAGCAAAGCAATTGCTAGATAATATGCAAGACAACCATGCCCAATGGCATGTGGAAAGATCAAACACTAAGAAGGTGAACTCTGTCTCACCACAAGAGAACGAAGATCTCAATGCTAAGTCGGATGAGCTCATACTAGCCGTAAAAGGTAAGGAAACTCAGGTAAGAGCCACCCCAGAAACAAATATTGAAGAAATAGACTTCATCGCTTGTATTGATTATAATCCTGCTTGGAAGAAGAGTTACAATCCTAACTTCCAGAAACACTATGCTAGTCATGTAAGAAATTCTAATAATAATATGGGAAATAGTAATGGTAGTCTCCAAGAAACACTAAAGTCCTTCATAGACTCACAAAACGAACAAAATAATATTTTAGTTAAAATTACGGAGAACCATGATGCTATGCTTGGTAAACTATTTAACCAAGCTGTTAGTTTGAGAAATGATTTACATGCCCTTCAAGAAAGAACGAGGATCGTTGAGGCACAGCTAGGTAAGATAACCGAGAGTCAAACTCTCATTCTAGCTAAGTTTGCAAGTAAAGCTGAGCCCAATCCTGTTGAGGAACTCAAAATGATGACGATCCAAAGGGAGGAGCCTGAAGAACTTGATTATAGTAATGCTCCTTCAACAAGCTATACCGTTGAAGATCTCGTAAAAAGGATCAACATCAAGATTCTGATAAGTGAAGGAAGTGATGAAGCTATGTACCAACATTTTGTCAATCAAGTAGTAATAAAGGTCGTGAGCTTGAAGAAGAATACAAGCAAATTGCTCAAAAATTACATGTTAAACTAGATGACATATTTGAGCCTACTATTAAGATTAAAATTGTAATCAATAAGATAGCTGCACTTTGTGATCTAGGTGCAAGCGTCTCAACAATTCCAAAGAGTCTTTTCAACAAGTTAAATCTTGGCTCCTTTGAAATTACTAAGTTAAAATTGCATCTAGTAGATTCTACCTATAAACAAGCTGTAGGATTTAAGGAGAACACTTTAGTATACATTAAAGGATGTCCCGCTCTTATTGATTTTGCTATTGTTGACATGCCTGAAGATGTTGCTGCTCCTATTATATTAGGCCGTCCTTTCTTAAGAACTATTAAGGCTTTGATTAATCTGCATAAAGGGAACGTGAAGCTGCAATTGCCTTCGCGGGATCATTTTGTTATTCATTTCCCCAAGAAGAAGAAAGCCAAGCATGGCGAAAAGGAGGCCATCACTTTGAAGGCCAATTACTTTGGAGTGGGTGTTCCACTCATATGGCCCAAGTGAGTATCATCAAGGTCAAGCTATTGACCATAAAAGAGCGCTCCATGGGAGGCAACCCATGTGAAATAAAGGTAGAGTTAAGTTTTTAGTTTAAGTTTAAGTTTTTGTTTAATAAAGAGTGATAGAAAACTCCATTCGAGGAGAAGAAATTCGGTAGTACTTAAAATTCTGCTCTATTCATGCTATTGTTGGTCGACAATATTTGTTGTCAATTTTCTATCAAAAACAAGGTATATCACTAAGTTACAGGAAAAGAAATAGTCTACAAAGAAACGGAATTTTTTTGATGCATACAGAGAGTTTAACGATCAACTATACAGCAGGAATAAAAATTCCGGCAGTATAGCTCCGGTCGTATAGATATCTTTGCTGTCGCAAATTATTCTGCAATATATACTGAGAGTTTAACGACCAACTATACAGCAGGAATAAAAATTACGGTCGTATAGTTCCAGTCATATAGATATCGATGCCTCCGTACAATTTATTTTCATATGTTCTGAGAGTTTAACGACCAACTATACGGTGGGAATAAAAATTCCGGCTGTATAGTTCTGATCATATAGATATCGATGCCTTTGCAAATTTTCTTTCGCAGGGGCAGACAGTTTAACGACCAACTATATGGCCGGAACATTTTGTTCTGCCCGTATAGCTGCGTCTGTATAGCTGCGCCGCCAGGAGAAAAACCTAAATTTTTGACAAAAGGCCAACTATACAGCCAGAACACATTGTTCCGACCGTATAGCTGCGCCCGTATAGCTGTATCCGACCACAAAATCGCACGGGAAGGTACTCCCAACTCGAAAACTTCAATCTTTTTTCTTTATTCTACCTCCAAACTCTCTCAAAACCTCAAGGGGTCTTCATCTCTACTCAATTTCGTTTGATTTCCTCGCACACAAGTGATCTACCGTATGTTTCTCCTCCGATCCTCCAATTACTTTCTGCAGATTCATCTTCAATCTATTGTCATTATCAATCTAGGGTAAGACCTACTATGAACCAATTGCCATGATTTTCTTGCTTAGATTAATATTTTGGGGAGAATTCTTTAGTGTGCCATGATGAGAAAAATATGATGCACTTACTGTTGTTGGATCAAAAAGTTTTATTTTTGCCTTTCTTCAATGTTTTAGATGATAAACACAAGGAGCCAAACTCATGCTCGTGCCACCGCTAGTGCTTCTCAGGCTGTCGCTCTAGAACGCATGGGGATATGGTTCAAGAATGAGGCCCATCCTAATCGCTTCAACAGGATCAAGAACTGCGAGTGAAGGCCACCAAGTGGGCTTGCCCCATCATATTGAACCAACTCGGTATTGCTGATGACTTCAATTTACTTTGCAATAGAGATGACCTGCAAAACTTTGTGTACAACGATGTACCTACTTATCGTCGCTTAACCATTGAATTCCTTAGTTCATTGCAAATCACCGTTATACAATGGAAAGGAGAGGATACTATTTCTTTCCGTATGATGAACAACAACTACACTTTAACATTAGATAAATGGTGTGCATGCTTTAATTTGTCAAACAATGATATTCATGCTTTACGCGCATCCTTTACTGGCTTAAATCCTTCCACCGATCAATACTATAATGGAATGAGTTTCACTAGTAGAGTGAACAAGGGGAAGCATATTCAACGTTCTGCAATTCGCTATTTGTTCTATGTTATTGCTAACACCTTGCAGGCACGTAATGAGTTCACAAGACTCAACGAGGAGGACATCCTAGTCCTTGCAAAGGCTGCTTACATCAACTGCAGCTTGTCACTCAACTTGGGCGCCATCCTTGTGCGCTACCTGGAGACCCAAGCCTCCCAAAGCCAAGGGCCAATCACAAGAGGAGGCCTCATCACCGTACTTGCCACTGCTCTAGGCCTTGACCTAGGTGAGTTGCAACCGGTACTAGGTGAGACACATGTTGGTTTCTCCACCTTGAGCGCATGTGGAATACTCACTAAGAGAGGTGGTTCTTATTACCTGCATATTGCGGGAGCTAGGCGTATCTACCCCGCTCCTATGCCTAATGGTCTTTTCTCTATCGACGAGGGATGTTTGCTATATGATTTGCAGGTTGAGAAACACCAACTCGAGGAAGAAATTCCTGAAGAGGACGAGGACCAAGAAGAGGAGCAAGAAGTTCCTCATCAAGAGGAGCAGCCACAAACCCGGTTCACCACATACCAAGATTTCAAAGGACTTGGAGGAACTGTGGAGAGGATGCACAACCTCTCTTTGAACCTCTGAGAATCAACAAGTAACCTCCCAACTCAATTCGCGAACTGGAGTAACAAATTTTTCCCACCACCACAATGATTTGCAGGGCTTGCAAAAGCTTAAGCTTGGGGAAGTTTCCTCATGCATCTTTACGTGGCGTTCATTTGCTTTTTATTTTTTTTAGAGATTGTGTTTTATTTGAGTTTATAAGCACTCATATTGGCTTTCCCAACACTTTATCTTTAGTTTTATTTATTTGCTTTGAAATTTTCTAGCCGAGCTTTGCCACCAATTTTCTATTATTTAATTTTCCTCTCTTAAAAATCACAAAAAGATTTCTCCATTTCTCCATTTTTCCTTATTTTCCCTCTTTCTTTTTCTTTCCGCCTCGAGGTCTTCATATGTTTGCAGGAGAGTAGTCGACTTCGAGTTTCCAAGAAACGAATAAAAAAGGAAGAGAGAAGTGGAACCAAACATAAGAGGTATGCCTTATGACTCCCCACTTTTGAAGTTTGAGAAACCCATGCTAGTTAGTAGTAAATGTTAAGATATTATATTGGTGGAGTGAGTCTGATGCAGCCCGTCTTGCGGACGCTACTACATCTACAACGCCAAGTCCCCAAGATCGTCCCCAAGTCAACCAAGAAGATGGACAAGGAGCAACAAGCTCTAGAACCGGAGTCTCTGTCGTCATCGCCCCGGAGTGTCTGCCCGACTCTAGCCGGAGTGTCCGGCGTGACTCAGCCAGAGTGTCCGGCCTACCCCAGCCCCGTCCGAGCTCGGACATTCTGTGTGCCAGTTTGGACACTGCCTGGACACTACCCGGAGTGTCCGGCTACCCCGGATTGTCTGGTCACTCTGACCAGGACTGTCCGGCCTAAGTGATGGGACAGTGAGCTAACGTCTGGGCCCTTGGCCCATGTACCCCTCTAATCCACACCAAACCATAGTTATATGCCCAAACTACCCCTGAACTTGTGGATGGCCTATAAATAGAGCCCCCACCCCTCATTGTATCCCTTAGGCATAGATGATAGACTAAAGAAAACCCCCTTTGTGGAATCTCTAGTTTTGCCTCATCCCCTTCTACCAAAGGGGATCGACTATCGTCACCACCTCATTGGAGTTTGCATCGCGCCTCCCTTGTTGTACAAGGCCTTGGCATCGGTGTCCCTTTGCCAAGACGTCAAGACCCTCTCCAAGGTGTTCTTCCCTCTCCGCGTGGGATCGAGGGAGCACGTTGACCGATCTTTCCTTGCGAGGATTCTATCGGACCGGTGGCCACCGGTGAGAGCAATCGGCTTTGTATCGTGTGTGTTCTGCGTGTGTTCATCGTGTTCTTCGCGAGGTGTGCATCCGCTTCCGCTACCTTCTCCCTTTCCCCTCGCTTTTCCATCGATTTGACCACGAGATCCGTGAAGATCGGGCCACCCACGGGGTTACCCCATAACATCTGGCATCAGAGCCCAAGTTGCTACGGATTTCACCCTCATTCTTCCCCACCAAATTTTTTCTTGAAAAACCACAAAAATAGCCACAAAATCAAGTGGATCTTGTGTCCACCCCATAACATCTGGTATTAGCAGCTTTTGGTTCCCACAGATTCCTCATCAATTTGGTCTTTTTCCCCATCAATTCGAAAATCCCCAAAAAATAGCCCCAATTTCATGCTTTGGATCGATCTGTGATTTGAGTGCGTTTTGGTAGGTTTTGATCTGTGGATTACTTGCTAAACTTGTTGATCTACCTTCCCCTGAGTTTCCATAGCCTAATTCCTTGATTTCCCCCATCAATTTGAGGTTTTGGTTCGAGTTTTTCCGCCAAAACTCGTCCCGTTCGTGTTCTGGAACTTCTGGATCGACCGGACCGGACTGTCCGGCCTAAACGGACCGGACTATCTGCCCCGCCGGAGTTTCCGGCCGAAACGGACCGGAATATCTGCCCCGGCCGGACTGTACAACCTGCGCGCCCCGGAATGTCCGCCCCCTGCTGACAGAAAAATCTGCTTCACGGTTTTGAGCGTAACTTTTGCATACGAACTCGGATTTTGGTATTCTTTAGCTTGTTTTGAAGAGGATAAAGAGCTCTGCATCATCATATCCGTGGTTAAAGCTATCTACTCCATACAAATTCTGTGAGCAAGGCGGAATCCACCCATAAAGGGTGAAGATCAGCGAGGAAAGGTATAAAAACTCCGCGACTTCTCCCCACTTGCATCCCTTTGTGAGCCACACTATCTTTGCGTTCAATAAACACCTATTGAGACTAGTTCCTCCTATGATTGCTTGAGCTATGCACATTTGATACCTTGTAGAATTCCGAGCAAAAGTTGTGAGCGCACTATCTCATATAGTTACCTTGTATAGTTGTTGGCACAAGGAAGAGGCAAGTGAAAAAGAAAAGAAAAGTGAAAAAAATAGAAAAAAGAAAAAGAAAAAAAGAAAGAAAGAAACAAGTGCCTCATAGAATAGGAAGCGCAAGCTCGATGAACATCAAATATGTGGTACTTATTGTGCATATCTTGTAGCCCACCAATTTATTGCAATCGAACTAGCATCTCTCCTTGCACTTGTGCGACACGAGATTATAGTCTTCGCTAGTTAATCATTTGGTTCTTAGCTCACTTTCTCCGTCGCACAAGTCCCATTTATCCCACCGTGTGTGTTTCCTTGTACATATTTCCTTCTTGTGGATTGACTTGTTTTGCTTCGTGATCATCGTGGTTCTTTACTTGCCATTACAACATCTTGAGTTTGGATTGTTCTTGGACACGCCACCTTACATACCCATCCACCATAAGCTTTGTGTGTGTGTGTTTTTAGTGGTTAGTTGGTTTTGGTGTTCCGCGTGAACTTCACTTTGCTTGGTTTTGATTGCTCTCAAGTGTTGCCACTTGCACGATACTATCTTTCAAGGTAAAGTAAGGTTTGTCGTTGCATCCCTAACCCCTACCACTTCCATATACACCACTGGGTCTTGTGAATCATGTCTAGGGACTCCGGAACCGAGGATGATATCTATGAAGAATCCATGATGAGCCACCACGACTACGACTCCACAAGAATAGAGGACATGATGGAGCACTACACCGACAATGGCTCTGCATGCTTTGAGGACCCGGAGCATTGCACCTATGACGGCTCCACATGCATGGAAGAGATGGAGCATGTCATCAACTATGGCTCCTCAAGAATGGAGGACTTGGAGCTCTACATCGACAATGGCTCCTCATGCATGGAGTACATGGAGCACTACACCGACAATGGATCCACATGCTTGGGTGATATGGAGTACTACATCAACAACGACTCTCCAAGCATGGATGACTTCGAGTGCTACAATGACGACGCCTCACTAAGCATGGAGGACATGGCGAACTTCACCCACTTCGAGGGCTCTTCCATGAGCCATGAAGAATACCTCCACCGCTTGGAGATGGAGGACTACTACACCAAGCTAGCAGAGACGCATCATCAAGAAACCATGACCTTCAAGGCCAAGCGTGCCACACCAAAGGGCACCACCTACTTTGATGATCCACCTCCAAGGCGTCAAGCGCCACCACCTACATGGCGTCATGCACCACCATCTCCAAGGAAACGAGCACCATCACCTCCAAGCTGTCAAGCGCCACCATCTCCAAGGCACCAAGCACGACCATCTGCAAGGCGTCAAGTGCATCTACCTCCAAGGCATCAAGTGCCATCTACTCCAAGAAGAGTGGCGCCCAAACATCATCTTCCACACAAGGCGCCAAGAAGCAAGAATCTTCATCGACATACATCCTCTCGTGATCATCACCAACATCAAGAGGATACAAGACGTTGTTCAAGGCATATTTGCCATGAAGACAGACAATACATGTTGAGCACCATCCATAATGCTCAATCAAGCTCAAGAAGGCACCACCATCAAAAGAAGAGTGCCAAGGACAAGGAGCATCGTCGCGAGCGCCATGTGGATGATCAAGTGCGCCATCTACATCAACCTTTTGCAAGGCACGCCAATGACCTCCGTCAACACCATAATAAGGCACCTTCAACTACTCGTGCCACCACCAAAATGGCACCAAGAGCAATCTCTCCTCCACGCCATCAAGCTTTAACACCCAAACTTGACTTCCAAGATGACGCATTCAACTTCATGGATGAGGAAGACGAAGACCTCTAATTCACCAAGTTGGACGAGTACGTCAAGAGGATCTCTACACAAGCCAAGAAGGCCATGGCAAAGGATGAGCAAGCTCCAAGACAAGAGCCTACCGCACAAGATGGCGACAACAAGGTCAAGAATGGTGAGCATGGGATTTTCCCATCACCAAAGGAGGTGCATGGAGTTGAGAGAATCGAGCCTATCCCTACATGCTTGAGTGATGATGTGGTACCAATCTCATGTGAGTATGAGAGGAACTTAGCCCACTTGATTGAAAACAATAGTGAGATGAGTGACTCCGCCATACGTGAGATTGAGTGCTTCCATTTCGAGGGCATGAGTGATACACCGAGTGAGTTGAGAGTGGTAGTTGATAGGTCATGTGAGACCACTTTGATTTCTAATGACTTACCCTCTACCTCTAGTGTGTTTTCTCGTGATGTGCTAGGTTCCATGGATCAAGAAGCGCCAAGCTTGGAGATGATGATGCCTCTAACCAAGAAGATGTACATGGTGGATGAAGATGATGCCATCCCCATACATGATGAAGAAGTCACCCACATGGAGGCCAATGCTACCACAACACCCACTTCATATGAGAGGTATGACTGATACATTCCAAATGTATCTATAATTTTTGATGTTCCATGCTTGGTTTTATCCACTTTCTTGTGTTTTGTTCCAACTTTGGAGTACTTTTCATATGATTTCTTGGACTAACCTATTAACAAGAGCCACAATGCCAGCTGCCTGTTTTCTGCTGTTTTTGGTTCCAGGAAAGTCAGAAAATGAATATTCTCGGAATTGGATGGGACAAAAGCCAAAGTGCCTATTTTTCCGGAAGGGATCAAGTGCCAGAATACGAGACGGAGAAGGGCCATAGGGCAGCCACACCACCTGGCCGCGCGGCCAGGCCTGGCCCGCGCCAGGGGTGGTGTGGCCAGCCCAGGCACCCCCTCGGCCTCTCCTTCCAACTATATATTGCCCTTGGGACGAAAACCCTAAGGGCCCGATCAAAAATCCACGAAAGAGTCTGTAGTCGTCGTCATCTCCATCCCTAGATCAGGAGGCATCTGAAGCTCTTCCCGGCACCCTGCCGGAGAGGGGAATTCACCCTGGAGGCCTTCTTCATCGCCATGCAAGCCTCCGGTGTGATGCATGAGTAGTTCATCCTTGGACTACGGATCCATGTAGTAGCTAGATGGCCGGTTTTCCTCCTTTGTGCTTTCATGTTTAGATCTTGTGAGCTCCGTTCATGATCAAGATCATCTATTTGTAATCATACATGTTGTGTTTGCGGGGATCCGATGGATATTGAGATGCTATTTCAGATTGATTATTGATTCTATCATGTCTTTGTTATTTGAGATCTTGCATGCTTTCCGTTGTTAGTAGCTATCTTGGCCAAGTAGATGCTAGCAACTCCAAGAGTTAGTATTTATGCTCGATAGTGGGCCCATGCCTCTGGTAATCTGGGGAAGTGACAAAAATCTCTAAGGTACTAGATGTGTTATTGCTACTAGGGAGAAAACAACAATCCTTTGTTCATAGAATAATCGTATTGTTTACTTTACACGCAGTTCGTAAAGCAATAATCTGTTGCTTGCAACTTAATACTGGAGGGGGTTTGGATGATAACCTGAAGGTGGATTATTAGTCATAGATGCAGTTGGATGGCGGTCTATGTATTATGTTGTAATGCCCAATCAAGTCTCAGAGGAGTAAAGATGATTAGTATATGCATGTATTGCTTTCTCGGTGTTTGTCAATTGCCCCGCTGTAATTTGTCCACCCAGCATGTTATCTATCTAAGGAGAGCCACCTCTAGTGAACTATGGATCCCGGTCCTTTCTTTACATACAATCTACAAACTGTTTACTTCTTTGTGTTTACTTTCTGCAAACTTTTACTTATTTCCATTCGATACGTTTAATCCTTTGTTTTCCGCAGAACACGGTGAGATTGACAACCTCATCGCAAGTTGGGGACAAAGTTCTCTGGTTGTGTTGTGCCGGTCTCCACGTTGCTACTACCACCGGTAGTGCGCCCTGCCAAAGCTCAGCTAGTAACACCTTTGGGGTGTTTCCTTGCTCCTACTGGTTCGATTAAACCTTGGTTTCATAACGGAGGGAAACTTGCTGCTGTGCTCATCATACCTTCCTCTTGGGGTTCCCAACGAGCTCTACATCAACATCGCCAACAAGCATTTTTCTGGGCGTCGTGCATTGAGCCATCAATGACCAAGGTAAAAATAAGGGTGTTGATGATGCCATGATCCCACTAGTGGACATGATGATGTGTGATGATTGGCATGCTATGGATGATGTCTGTGATATCACGTATGCTTCATTGATTTTTCCATGTGATACTTTGCCTTTGCATACTATTGAGCATGTGAAATTATTTGATTGTGATGATCTTGACATAGACATGCCATGCTCTAAACGTTACGTTGATGATATCATTGCTTGCACTATGTTGAACAATTGCTCTTTCCAATGTTTTTCTTACAATGATGTTACCAATGGTATCCCTCGAACCATGCTTTGTCATGAATGTTTTACAAACTCTCCCGTTGCTTGCAATAAGTTGAATAATTGCTCTTTCACTTGTTTTGCTTGCAATAATAATTCTAATATGGTATATATTGAGATGGCCCCCATAGCTTTCTCAAATTTTGGAAATTTTGGTAAATGCCATGATAAGCATGTCCACTGATACGTCCATTTTGCATCACTATTATATGTCTTAATTCACTATTATTCATTGATATATTTCATATTGAGAGGTGATACTTATGTTATTTCATCTATTTTTGCATGGTTGATGACCTTTGGAGCATGGACCGCTGTAGTCAGGATTCTGATGGAAAAGGTGTTGTTTGGAGGCAAAATTCGCGAAGATCAGAAAATCTGGGAAAATATACGGAAAATCCTATTTTTCCAGAAGACTAAGGATGCCAGAAGACGGAGTGGAGATGGGCCACAGGGGGCCCACACCACCTGGCAGGCAGCCTAGGCGCCTGGAGGTGGTGTGGCCACCCTGGCCCACTCTAGCCTCTCCCCTCTGGCGTATATCATCCTCCCGAAACCCTAAGACTCGGGGAGCAACCACAGAAAGATTCCGCCACCTCTGCGAGGCGAGAAAACACCGAGAGAGAAAGATCTCTCTGGCAGACAGATTTCTGCCGGGAGAATTCCTTCCCAGAGAGGGGAGATCGTCGCCATCAACACCACCATCAAGCTGGACTTCATCGGGATCATCATCATCATCACCACCACCATCATCACCATCAGCACCCTCATCACCATCTCCATATTGCTGTAACAATTGGTTGAATCTTGCATTAGTTCATAGGCGAAACTTTCCCGGTGTTGATTACTCTTTGTAGTTGATGTTATTGAGTGAACCGTTGAATTATTGTTTATGTTCAGATTGTTATACATCATTATTCCATCTCTGATCATGATCCATATGATGTCTTGTGAGTAGTTCGTTTTGTTCTTGAGGACATGGGAGAAGTCATGTTGTTAGTAGTGGAGTTGTGTTGAGAAAGATTCAATAGTTTGATATTTAAGTTGTGGTGTACTTCTTCTAGTGGTGTCATGTGAACGTCGACTACATGACATTTCACCTATATGGGCCTAGGGTAATGCATTGTGTATTTGGCTACTAATCGTAGGGGTTGCGGAGTGTGAAACCTGAACCCCCGTTAGGAAACCATTGCACAAGGGACGTAAGGGTCTTAGAGTTTAAAGCTGTGGTTAGGTTTCTACCTTAATTACTTTCTTATAATTATGGATGTTTGCAAGGGGTATAATCACAAGTATGTATTAGTCTTGGATGGGGCGGTACATTAGCACAGGTTCACCCACACAACACTTAGCAAGCTAGAGAAGATTAATCAACTATATGAAGCGAAAGCACTGGATCTTCCCATGTGTCCTCGAGAACGTTTGGTCATCTTAAGTAATACAACCGCTTGTCCTTTGCTGCATAAAGGATTGGGCCACTTGCTGCATTCATTCCTCATCTTTTATTTACTCGTACTTTGTTTACTTGCTTTATCAAAACCCTAAAATCCGTTTGCTAAGTATTTGCAGAATTCTGATCCATACCACTAGCCATACGCTCCTCGTTGGGTTCGACACTCTTACTTATCGAAAATACTGCGATACACCCCTATACTTATGGGTCATCAAGATTTTTTCTGGCGCTGTTGCCAGGGAGTGAAGCACTCTTGGAGAGTGGAACTGGTAAAGGAAACTTCTCTGAGTATTGTTTACTTCATTAGTTGCTTTATTTTCAATATGGATAATTCGCTGAGTTTCTTATTTGGTAATGCTACTACCACTGCTAAGGTAGTAGATAAGCCACCACCTGCTGAGAATGATGTTTTCAAAATACCTACAAGAATTATTGATCGTGTTATGGATAACTACTATGTTGGGGATGGAACTGTCCATCTTGGTGATCATTTACTCTTTATACACGAATTATGCGGGTTGTTCAAGTGTGCAGGTATTACTACAGATCAAGTTAAGAAGAAGTTATTCTCATTATCACTGAAAGGAAGAGCTGGGGAATGGTATAAGCTGCTGAAGAATGGTCAAGCTCTGGAATGGGAGGAAATAGTGCCTCTCTTTTATTCAAAGTTTTATCCTCCTAGTGAGATTCATAAAGATCAGAATCAAATATACAACTTTTGGCCTCTTGATGGAGAGAGTACAGCTCAAGCTTGGGGGAGATTGAAGTTACTAATGCTCAAATGTCCCATTCATGAGCTCCCCAACAATATTATTATCAATAACTTCTATGCAAGGCTCCCTCTACATGATAAAGATTTATTGGATGCTTCTTGTGCTGGATCATTCATCGCATGGAAGAAGAAGCTAAATGGGATCTTCTGGACCGTATTCAAGATAATGTTGAAGCTTGGGAGAATGACAAAGGTGGAAAGTAAGGTATAAATTATGATTATGAATGCATTGAATCTTTTATAGGAACTGATGACTTTCAAAATATTAAAAAATGCTTATGGTCTAGACTCTCAAGCTATTGCTTCTTATTTTAAGGCTTTTGCTTCCTACATTGAAGTGCCTAAAAAGAAGTGGAATAAGTATCATGAACCTTATAAAGATAGCGCTAAGAGTGTTCCTGCAAGAAATACTGAAGTTTATACTGCTAATCATGTTTTACCTGAACCTTATATTGAGAAAATGCCTTTTCCAGTTAAGGTAAAGGAGCATTCTATGATAGCTAGTATGGTTAATGAAAGCATGAGTAAAGTTGTTGAACCTGATAAACAAATGGTTGATGAACCTTTAATAGCAAGTGTGAAAGACTTTGTCACTAAATATGAAAAAGAGGGACACACTATCCTTTGTAAGGATACCTCTAATATTGTTTCACAAAGTAGTGTTATGAGAGCTAGTATTCCTGTGTTTTCTGTTAGAATAAGTGATCATTGCTATGATGGTCCTTGTGATAGCTATATTGTTAAGTTTATGCATGATACTGAAAGTTACTATGAGAGAGGGAAAAGTGTTCTTATGCATCTCAATAATCTCAAGTTTCCTCGCTTTATGCTGAAAGTTTTTATGTTGCACTTCTTTTGCCTTCTTATGCAAGTAGCCTTTGGTTTCAACAACTTGTTTGTTTACAAAATCCCCTTGCATAGGAAGAGGGTTAGACTTAAATGTGTGTGTGTTTTTGCTTCTTAATGCTCTCTTTCACTTCAATTCATATTCCTGAGTGAGCATCTTCAAAATTATCATGCCCATCCTAATGGAAATAAAGAAAGAGCTTTATGGGAGACAACCCAATTTATTTTTGCTTTCAGTTTGTTTTTGTTTCTTTGAGTCTTGGAAGTTATTACTTCGGTAATAACCGCTCCTTATCCATTTTGTTTGGTTTTTGTGTCAAGATCAACCTCTAATGAGAGAGAAGTAAGATTTGGAGAAGTTGCTGTCCCGAAACAGATTTTTATGCTTCACCGTAAAAATTCGTCAGAGATCTTTGTATGTCGGATTGATTTGTAATTTTTTTGTGCTTCTGCCTCAGGTTGTTATTTAACTTTCGTTAGTTTTGCACTTTTTGATTTGAGCAGCAGAAGATTTTCAAAAAAAATTGATCTTTACCTGCTGGTCTGTTTTGATAGATTTTGTCACTCTTGCATTTGCTTCTTTATTCGATTTCCTTTTTGCATTCTTTTTGGGTTTTCGGAAGGAGTTGCTACAGTAGCTTATGTTTTGATGGTTTTTAGTTGAAGTTGGACTCAAAAGGTTTTATCACTTCACTTATATTAATGTTGCTAATGAGAATTGTGTGAAGTTTTGTGTGAAAGAAATTTCCATGAAGTGGAGACAATGGTGTAATAAGGAAGAGAAGGGTTTTATGACTCAAGTAATAAGTGTATGAAGATGAATATATTAATGTTATTCAAGTGATGACACTGGAAGAATCTACTAGATACCAAATTCATAGACCTGCAGAGTCTGTTTTCAAATAGGTAACGGTTCTGGTAAGAAAAGTTCCGCGAAAATACTATCCAACTATATTTTTGCAATTTTTAGTCAATAAGGAAAGTTATGAAGCGAAAAAGGGACGGAAACAGAGCCAGGATGGCTCACACCACCCTGTGGCGCGGGCCCTCCCCTGGCTACGCCACCAGGTGGTGAGTCCACCCCGGACTCCGCCTCCGACTCGTTTTCACCCAGTACCTTCCTTTTGATATGAAACTTCATAATATATAACCCCCCGAATCCCCCGAGGTCCGTATATCGTGTTTTCGTCGTGTTTTTGTTTCGATCTGTTTCTGCCAGGTAAAATCCCAGATTTGTAGCCTCAATGTCTTCCACTGGATCAGTTGAGGGAGATTCCTTGGAAGATATCATCAACCCATACATGAGAGAATTGAAGATTCATCCCAAGGAGTTATTGCTCCAAGGTGAGGAGGTTCGGATTAAAGAGGTTCAAGGCCCTAAAGGTGAAGGAAGTCTGGAGGACAGGATGGAAGCATTGGAGCAAGAAGTCTTTAGGTACAAGAAGATGGCGGAGCGCGAAGTGGATATCATCCATAAGATTTGTACCGAACTCATCACCGAGCACCAAAAGGAGACTGCTGAACTCAAAGACGAAGTCCTCTCACTCCGCCAAACAACCAACAAACTGCAAGCATAGTTCTATGACGTTCAAAATCAAAACTGTGAGTATGAGGCTAGATTTAAACTCATAAGTGTTGCTGCAAGTTTCAGGATGTTGGAAACTACGATGTCCTTTGTTGATGGGAAGCCTTTACCTTGGAAGAGGGACGAAGATGAGAGGATACCACCACCACCAAAGGAGTAATTCGTCATCAGGTTCGGCATCCCCTTGGTTTGTTCCAAGCTTGGGGGAGTGCCACGGTATCACATCACTATCTTCTATCTTTTTTACCTTATTAGTAGAGTCATATCATGAATAGAGAAGTTATTATGTAGTATGGTTTGCATTATGGAAGTGTCCCCTCTCTCGTTAGATATGTATCCCTTGGTGTGAGTTGCCGTTATGGAATATTAATGAGAAGTTCTATCATTTACTCTTTTGCATAGCTTATATTAGTTTTCAATTCGTGGTTATATGATTGATCTTGTTGTTAGTATTGGTATCACTTTGGGATCATTGAGTTAATTTAGTTGGTTTTGGCAAACCTGGCTCGGTCGATGTAACACCCTTTTTGAGAGTTGAAAAGAAAAAGATAGAAGTACTCGAGAGAAAAATAATTTCATCATCTTTCTTTCTTGATTTGCTCATAAGTCTAGTATTCTCTAGTAAAGATCTTTTGTGCTTCCAAGGAAGATTGCATGTTTGTCTTTATCACTTGTATGTTTGTTTGTTTCCCTCAACTCTTGTACTTGCTACCCAGCCTTGCTAGCCAAAAACCTGTACTGAGAGGGAGTTCTTCTCGTGCATCCACCTCCTTTAAACCAAAACCTTTGCCATTTGTGTCCACCATACCTACCTAGTAGCATTATTGTTGTTCCAAGTAAATTCTTGTTTTATCTACCTCCCAAATTAAACTTGTTATGTGAAAATTAGTGATTAAAGCTCTCACGAACTTGATGGCACACTTTACTTTCTTGCACTTAATAAACTTGAACCATTGTGCTCACCTATGTTGCGTATATGCTTGCGCTTTGTAAGTTGTGAATTAGCAGAACCATTCTGTCATGGGGAACGCTTTCAACATTGCACTGGTACTTTGTACCTAGTTGATATCATATTCTTTTGTCTATGGATGTCATCGGTGTGAAATGAAAGGGGAGCTTGTAAGTCCATGGAGTTATGCATGTGTGTTAGAGAAACTTTGGCGCTGGTCTAATCCATCTTGACATGGTGGAAACCTGCGGTGTAACCATAACGAGTATCTATGAAGCATTCTTCTTATAAAAAAGATAGAGATTGATAAAAGAGAAAAAGAGATATTATGAAAGAGGAAAGAGAGAAAAAAGCACCATATTCCCATGGTAAATAAGAAGATTGCTGAGATACTTGTTGTCTGCTTGCCTTGTCATTTTGATATGGGGATTCTTCCGTATCATCGGGCAAGGGGTACCCCGTTGGCGGTTCTCTATGATACGCATATGCTTACAATGACAAGAACTTACAGGTGACTAAACTTGAGTAGCATGAGGAGCGGCCCTCGTATTCAAGGGACATGAGATTCTCAATTTGCAACTTGTCAATGCATATCCTCATATTTGATCACTTTAACCTTAATCACCTAAAGATGCCTATGATAGGGGCAATGAGAGTTGAAAGCTAGTAAGTATAATAATTTTTGGGAGCTCTTTATGTGACTTGCAATCCCTGCTTTCCTCTGCGAAGGGCCCTTTCTTTTACTTTGTAGTTGAGTCAGTAAATCTACTCCCTTCTATCTCAACAAGTATTTTGAGTTGATGTGTTTCATTCATTCATATGATGATTTATTCAATCATGTTTCTTATGTTCCTTGCTTTGCACATTGCTCTTATCTTGATGTTTACTACTTTGAAAGCTATCATTGAAAACCAGTTATTTGTGAACTCCAGCAAATTATCAACTATTCTTCGACCAAGAGCTAAGTTTGCCATTACCAATTATGATTCACTTTATGTATCTTTATTATGCTTCCTTTACCTATTACAAGTTGAGTTATATAATAGTGAGTTGTCTTCTATTATGATCTATGCTTTTGATGAATGTGATGCTTCTTGTCCGTATTCTTTTATCGACTGTTCACTCCATAAACCTGAGGCCATGTTTATTGAGCTCAATTTCGCTTGGGGACAAGCAAAGCCTAAGCTTGGGGAGTTGATACGTCCATTTTGCATCACTATTCTATGTCTTAATTCACTATTATTCATTGATATATTTCATATTGAGAGGTGATACTTATGTTATTTCATCTATTTTTGCATGGTTGATGACTTTTGGAGCATGGACCGCTCCAGTCAGGATTCTGATGGAAAAGGTGATGTTTGGAGGCGAAATTCGCGAAGATCAGAAAATCTGGGAAAATATACGGAAAATCCTATTTTTACAGAAGACTAAGGATGCCACAAGACGGAGTGGAGATGGGCCAGGGGGACCACACCACCCCCTGGCGCGGGCAGCCCTAGGCCGCGCCTGGAGGTGGTGTGGCCACCCTGGCCCACTCCAGCCTCTCCCCACTGGCGTATATCATCCTCCCGGAACCCTAAGACTCGAGGAGCAACCACAGAAAGATTCTGCCTCCTTTGCAGGGCGGAAAACACCGAGAGAGAAAGATCTCTCCGGCATGATTTACCGGGAATTCCTTCCCGGAGAGGGGAGATCGTCGCCATCAACAATACCATCAAGCTAGACTTCATCGGTATCATCATCATCACCACCATCATCACCATCAACACCCTCATCACCATCTCCATATTGTTGTAACAATGGGTTGAATCTTGCATTAGTTCATAGGGGAAACTTTCCTGGTGTTGATTACTCTTTGTAGTTGATGCTATTGAGTGAACCGTTGAATTATTGTTTATGTTCAGATTGTTATACATCATTATTCCATCTCTGATCATGATCCATATGATGTCTTGTGAGTAGTTCATTTTGTTCTTGAGGACATGGGAGAATTCATGTTGTTAGTAGTCGAGTTGTGTTGAGAAAGATTCAGTAGTTTGATATTTAAGTTGTGGTGTACTTCTTCTAGTGGTGTCATGTGAACGTCGACTACATGAAACTTCACCTATATGGGCCTAGGGGAATGCATTGTGTATTTGTCTACTAATCATAGGGGTTGCCGAGTGACAGAAACCTGAACCCCCGTTAGGAAACCATTGCACAAGGACGTAAGGGTCTTAGAGTTTAAAGCTGTGGTTAGGTTTCTACCTTAATTACTTTCTTGTACTTACGGATGTTTGCAAGGGGTATAATCACAAGTATGTATTAGTCTTGGATGGGGCGGTACATTAGCACAGGTTCACCCACACAACACTTAGCAAGCTAGAGAAGATTAATCAACTATATGAAGCAAAAGCACTTGACAGTCTTCCCATGTGTCCTCGAGAATGTTTGGTCATCTTAAGTAATACAACCGGCTTGTCCTTTGCTGCATAAAGGATTGGGCCACTTGCTGCATTCATTCCTACTGTCTTTTATTTACTCATACTTTGTTTACTTGCTTTATCAAAAAACCCTAAAAATCCGTTTGCTAAGTATTTGCAGAGAATTCCTGATCCATACCACTAGCCAGCACCTTCTGCTCCTTGTTGGGTTCGACACTCTTACTTATCGAAAATACTGCGATACACCCCCTATACTTGTGGGTCATCATCCACCACTTGCATACTCACCATGCATCTATTTTACACTTGATTGACACTCATGGTGATGTGCACAAGAAGAGATACGTCATGATGGATGATGTGTTTCTATACCATGCACACATGTTCTTCCTTTTATCTATGATGTGTGTAGGTACCCGCACAAGAATGTCAACCTCGGTTGAGCACGAGTTTACAAAAAGAGCTCTAGAGAGCATCTCCCAAGTGAGTTCAAGATCGAATCCAGCTCTGATACCTTTTGCATGCTTTGCATCTTTCATATTGACAAATTGCTCTTTCCTATGGTTTGATTGCAAGCATGTTGATGGTATTCTTTCACCTTGTGACAATCATGTTTCATTGCTATTGGATATTGATGCTTTGTGTGTTGCAACAAAAGTGTTGAACTATTTCTCTTTCTGATGTTTTGTGTGCAACCATATTGCCATTATGAGCATGTATTGTCACGGGAGCTTCCAAGTCTCTCGTATTGTTGTTGCAACAAACATATGGACCACTTGCTCTTTCATTTGGTTTGTTTGCAAACATGTTGTTTTTGCTTCCCGTTGTGATACTCATACCCCCATGATCTTTGTTTTTGATGATATGTGTATGGCATCCAACATATTGAACAATTGTTCTTTCCAATGGTTGGTTTGCACATATAATGATGTTGTTTTGGATATTCTTCCTCTTGTGTTTTTCCAAATTCTCCTAGCTTTGCATCAAAGATGTTGATCAATACTTTAGTCAATTGCTTTGAGTGCCACACTAAGATGTTATATGGAGTTTTTGAGTTCCCACATTTGGATGATGTTCAAACGTTTTCCATGCACTTTGACCTTGCATATGCATCCCGTTTGCTATACTTGAGTTGTGCTAATAGTGTTGTGAACAAGAATGGACATGCCACAAATGACATGCTCCTCTATCACACACGAACATACTTTGCTTGGTCTTTATTGTGTGAAGGTACAATTGCTTACGCGTCAACCTCTATGGACCATAAGTTGACAAGACGAATCGAAGAGAGTTACCTATGGCTGCCCTTCAACAAGCTATCTCTACACCATAAGGTGACTTCCTTCTACTTGAGGACTCGTGCTATAATCTTCATGAATTGGCTACTCTTTGAGAGTTGCTTCGCTTTTGTTGTGAGCTTTGTAGGCTTCATGGAAGGTGAAGGAACATTGAAGAGTTGCCACATCAAGTTTCTCAAGGACGACTATATGGTGAACCCCAGGATCAAGAAGGTCTCTCGACATCATCTTCTTAGTGATGAGCATGAAGAGTCGAGGACGACTCTTTTTGAAGGGGGGAGCTGATGCAGCCCGTCCTGCGGACGCTACTACATCTACAATGCCAAGTCCCCAAGATCGTCCCCAAGTCAACCAAGAAGATGGACAAGGAGCAACAAGCTCCAGAACCGGAGTCTCTGCCGTCAACGCCCCGGAGTGTCCGCCCGACTCCAGCCAGAGTGTCCGACGCGACTCAGCCGGAGTGTCCGGCCTACCCCAGCCCTGTTCGGTCTCGAACATTCTGTGTGCCAGTTCAGACACTGCCCGGACACTACCCGGAGTGTCCGGCTACCCCGGACTATCCGGTCACTCTGACCCGGACTATCCGGCCTAAGTGATGGGCCTGCGAGCCAACATCTGGGCCCTTGGCCCATGTACCCCTCTAATCCGCACCAAACCCTAGTTTTATGCCCAAACTACCCCTGAACTTGTGGTTGGCCTATAAATAGAGCCCCCAGCCCTCATTGTATCCCTTAGGCATAGATGATAGACTAAAGAAAACCCCCTTTGTGGAATCTCTAGTTTTGCCTCATCCCCTTCTACCAAAGGGGATCGACTATCGTCACCACCTCGTTGGAGTTTGCATCGCGCCTCCCTCGTTGTACAAGGCCTTGGCATCGGTGTCCCTTTGCCAAGATGTCAAGACCCTCCAAGGTGTTCTTCCCTCTCCGCGTGGGATTGAGGGAGCACGTTGACCGATCTTTCCTTGCGAGGATTCTATCGGACCGGTGGCCACCGGTGAGAGCAATCGGCCTTGTATCGTGTGTGTTTTGTGTGTGTTCATCGTGTTCTTCACGAGGTGTGCGTCCGCTTCCGCTACCTTCTCCCTTTCCCCTCACTTTCCCATCGATTTGACCACGAGATCCGTGAAGATCGGGCCACCCACGGGGTTACCCCATAACAGAGTCTTTGTATTGTCGTAAGATTTTTGTTTGCATGGGTATTTAATTGGGTATGTTTTGTTCCAGTTCTCGTAATTAACCAAGTCTTGCCTAAAAATTGCTAAACAATTGTAATAAGAAAAAGTCTCGCAAATGAAGACTTGGGTGTTGTAGTGCTTAGTCTTGAAGGCTTATTTTTAGAGATACTCAACACCACTAAAAATATTAATTGACTTGATAGCTCTCTTTGTAAGGATTTGTTCGATTGAATTATTGTTTAGCGGTTTTTGTGAGCATGCCAAAGTTTGACTTGTTAATCATAAGAATGATATAGCTTTATGCGTGTCAAACTTCATGGGATGCCGACAACTCCGCTGGCCTACGAACGATCTCCATGGAGGAACTCCTAGATTTCGGCTATGAGTTGATTAAACACTTGTAGCAGCAATGTTATAGTGGGTAAGATTCTTGGCACTCCCGGGTAGCTGTAATCAAGATGGAATCACTCCTCTGACTGTTATGAGAAATCATTATGCAAAAGGAACAAAAACCTTAGTGATGCCACGAGTGTCCATCACAACCCGATAAACTAAATATTTTTTTTGGCATGCTCTCAATTACTTAAAAACTGAAATTCTTGAAGAACAATGAATAGAAAAATAGTGCTTTAAAAGTCTTGATTTATTGATGTGGGAGATTTGAGACACTCTAGTATATATGTTTTTCATGACAACTCTCATACTCTTAATTTACATGATTATACTTTACTGTTTAAAGGCAAGTCTATGAGTTGATTACTTGACATGGAATAAAGTTTACTCATTTGAATCATCCATGCTTAGAATAATTTTGCTGCACTATAAGGATGCATGAAACCCGTATGATATGTTTGTCATTGCTCTATCTATGCTGAAGTTTTTCAGATTTATAAAGTGGAGGAAACATGAGACTACTAATCATGAGTAAGATCACCATCTCGTTATTTCAGTTTAAATGTTGAGTTCCTTTTTGATTTTGGTTTTCTTGCTCGGGATGATCAAGTTTAAGCTTGAGGAGGTTGATGGCTCTGAAATATAGCCATCTAACGTCCACATTTAAACTGGATATTAGTCGTATTCTTGATGAAATATCTATCTAAACCCTGCCACTAATGCTAATATTCAGAGAGGTATGCAATCCTTTCTTTTTGTATTTTTCCTGCACAGATAATGTCGTTTAAAGGAGGAAATCACTATATTAAAGTCTAAGATACGAGATTTCCAACTATCAGAAGAAACCAGGAGTCGTACTTTGGAGGCAGATGCCATAACGACCAACTATATGGCCGGAGCAAAAATTCCGACCGTATAGCTCTGGTCGTATAGTTGGCGCCACCACCGTTAGGTCAAATGGAAAAACTTTCGTGAAGGGACCTCTATATAAAGAAGCCTCTGGCGACGAGAAATAGAGCCGAACTAGCCAAGAAGCCATCCAGAAAGTCCCTGCCACAGATCACCAGCCGCCTCCAGATCTCCAAACCCTTCTCCATCTCCATAGCCATACTCCACCACTTGTAATAGTAGATCTCTTCTCCGATTGGCGACATTGTAAGACTATTGCTATCAATCTCATGATTTTTATTACAATGTTTGTGATTGTTGATCTCATCTCTATGTGTGAGTAATTCTCCTTGGGCTAAGGGCTTCGGCCTAGCCATGTAGCAATTGTGCATGTGAATTATCATAGATGGGATCGTGTATTAGTTTGTATGACATGATGATTATTGTATCCTCGCTTGCCTCAATCCAAGGACTTGTCAGGTACCCAAGACCCCGGGGGTTGAGCTAGGTATGGGGAGTATGAGTGATGACTGATCTGCAGGTTGGGAACCCAGTGACAGAAGGGGTAGTATGGATGTATATGAGGGATTTGCTTGGGATTAAGGTGACATCACTATGCATATCATTAGTTCTCTTTCTTCTATGGATAAGACTAGTAGGTTATTTCTACAAGCGGTTGCGGAGGCAATAGCAATTATAGATGCACTGCCCGCATATAATTTATCTTGCTCTAACAAGTACGTGCATGCTTTATTTCTATCTTCTATTTCCATCAGATGTTTTGCACAGCTACAGGTGAAACCGAACGCCCTAGGCCCTCTCTCTCCATCATCGACAACAACCAAAAGACGCAAACTACTGGTCCGGTGAAAACACAAAAGGAATTCTAAAACTCTCGAAGGTCCGTTAAAGTAACTTTACTACGCATTCACTTCCCGAGGATTCGATAACCTAGGTCTACTAGGGAAAAAGAAGCTATACTATATCCGTAATCCGGATCGAAGGTATCACGCACCACCGCCATGGGTAAGTGTGGCGGGATTCAAATTAGAATCCCCACCCGGCCACCTACCCCTTCTCTTCTCCTCCACCTCCCCCTCCCATTCTGCTCTCCTTCTCCTCTCCTCCGCCTCCTCCTTCCTCCTCCTCCCCTTCTACCCTTCTCCTTGTTCTCCACCTCCACCTTCCCTTTCTTCTCCTCTCCTCGTCCTACCCTTCTACCCTTATCCTTCTTCTCCACCTCCACTTTCTCTTTCTTTTCCTCTCCTCCTCCTCCCCTTCTCCTCTCCTCCTTCTCCTCCACCATCGCGTCGCCCAACTCCGACCGTGCCACCCTACTTCGACCGCCACTTCCGACCCCTTGGCCCGCCACCTCCCGCCCGCACCCGCTCGACGACGACGAGGATTGGTGCGGCCATGACTTCTTGCACCTACATGTGGTTGTAGGTTGTGACCGCGGCCATGCCTGAGCTCTAGAGAGGCGACGATGGCAAGCAGGGGACTCGATTGCTTTTGTTTTCAAAATTAAGGTGTTTTCTGTAAAAAATTGTTTTTGGAAAACATACCCGTGGCGCACCCTGTATCCCTACCCATGGCGCACCGGGCCATGCGCCACGGGCAAGGTGTTTTCTCGTAGTGTTACGGCCAAGGCAGACGCCAAGGTAACCAAAGAAGTCCGGGGTCACCACCCCGGTGTCCATCTCCGTCGCAAGAGCCACTTTGTACAGGGCTCGCGAGGCTCTGGCTGGAGATCCCACCACGCGAGGAGGATAGGGGCCCCGCCACCAGCAGCAGCGCTAGGGACGAGGACCCACCATCGCCGTTAGTCGCACAGACTTTGACCAACCGCATCCTTCAGCATCGGCAAAGCCTGTGCAAAAATCAAAACTGTCCAAACCAGGCAAACCGCCTAGTGAAACCTTATTTTATTTTTCTTCACATATAAAGTTCAAACTCGTTGGGTGTTCCCAGGCTGAAATCCGGCGCTATTTAGCGCCGAACGGATGTAACTTTCGGCCTGGGAATGGCCATTTTCCCACTCGTGTTCCCAGGCGATGCAACAACGGCGAGTTTTCGCCTAAATTCGACTCAAATTCAAACAGAGTTCGGCATAGTTCGGTATAAATATGAATATAGAGAAATGTTCGGCATGAAATTAAACATAGTTCAGCATAGACTCCTGTTGGCATGCACGATGCCGAGGAAGAGTTTCCGGCTCATCTTGAAACAGCGCTGAAACACGGCCTCTTCGTACAGCGGCTCGTTGGCGAAGTAGTCGACGTACAACATGCAGTAGTCCTCCACTCGCTGCCTTGCTTTGCACTTCCGGTGACCCTTCGCCGAGCCTCCATGCTTCAGCGCTGTAGTCTGTGTGTACAACCGGTCCAAGGAGGCGAGGATCTGCATGTGCTCTTCATTTTCGGCGGCTACGGCAGTCTCTTCCTCCAGCAACAGGGCGAACATCTCCTTGTCGTCGGAGTCCATGGCTGAACGGGCAAAACGCCGAACACTTCGTGGGCAAGGTGACGGGAGCTCGGAAAGAAGCCAAGCTGTGGCGAAGTCCGGACGGCGAAACGAGGCCTAGTCGGAGGGGAAAGGATGCGACGGAGGCGGCAAACCTATCTACAGGCGTGGTTTCGGCTTGGCGTGGTGGGACTTCAACGGCAACGACATGACGGTGGGAAAGCTCTCTGTCGTGGGAGAGCCGAGTCACGGTGGGAAATGGGGTTGTCTCGCCGACAAGGTTGGCCCACCTGTTTTTCGCTGTGTCTAGCGTTTCTAGGCGGTTCCCATCATTCTAGGTTCGGCCTGAGAACACCAGATGAAAGTTGGACCAAATCCGGCAGAATTCAGCGTCCTAGTAACACGACTGGACGAATTTTGCCGTCTAAATGTAAAAATCACCCTAGGAACGCATGTGAAGATGCTCATAGGTAGAGGATGGGTACCACCCGAGCCACCCCTCCTGGGAGTTACACGCGCCTAGTACTACTACCTCCGGTTTGGATTGGTGTGGAGCCAATAATGATCAAACCGTCTTTGGAGTTCCTTCTACTTGTGTGACGAAGGAATGAGCATAAATATTGACTCAATCAACAACGAAACTTTCTGTTCACTGACCGTAACCTGGTCATGCAAACGGGAGGTTTCATCCAAACTTGCGAAGGAACAATTCACAAGTGTAACAGGGCCCACATCATCCACCCCACTTACTGATGCAAAACCATCCTCTATTTTCATATGGAAAATTTGCCAAAAAATTGCACCAAACAGTCCGAAGGCCATACTTTTTAGCAATGCAAAATGGGTCATAAACCCAATCAGCCTCTAGTTCCATCTCAAAGACGAGCAATGTTTCACAATTCTCGATACAGTAAGTGCTACTTCAAGGTTACGGGTCAGCATCGTAGGGAGAGCAGCTACCTTGCTGCGACGGAATAATCAGGATTGGCTTTCCGTGCGTCTTAAACTCAAAGACTGCAGGAAAGACAGCACTCGACAAATGCACATTGCCCATCAGGTCCAGTCGTGTCAAGTTACCTATAATAAGCTCACTGGTTATTGACATAGTTAAAGATAGTTAAAGAAAATAGCAGGAAGTATATTTCTTACATGTTGTTTGCCTCAATGCGTTACAAATTACTTCCAACGAGTCAGGAGGTAGAAGGTTAGATCCTGCATTGACTGAGACAAGGTTTGGTGCTTGCAGTATTAGTCTGGAAATGAACTGCGCAGTTTGAATCCCACCGCGGTTCTTACTGCAAAATAAAAAAGCAAAGTGGCTAAGGAAACTGGTACGTTAAGCATGCATCACTGTCACACAGGCAGCGCTTATTTATACCTGATGTTGATGTGGGAGAGGTGTACTTTCCTTGGCAATGCTTCCTCAAGTATTTGGAAGCCTAGTGGTCCTAGGCTGATATCTTCAACATTTAGCTCCCTTACATGTGAACCCAGGAATTTCACTAATTTAGCTGCCACAGAACTGCAAATTCATCTCAGTTCAAAACGTCACCCAAGCTAATTAAACAACAGAAACTCTGCACGGTGAGAAAAAGACTTACCTCCCAAGATGATTATCTGCTATAGACAGCATATCAAGTGGTTTATTAACAGATGTGAGGCACTCAAGAAGTTTAGTCACACCAACACTGGACAAATCGCAGTTATCTGCTATTAATCTCCAAAGCGGATTCTCCCTTTGAAGAGACCGTTCAAAGAAAGGAATAAGAAACCTGCAATTTTTATATGCAACTCCTGAGTGCTTACTGATAGAACATAAAATAAGAAGAAACTGTCTTGAACTTGAAGTTGAATCACAGACATAGAAGAACTACTATGCACTCATGATTGATACAAATCTACAGAAAACGAAGACAAACAGGTAGTGAGGTTGTCTAATTCTATCGTCTACAATCAGCAGCATACACTTGATCATGTACAATGTTCACAAAAGACAGGTACCTGATACCCTCATCAGTGATTGGATTGTCACTTATATCTAAACTTCTCAAATTAGACATTTTTGCTAGAATATTGGACAGATCCTCCATGTCACCCTCCTGCAAATTGTTTCCCCTGGCATAATAAGGATTATAATATGTTTAAATACACAGGCCATGCCAACTTTAAAAGAGAAGCGGTGACAAAGGTTTGGCGACTTGGTGGGTTATGAAAAGGAAAAGGTAAATACCTTAGGTTAAGAACAGTCAAGGAGTTCAAGGATGTATTTGATTCCAGTGCTGATGATAAACTTGTAGAACTTCTGTCTACAGTTGAAAGCCAGCCTGAAATCTATTAGAGATTTATTATTTGCAGTCCAAGAGACAAATATAAGAGAAGGAAAGGTTCTCGTGTGAACCCACATTGTTTTCTGATATGTCAAGCGTTTGTAAGCCACAAGAAGATTCGAGGAGAGTATGAATAATCATTTTAGCAAATGATGGCTGGATCTTAGCATCGTTAAGTGATAGCAACTGCAGCGACCTGAAAAATAGTAAGAATATAACCCAGTGATGATGTGCACCCAATCTTTTTGGCGAACGATCAGTAACAAAGTAGCAACACTACACCATGTATGCTTATAGACAGGCAGCATAACCAGTGTGCTGCGCATCCTAATTTTGAAATCCCAAACAACTGAATTGTTCTTACCATGATTATTTTTAAGATGAATGAACTGACGTACATCCTTCAAAAGAAAAATGAAATTGTCGACACATATGTACTCAGAATAAAATAACGTTTTACTGGTTTATTATCTAAAACATGTAAACGTTCAAGATGACTGGATCTTGCACCTTTTTTGGTTTCCCATTGAGCCCATGGTCATGTCTGGGTTTTTATCAGGACCTTGAACAGTGAAACAAGCAGTGCCCACTCCACACAGCCCTCAAAATGGAGTCAATCTCTCGATAGTGTTAGGAGAGATTATTTATTCTAATAATTTATTTGAAGCTAACAAATACAACACGGAAACAATAGTTGAAAGATTGCTCTGTTACATTTGGCAAGTGTGAAATTCTTTTGAAACTAAGGATAATGGCATCATCTCTTAGTCATAAACTGGAAATTCCTCATAATGTTTGCAATTTCTCTAAATTATTTGGGATGTTGCTGCAAGTAGGAATAATCTGCAGATATACTCTACAAGACTGGATGCATGTCTCCTCCCTAAATTAGATTGTGAAATCATTGTATAAAATGGCTGAACAAGATTGACTGGGCATCTAATTAGAGGGCCATTGTACAGAATAGTGCAAATACAACGACGCTTGCTAAAAAAATAGAATAATGAAGCAAAAGGTCGGATTCTTCTGGGTATTCCCCCGCATCTGCTCGAAAACAAAACCAAAGGGGGAATAAAAGGGCATGCAACTTACTTTGCATATGAAAGAAAATTTAATAGACCAGCAGAGACGGCTAGAGACTTGCTTTCACCAACGCGGGATGATTTAATAATAAGGCGCTGGATCTCATGGTTTTGGGATACCAGCTGGCAAAGACTATTGCAGACTTTATCCATGACTGCAGGATAAAGCTGGCAGTGGATAAATTCAAGAGATAACAGTGTCTTTGCATGGCAGCTCAGAAGCAGGCATACACCATTGACCTGTCAGTGAAAATTAAAAAGGGGCTTAGAAAATTGTAACTATTTCTCACTCGCTATCAGCTAACAAAACAGACGGAAGCAACAATATGGGCCATCATGCAGAGAAGTATACTAACGGTAGAAGCGTGTAGCTTATCTTCCGCATAACATTTTTTACCTAGTCAATTTTTTCGCTGGTATGCTTCTTAACTAGGTTGCCTCAACATTACTTTTCCCTATTTCTCTTGCGGTACAGAGATATGTAGTTTACAGAACATGGAATTCTTTTCCCTATTTCTCTTGCGGTACAGAGATATGTAGTTTACAGAACATGGAAACTTTAACTATTGAACATAATGTTCCTTTTAACTGAGTTGTAGCAAATGATCATGAGACTCTGTAAGCTTGTTTCGTAAAGCTTATTTTATGCAACGGCAAATGTAATATCACCGGCATAATATTACCTCATGCTCTGATATGATCCTTACAAACACTAAAGTTTCTAGCCTGCTAGGTTGCAATATGTCCTGAAAAACAAAGGATTCCAGCAGTCAACTATAACTGTCTTAAGTCTGAACTTTACACCATGGAATCACATTTTCCATGCCATACATATGCAAATATATATAACATGAAGGACAAATTATTATGGAATTTAGTGCATATTCATTGTCGTATGGATGATGGAGATATCACATATAACAGTATATAAGCAATGCAAATGCACAACTGAAACAACACAAGTTGAGAACCATAGACAGTAGTTAAAGGAACAAGGTACTGATTGATCACTTACACAAACTTCAGCAGTGCAAAGCACATTTTGAAGTCTCAAGCTACTGAAAAGAAGAAGAAAAACTACAGTAAGAATTATCATCGGTCTCAACAGCCATTAAGTACAAGCGTGAATTTCTTTGATTGAAGATAAATCTCTAGCAAAGTAGCACCAAGCAGTTCTCCGTGATAAGGTTAAAAACGAGTTAAAGAGGAACAGACTATATCCAACTAATGTCATATGATCCCACCTTGCATAGGATCCAAGTCTAGTCCAATGATATGATAGTCTTGAATACTCCTGAACAATGTCCTCACTGAGGTAAACAGAACTCATGATTTTAGCTGCATAGATCATTGTTAGACTCGAAGGTAATTTCAATCGCTACAGCAGGTGCAGTTACAACTAACTGGAAGCATAACATGAAACTTTTCTTGGCTAGAAAGTAATCAGCCCATGGCCTTATGTTTGTAAGATAGTTGTTTACTGTAATAAGTAAATAACCCAATGTCAAGCATAAAAAATAATGAAGTAGGCATGTTGAAGGGTTTTCTATATTCACCTGACATACTTATTTCACGAATACTCCCACGAAATAAAGGAAGTAATGCAGCCTCTGCAGCTTCATCCAGGCACCTTCGAAGCACAAAAAGAAGTGTCGAAGTCAGTCCTAAGAATTGATTAATTAATGATTAACAGAGCTATAATTGTTTGACAACACACTCTTGCAAATGCATTTCCCAGTACTGTTGCTGCCAATCTACATTAACCAAGTTATCATGTCCAGTGTTATCATGCAAGGGCCAGCGAAATTTGAACAATGCCTGCCAAACGGTGTTGAAGTCTTCACACCTGCAAACATCGATACAACAAAAATGTTAAATATTTTAAGTGTATTCTCTTGTCCGATGTCTTTTGACAAACACAAATGACTTATCGGTGTGTAGATGAATGTAACCTCGAACGTTTTGTCCCACGTCTATTGTCGTCAGGCCCTCCAAACCGAACAGTAATGGGAGTAGAAGAGCAGCATCTAGGATGGGAAACAAGAAATGCGAAGTGTAAGAAAATAGTAAAAGGAGTAAAACTAAGATGAGGGGTAGTTTAAGTATGTTTTAAACTCCAGAACTGCATTTATAGTCCTATATCACGAGTTTTCTGGTAGTGACTCGGGGTGCTGGATGCGTTTTCAATGTAATATATTGTCCCCTTGTCGGTAGAGGCCATTGATTGAGCTTCCGCAGAAAGTGATTGGTGGGCATGGATGAGAAACCAGTACGAATATAACCTACATGTACAATCAAACTATGAGCTAGAGGCCTCCAAACTTCGGCAGGTGAAAGCCCAAATTAGTTCGACTAAAACTGATAGCTGAGGTGGCGCGGCGATGCGTGTAGATTCCCGTGCTGCTTACTTTTGCTGTCTCTGCTTATGATCGATGCCTGTTAATCGCAAGAACTATGCAATCCCTGTATGGATCTCCCGGGAATGTTTGAATTTGGTATTTTAAGGTTCGGTTTGATGTTTTTTATGTTTCTGTTCTGCGTTACGTCAGTTAGCACGGGCGCCGCTGGAGCAGCACACTCGCGGCCCTCATACTGACTACTACTGCTTATCAGATGTTACTCCACATACAGAAGAAGGGGGGAGGCAAGGACATGGAGAGGGGATGAGAGGAGAAGAGTAGGATACCGGGCATGGGCGGCGTGATGGAGCGATTCGAGAGCGAATGGCGGCAAAGAAGACGCCAGCTGGTGGAGAAGCTCCCAAGGCAGCGCCTTCGCAACCTGCTCCGGCGACAGGTGGCCATCCCCCTCCTCGTGCTCCTGGGCGAACCCCTCGAAATGATCAGCGCACCCACCAGATCGAGCCGCGCCTGCTGCGTCGGCGGTCATATGGGCTGCGACCGCCTTCAAGCACAGTGACAGCAAAGTGGGCGCCTGCACCGCCTTCGTGACGACCTCCGCCATGTCCGTCCCCTGTCCGGTGCGAGTTGGGCGTGGCAGTGGCAGCGGCGGCGGCGAGGGTTGCGGCGCGGTGATGGATTGATGGAGGCCCAAAACCACAAGAAGACCAAAGACCGGTATCGTTAGCAGGCCGAATCATCGTGCTCTACTTCATGGCCGCGATGTTTCCGCTGGCCGCGATGCCAGTCCTGAAAGCACCTACTCCCTCCGTTCGATGTCGCAAAATTTTCCTAGTTTCCCTTTTGCGAGTAAAAGGGGGTTTACAAGGAGAACTTGATCATAAACCCGAGACAAACCATCGGGCTTTGAACCAATCCAGACTACAGTTCTACCTTCTGTTCTCGCACTATTTAGTGATAGGTTCATTTAAATTTAGATAAACTTTTAACACCTATTTTAACGAAGAGAGTATTGCAAACTAATTTGCACTAATTGTTGATTGCCCAACATATGTATTTTCACGTGTATTTTCACAAAATATTTTACCGTAGTAAAAAACGTTAAGGTGCCTCACTTGAAGTATATTTTGATATGCACTCGAAAAATTTTCTCCGATTCTCTAATATCCACCCGACACCCTTTCAACATTCTCGTACAATATTAGAAATGCTGTCTTCGATCAAGTGTACTAAAAAAATTCTTTATTGGCTCCTGCACAGCAATACATGCCATTAGCATGAAGATTTCATGTGAAAATAATATAAGGAGAAATCTATAGATATGCTCCTCACGGCTCACTCCTGTACGGTGTCTCATGCCGACGTCCGGTTTCTTTGGGATGCTGTTGATCTCGGGGTGTATGGTTTTTTCTCTGCTAGGACGTTGTATGTATTGGATAATTAGGCACAATTTTCGTGATTAATTCTAGAATATTAAACATGACAATATCAGTTACTAGCACATGTAACTCGAACATACTAGATGTATTAAACAACAAGATGAACGGAAACAGACAGCAGCTAAACATGTACTCGCAGAACATGATGAGTAACCAGACAGCAGCACGTCGCACGTACCGTTCAATTGCAGTAGTCGCAGCAGTAACCTTGGGGAAGATTGATCGAAGCAGACAGCGGCGAAGACGACGATAGGCAACACCGCCCGACTTGGATGGAAGACGAGCCGTGATGCAGAACTCGAGCAGTCGCGCAGAGCGCTTCCCAAAAACCTTATTCGCCTTCTCCCGTACAGGATCACAAAGGCGAGTGGTTCCGGAGACCTGCTCTCCCGTTCGCCGGTGTACGTCGGCAAGCGGGATGGAGTAGACTACGGTGGCGGCGCAAGGCAGAAAGAAGGCAAAACCCTAGATTGGTTTTCGGTGTGTACGTGGTGGAAGCCGCACTGGCTTTATATAGAGCGGCTCGGGAATCCCGTCGTGACGAGATGAGCGGGCAGGCGGGCGGACGTGCGAGCGGCGGCATCGTTGAAGGAAGAGCGTGCGTGTAGTTCTCCTCTTCTCACTTACTTTACTAAGTGGTGAACCACTCCACCTTATAAGGTGGTGTAACTCTCCTTCAACTTTTCATGTGAGACTAAACTTTAGCTCCCACTCCACTGATATGTGAGCTGCCACCAAATTAGGCTAAATCACACATGGGCTTCCACACACATGGGCTTTGAGATTTTGGGATAAACTGAAACCACATATGAGCTTAAATAAATTAGCCCATTATTTTTAACAATCCTCCACGAGATCTCAAATGCCCATTTGAAGATTTGCTAATCCTCGCTACTTGTTTATATACCAGTATTTCAGCAGAGACTGTTAAGTTGAACATCCGCCTAGAATCTTGAACTACGTCTATCAGCAACTTGAACAATGGACGAACCTTGAATTGCAAGTTTGGTGCCAATAGATTTCACTCAAAATCATAACTAGTACACTGGCTGCGGTAGCCTACCCCGAGTTGGAGCATATCGCCATACTCCCGGTCTCTTCATGAGTTTACTAGAGACCACCCAAGTCTCATAGACCATGGCGTTCTGATCGAGCTCATATAGGTGTGTTCTTTCAAGAATGCCACAGTAGGGCATCTTCGCTAGTTATAGCCAACAGAAACACATTAAGGCATGTTGCCAACCTGCCTTACAGATTTGAGAGTCATGCATCTTCACCTAGAGAGGTTTACAAAAGTACTCTCCTCAGTTAAACCACTAGTTTGTTCTTCCCAGATCCTAATTCACGGGATCTCCGATCACATAGGTTGGGTTACCACTATGGTGTGACATCCATGGGTCTCAACCCCATCTCCCTTGATGCATTTTCTATCACAATTCGTGATAGTCCCTTTGTAAAGGGATCTGCCAGGTTTTTATCTGTTTGAATATACGTAACAGTTATTACTCTGGAGTTTCTCAATTTCCTGACAGATTTCAAATGTCTCTTGACTTGTCTTGATGACTTCACGTTATCCTTAGAATTGTTCTCTTTGATAATAACAGTTTGGTTGTCACAATTTAAAAGGATTGCCGGCACAGGTTTTTCAACCACAGGCAAGTCCATCAAGAGTTCACGCAGCCATTCTGACTCAACAATGGCTGTGTCTAAAGCAGTAAGTTCTGTTTCCATAGTTGACCTCGTCAATATGGTCTGTCTACGAGATCTCCATGAGACTGCGCCACCTCCAAGGGTAAACACATACCCACTCGTGGCGTAGAGTTCATCAACATCAGAGATCCAGTTCGAATCACTATATCCTTTAAGCACAGCAGGGTGCCCTAAATAGTGAATCTCATAGCTCATTGTACCACATAGATAGCACATGACCCTTTCAAGTGCATGCCAATGATCAATACCCGGGTTAGACATGAACCTACTCAACTTGCTCACAGCAAAAGAGATATCAGGTCTTGTAGCGCTTGCTAAGTACATGAGAGAACCAACAATTTGTGAATATTTCAACTGGTCTGTTGGTTCCTTCTTATTCTTTCGCAATGTCAAACTGGGATCATAAGGTGTTGGAGAAGTCTTGCCATCAATAAAGCCAAAACGGCTCAAGACCTTCTCAACATAATGAGATTGCGTTAAAGTAATCCCATTCTCGTTCTTAATAAGCTTGATGTTCAGAATCACATCAGCCTCTTCTAGATCTTTCATATCAAAACTCTTTGACAGGAAAGACTTGACTTCATTTATCACATCCATATTTGTACCGAAGATCAGAATATCATCCACATACAAACATAATATAACGCTATCGCCCCCACCATGGCGATAGTACACAGACCTATCAGCCTCATTAATGACAAAGCCGGCAGAAAGTAGAGTTCTGTCAAATTTCTCATGCCATTGCTTAGGTGCTTGTTTCGGGCTATATAAAGATTTTAACAACTTGCACACCTTTGTCTCTTCACCTTTTACTACAAACCCATCCGGCTGATCCATATAGATATCCTCTTCCAACTCTCCATTAAGGAAAGCTGTCTTCACATCCATTTGATGAACGAGAAGACCATAAGAGGCAGCCAGGGACAGTAGTACTCGAATGGTGGTCAGTCTAGCGATAGGTGAATAGGTGTCAAAGTAATCTTCGCCTTCTTTCTGTGTGTAGCCCTTTGCTACAAGTCATGCCTTGTACTTCTCAATAGTACCATCAGGCCTTAACTTCTTCTTGAACACCCACTTACAGCCCACGGGTTTGCAACCATAGGGTCGTTCTGATAGTTCCCAAGTTCCATTAGAAAGAATCGAGTCCATCTCATTTTGGACAGCTTCTTTCCAATCATCTGCATCAGGAGATGCATATGCCTCTGCAATGGATCTAGGAGTATCATCCACAAGGTATACGATGAAATCATTACCAAAGGATTTTGCAATCCTCTATCTCTTACTCCTTGTGGGAGGTTCATCGTCATCCTTCTCTAGGACTTCCTCATGTGTTTGTTCAAAATTATCAATAGATGCACTAGATTCAGGAAGTATTTCAGAAGAAATTCTAGCAATGCTATGCATATCCTTCATAGGAAACATATTCTCAAAGAATGTTGCATCACGAGATTCCATTATAGTATCAACATGCATATCAGGAACCTCAGACTTAACCACTAGAAATCTATAGCCTATACTCCACGGAGCATATCCTAGAAAGATACAATCCACTGTCTTAGGTCCAAGTTTGTGTTTCTTGGGAATCGGTATGTTGACCTTAGCCAAACACCCCCAAGTGCGCAAATATGCAAGTGATGGTTTTCTCCTAGCCCACTCCTCATAAGGGGCCTTTTCTTTATTCTTGTTAGGAACTCTATTCAGGACATGACATGAAGTCAACAAAGCCTCCCCCCACCATGCCTTTGATAAACCAGCAGTGGCTAGCATGGAATTCACCAAGTCAGTCAGCGTGTGGTTTTTCCTCTCGGCAACCTCGTTTGATTGGGGCGAGTAGGGAGGCGTCCTCTCATGAATAATGCCATGTTCCTCATAGAACTCATCAAAGATTTTGGGAAAATATTCACCACCACGATTCGACCTAAGACGTTTGATCTTTCTCTCTAGTTGATTTTCAACTTCGGCTTTATAAACTTTAAAGTAGTCTAAAGCTTCATCTTTAGTGCGCAACAAATAAACATAGCAGTATCTAGTCGCATCATCAATCAATGTCATGAAATATCTCTTTTCACCTTTTGTCAACACACCATTCATCTCACATAGATCAGAATGTATGAGTTCTAGAGGTGCCAAGTTTCTCTCCTCGGCAGCCTTGTGGGGCTTTCGAGGTTGCTTTGATTGCACACAACTATGACATTTAGAACCTTTAGCAATAGTGAAATTCGGAATTAAACTCATGCTGGACATCCGAGACATCAAACCAAAATTAATGTGACATAAACGAGAGTGCCAAACACTGGTATCATCATTAACATCACCACAAATATGATTCACGGATTTATTACAAAACTCTGAAAGAGAGAAACGGAACAAGCCTCCAAACTCATAACCTTTACCAATAAATTTTCCATGTTTCGAAACAACGACTTTATTAGACTCTAACACAACCTTGAACCCATCTTTGCATAGAAGGGAGCCACTAACGAGATTCTTGTTTATAGTAGGGACATGCTGCACGTTCCTCAGCTGCACGATCTTTCCAGAAGTAAACTTCAGATCCACCGTGCCAACACCATGAACAGAAGCATGTGATCCATTCCCCATTAGGACGGAAGAATCTCGTGCGACCTGATAAGAAGTGAACATAGAGATGTCAGCACACACATGAACATTAGCACCCGTATCAATCCACCAACATGGTGATTGAAACACTGAAAGAACAATAAATAAATTACCATACCCATCCGTGTTGCTAGCAGTCATGACATTGACAGTCTTTCCACTTTTCCCTCTGTGATCTGCACGTTCTGGGCAGTCCTTGGAGAAGTGTCCGATCTCTCCACAGGTAAAGCATCCTAGCTCGGCCTTGTTCGGCTTCTTCTTCTTTTTGAAGGTTGTAGTCTTTTCAGGCTTGTTGAAGGAGGGCTTATAGTTCTCTTTGTTCTTGCTGAAGGTCCTCTTCTGCACCATGTTGGCACTAGACTAACCCTCGCCTCCTTTCTCAGCAGTGTCCTTAGCCTGAGCCTTCTCCTCAACATCAAGAGACGCTATCAGGTTTTCAATTGATATCTCTTGTCTCTTACGCTTGAGAGTTGTGGCAAAGTTCCTCCATGAAGAAGGCAACTTTGCAATGATGCACCCAGCCACAAACTTGTCGGGTAAGTTACACTTAAGGATTTCAAGCTCCTTGGAAAAACACTGCATCTCATGAGCTTGTTCGACTACAGAACGGTTGTTAACCATCCTGTAATCATGAAAGTTCTCCATGATGTATAGTTCACTGCCAGCATCTGTTACCCCAAACTTAGCGTTCAGTGCCTCCCAGAGCTCTTTGCCATCTTTGAAGTGCATGTACACATCAAACAGCTTGTTGTCAAGAACACTCAGAATGCATCCCACAAAGGCAAGATTGGTTTCCTTAAACTTGTTCTGATCTTGTTCAGATATAGTTTCTTCAGGTAAACCCTCACTAGCCTCGAATACTTTCAGATTTTGCAGCCACATAGTGGTCTTATACTGCCACCTCTTAAAATGAACACCGGTAAACTTTTTCGGCTTCATCGCATCGGCCAATTGTCCCATGTTTATCTCAAAAAATTACCTATAATAAGGTTTTTGGATTGTTGGATAATTAGGCACAATTTCCGTGATTAATTCTAGAATATTAAACATGACAATACTAGATACTAGCACATGTAACTCGAACATACTAGATGTACTAAATAACAAGATGAACGGAAACAGGCAGCAGCTAAACATGTACTCACAGAACATGATGAATAACCAGACAGCAGCACGTCGCACGTACCATTCAATTGCAGTAGTCACAACAGTAACCTTGGGGAAGATTGATCGACGCAGACGGCGGCGAAGACGACGATAGGCAGCACCGTCCGACTTGGATGGAAGACGAGTCGTGATGCAGAACTCGAGCAGTCGCGCAGAGCGCTTCCCAAAAACCTTATTCGCCTTCTCCCATACAGGATCGCAAAGGCGAGTGGTTCTGAAGACCTGCTCTCCCATTCGCCGGTGCATGCCGGCAAGCGGGATGGAGTAGACTACGGTGGCGGCGCAAGGCAGAGAGGAGGCAAAACCCTAGATTGGTTTTCGGTATGTACGTGGTGGAAGCCGCACTGGCGTTTATATAGAGCGGCTCGGGAATCCTGTCGTGACGAGACGAGTGGGCGGACGGGTGGGCGTGCATGCGAGCGGCGGCGGCGTCGTCGGATGAGCGCGCGTGTAGTTCTCCTCTTCTCACTTACTTTACTAAGTGGTGAACCACTCCACCTTATAAGATGGTGTAACTCTCCTCCAACTTTCCATGTGGGACTAAACTTTAGCTCCCACTCCACTCATATGTGATCTGCCACTAAATTGAGTTAAATCACACATGGGCTTCCACACACATGGGTTTTGAGATTTAGGGATAAACTGAAATCACATATAGGCTTAAATAAATTAGCCCATTATTTCTAATAGTATGGAGCTACAATGAAGGTAATATATATTCCCTTCATTCTGTTTTAGATTTTGTGAAATGAATATATCTAGATATCTTATAGTGTGTAGGTATAAGATGTTTTAGTTTTTATGAAACGAATGTATCTAGATATCATTTAGTGTGTAGGCCAAAAAGATATTTAGATACATTCGTTTGACAAAAGCTAAAACATCTTATATTTTGAAACAGAGGAAGTACATGTCACTGATGCTACAGTGCACATACATGCTTGATACTGGAATCTGCTACGGTAGAAAATTGTTGCATGCTTTCTCGTAACAATCTGCACATCCTAACCATGGTAAGAAATGGCACGCTATAGCGCCGCTAATGGCACGCTATGGCGTTCTGAGCCATGTCTCGTTAAATAAATCAATGTATAGTGTCTCACTAATAACATGCTATAGCGCGATGTAGCACCATAATACTGTATTTTAAACTCGACGCTATTTGCTACAGCACACTATTTTTTCCTTGATCCTGACTATAATACATAGAAAAACCGACAACATGTACCCTCTCTATCCATATGTGCAAACTATGGTTTTAAAGAGAAGAGAAGACGTAAAGCTTCACATATTGAGACTAAGATTACCAAATGATGGTAATAAATATGTTTTATTTTCTGTAATGATGTTAGAAGTGCATCACTAACCATTCATAAAGACCGAGCTTAGTCTTGAAGCCGATTTTTCACTCATCACTCACGGCCGTGCGTATTTGATGGTAACTACTACGAAGATTTATCTTAGAGAAAATTATGGCTCAACTCAATTCGTCAAGCATGTCATTGAGACGTGGTATGGGATATCGATAATGCATGGTGATAGCATTGATATGACGGCAGTCTATGCATAACCGTAACATATCATCTTTTTTTTTACAAGAATCACGGGTAGCGCACTTGGACTTAAGCTCTCTTGAATCAAACTTTTGGAGATGGGGTGGTGGATTTGGCGCTCTATCTCCTTCGTCTCCTCCGGGTTCGTGCAGTAAGCTGTAGCACCCGATAAAATCACTACTAGAAAATCACTTAAATTGTTACTATTTTGTGCATCATCATGCCACATTTGCATTTGAGAATCTTCATGTCTGCATGCATATGTTCGCCTAAAACTATTTCCCAAAATCCTGTCTTTGTTTTCTAAATATCCTCTTCTTCAATTACAAAAAAAAATCCGGTCTCTTCCAGATATTTTTGTTTTGTCTAAAATTGTTTATAAAAGGTCTGTAAAATAAATCAGAACATTAAATAAAATAAAACTATTTTTATTTGCACCGGCGAGACAGCCTAGCCGATTAGGCCAGGCCACCTACCACCCCGGTTGGTCCAGCCCATTCAACCCTACCCCATCCAAACCCTAGTTCCACCTACCCATCACCGCACCCGCACACGCACCCACTCCCGCGCGCAGCTCCACTGCAGCAGCGATGAGGCACGCTCGCTCGCGAGTCGATCCACCCCCAAACCCCTATGCACCGCAACTCCCCACCCCGCGTCCACCCACATTCCCGCACCGACCCGCGCGCGACGCAACACGCGTGAAGCAAACCCCATGGTCAACCACCCTGCGATGCACGCCGCCCGCAGCGTGGACCCACCTACCGACACGCTCCCTGCCGCGATCAGGAATTTGAACAAAAATAACCCAAAGAATTAACAAATTCACGAAATAAACTCCTGCCAACAAATTCACGGAACTGACCCTTTTGCAACGCCATAGACGCTGGCGCCGCACCCTAAAGCGCAACACCACAATACGTGGCACCGCACGGCTGCCAGCGAGGCATCGTGGGACCCGGCTTCGTAAGTGCGGCGCCATTGACCATGGCGCCGCACTACGATATGCAACGCCATGTCGTGTGGCGCTGCACTTTAGGTCTAGTAACCAGCCGCGCGGCCACCCCCATCTCGACCCAGACCAGTTTCCCCAATCCCACGAACAGAGAAGCAGCGGCGGCGACTGTGGTTCGCCTCCATGTGATCCCCCTCTCCAAAAACTGCTAGATCTGAGTATTCCTCCAAGAATCTTGCTCCCAATCCCTCCCCCAAGTATCTTCTCTCAATCCTCTCAGTTCTATTCGAATTTTTCTTGATAATTGTCCCCTTTTCTTCAAATTTTGGTGAAACCCTAGTTTCAATTGGATTTAGAGATTGATATGAAACTAGGGTTTCACCGAAATTTGAAGAAAAGGGGACAAATATCAAGAAAAATTCAGATAGAACTGAGAGAATTGAGAGAAGATACCTGGGGGAGGGATTGGGAGCAAGATTCTTGGAGGAATACTAAGATCTGGCAGTTTTTGCAGAGGAGGATCACATGGAGGCGAACCACAGCCGCCACCACCGCTTCTTTGTTCGTGGGATTGGGGAAACTGGTTTAGGTCGGGCTGGGGGCGGCCGCGCGGCTGGTTACTAGACCTAAAGTATGGCGCCACACATACGTGGCGTTGCATATCGTAGTGTGGCGCCGTGGTCGATGGCGCCGCACTTACGAAGCCGGGCCCCATGACGCCACGCTGGCAGCCGTGCGGCGCCAACGTCCACAGCATTGAAAAAGGGTTAGTTCCGTGAATTTGTTGTGGCCGGAGTTTATTTCGTGAATTTGTTATTTCTTTAGGTTATTTTTGTTCAAATTCCCGACGCGATCCCATCCCGTCCCCATCGCGCCTAACCCCTCTCGCCTCGCTCCCGAGTGCTGCAGTCAGCCTCCTTACCTCGCCCGGGCTCCCTACAGCAGCCACCGATCCCGGCCCAAGCTCCTTCCGCCCCATTTCGAGTTTCTCCGACCGATGCGTGCTCCTCTTCTCCCGGAGCTCATCGCCGCCTCTTCCTCTGCCTGCCGCGTGCGGCCGTGCTCTAGAACCCCGCTGTCTTCCTCGCCAAAGATATCCGCCCCGACCGGCGCCCCGCACGCCGTCTCTGCCGCCTCCCTGCTCGCTGGGAGCCCGCGACTCTGTGACCTGCGCGAAGCTCGTACCCGCAAGCGCGACCTCGCCCATGTTTCGGCCGGCTCGTCGACCTCCCCTACCACAGGTTCCCCGTGCCGGGCTGCTGTGGGCACCCTCTGCCTCGAACCGCCGGTGCCTCGCCCTCTTCCTTGCCGTTCGCGCCTCGGTCTCGCAGGCGCGCCACCACCATCCTGTAACCTCCTCGTCACCGCATGCGCGTCCTTGAACTGTGCCAGTCGAGCTCTACCTCGACTAGCAGCTTGTCCATGCCTCCTCGCCATCTCGGTGTCCTGCCGCATCATCGAGAGCCTCCTACTCGAGGGGCTGCTCCAGGATCCCTCTAGTTGCTCTTGTGCTTCATGTTCCATGGCCACCGCCAAGCACCACCTCCAGGGAAGCCTTGTCTTTCGTGTGTGTATGCGTGTACATGTCGTGACCCTCTCCATCTCGTGGTGGGCCCTGTACGTGTTGGTTAAGGTCTCCAACAAGATCTTCGGAAGAAGCCGATGCGGATTCGAAGGCACTAAGTTTGACCTTACCTTGCCGAGTACTTCATATACTGACGCTCACCAACAAGACCGGCACCATGACGATGCGTTTGAAGAAGGAACATGGAATCGAGGGACAATTCATGCCAAACCCTCCTTCGAGGATCTGGTGATGCCGGTACGACAAGATCTTCTTCACGGAACCTGAAGACCGTACCTGAAGATCTCCTTCACCGAGTGACAAGATCTCCGACAGGATAAGATGACCGAGGCCCTAAACCCGGAGACCTCCTTCATGGACGCCAAGTTCTCCGACCCTGAAGCCCGATCCCCACCGAGACCGAACCAGAACCACGTCGAACCAAGATCGCTGAGCCCCTATGTGTGACCCCTTCTCAGAGACCCCTATTTTTTTATAAATGATATATGTCTTGTTGCATAATTAAATCATCATGCTTGCATACATATTTAGTGGGTCCGGGTTATTTCATCGATTCACCTCATAATTAAATCTGGAGACTATATGCGGGCTATTCTAGTCTTATATTGGCTCCATTTAAATTTGTGTAGCGAATCGATGACATATTTTGCCTTGTTAAGCCAACATTTAAATTGCGGAGTAACTAAACAACATGAACCCCCTAATCAATTATCGGGACCCTAGTTCCGCTTAATATTGTCTAGTCGCATCGCATCTTTGCCATGTCATGCATCATACATGCATCATGCCCGATCTTCTACCGTAGTAATAAATAGTGGATCCGGTGTTTCTTTTAGTGCTTTGCTTCCTCATGGATTAGGCCATTGAGTTGATGCAATCATCAACAAGTTCTTCGGATAATATATCTTCGGCAGTGGTTCCCAGGCGAGCATCCTCCCCCTTTCTACCTATTTTGCTTTTATAGTCTTTATTTCTTCCTGTTGATCTATTGATATCCGTGTTGCGATGCTTTTGTTTCCATGCACCATTTATATTCCTTGCAGCCTCTATATTGCCTTGGACACATCCTATTTCCTATTGTTTGATAGATAGTCGGCCTTGCGAGTCATAGTTGCTTGCTCAGGTGCTGCTTCGCGTCGTTGTCGTTCCACCGTTGATGGAAGGTTGGTACATGCTTAATGGTGGAGATGATCATGGCTTTCAATATAACCTGTCAATTAAAATGCTGGAAATAGATATAATGCAGAGGCACCGGTGGGTAATAGTCAATATTTGGTTTTTAACCGCCCACTTGTGTCCACCTAGGACCCGAATTCTTGACAATTGTTCCGAGATCGAGCGCGCTAACCATGGGTAGGTGGGTGAGCACCCCATCGGCTTACTACCTGATTTCAAAGTACTATGCTAGGGCCACAAAGTAGTTTGGGGCTTTATTACTATCCTATACTTATGCCATGTTTTACTGCTTTATTTACAATTGCACGTGGAGCGCTTGTACTATTTAGGACTTGTGACACGTTTTCCCTGTATCGACAAGCCCAGTCACACTTTCGGGTTCCCAGTCATTTACAGCCGTCAACACAAACCCTAGGTCCGTCTTGGAGCTGGCCGACTTTGTTGCGGGTAGCTTAGCGGGGTGGACCCCATGTACTTGCTTTGGGTCTGGGAAACGTCGTGTCTGAAGCCCCGTCGCATACTGTTGGGTGTATGTTCAGGATCTTGCTCATATTCAAATATGACAACAAGGGTTGAAGTGCGTGTGGATACTTTGGTGCACCCTTGCAGGGTTAAATCTTTTCAGAAAGCCGTGTCCACGGTTATGGACGACTTGGAGAACAGTTTCTCGATCATAGACAACTATAACTAAAGTTTACTATTATAAATTTGATTTGTATCTGATATGACTAGTAAGTTGGATAACCACCATGGAAAGAATGAATAAAACTACCAACTGTGTGAGTTTTGTCGGAATGACTTCCTCGTTTGGTCTCGAGGGGGGAAATACCAGGATGGGTATGTTTGGTGTTAGTATCAGGTTGGATCCGCTTAGGTCTTCCTTATCCCTCTCTAATAGCCGACAGTTGTATCAAGTCTCTATAGGTTGTTTAGTGCATGCTTTGTTGTCGCTTCATTCCACCATACCTATGTAGGCAAGATCTGCCGAATTCTAGACTCGTCGTGTACTAGCCTCAGTACTGACCCCTCCCATTTTCCTTTGCCCTTTGTTGGCACCCCTTTTGTGTAACAGGTATAAGTTCGACGTTGTTAGCAGGGTTACCCTTCTGGATTGGCCTGGGTAGGGTTATGGACACCATTGGTTATTCTTTAGGGCTCTTAGCTCAATTTGCTTCTTATCAGTACTCGGATGTTGTATTGCTTTCAAGGTGATTTGGATCTTTGTACTATATATTTGTATTCTTGACTCGTTGAGTCGTTGTTGTATATATATGTTCTGTGGGTTCCATCGTGGACTACTGTGTAATGATATTACTTTGTTTTCCACCCGCACGCAAGTGCCTGGTGGGCATCTTTGAATCGTTTCTATGCGGGTTTGGCGGGAATCGCTGAAACTTGCATAGGGCCGATTCGAGGCTGTTACATAAGAGGCGTGGTTTGGTAGAGGTGCACTAGGGATGAGGTCAATGTGATGTTCCATTCCATGAAGAGGAGGTAGTCCATGAGGTAGTTCTTCAAGAAATACATCATAGAATTCCTGTAAAATAGCCATCAAATAAGGAGGCACATTTGTTAAGTCATTAGTTCCTTGTGCCAAGCCCTTGCATATGAGGACGTACTGCAAGATGGATGGGTTATTCCTCACTTCTCTCATATCACTTTTGGTGGCAAGGAGAACACTCTTAGTTTTTCCACTCATATTTGGCTTGTGGCTCTCACTTGCTATTTGGTGGTTCACTCGTTCACCACTCATCTCACTATAGGTTTGTGTGGCTTGCACTCTCGCTAAAGCCTTTGCATTATCCGCAGTTATTTGGCTAGGAGTCATCAGTTGCAAAGCACGCACGTCTTACCAAGACACTTGAAGCAATAGAGAACGTAACCAACACTGTGTGCTTTATCTTGACGGATCCATTTTCATTCAACCATTGCACATGGTAGGGGTGCTTGTGTTGGTGGAGGGGAAGGTTGAGCTTTTCACATAGACCGGTGCTTGCTAGATTATGGCAACTTCCTCCATCAATGATGACTTTAATGTACTTCACATTGATTCTAGCACAGGTTTGGAATATGTTGAATCTTTGATCTTCGTGCTCTTGGGCTTGTGTGGTCAACATTCTTGTGATAGTAAGCGGTGGAATTGTGGCATGCTCACACATGAGAAGATATTGATCATCATTCTCAACATGTTGTCTTGCGAGTGCTTCCTTGACTCTTGCTTCAAACTCTTCTTCACTCAAGTATTCCTCTTCAGCATTGCCATGCACAAACAATACATGTTGACGCATTGGAAAGATTCGTGTTCTTTGCCTCCACACTGATAGCACTGCACTTGGAGAGATGTGGTGTCATCCAATGGTTGCTTGCCACTCGGGGCAGTTTTCCTTGTGGAGTCGTTGACTTGAAAGGAGGCTTTAGAGTACTTGAAGTGCTTCCTTTGATGTTGGTCGATGTAGTGGTTGAAGCTTGCTTGTAGGTGAATTATGTCTTTGGCTTGCTATATTGAGGTCATGTTGAACTTGACATTCAGCCTTTGTTGCATTATGCACAAGCTCAACCATGTTGTTATGGGTTTGGAACTCCGCGATGTGCTTGATAGCATGGTTCAATCCAATGAGGAAATGTGTCATGGTTTGATCATCTCGCTCTTTAATGTTTGCACAGATCATGTGAAGTTCCATTTGCTTGAAGTACTCTTCCACACTTTTGAAGCTTGTTCAAGAGGTCACAAGTTTAATGCGACGGAACAAAGCGGGAATGCATATGAGACTTCATATATTGCCAAGTGTTGATGGGAGGCTCTGTTCTTACTTCTCGGGCAACTTGGACTTATTCCCACCAAAGCTTAGCATAGTTATCAAACTCTAGGGATGCCATAGCCACCATGTTCTCATTGCTATAATTGTGCACGCGGAAGATTTTATCAACCTTGAGTGTCCATGAGAGATACTCCTTAGTTTCATTGGAACCGGTGAACTTGGGCATTGTGAACTTGAGCTTGCAAAATGTTTATTCCTCTTAGCGATCAAGATAACAATAGTTTCCATGATGGCGGTGGCGGTGGTTGTCCTCATCATCTGAGTAATCATCTCGACGTGCTTGGTGATGTTTTTGTTGTTGCTCTTGCGGTGGTTGTGCCACATTTGGAGGTGGAGGAACTTGGTCCTCATGATGTTGTTGATGTCCTTGAGCCTCTTGGTGCGGTTGTGGCAGTGGAGGAAGCTCATGCCAAGTTTGTTAACGAGGTTGAGGCGCTTGGGCCTCACGAGATGATGATGGTTTGGAGACTCTTGACACAGTTGCAACAGTAGAGGAGGCTCATTCCAAGGTTGTTGACTGGGATGAGGCGCTTGGGACTCACGATGATGATGGTCTTGAGCCTCTTGACGTGGTTGTGGTGGTTGATGAGGCTCATGCCTAGGTTGTTGACGAGGTTGATGTTTCTCGTCATTTGCATTTTGACACTCATGATGTTGTTTTCCATCATGGTGACCATGGTGTCGGTGTTGACATTCATGAATGAGGTGACGTCAAGGAGGGTATTCAAGGGCTTCACATCAGTGATGAGCTTGTTCTTCCAAGTTGGAGTCATAACTTGTTATCGAGTGAAGGTCTTGCAGTTGTTGATGATGTACTTGAGGTTCCTCATGTGGTGGTTCCTCTTGGATCACTAGCGCTCTTTCATGATGACGATGTCCTTCACGTCTTGAGTGAGGCCTTGATGAGGAATCACCATTGTAGCTTGAAGTTGCGGCGTGCCATGGATATGGCACATAGTGCAAAGAGCTCATGTGTTCAACAATAGGGTCTTCATTGCATCTTGGAGCACCTGCATGAGGATCTTGTCGATGAGGAGAACAATGATGTGATGAGCTTGACGCACTAGAGTGGTGCCGTTAAGAGCTTGATGCACGAGAGTGTGGCCTTGTGTTGCGCGTGATCTCGGGCATAGAACCTTGGAGAGCTTCATTTTGATGGGAGAAGTTGTGGTGCATTGCATTCATGTGGTTCTCTAGGCCATAGAAGCGAGTTTCCATCCTCTTGAACTTGCCTTGAGCCTCTCCGGATTTCTCATCTTGGCATGTCTCAAGAGCGTTGTGAAATCCACTAAGTTCTTATCGAATGATGAAGTGGCTAGCTCGAGTCATGTACGTTCCTTGTTCATATTGTGGAGGTGGTTGGCTCGTCTCACCTTGCCTATCCATCATGCACCAAAGCAAAGGTTGTATATGGAAGTGTAATATGTGGAGTTGGGTTGGCATTTTACCTCACCTTTACGGATTTTATTGGACAAGTAGCCACACTTGAGAACCAAAAGCTTGCAAAGTGAACGCATAGAAGAAAACCTTACTCTATGAACGACTAAAACTCTCTATGATTATGGTGGTGGATTGCCAAAGAAACAAGAAAACAAAAAGGATAGTCAAAAGTGGAGAAAATCCAACAAAACTCAAATCAAAGGAAAAGGTCAACTCAAAATGTTACAAGAAC